>CM062850.1:3889476-4533300 GCA_031772225.1 Eubasilissa splendida
AATTTAAAAAGTTCGAAACAGGGTTTTGTGCGACACCCCACAGAGTGGTCTAGATAAAAGCTCCTGCCCGGGGAAGATAAGGCCAGTCTGGGAACATGAGGCTCCCGGGCGCGATGTCCAATTTATTTATTTATTTAATTTATACATGACCGCATTGTACTTGCAAATTTTACGGCGGTAATTTTTAAACATAGGTATATGTGATATGAAATACATGTAGAACTACGTATTTAATAAAAATAAAAAATCTTTAGATGTACCTACTGAACTTTCATACAAAAACAAATTTATTTGTATTAAAATTATATTATGCAAAAAAAATATATAATAGCGTCTGCATCGCTACTACTAATACTCTGGAAGGAGTAATTTTTTTTTTTCATAAATACCTACCTCACTTGTCTTTACGTAGGCCAGTATTAAAAGGCAAGTTCAAATACATTTGATACCTCAAA
Source organism: Eubasilissa splendida (assembly GCA_031772225.1). Taxonomy (NCBI): domain Eukaryota; kingdom Metazoa; phylum Arthropoda; class Insecta; order Trichoptera; family Phryganeidae; genus Eubasilissa; species Eubasilissa splendida. The sequence goes on from CM062850.1 coordinate 3,889,932, forward strand.
ATGATTTATTATAAACTAAATAAAAAATGATCTTTTATAAATACTATTCATATTTTATAATTATTAAGGATGATAATTTTTAAATTAAATAACTAATATAGATACATGTATGAATGTGAAAAAAACCCTTATGAGGAAAAAATATGTCCACAAAACAACACAACATTACTTTAAATTAAATTTAGACGATGTTTAAAGGGACTTAAACAAAATAATGATTTGTGTACGAGTTGGGTAGGGCGAACAAGAAAAACACATTTTGTGCAGAGGTGGTACGATACATATGCCTGAAACATGCAATACGTATTTTTGTTTTCTTAATAATAAAGCATGATTTGCACGTACTGCAGCATGTTGGTAGATCGAACGACTGTGAAAATGTGTTCAAAGTGAGAATTTGTAATAGATTTGATGACTGAATTGTCATATTCACATTCAATAACTTTTGAATATTCTACTCCGAATTAATTAATAAATAAGTTTTGCGACAAAAAGCGAGACAGTCGAGGGTTGGCTGGGTCGGTATGGTTGGTTATTACCGCGCCAGAAGTAAAGTTGGGTTTACACTGCGGGCTAACTTCTCAAGCGGTAACCGAGTTAGGCGCACGCGGCAAACCGCTTGCCAACACCTGGATATCCGGCTAATTACTGCCAAATGATCGTTACATTAAGGTTAATGCTGTTAACTTTAACGCTGCAGCACGCAACGGCCTCGGGTTAGGATGGCACAGAATCACATCTTAGACATTTCCATTCTATTTATTATTTTTTTTAAGAGGTTATTTCTAATGGCATCGTCTCGTAAAGAAAATACTTATCATGTAATACTTATCATGTGATAGGAAGAAGTCCAGGTTCGAATCCCGGTAGCAACCGAATATTTGTTCGATAAAAAATCTTTTCTGTATATCGTTCTATTAACTAATTTAATTTGTTAAGGAGAACACATTCTTATTATGAAGTTGTAATTATTCATAACATAGGTCTGTGATGTTTTTAAATACTAATTTAATGTATTAATTATAAATATATACATATAAATTCAATTTTGTCGAAAAATATTGTTTTTGTGCTACCGGGATTCGAACCTGGATCTCTATTAACAATCCGGGGAAGTTCACTACCAATTGTGTTATAACGCCAGTATTTTTCATGACAAATTTTCTAACCTATATGTTACACTTTTAGCTAACGAAACAAAAACAATATTTTTCCACAAATTTGAATTTATATGTATATATTTATAATTAATACATTAAATTAGTATTTCATTTAATTTGTGTTAAAAATACCACAGAGTTCTAAAATTCTAACTTCACAACAATAATATATTTGAATCATTTACGTATTATACTTGCAAAAAAATGTGCGATCTAATTTTCCAAGTTTGTAATCTATATTTTTAGTTCGACGAAGAAAATATATCTAAATACGTTTAATTTTGACATTGAATTGAATCGTATATTTAAAAATAAGCATATTTCCTACTTTTTGTCAAAATTATCTAATAATTTAGTTTTATTTAACAAGGCAAAACGCATAATTCACAGAAAAATAATCCTATTCCTAATTAAATTACAATAAAACAAAATTTTCATGAAATAGATAGACGGTGTTATACAGAATACTGAAATCAATACTGGAATTATGAAAATTGTCCATATTACCAGTAGGTGGTAGAAGTAATCGTAGAATGTGTGGTAATACATTTTCATATGTCAAAATCTGAAGTCGAAAATATTTCTTATAGGAACATATTTACTTGGCCCACGTGCAACTGAGAAGATATTATAGAAATAAATTAATAATAGATACAAATATCTTGTAATTTTTCATGAAAATAATTGTATTAAAAATATGTAAAAAATTGTTAACATAATAATTTTCAAAATAATTATTATAACTATTGGAAATATTTGAAAAGTTCATGAAATGGAGAAAGGAGATAGTTTCACGCAGTTTACAATACGGTATTTCCAATGTTGTAAATCTTAACGATCATAAATTTATATATATTATTACATTGCCGTATTTCCAATACAGTAAACTTCAACGATGTCAAATTTATATATATATATATATGTATATATATTATTGGAAATAGTCCAAGTTTTCTACCTAAATTTAAAATAAATATATCGGACATTTTATTTTTATACCAATACCTATTCTGATAAGAGTGATGCCTTTTCTCAAATATGTACCCAATTCAATCCGATAAAGCACGACATATTATGCATTTTAATGATCCAATCAACCTGACACAGACAATTAGAAAGGTATAAGAGAATCAGCGATGAATGCGTGTAATATTTAAGCAAAGAAATAAAGCAATAAACTTTTTTTTATAAACATAAACAGTCCAAATATTATTACATTATCATGGGCATGCTAGCTAATGTCATGTTAGATACGTGACGTTTAGACTGTTCACGATAACGCTGTGCCTCGCTAAAGCTGAACTCGGAATAAGCCAGAAAATTATATTTCTCACACCAGCAGTGTTGAATTTAAAGGAGAAGTACATCCTTTATATACTTTGCAAGATAAATAATTAGTTTATTTAAGAAGAACTTCCCATGACCGATACCCAAGACACAGTGATCTGCTAGCTACGGTTTCGGCCCTTTTATAATATGTATCCTTTGTTCTTGGTTAATATGTAAAAACATTTTTTATTTTGAGGGAAGATTTTAGCCCCAACTGTTTTTATAGATTCATTGAACCTGCTGATTAACCTAAACACCAACCTTTGAATTCTCAAGTGGGCTTCCAAGTAACCGCGTTCGTTGGCTTGAAATGTTACTCAAAGTAAACATAGAAACAAAAGCAATAAAAATATGTAGGTATGAATTTAACATGTTTAAATTGCATCTACTTTAATAAACCGTAAAGTAAGTGAATGCGAGTAGCCGACTAAATGCCTTCATGCAGCAATATTTTCAATTATGTAAAACTACGCACGTTGAGTTCAAGCATCGCGTGACAGAAAACTGTCAAATGAAACCTCGAATTTTCCAAGGCTCAATGGCCATTCATTAAATAAGATTTACGTCATCTGATTTGGTTCACGCCTTCGCTAATTTATACTGCATATTAACCAAAATTGTACGGAGATAGTAGATATATTAGTAAGCACAGTCAAAAAAATATTATGTTAGAATTTAACGAACTGATTTTTACTTTTGATAAAAACATATTTTTGATATAATTTTACAGTGACGTGACAAGGTTTTATTAAAAAAAAAAAAACAATAGAGATGTAATGACACGGAAATACGTTTTTACTAAGCAAAACGCCTGTACTATCAAAATAGGACTAACTCGATGGCCTCTTTGAACTAACCTGGCTCGAACCACCGACTACTAGATCACTGGGCGAGTATCGTAACCACTAAACCATAAACACGTCAACAATAAACAAAATTCCAATAATCAAGAATAACCGTAATGGGGATATTTAATATTTACACCGCAGAGAATGGTAAATAATATTAGACAATACATTAAAAAAATATTTACGTGTTCTGGATTTGAAAGATTAAAAAAACACTCGCTACGCCAAGATCTTTCCTATACAAGGTTACAAGCACTTCCCGGAAATAATACTTTGAAGGTTGTGTTTCAGAGGTTAGAATATATTTTACCGAATTTAATTAAAGTAACCGTGTTTCATAATGAGGATCAAGGTCCTTAAAACAGGGGTGCTACATTCTACCCGGAAAACAGCTCTCGCATTATAATGTTTTTTCACATCGACGTTGGAAATTTCATTTGTTGTAACGTCAAAATATAAGATGCTTACTTTGCATTCGTGTAATTCTGTTTTTCTAACTTTGTTTCTCTGTTCTTGATATTACAACAAAACCTTTGACGATGTGTTTGTGTGTGTGCGGTTACGATTGAATTTTATGATTATATGTTAAGAATCAGAAGGTTATGTGTGAGAGCGCCTGGTACCCTCAATAAATTACACCAGTTGTTTGTTCGTTACCCCACCTGTTCTTATGAGTGCCGTGAAATAAATTGAAACAGTAGTTTGTTTCAATTGTGTGGTCAGAAATTCCGTGAAGATGTTTTTTAGGCTGCAGCGATGTTCCTTTATTCTCGTATTTAGATTTGACGGTTTGATCTATATATTTTTATCGCAATCTCCACAAGTTATTTCATATATACCGCTTTTTTCTAATATGTATATATATATATTTATGTTTTAATTTAATTAATTTATGTTAAACCACAAAGTATCTGCCATGTCAATAAATGATATAAATTCGTATGCCAGGTTTGATTTTATTCACTTAACTTTGAATAATATGGTTTTTATTATATGTAATTCTTTTAATTTTTAATAGCTTTCGCACTCATTCCAAATCTGCTAAGTTTATGTTTACGGTAAGCAGGTGGGGTTGGGTTAGTTAGCTTGTGTTACTTTGACAACATAAAAATGTTAATACCTGGCTGCATATTTCATTTTTATAAACAATGTGGCGGTATCCCAAATGTATTATTTAGTCTGCTGAGGGTTGTAGGACAATTTGCAAGTATGATTTTAGTGGGGTATTAGGGTCGCTCGGAAATTATTATAGGTACATAACAACTGTTACGGCCTTAAACCGCATCCCTTAAGGTCGGATAACTACTTCTCCTTTAAAACAGGGCCTTCAATCTGAGTTTACATCAAATAACGCAAGGTATATTAACACCTCTTGAAACATGATATTGGCTGTATCTAATAAAACCATATTTTAAAAATAGTCTTTAATTTTTCTTATCGAGCGTGATCTTTCTAATTTACCTATACTTGAGTTTCAAATAATACATCGATCAATACAATTAATAATTTGTATTAAAATACTACAGACCTATGTTTTGAAAAACTGCAACTTCACAACAACAATATGTAAAACTATATATTCATAACCTGGATCTTTATTTAGCCTGTATATAGTTTTATTAATTAAGTTATACCGTATAGAAAAAAATCTAATTTAATCTAATTATCGTCGGTTAAGAGCGGAAAGTGGCTAACTACAATTTCATTATTCTGAGATACATCAAAATTTGTGTTTTTTGGTCTCCCATAAATACCACATTAAATTTTGTAAGATATCGTTATTTATTTTATAATTTCACCACTATTTCAATTTGAAAAAACAAGATATTTTGCTACTTTTTTATAAATCTGTTTTTTCGCGTCGAAACTACCATTATTTTTAAACTACATATAATATTTCTTAAAAACTTTTGAATGTAATACGATAGATGGTGCCAAAATTGCTAGCCCATTTTATTAACGGAAATTATTATCTTGACGAATTTTAATTATTTCCAACCAATCGTAATTTCATAAATTTAACAATGTTTCGGTCGCATTCATAATTAATAGCATCATTTCAGTCACGGACGTGGACCAGTTAATATAAAACGTTAATATTACGTTATTATTATGTTTAAAATCTGACCAAGAATTTTGTACCTCATGTTTTATGTGAACAGCAATTAAAACACCACTATGCATTATTTATACTCATATTGTGACGTACGAGATCGCTGACAAGAATACCAATAAAGCTAATATATTATATCACGAACACCTTACGTCAGAAACTTGTATATTAATGCTCGATATTTAAATTACTTAACGGTGAAAATATATGATACTTAGTTTTTAGTTCTGCTAGAATCATTTTTTTAATTTTTTTTATCGTGCTCTTAGATTTACCTCAACTTTCTACCATAAGGAAAATGTCCCTTATGTTTAATAAAAAGTGAGTAGTTGCTTCATTCTTTACCGCAAGCATGAAAAATAAGTGAACCTTGTGTAACCAATATCTAAAAAATATCATTTTATACTAAAGGTGTCTCAATAAGAGCGCCTTTTTAAAATTTCGCGTCATATTTTTACAAAGTAGGCCATTCAAAAAATGTTATATTTTTCGTTTGTCGACCTTGCGATTAGTAAATATAGAACAATACACAAAATAATGAGGCATTATTACTTTTAAAACTCATTATTAAAATGGAGAAAGCTGTAATGAAACATTTCGTAAACTTCATAGAATTTTCCAAATAAGTCATCAATTAGAAGATTAATTAAAAAATTTGAGGAAACTGGTTCGATTGTATAATCAGTCACCTATGCGATATAATGGTAGGCATTCTTTCGAAAACAGCCGCAGTGAGAGAATATGTCACTGAAAACCCATGAACATCAATTTGTCGTCGTTCTCAGGAGTTAGGCATTTCATGAAGCACCAGCGAACGAATTCTCTTGAAACACCTGAAGCTGCATACCTATAAAATCCGATTGACTCAAGAACTCAAACCAGCAGACCATTTTAAGCAATAAGAATTTGTTAATTGGTTGATTGAACATCAGCAAGTGAATGAAAATTTTACTAAAAACACCAAAATCGTGCTATTTGACACCATTCAACTTTTTTCTTTTCATCACATGTTAGTCACATGTATATGCAAATAAGCCACAAATAATCAGAAAGCTTAAGGCGGAGGTCTAACATGTTATTGCCACAATAAAACCTCAATTGTGCAACGATGTTATCTTAAATTTCATCAAAAGACCAAGAGTTTGCATGGAAAGCCGTGGTGCCCATTTGTCTGACATTTCATTCCACATATAATTGGAACTTTAGTACTTTATAATGAAATAAAAATATAATTACTTTTCGAATAAATAATGTGTTTAATTAAAAAATTAAAAAATGCGCTTTTCTTTTACTGTTTCTTGACAATCATATTTTGATTTTTTAATACAAATTAATGCATCAATTAGAAAGATATACATGCAGATAAAATCAATTTATCGAAAAAATATTTTAGCTATTCCATCGGGATTTGAACCAGAAACTCTTCCTATCTGAGAAAGTACGCTGACCTGATTCCTTTTATCGCGAATACCTTTGAGTAATATACGCTAGAAGACGCCAGAGATTTTTCAATTTCATTTTATTATTACATTTTTTGGATAAACTTTAATTAAACTTATATATTCTGAGGTACTCTTATTTAATGGTGTCGGTACCAATAATATCACCATATCAATATAAATATTGACATTTGAAAGACGTTGGATGGTTAAGAAATATTACTGTGTAGGTCTATGTCGTTTGTCAATTATTAGATTTTTGGATAACAGAGAGTAAAAAATATTGTAGGTTGAAAACATTCAAGATACGGTTGTGAAGGGTGGAAATAATAATAAGAATTACAAATTAGGAAGTCTAAGGAGGGTGCAAGAAAAGTCGTCCATAATAGAAGCCATCGAAAATCGAAGGGGCCAATAGATAGGACACATTCTTAAGCACAATGCATACCTCAGAAATATAATTGAGAGAAATATTGGGGGAAGAAATCCCAGATTAAAATGCGGTCATCAAACAATAATCAAGGCCAGTGGCGTAGCGTACCGCCTGGTCAGCCTAAGTAAGCGCTTGGGGGGCTGGGACCTAGAAGGACTTCTAAACAAAAAAAAACCAAAAAAAAAAATTAAACTTTCATACTTTTGAACAAGCGAATTTTAGATATCTTTGTTAAATGCAGACAATGTTAAATGCAAATTTTCTTCGAAAAATCTTCATATCTATCAATATTATTTAATTATCCAAGTATACTAGTACCTAAAATTACCAGATTTAATAAAGAGATGGAATGAATTTATAATCTTTTCGCTAACAATATGAAACAACGATAACATACTTGAAAAGAAAACATTATAAAAATTGTATCCTTCCAGATTACACTGTACGTGTAGCGATCACAAATGCGGGAATATTAATAGTATGTTCATAAATAATAATGCCTTTCTGATGGACATTAGTGTGATGGACTGATAGATGGGGTAGATATGCGTAAATGTCAGTGTTTACATCCCTTAACATTTTCACTAAGTGTTACTTGCAGGGTGGTGCATGGTTTAAAAAAACGAAACGTCATAATACAAATGTGTGGAACTTTACTGTCATAATAATGAATGGGGAAAATAATTATATTTAATTATCTTACATAATAAATAGCCTTAAGTCTGTTCACGTTTTAGAGCTAGGGATATGATATAATACTTGTATTTAATTATCTTGCGTGTGGATATAATACAATAATAAGTTGAATATCGTGATAATAATTAAGAAATATTAATAAAGAATCGACAATAGCACTGACGGCCTATGAACACACTCTGCACATACCTAGATGTAAAACGAGGCTCTCATTAATTTCAAAAAGACACAAGGTACCGACACAACAGGTGCCGATGCAACTTGCCCGCAGCCGTCCGCGCACTTCTCTCACAGTCATCTTCCTGACAGGTTCACTAGCAACGCTTCTCGTTGTAGACTCTTGCTATTTATACGTTTATCCGTAATTACGGTTAAGTTTCAATACTTAAGTTGTCTTTATTGTTCCACCTGCTCTGGCTACACAAACGCACACACCCACACTCACTCTGCATTATTAAGTCAAACGAATATGTGAATGAATGGGGCACTCATTTACTTGCCCTATAGCAGAAATTTCTGTTGCACCAATATATCCCTTTCTTTAACCACGTCTCTTTTATAACACCTCAAAACTTTATTTTACAAAATAACACGATTCCCCACAGACTTCTTCTATTAAATAGGCAATCCACCCTTCAAGAGTGATTTGTGCCATTAAACAAGAAAAAACTTTATTTTATAGAAAAAAGTACTATTATAGAATAGGAAATATTACATTACAAGTCAATAACATTGTCGTTCAAAAAAATTTCTTTATATAGATTAAATGTGGCGAGTTAAGGAGAAGAAGATGACCGTTAGTTAACCGGTTCCTATAAACTTGAAACGATGAAAAAATTATCAACCATGTAAGGTGACTCATGATGAATAGAGGGTTTTTTTTTCGGATTTTGAATTAATGTTTTTAAAATTTAAATAAAACAGTATTTTTGCAAAAGCAGTTACGCTAAATGTCAGTCACCAATCAAAATTCATACCATAAAAAGTGCGCACTGAATGAAAAACAAGTTTACCGGTTGTTTATTTTTGGTTCAAACTTTGACAGCATTTATCAAACGGCTGCTGCTGGCATAACTGAATAGCGAAAAACCTCGGGAAAAATCCACAATTTATCCCTGCGAATTTTCACAGTTCGTGGTAAGCGCATTTGCACAGCCAGACAAGGAACCTGCATTGCGTTAACACAATAACGGTTCTAACAAACATTTTGCGAATTGTTTTACGACACAGTAAACTTTCGTCATTATTTTTATGTGGCCAGTTAACCCGAGGTTTCAAAAGAACCCAGGGATTCGCCGTGTTGTCACGATGCAATAAAATGTCGGGAATTGTATATAGCCTTACAATTTATTAATTCTTCGTGGAATATCATATTTTAATTACCAGTCGCGATCGGTTGATACATTCTGTGAAAATTGTATGTGTGTACTGTATACAAATATTTCGAACTTTATTTTGGTGTACTTCGCTGAAATTAAAAATACCATTGTGAGAAATCTCTTGATGTGATAAACATATCCAACAATACATTTATGCAGAATCAATTTATAATCATGAATTACCTTCTTTGTCTTTTTATATAATAATACATACTTATATAAAATGTAATGTCTCTCAGTTACCAACACTGTATACAATCCTATACGATTTTGACAAATCTAAACTACGTTTCAGCTACTCTCTTCTTCTCCCTGACCAACCTATCCCCTCCCACTTTTAAATTTTGTTCAGTGGCAGTCTAGGACTCTGCGAAAAATATATTCATCCCACGTCTGGATTAAATTACGTATCACAATAAAAAAACTTTTCCTTAAAAACCTACATTCCATCTATCCAATCTAATTAATATCATAACTTAATCTGAATCCCGGGCAAAGCGCAGCATGAACCGCTAGTATAATATAATAATATTTCAAATAAGTATTAATTTAATTAATTATGGTTTTGGAGATATAAAGCCGAAAAATTGTATTTAAAAAAAATACTAAATAATAAAATTCTAAAATTCTAATAATAATTTAGTTACAACAGCGTTTTTTTATGAATTGAAATAAATAATAATTTATATATATTTTATCAATTTCTCCACAAAATACATATTTTTTCTTCCATCTATGAATTTTGATGTACCGACTTATTTAGTGTGGTGTCGTTCAGAGATCTGTCTAAAATCAATCAAAATAATTTCATTAGATCTGTTAATATAAGTTTACTTTTGACATCGGGAAATTATATACTATTGTGCTATTTAAAAAAAAACGATTCAAATTATTTTTGTAGGAAATCATAACTTGCCTTTGATATGCACCAACATAAATTTACGGAGATTCTGGAGTAACATAACAAAATATAATTCACTTTAAAGAATTATCCTAATGTGTTAACGTTCTAACGTCGGTTTGAAATTTTCAAATGACAGAGACATCAGAAAAATCTAAAAATTCAGCGGTGTGGGAATATTAGTACAGTGCGTGCCGGAAACATTCGTGATATTAGAATTTTAGAAGTAAAAGCTTCAGTGAAGTATTTCCTACACGGAGGTTAGCCTAATTGACGTAAAGGATTAACATATTAATTTCACAAATTTAGTTCCAAAGTATGTGAATAATAAAGTTGTATCGGTACAAGTGACAAGTGTATTACTGTACCTCATTTAAATATGCATATCAAACGCCCTCATGTAGCACCTACCCCTCAACATCACACAACATCCCGTGTAGCCTGCGTGTAGGGAAATATAATGTGCACATGTATATGCGAGTAATGATTGAAAGCTGTATTTTGTATACGTGAAGTGTATGAAATAATTAAAATGTGTGATGGATTAAAAAGTAATATTGTACATAGTTAAGAAACATCAGAAATAGTTCACTAAAATATGATACGTTAAACTTCAAGCATTAAGTAAACTTTGGTTTTTGTATTGACTATCAGCTCATACATAGAAAAAACTCACAAAGCTACATTTTGTTTATGGAGATACAAATGTGTCATAGAAGTTATTATGTTTCAGCCGTCAGCAAAGACTGCTGCGTGTTACGCGTTATCATATCCAGGGCTACCTTCCTTCCTACCTATTTCGAGTTCATGTGAAACGATTTAAAAAAAAAATAAACGTCCTTATTTTTATTTCAACAAATTAAAATGTATAAGCTCGATACTTGAACTAAATTAACTTGAATTTTAACATGTTTGTCAGCCAAAATAATATGCCGTTCATATTGAATCTAAACATTTCTAACTAAAGGAAGTCAAAAGTGTTTTGTTCGAGACTAATAAAAATAACAAAATGAAAATTAGTAACTGCATAAATTGTTCACTTAGATCATGCGTATTTATCACAAATTCCCTGATTATTTTATTTATAATTTATTATTGTGTTTTCATTATTTTTTAATGTTTAACTGAAAATATTTTCTATTTAATGTAGGAAATATTTTCAGGTAAACGAGAATATTTCACAAATCAAATGTTTACATTAATTTTCTTTGAATTTCTTCTACTTGATTTCAATATTGCTTTTACTCATGGCGAACTTAAAAATGTATTCCGTAAAATATTTATATTTAGATAAAATTAAAAGATATTGCGAAATTCACCATTATTTTCAATAATTAAGATGTCTTGTAAATTTTTTAAATTATTCTAATTACCGATTTAGTTTTTTAATATAAATTTAGAAATTGTTTAAGAGTTTACTAGCAACACTCGCATGTTTTCATAAAATATGTCTACATTTCCGGATTCTGGAGCCGATCTTTCAGAAAAGAAAATGTGGTAGAATTTTTCGGCATCAAAAATAAACAGCGCATTGGAGACCAATTGATTCTTATTTAAGTGCCTTTCGTAGGTTGGTGCGTATTATATATTTATATAACATACTAACTGTCGATAGTCGTAATAAAAATAGGCGGAAAATTGGGCAGAAATCCACAGTTGGGAAGATTTCGTTTCTTTGATAATCTAGTAATCAAAGGAAACTTTTTTCTAAATTTCTTTTAAAATATGCATTTTATACTTATGTTCTAATGGTGAGTGATCTTAGCATCTTTATTACGAGTATAATTTTTATCTCCTTATCCTAGGAGAGTCGTGGATCCACAATCACCGTCAAGACCCAATCTGTCTTCATAGTCTGTTTATTACTGTTTATCCTAGCTCTTCCTGGGGTGGCCCACCGCCTTCCTTTCCGGAGATGCCAAAAGGATACATCTTGATAGTCGTACATCTGGCTTTCGCAAGACGTGTCTAAGCCACCTTAATTGAGATATTTAGGTTATTTTAATTCATTAGTTAAGTATGCGATATGTGTAAGATAGTCATTTGCTATTTATTTAAAACTAGCTGAAGTACCCGGTGTTACGCGGGTTTTACGCAGAGTGAATAGGATTCATGTAGGGGGGTGAGCATAATTTTTTTTTTTTCAAAATCAGATTAAATAGTAATCTTCCTCTTATTTTTAATGTTAAGTGTGCAAAATTTCATCAAGAAGTACCAACATTCTGCTTTAAGGGGTGGGAAAGGGTAATGGGGATGGTTTTTCAAAATCTCATGTAGACAGTAATTATTCTCTTGTTTTAAAAGTCAAGTGTGCAAAATTTCAAGCTCGTAATAAAAGTGTAGATTTGAAAAAAAAAAAAACACCAACGTAGATGCCAACACTTCAAAAATCTGTCACGACAAAACCCTACGTACTGCGGAATAACTCCGATAAAATTATTTGTTGTAGTTATTTATATTTATTATTATGATATTTAAATTTGTTAAGGATAGAGAATTCTCTAAAAATTCTCGTCAAACCACTTTTTCACCAATTTGAATAACTGACTAATTGAAAGTTTGTAAATCCACATGAACACAACGATGATTTGTACATTCAAACAAATAACGCAACAAAGCAACTCAATCGTCCGTTCTCACAAACGGCTTACATCCGAAGGAATAGATCCAGAATGGTCCAGAAAGAAACTGGATAAACCGCCAAAATCCTCTGAAAATCCGTGAAGATTCTGCCGGCTGAGGGAAGCTGGGGGAGATGCGTAGATAATCTTGTGTTGATGTCGGCGAATGCTTAAGAACGACCCCACTCTGTGGAATCTTTCATATTTGTATCTCTCGCGTGGTATTACGGAACCTCAACACGCAGGTAGGGTTGGCGCACGTCTGTCCGCTTATTATTGGTACTTTTCCAATGATGCATTGATTATTTTTGATTGGTGTATACATTTATGAACATGCTTTTTATTTCACGAATTAAATAAGTATACTTACATAAAAATATGTATTTTAAAACACTTGTCAGTAGGTATTAGAATAATACTAATCTAATGTCGTTTTCCCATTCAGAAGCATGGGAAATAGAAAGCTAATCCTTTACTATAAATTATAAACAAAATTGTATTTATAGCGCCGGGCGCGAACATAATAACAAATAATAATAATATCTTGAACGCCATCTATCTCACTAGATATCTATTAATAAGTAAACCTATTCTAAATCAGACAGTTTGATTTTCAATATCTGAGCGGTTGAGAAGGGTTCAAAGGTTATGGTTTAAAGTTTATTGTTAATGTTCGTAAATTCAAGTAAACGCAATTTATTTATTTAAAAGTATTTCCTGATACAATTTCACAGGACTATATTAATGTACCTATCCAAGAATTGTTATAAAGCTAAATATCTAAAAGGAATAAATTTTCATACATGATACAAAATCTCGAAATATTTTTCCAAAATAAAATCATTCTAATTTAAAAACTGAGTCTTTCCTAATAAAACCTGAGAAATATTTTAAACCTTCATTTGAGTACCTTATTATTATTAGTATTTTGGACTCAACGAGAAATGATTGCCTTCTATTTACATATATTGAGAATTTTTGTTTTTATAAACGAAAAGTTAGTGACTCAAGTTTCTCAGTAATACGACTTTAACTATTCGTTTCGAATACTATTTAAGGTTTTAAAATATGTAAAGCGATATTTTATAAATAATTGTTGATGACTTTCGATGTTGCATAGTTACTACCCAATTTAGCGAATGTATTAGACCCGATAAAAATATATAATTGTATTTGATTATTTACATAATAAAATGATTATTTATTAAAATACAATTGTTGTTTTAATTTATTAGTAAGCATTTTACATTATACATTTACCAATTTGTATAAACCGTTTTAAATATTTTCGATATTTTTTAATATTTTTCATTAAAGTTCTTTAATAATTCATTTTTAACAAAAATAAACTTTAACCATATATAGGTTGAAAAACCTTGCTACAGCATAAATCATAACAAATTAGGTCCACTTAATATTATATATACGTCGTTTAATATGTTCAATAAATCACATGCCTGAATACGCTGTCACGAGACAAATCACGTCACTATGGACGCAGCATTAGGATTGAAATTTAAATGCGCGCGGTATTAGTGTAGATTGAGCATTGAAATATCACCGTGCCAATCGAAAAAAGTGGAGCGGTCCCCTGGCGGAAAATGCAGGAAGACGGACTTGGAGACGGCACGAACCGGGTGGCATGTGCCGCTCGGCGGCTCGGCCGAGGAGGTTTGGAAGAAAGTTTTATTAAGCGACACGTTACATTTTATCTGGCAAAATTTGGAGAGTATCGAAGACCCTGACGCATCAGATGATTTGATCATCGCTTGGCAGTGGCTGGAATATGGAGAGTGCCCATTCATATACAATAGGGACCTGCATTGGTTCCGTAATTTTAATGGAAAACATCATAGCATTTTCTACAATTAATTTAGCTTTGATGAGTAGCTGTGCTCTGGTCCATGTATGAGATTAGTCTCAACAATATCCCCGAACGAAGATGAAGAAGTATAATGTGAAATCAAGTGTACTATGTGATTAGTAATTTTGAACGTTGAAGATGGATAATTGGTTAAGAATTTTAGTTCAAGATGAGTTATAAAATTGTTGTTTTTGTATGACTTTATCTTTGGAAAATCATGTATTCATTTAATTTTCTACCATTTTGTAGTAATGTATATATTTGTGGAATAAACGAAGCAGTTCTAGAATTATAATTTGTGTGTAAAATTTGACGTGTTTATATTCACTGGTCCATTTCCTCCCGTCCAACAAAATATCCGACACTGCTCCCAGACTAAGCTAGTCGGTGGCAATGCTTTCTGGTGTTCAATCCGCTTGAGCTAGAAAACATAAAGCATAAGAATGTTTCTCGACAAAATCAACAAAAATCTAAATGATCCGGAGATTGAATAGATTATTTGTGATAAATGTAACAGTTGGTTTAAAATTATTGTTTCTCAAATATTATATTAAAATCGTAATCCACACAATTAATTAGATTCATGGGTCAGTAAGACAGTGAGATACACAAAATATTAATAATTAATATTAATGGCTATTGTACATATCAGCATCTCACGTTATAAAAACATAATACTAAAATCTGGATAACAAAACTTATATGAATAAATATAGGCTAAAATTATTTTTTCTGATACGATAACCCACGTAATTCTTATCAAAGTTCAATCAAATTTCTGAAAAATTGACCTGCTATCTTGATCCGACCCATTAATACATAAAATTTACATATTATTTATACTTTTTTTTTAAATTACATTTTTGTTAATAGTTATTGCGAATAAAATTGTTAATAGAATTTAAATGAATATACAAAAAAAATCTATTTATCTAAATAAATTTAGTTGCTTCCGGGATACAGACCTTGTCTTATCCTGAGAAAATTAAACTAAATATTTTTTCTATAAATTGATTTTTAATTAGTATTAAAAATATTACACAACTACGAGTATGTTCTGAAAATGCAACTTCACAACAAAAATGTGTTCTCCTTAAAAAAAGTTTCCGTCTATATTACACTTTTGGGAAATATGGACGAGCCTGTTTTATAGACAGAAACAGAGAATGTTTTTACAAAGGTACTATATTTTTATATAAATTACTGAAAATTTCTCATTGTAAATTATTATGAATGAATATAAATAAAAGTTTATATCTTTAAATGGGGACAGCTTGTATATTCGACCTAGTGATAAAGAAGTTTTCTTTAATGTGTGTTTAAATTAAATTACCCGTCTGTGAAGAGGTTTTTTTTTACCATTACCCGTAAAATAAAACATTTAACATCGTTTGTGACAACCCTGGCGAAAACGAAGGCCTGACGAATACCTCCTATTAAGCTCCATATAAATATTACACAACTAAAAGGTTGGTGGGTACCATTTTCAGAATCGTCAGGGAATGCTTTGAATAAAATAAGTAAGTACTTGAAAGATTTCTTTTGTGAATTTGGAAACCTATCTTCAACGAGAGATGTAGGTAATTTATATTTTTTGTATGTAGAAAGTACCTGTGTGTACAAAGAAGATTTTTATTTTCATAAATAATGCCATGAATTTTATATACGAGGTATTTTTGAAACGACTTTTATAAAATTAATATTGTATTTATGAACGCATTTCAAAATATCTTTGATCTGTGTTTCTCTTTTGTGAATATTAAAAATGAATGAAAATTTAATTTAATTATTATGTATATGTGTGTATATACTAGACATATACGTGTGTACGTACATTACGCGCTATTCTGTTGGTAACGTGCGCCGTTTTAAATGAGTACCTAAAACAATAGATTAGCGAGAATACGATGCGTGTATAGAGTTATCCAATGAATGTGATAGAATTTCAAATAAAAAATCGAAGCCATGTTTAGGAAAATTTTGACAGCTGTCATTGTTACTTTTATTCAGTACAGTGTGACATTTTACCATGGAGCATTTCACATTGAAACAACGTTTACAAGTTATTAAAACATATCGAAATCAGCCGACTCGGCAAACCTGACGCGCACTCCGTGAATCTTATGGTCGACATAATCATCAATCTGAGCAAGCTATTCGCCGAATTGTGAAAAGGTTTAAAACAATTATTCTTTACACGATGTGAAGACAAAGAAATTCCCGGGGTGAAGCTAATATTGCCGCTGTACATAAAAGTAATGGATGATTGATATTTAGGCTTATCACACAACCTGGCGTTGTTTGCGTACAGATCAGGGCCCACACCTCTACAAGATCTAACTAGTGCAAGGCCAACAAAAATTTAACAATATATCTGAAAATTGAAGTGAAATTGGACCAGATTTTTGTGAAAGAATGACTGAAAATCAGATCCGAATAATGCATTGTATCAAACGTAGTCGCGGTTTACACTTAAATGAAATTATAATCCATTGTAAATGAAATCGACTGATCTTTCGAATAAATAAAAAATCATTAATATCATACTTGGTTTTATAAATTTAATTCCATTTTCAAGTTCTATCACGCTTATTGGATAACCCCGCACTTTAACCCTTAAATGGCAGCTATCGATTTAAAATATATAATATTATAATGATTACCCTTATCAATACAATAAATTATTTTATTAAGGAGAACACATTCTTATAGTGAAGTTGAACAGAACATAGGTCTGTGATGTTTATGATACTAATTAAATGTATTAATTAGAAAGATATACATATAAAATTAATTTTATCGGAAAATATTCTTGTTGCTACCGGGATTCGAACCGCACGTTCTCCGTATTGGAAGAGATCCAAATTCGAATCTCAGTAGCAACAACATTATTTTTCGATAAAATTGATTTAATATGTAGATCTTTCTAATTAATACATTTAATTTATATTATAAATTATTTCACTTCTTCATAATCCATTTTGCATCCATCTTTGACCTTCCTGTCTTGTGCAGTTCTCATCTAAGCAAAGCCAACATTTCTCTTCAGGTCATCAGCCCAACGACCTCATCCAAGTCCATCTCTCACTCGTAGATCTTGCTATGTGACCAGTGTCCAGCATAATCCCACATCATCTCTGCGATTGTTTAAGAAACACGATAATAAAATAATTCCATATCTCAGCTCACGTGAACACATTATTCTTATACAAATGATTTCAAATATTAATAAATGCTAGACACGACTTTGACTAAGTATTCTACCATACAATAAACAAGTTTTCATTTAACTAAAAATAATTGGGATCGTAGTATGCCCACATATACACTATTAAATGAGATAAAAGGGATCACCAATATGAAAAGTTGTCTATATTGATTTGGTTACTTCTTCAAGTGCAAATTATAAAGGCATGCTTCGAATCTAATTTAATACCTCTGGGATTAAGAACTTCAGAAAATCCCTTCGAGAAAAGGAAATTTGAGCAGAAATCTACGATATGGGACAGATATTGCTCATTCAAGTTATATTTATTCATTAGTTATGCATAATATCTGCAGCATTGAATGCAGTTCATCTGCATAACAAAGCCACTAACAAATACAATTTCAAAATATCTTTTTTTTCTCGCTAGGGCATTGTAATTTCTCATAACAACCTCGATCTTCCATTTGACAGCGCATGGTCAATATTTATGACCGATAATGCTCAACTTCAATTGGATAGCGTTAGAACAAATCTATTGACTTATGTACTTATACTATTAGTTTAACCCATTGAACAACCCTTTCTCACGCCTGAATCCTGCCCCTGGGTCTACATTGTGATGTCTTGTGTATTTAAAAGATGAGATAATTTAATTTTGTACTTTTGGAACCTCAAAAGCGTTACAATATTTTGGCGTTGCCAACTAATGTTGTAACCAAACCACAAAATATTTTTTTTGAATTTGATGGAAATAAAGGCTTCTAGAAATAGATACAGTTAACTTTGTAAAGAAAAATAGACTATATTTATAAGTCGCCTTATTATTTCTCAGATAAGTATATAATATCAATCTATATACCTAAATATCTATATAAACCCAGCAAATCAATGGCTATTAGTCTAGCTAGCTACTTTGTAACCTTATGAAAAACACACCATGAAAAACGCAAAAAACGCTAATGAATTAAAAATATTTACTATATTTGTAATGAAATCTTACGCGTTCATTGCAATTAAATCATTTATAACCATCAGTGAAAATGTACTACATATATATTTTTATTATAACGACGTATCGTATCATCTCTCAAATTTCAATCGGTTATACGCCAAATAAAAACGGTAACGCCTGCCTGACGGCGCGTAAACTTTTATGAATCGGCATAAAATTTGCATTATCAATGTAACTCTCCTCGCGGTATCGTGTAGCGTGTACTAGAACGAAAAAATTCAAAGGAAACTCAAACTAAGGACGGAAAGGAGGGTTTTCCTGCGACAACATGATGTTTAAAGGGTCATTTTGTTTTACATTTAGGAAGGGAATCTGAATTGCAATGATGTGAGCATGTTCGCATCCTGATGGCTGCCAGATTACGGTGAAAAAAAAGGGCTAGGTATAAAAACAATTTTATTTGATGCGATTCGATAGATAATACCGTGCTTTTCGAATGAATCAATATGCTAATTGAAATGCTATAGATATATATATGTTTATAAAGATTCAAAGTGATCTTAAGACACTGTAAGACAAGACAGACATTAAAGCAGATAACACTATGCAGTAAACAAAAATTGATCGAGAACAACTTAAAAACTTAAATGATTTACTCTTTCCGAGGTAAGTTTGTATAATTCTATAATCACATATGTAAAAATAAAACACATGTACTTTTATTCTACTCGTTTAGTTCATTTAAGACGCGTTTCGCCTTGTAAGGACATTATCAATTCTTGATAATATGGGAAACGCGTCTCAAGTAAATTAAACGAGAAGAATAAAAAAAAAAAGTGTTTTATTTTTACATATGTACTTGAATAAACTTAAATAATGTTAAGATAGATTTTTATTTAAAATGTTTAAGTATGCGGGTCAAATGATAGATACTCGAGATTAAAGAATTTTCATGAGATGATACAGGTTATACTTTCCGTCACGCGCTGAACGCACCCAGCAGTTCGAGCACATACGAAAAAAACTGCACATGGCGCTTAACTAATTATCATATTGGCTCCTGCTATAATAACTTTAGTTAGTTGTAAACATCAAATACACTATTTTCATTTTTACAATAAAACTTTGTAACACAAACGCGTTGGGTTATTTTAACTACTGGTTTCGAGAGGTGCAGTCCCTCTCATCATCAGGTGATAACTAAACTAAAAATTCCTTGCACATTTTCGATTCGTAATTTAGTCAGGTACAAAATATTGTGGACTAGGTATGTTACACCCTGTGTATATTTGAGTTTTTGAAACTTTTATCTGTTTATCCCCTTGTCTCCGTAATCAACCCAAAACTCCATCC
Source organism: Eubasilissa splendida (assembly GCA_031772225.1). Lineage (NCBI taxonomy): Eukaryota > Metazoa > Arthropoda > Insecta > Trichoptera > Phryganeidae > Eubasilissa > Eubasilissa splendida. The sequence continues at coordinate 3,910,228 of CM062850.1, forward strand.
CCAATTCATCACTGTCCCTTATCCTTCCTTTACATTTATGGCCACCCTGTATATCTTATAATATCCCGATGTCTTTCTGTGTGACACGCATAAACAATGAAGTGAAGTACATTTAGATCAAAAAGCATATCCACCTAGGGTATGATTTTTGATCTAAATGTACATTTTTCAAATACAAAATAAACAAGTGTATTTTTTTGTAAGTAAATAAAAAATTCGAACACTGCAATGTTGCTAAGTAGGTAGTTATATTATTTAAATTATTAATTTCATTTGTATTTTAAAAATGAAATAAAATAAGACAGTTATTTGTAGTACTGTACACAAAATAAACATGGCAAATGAAATTAAATCCATATGACCGAATGAGTTTTACTTTTCAATAATAATTATTATTTCTCTGTAATCAGACGATACGGTACCTTTTATTGGATCATATCAAATTACTCCCGATTCATTTTGAATACAAGTAGAAAGCAATACACGGGCCATCTGACGTAAAATTGATATTTGATCTTGTGTCCTTTTACCAATTATTTCTGTGAAAGGATAGATTCGTATCGGTACATTGTTGAGACTGTGAAATTCAATACACCAAAATCTTATACCTAAATAACACACTGGAACGTTCGAAAGATATTTATTTTCTTAACGATAAATAAAAGAATTTATCCAACAGTCGAAATATATACGCAGAAATAAATAATATAGGTATATAACATTTATAAATACAGTGTGTCCCAAAAGTCTTTTTCATTTTGGTTTATTCGCTGCACCAACGCAGTGAGCGAGTGAGGGGCGTGGGGTTTGCCGATTGCTAGCCGCGTCCTTGGGAATTCATTCGCTATAGAACCTGTCATTACCAGTTGCTCGTGAAATTTTCCCTAGAAAATTGATAATTCGATGAGGTGACATAAACTGGCCTCCACGTAGCCCCGACTTGACACCAATAGACTTTTTCCTATGGGGCTACCTTAAATCAAAAGTATACAGTAACAATCCTCCCCATCTGGACCGATTAAAAGAACATCTCCGAAAAAAATGACAGCGATCACGGAGAATACGTGCCAGCAGTTTTCAGAAATTTTTCCTCCCGTTTAGAAGAGTGCCAGCGAAATAACGGATTATATTTAGAAAACCTAATTTTTAAGAAATAAATTCTCAAAGACTGTTTTTAACCTTTTGAATGTCCGATTTATTTGTTATGGGAGACATTTGTTCATAGCATTCATTTAATAAAAAACAATAAAAATAAACGCAATATGGTAGAAAGGTGTTAAAACTTAAAGAATTAAATATACAACAGGGTTATTATAATTTCACTTTTTTTTCCTTTTTTTAAACTTATTTTTTAATGTTAGGTCATCAAAAGTAATATAAAAAAAACAAAGTAAGACACAGAAAGTCAGTCAAATATCGCTTATAATATATAAAGATAAAAAGTTAATTTTATAGACACACTGGATAGATATTTTCATCCATAATACGCTAAAAATACAATATTTAGAAAAAACTGACGTATATCGAATATAATCGGAAACAAATTCAAGCAAAATAAAAATCACAACAACGAAAACAATGCCAACTAAATTGGACAATTTGCGAAATCCCCATTAAAAAAAAATCTTAAGTGCCAACCTTAGCGACCTCTGGCAGCTGTCAAATGAAGCGCATCGACAAATTACAGATTTTAAGGTTTCAGAAATATTGTGAGACCTTACGATCGTTGTTCATAGATGACTGTACAATTTTTAATAAATGACGTGTTGAAAATCGTGATTCTTCACGCGTATTTAAGATCAAACATGCGTGTGCGTTTGTGCGTCCATGGCCTGACGCGACATGAAAATATTTCCGCGTTTGTGTGTCCATGGACTGACGCGACATGAAAATATTTCCGCGTTTGTGCGTCCATGGCCTGACGCGACATGAAAATATTTCCGCGTTTGTGCGTCCATGGCCTGACGCGACATGAAAATATTTGCGCGTTTGCGTGTTCATGGCCTCGAACAGGTTAAATGCACAATAAACATTTTTTTATTAATCCCATCCATTATTTTGTTACAGAATTTTTATTATGAAAAAGACTTTTCGGACACCTTGTATTCTGTTGTATTTATCATTATCGTATAATATTGTGTCAAAAAATCCTTCACCTTTTAAATTTGCGTTCATCTCAAATTATTACTAAAAAAATCTGATTCATAATATAAACTTTCATACCTACTTATTTACATATTTATTGAGGCCACTATATTTGAATACCAGTGGCGTGCAGCATACATTCAGTACTATAAATAAGCTGCACTCAACTAAATTTCCTCTAAATAAATATAAATTAAATATTTTTCATAATATTGTTATAATATATCGTAATATTCTATCAGACAAATATTTAATTCGCTATATTTTTTAAAATATACAGGAACGTACAGATTATTTCAATGTACCGACTGCATACGCCTGGTCAATACTGACATGAAGGGTGAAACAAAAAATATATATTTAATTATATTTAAAACATATAATTTCCTTATATCCCTCCATAACTCCTATATAATATAACAAACTATATTGGCAAATGTCCAAATCCCATGGCAACATTAATAAAATAATACCTACTGTTGATACTATGACGTGAAAGTGTGCGATAATCACGTTAAACAATGTAAATTATTTTGTTATTCTATTTTCGTTGATTATTTAATTTTATTTTAAATAGAGATGCGTACACGGAATACATGTCATATCAACATTCTTACTATTTTTAAACTAAGCTGAATACTTTTGCTATGAAAATAGGACTATCCTGCTGGTCTCCTGAAACTGATCACTAGACCAATAAGCTTCCATGTGAGCAGTGGAGCCTAGGCGCCACATCTCCACTGACCAGCACTGTCGTAAGCATGAGAAATGTTTTATAAAAACCTATCGGAATATCTAACCAACCAACGGTAATAAAATATGTTTTTTTTTAGTTAAATGTTAGTAGGTGATTGTCTAGAATACTTTTAAGTTCTGCAGTGGCTAATTCTGCCCTTTTAAATTTTTCAAGCCACGTATCACCATTTATGTTCATTGCAGTATCATCAGAATAAATAATTATAACTCCGTTCTCCATAGTTATATTTAAAAACTCATTAATATATATTATAAAGAGGATTGGACCAAGTATACTACCTTTTCGTATGTATTATTTATATAAAAAAAAAAAAAATGCTGGGTTGACGAGATTCGACTCCTAACGCGATATAAACTTGTAGAACCATTATGGGGAGGCCTTCAATCTGCAGTGGTTTGATAATGTATATTAAGTAATATTAACATAAGATTCTCTAATTAAAATATTATATATTTTGTTATGTTTTAGATTACAATTATGAAACAGACTACAAGACAACAGAAAGTCTCTTTAAATATTATAATATGGAGACGTTGTTAATGTAAATGTCAATATTGGCTAGTAAAACTTTTTCATTAAAATATTTAGAATTATTTAATCACGAACTGCGGATCGTCGCGACTTGACTAAATAAGATTTCGGCGACACAAAGAGTAGCAGCAGTAATTAACTGCATGAAAACAATGCTCCGAGAATTCAATTAAAATTTCTTTTCGTTAAGTTAATGGTGGAAATTTTACGTGAAATTTTTACTCGGCACAGCATCGTCCACATACACTCGCGGGGGAGGAACAATCAGCAGCTGAGGGAAGAATTGTTCCAGCCCTATTGTCGGGACCGGATCGTGGAAGTTGTATACAAAACGCGAAGAAACAAAAATAATACAATTTCCTCTTTTGATGTGCTTTGTTTAGGGGAAAACAGCTACGGCGCGAGGGTGAGAGGGCAATATTATACCGATCCTAAAAATACAAGGCTTCTACAATTAATGTCGTAAATCTCCGGAGTAAATTAATTTCGCTATAGTGTACATCCCGCGGATTGTGTTTTCAATGAGTGTTTTAAACAATCTTTCATCCTTTGCATAGGATTCATAAACAATCTCGAATTTATGAAAATGGGGCGTTCTGTGAGATAAAAAAATCCTCGCTTAATAATAACTAAAATTTCATAATAAAATTAATAAAACTTTAACGAGTTCATTTCTTATTATAAAATCAATTATTTTGCGCTGTATACACACCGACAAATTATTTTAACTAAAAATATCAAAATTTAATAAAATATTGTGTAAGTTATTATTCGGGCAGGATTGGTGGATATTGAGGTTTGAGTGGGAGGGGAATTTTACAAGAAAATATTAAATAGATTTCTTAAAGATCCTGGTTGTTAGAAGGAAGGAATACAATAAACAATTTTTCAGTGATCTGACATTGAAAAAAACAATCTCCTTTCTTTCCATTGAATCTTGTAGGTTCATTCATAACCTTTTTAGAAGAGCCAGCTCACAAGTTATTTATTGTATTATAGGGGTTGCAGTCCATACTACCCTATTAAAATATGATAAGCATAATTATGGGAATTAAATAATATTGAATATAAGATAAATTTAATTAAGGATAATATTTCTCCCACAAATAATATATTACTTAAATAATGGATCTATACAAAAAATATTAAACGTTTGTATCTGTATAAATTACTTGTTAGTGTGGCGTACATTACTTTTTTTATAAACAATTATATTTTAATTTTCAATGATTTATTTTATTTATCAAGAAACTACTTACGTTCTAAAATTACAATATCACAATAAATGACTAATTTTTCATTAGCCACATTGATTGCTTTGACGTTGAAGGGTTTTGATATATCTGCATCTTTTCCGGGACAGACGTACACTCACTCACTAACTACAAGTCAAAACAAATATATTTTTAATCTTAATTTATTTAATAAGTCAACAAAAACAACGTAGTAAAAAATTATTTACATTTTTTGACCCAATAAACGCATGTGATATAATTGATATCAGATCTTGTTTATATAAGTTTTATATCTGTCTACATAGATGTTTGTTTTAGGTCGCTACAAGACATGGATGGACGGATAAGGTATTTTATGTGTTGTCAGCTATATAATATTGTATGCACGGCCTATTTCGTATCAATGTATGAACTAGACGACTTGTAATGTGATCAGCGACCTAATATATTAATCACTTGTTGTAGCAATGTCGTTTCTTCAAATTATAATGTAAACAATACGGCATTATTTTGTTCTGATTAAATTTATATTTTAAACACAGCTGAACTTTTTAATTTTCTCTCTTTCTCCAAGAATGAGAAGGATGAGAGAAATACAAAACAATTTACAACTGTCATTCGTGACCGAACCACTGTATGAATTTTGTATGTCAGAACTTAGCTAAACTATCAAAAAGATCGAATTGTGTTGCAATTTTTAGAGCATCCTGAAAAAACGTAACAATTATTTACACGGTAAATTTAAGTTATTATCTTTAATTAAATAATATCAATACAAAGGAGAATAATTTGAATCAAAAAGAAAAATCAGAAAACAAATATGTAAAAACACTAAAATCTAAAAATAGATGTCATTTCAATAATGACACCATTACCGATAATACTAATCATGATATATAGTAACATTATGTTCACTTTTGTGAATAAAGTGAGGCGCGCGCTGTAATGATTTAATGATTTAATTATATCTACGTATTTTCTGATATTGTTAGGTAAAGAATAGTCGCGCGTGAAGTTTTTATAGCTCTGACTTTTCTCCCTCATTTGACATGTTGTGGCAGTATTAATGCGGTTCTCTTATTGGGAAACTGACACGTGTTAGTATTTTAAATAATTACAAAATCATTAGCGTTTTTTTCCGGTTAATCGATTAATTAAGACTCACCAGATAACGAAACCATTAAATGGAACGGTGGTTGGAAACCCCGCCAAGGTCCTCGACTGGCTGGAATACCAACCGCTTTTTGTGCCCCAGAGATCCCGCGATTTATGCGTTCTTCCTCCAACCGTCACGCCGGAAATTTTCGACCGGATTTCCTACTGTTCCTTTTTTAAATTGCCTAATTACGCAGATAGGTACGCCGTTTTATTTATTTTCTATGCAAAAGTAAGCGAATATTTAGGGATAAAATGATTATTATTTCGAAAAGAAATCTATTATTTGGGTGTTGTTTAAATACTAATTATCCTAATTTATTCAAAGAAGTAGGGACTTGTTTTGATATAACATGTATTTACAAAGAGAGAATATATTTACTTTATTTTATTTGTATTATTCTGTATGAATTTGCAATGACTAAATATTATTCGACAATGAGTTTGATATATATTTTTTAAATTTATTTATTTTATTTTGTAGGTGCGTGATATTTTATTTGTTGTCAATATACTAAAGTCAGTGTCGAGGTGGGCAGTATTTTTCTCTTGTATATTTAGCAGTAGGTTAGATATAATAACTATAATAAGGTTATATATTAGTAGATATGATATTTAAATAGAATGTTGAAATATTTAAGACAATTTGGGATAAAATATCTTCAGTGGCGTAACCACTAAAATAGGGCCCCAATGTAAAATAGAAAAAAGACCATGGGCCCAATGTTATTTGTATTGTATACAAGAATATTAAGTATTGAAAAAAAATCCTGTGGTTTTCGCATTGCAATGATGGTCTGGTTCCTGATCCAACATATTAACGAGATATTACTGCATTTATCATATATATTTCGCGTGTTTTTGTGATACACGAGAAATGATTTCTAAAATTGTTCCATTTCTTGATGTTGTAGATATAAAAAATATTTATCACAGGGTGCGTACCTTTTGAGCCCCTATCTAACATGGGCCCTAATGAACTACATTGGCTGCATTGATCCGTTACGCCACTGAATATGTTACAAAATGCACCATTTATGTTAAGAAAATTAAAAATACTATATAAAATGAGAACAAAAGAAATACAAATACAATATATTTAAAACTACCGCATTGAAGTACGCAAGCGCGTGGATTCCTAGGTCAACGAAATCAATTCCCGTGACATGCTTATGTTGACAATCCTTAGCGTTAAAAGTGTTGTAAGGCGCGTGTTACACGTTTGAACGCCTATCACCTATGAACGATATAATTTCATTTTTGTATTGAGCCTGTGATAAAGAATATAATATCCATGTTAGTGTTATTCGATGAGATCTCATTCTCTAATTTAGCATTCTTGGCAAGGGGGGGAAATAATCTAAATTGGTATTGTAAAATTAGGTTGGAGATTTCACTGGTCAGACAGGGACTTTTAAATCTAATTGTATTGATGAGGTATCCAATTTATAATAATTATTAACTATTTTGTGGAGTGTCTACGCAGGGTTTGTAATTTTTCATCTTTTTAACAAAGAGATTTAGATGAAATCTTTCAATTGCTTTGTCGGACGTATCAAGCGAAGCGCTTAGGCCTTGTCGATATGTCAGAGTTTTAAGATGCATGCAGAACGGATTTTTTATACATTGTATTTTGGTGATCAGATTGTTAATGAGAATTACAGTAAACTTCTGATGAAAGATTTATAAAATGGTAATTGGTGCTAATGTATCATGAAATTTTTTTGTTGTTATGAAGATAAATCCGAGAGTTGTATGTTTAAAAAGATTTAAAATTGTTTTTATATTTAACTTTATTTAAATACCTGCGAGCTCTGGTCAAAATATTTTTAAAAAAGTGACGTAGAATCATTTCCGAATTCAGTACAACAACTCATACAAAATACTGTTCGGGTTGGCGCGTTATTGTAGCGCATCTACAATGTTTGCCGATGGCCGTGTGCATGGATTCGCTCCGCTTACGAGACATCGAATTGGTGACGTAAAGCTGCGGCTGAAGCTCAGCACCAAATCTCTAGTGCAAGCGGCACTCTCATGGAAAGCTGGTTCCTTGACCAGAGTATTGCAACGACTACAGAATAGCTACAAATAAAATAATAACCGTGCCTAATATGTAGTATGTATTTATATTTTGAATATATATATGTGTGTGTGTGTTTTCATAACATCAATATTATTTTGTTACTTAAATGTATTTTATTATAGCTATGTATTATCTTTATGGGGAATCGGGTCTTCATAATGAAAACCCGATAACGCTGGAATAAACGTATTAATATTATTTTTATTATTAAACCATTGTGTTGTTTTTACGTCAATCGGTTTCGATACTAACGTATCTTCATCAGAACTGGTAAAGTTGTACGCCAACACGGTGGTTTAAACAAAGTTAAATGTAAATACAATTTTAAATTATGTCTAACTACAAAGTTAACGCAACAAACATCAACATTATTAAAAATATGTTTTTAAGGAGAACACATTCTCATTGTGAAGTTACAATTTTACAGAACGTGGGTCTGTGATATTTCTAATACAAAATAAAATATCACAGTATAAATAAATTAGAATAAATATGAAGTAAATATAAAGAAGATGGCTTTCAAATAATGGACGACAGATGTATCAATTTGAAAGTGCAACATATAAGTTCGAAAATTTGTTGTCAACTCACTGTGTTGGAGTAGCATAATCGGTTAATGCATTTCCCCGGACAGTAAAAGATCCTGGTTCGAATCCTGGTAGCAACAACAATATTTTATACGAATATCTTTCTAATTAATACAATTTTTTTTAAATATGTGTTTAATGATCAAGATATAATTAACTTTTAATACATTAAATAAATCTCCATTTTACGGTAGTGACTAGAGAGTTGGAATTAATGTATATTCTAAATGTTTACATAATGTTTGCTAGCTAAATAATTAAAAAGCGGTAAGGTATTGTTGAAAACGTCAGGTTTTAACTGAACTTCATAAAACCCAAACCGTATGCTACATACAACATACGGTGGTTTACCTTACAATAACACTGGTAGAAACACTTAAATGCAAAGGCGACCGCAAAATTACTGCCGAGACTTATAAAGCCTTGTTACAGCAAACGTTTCAAAACACACAACATACTGGGAGCATACGTAGCTCTCCGCATCACGTGGTAGGGACCTCCCTACCAGCGTACCTACGCTGAACGTGGTCCCACACAATATTAAAAACCACAGCCTACAAGCTGGGGGCACTTCCGCCAATTTTATGGACCATAACACAACCTAGATACGAGTTACTGACGTAAAGATGGCGTCACAAACGTTGTTCACTCTTTTTAACAATGTTAAATGTATGGTGTATGGGTTGTTTTCGGTGTACACACGCTCTTTTTATTTTTCTCTGACTCAGACACGTGCAAGTATATAAGGGATGAATTTTTACACGTGTTTGGATAGCTGGTTTCGTTTCCATATTCTTTATTAGAAATATTAATGTACTATTCTTGCGTGGCAAGTCCCTCGTGATGGTGCGAACAACTTCACTGCTGAGGCACTTAGGAGATTATTATGCAAAATATAAAGAGTGTAATTTCAAAAAATTACCAAGCCTCAAACATGGTTCCCGAAACAACAGCTATTCATTGAATAACTTATTTGTATTAATTTAAGTGAAATCTAATATTTATTAATGGGGTTGCGAGTGTTTATAATATTGTTCCTTGATAATTAAAATGAATTAGATAAAATATAGCCACCACCGGGACATAAACCAAGATCTCTCTGTTGCCCATATATCACTTTATTCAATTAAACAATTGTTTTTTTTTTATTTATTCTGTTCATGTTCTTAATATACGTACATATTATACATTATAAACATTCTTATAAATATACAAAAATGGCGAACAAGCTTCATAATGTAAGATATGTTCACTGTCTCCTTAACTAGTCCGAAGTCTGTACTAAAGGAGACAGGTTCATCCGTTGTTTATTATATAAATATGAAAACAATTATTATTATTAATAATATATATTTTTTATCTAATTCAAGTAATAACAGGCTTTTAAAATAATTCTAATAACATAATAAATAAGTAAAATACTCTCGCTATCCCATGAGTGAAACACTAAGCAAAACAGAAAATGAATATAAAGAAATGATGTTCTGTTCATGTGATCATTTCCGTGAATCTTTGCTCAGTTTCCTTTCTGCTAACGCCCAACACCCAATAACCAGCTCCTAAGATAGTGTTTGAGTTTGTCCATCAAGAATTGTTTCATAGTGCTCGGCAAAATGTCATAGGCTTGGGGGCCAGAAACATACGGAAGGATTGACTAAAGCTTGTTTTCATTTTACGATGGGCCTATTCTTTTTTGCTCTCGTAGCATAATTATGAGATGTCTAATATGATTGTAACACTATACAATGTCAGATTTCATCTAAATATATATTACTATATTAGTGCGATATCTATTTTTATGTACCGGTGATTTCGATAGATAGATTTTTTTTTAATTATTTGATCATTCAGATTTCAAAAAGCGCTTTGCATAATATTTATGTAAAGTTCTCCATAATTACATTTTTCTTTTAATATCCTGGTAGGTAGTTATAAAGTTGTTATGGAGCAGGTCGAAAATAAAGTATAGATATTTTAATACGAATTAAATTAATCAACTTGGAAGATATACAGCAAAATCTATCTATCAAAAAAATATGTTATTGCTACTGGGACTCGAACCTGGACCCTTTGATTTTTTTCTATAGATAAATTTTGTCTGTATATCTTTATAGTTGATTAATTTAATTTGTATTAAAATACAACAAAACTATGTTCTTAAAATGTAACTTCACAGAAAAAAGTATTCGCTTTAGAATTGCAAATATTTGTTGCGGATGTTATTTCATGTGTTAAGAATTTGTATAGTAATTATGAAAATATGTTAAATGCGTTTTCTTATCGAATATCACACAACCAATTCCCTTGGAATATTTTCTATTTAAATTAAGTTATTTATTCCAAAATGGTGAAAGTGGTTTCTCATTAATCGAATAAACTGTGTCGTTAAATAAAAACTGATACCTGAAAATAAATAGTCATTAAAGCAATTAAAATTCCAACAGGGTAAAAACCCTTAATTAAAGGTTCTGCCTGTAATTTAATAAAAAATCTTGTCTTGCTTCTCAGCCAGAACTGTCTTCAGCCTTGTCAGCAGCGCGGCTGGCAGTGGCGCTGGTCGCTCCAGCCTTGTAATCTCCAAATAAATTAAAACGTGTAAGAAGAAAAGCCGCGGCGTAAGCCTTCGGCAGACGAGGGTAGGGGGTGTAAACAGGACGATTTTTTTTTATCAGCTCTAGTTCAAGATTCACTTAATTGTTTAAAAGAGTACGCGATGACTTAATTAAATGACTTGCAATGTGTGGCGTTTTATTTACTCTATACGAAAAACGGAAGACATGTGTATATATATATATACTGTATTTTACAATATTATAGGAAAGTTATTTGATATATTTTCATTTTTATATTTATTTTATGACCAAAAATGGAAAACTTTAATTTATTTGATTTAAATATATTGTAAGGCAATATGAATATTGAATAATGAATGTTTTTATTTTTCGATAATATTGATTTTGTATGTATATCTTTATAATTAATACATTTAATTCATATTTAAAATATCACAGAACTATGTTCTGAATAATTATAACTTCACAATAAGAATGTGTTCTCCTAAAAATAATAAAGTTGTATCAATGTGTCCAAAATTTAATAAAAATGAATTAATAACTCTAGCGTCTATTATCAGATTCACTCAAAGGTATTTGAGATTCTGTAAATAAGGTAGATGGCTCTGTCAAATGATGGAACGATTAAATGTATTGATATCAAAAAGGTAACATATAAGGTCGAAAAATTGTCGATAAAAATAGTGCCGCTGTAGCTTAGTTGGATAAAGCACCTCCCCCGGTTAGGGATGAGATCCAGGTTCGAATCCCGGTAGCGCAACAACAATGTTTTTATTTTTCGATAATATTGATTTTGTATGTATATCTTTATAATTAATACATTTAATTCATATTTAATATATATATCTTTCTAATTGATACATTTAATTTGTATTAAAAATAATATAACTGCCTTTGCATTTTATACCGTCAAAAGATTATACTGACCTTTATGAATGGCCGTTAATCTCTACATCCACTATGATTGTACATGTAATTTGATATTAAGTTGTTTTTCTCCAGAGAAACACTGCCTAGTTGGGCAAAGTGTCATTTATTAATAAATTTAAAAACAAAACATTATATCACTTTTCCATCCATAGGTTATATCATATTTAACAAAAAACAAAATGAATTTGCCCGTTCTTTGTATTACATTGAACTGAGTATTCCGTGACAGACCTCCGTCTCAGATCTAACAATTCACTGAAACATTCCTAGCATAGCATTTTGTAATATTTTGTAGGAAGCATTTGTGTGAATTTCAGGAATTCAGAATACTATCGTTCATTATTATTTATGTCATTCAAGCAGTTCAATAGATCTTTATATATTTGTACGTAATATTTTAAACAATATTTTATTTTTTTCGTAGAAAGTAATCACTTTGTTGTTTGATATATTAAATAAAATAAATCGCAATCACTTTGTTTAAAACCACGAATTTTATTAAACGCCAACCGGCTTCGCTTAGCTCAAGTTTCGTTATGGCGTATTTAAAAATAATAATAAATACAAAAATAATGCACTTATATATATATATACAATACAATATTAATATAAAATTACATGCGAAAGAGAGAGATAGAGCGCATATATATGTATAGAAAAGAGGGAGACAAACTAAGGCAATAGACATAATATCAAGGAAGGGGAAAGCACAATGTTTAGCATATCTCTATAAATCTATACTACTCTTTGACTTATCTAAACTTGGACATCCCACCATTTATGCCATACATTCCAAATTTTGCTCAGTTGCATTCAAGAACTCCCTAATAGAAAAATATATCCCGCTTTCGTCGACTTCTCACTCTCCCCCAGCCTGGACTAAATTGTACATACATTATTATTCTTTAAGATCTTCGTAAAACTAATACATTAAATATTTTGTCTACTCTATTCGTATATTACAAACATTGTACCATATACATTTGCATCAGCTGCCACTGCTCTTATGTAGCCACCGTATCCAGGTAATACCGATTAATTGGTTCACACCTCTCGAGGCGTACTCCCCCAACGGCCTACACCGGATCATCCCCCCTGGGATGAAAAGCCGGTTACTGGAGCCCTTATCGGCAATGCTGCATCCTGCCTATAACTGACTTCACAAGCTAAATTATGATGATAGTGGGTAACTAACGAATTACCTGTCTGCCAGGCAGATTTTAATTCCAATTTAGACGCTATACAGTTAATTACCTGATCCGTTTTCGTGATTTATACCGGTAAAACTAAAAGTTGAGCCTAAAACTTGGCCCGAGATTTTCAGATTAGTAAAATGATTGCCTTCCAAATGAAATCATCTATATTCTGGCTAAAAGTGGATTAAAAGTTCAGTAATGAACTATTACGATAGCGTAAGAATAAAATTTCAACAGACTTAGATTTTTAAAATTTTTATTTTAAAAACATACTTATTTAATTTCTCAAGAATGGAGTAAATTAACATGAATAATGCCTTTATTATACTTTTTGTATTTTATGTTAGATTAGTTTCTTCAAAATATGCACTTTAATGTTTGTTCATAAAAAGTGAAAAATTGAACAGGAAATGCATTGAAAAGAAGTTAGTTTAAAATTGGTTTAAACGACCTTTTTGTTCTGTAGTTATACTTTTTTTAAATTGTAAAAAAAACTGTCAAAAATTTGAAAATATTTCTGATACGATTAATTTGTAGGTAGGTAATTATTAAAACCTGCTCATTATTAAAGGATTTTATTTCTCAATGTTTCAATATGCTAGTTATTAGACATTTGTTGTTTTGTTTTGTAAATAAATATGAAAGAAGATCCAATTCAGGAAAAACGAGACTTAAATGATATTTTATGACGTAGATTCAGATTTAACTTACCAATCTAAGGAACATAGAATATGTGTAATTAATATTAAATTAAAATAAATTGAGAGAATTGAATTGAGAAACAAAAACAGATATATTTTATGTAAGTTGAGTAACATATAACGTATTTAATTTTTCATCATTGCGTCCCATAGTCTATTATACTGTGGTAACATGCCAAATATTTTAAATAAATTTCGAATATCTTTTGAAACAAAACAAAGATATATGAATACCATTATTATAATAAAATTTATTTATGAGCAAAATATATGTAAATGTATATCATCATTAGAATACATATTTTTATCTTACGTTTTGTTTAAGGAAACTACAATTTTCAAAATTTAAGATAAATGAATTTTTTTTCACAGAAGTGCAATAATGAGTCTCACGTTTCTGTTATTCAGTAAATGAAAGGAATTGTTATATTAATTTTAAATTATGCATACTAAAATCATGATTTTAATCTAAGACAATTTCTAACAATGTTTTTTATATGATAATAAATTGTCTGCACCAATGGAAATGATTGAATTCTTCGACGAAAATGCTTTTAAATCAAATTAATCAAACGTTTTTAAAAGCTCAACCCCTTCCAAGAGGAGTTCACCCGTTTCTGATTTTTACTAGAAGAGAAAATCAGTGGACCGATAAATGGACGTAGATATTTCACTGCAAACCTCAGGTATTTGCTGTAAAAATTCCAACTCGAAATGTCGAAGGAATTAATCCAACTAATCCCGTTTTTGTATTTTACCGTCACATTCGTAACGCGATTAAAATTGGACAAAAATGAGCCAATTAATCCAATTAAGTCCTGTGACAATTTTAATACTATTATCATAATATTCTTCAATTATTTGAGCTAGATGACATTATCAAATATGACATGTCTTTGCTAGTTATTAGCAATGATTTAGAAAGCTTATAATTTATTTATGCGATGAATAAAATGACACACGCAGTCGTAGTTCTACCAAATACTACACACTTTCTATAATAACAAGATCGAAAAGAATGGAGAAGGTAATTTTCTCCAATTGATTCCCTCATTACTCAGGATAGTGGTCCCCAGGTTGCGATCTGTTGATGTCCTTGACAATTATTTTCCACCTTTGTCTGCAACCCGTAGTGCGATAGCCGTTCCAATAAGATTTCGGCCATCAACAACCAGTTATCGTTCTCTCTACGGACGAGGTGTACAAATATTGGGAAAAGCATCTTAGACAGTACACAATCTATCTTGAATCTTTAATTAATACAAAATTGATGCAATGAATAGATATATATTTCTGTTATTTTTTAAACATTTGCATACAGCATCACACTAAAGGTGAAGTAGATAATAGTTATCTTATATATTACGGAAGCTATTTATATCACAAAAATATTTTTTCGATAAATTGAATTCTTCTGTATATTTTTCTAATGGATATATTTAATTTGTATTAAAATACCACAGAATAATTTTTTGAAAAACTGCAACTTTACAATAATAATGTGTTCTCTTTAAAATTTTAAATATACGTGGATAGTATATTTTTAATAAAAATATTTATTTTGGACCTCACCCCGCTTGATTATTCCACTATAAACGAAACGCGTTACGAATGAAAGAAATCAGTTCATTCAGTTTGCTCATATTTTCTGTGAAACGCGAGTCATGTAGGGAATTTCATATTGAAAAAAAATGTCGGCGAATTCGTGTCAGTAATATTAAAAGCGCTTAAAGTTCAATCGGCTATGCGTAATTTACATCGCTAATTGGGGAAATGTACAAAGGTATCGAACAACTCCACAAAGTGAATAAAATTTCACGTTTCAGCTCAAACGGGCGGATATTAATTTTATTTTTAATCAGCTTATGAACTTTTAATTCCATTTTCAGATATACTTTTATCATACAATTTATATGATGCACTGCACGGTGTATGTTTTGTGAACGTAGAACGTAGAACGCGATCTTCAATATATTTTAAACATTGTATTATAATAGAAAATATATATCTACCGCCTTAATAAATTAGAACTCTATATACTATCGGAGAAATGAATTAATAAATGACCTAAAATTATTATGGCCCTGCAGTCCATATCAAGCCTTGGCTTTCTGAGACAACTCCGGTTCTCGTCGACTGTCTTCTACTTCAGAATCTGTAGCAGCTATACTACGTCCTTCTTAACGCCATACTCCCAGCAATGTCGGGGTCTTCTTACTCTTCTCACTCTTCACCTACCACCTTGATTTCCATTAATGACAATAATTTGGTTAAAAATATAAATTATACTTTTAACTGTTCCGAACTTATAAAGGATGTCCAGTGGAAAAAATTCAAGATTAAATTGTAATTTCTCGTAAACCATTAGGATGAAGTAAGTCGGAAGGGTATTGTTTGACGCGCGTGATTTGAGTATTTGCCAGTCGCAATGAGTCACTGGTCGGGAGAACACTGCGAGTTCGCGGTTGAGCAATATTTAAAGTGCGGTGATTCATTGGTTCGTGCGCGTCGCGGTTTTTGTACTTACTATAATATTCGACGATTAAGTGATGGGCCAAGTACCCAATTTATCTGGTATTGGGTACTTGGTTCAAAATTTCAGCGATAATGGTTAACCAAACTTCTCCGGGACCATCAACATCAGCAGCGACGCCAAAACATGTGGCTCAAGTTCGACGTGAAATTATGCGCAATCCACGTAAATCTATAAGGAAAATTGCAGTCTCTACTGGAATTAAAAAATCAACAATGCATGGTATTTTGAAAAAGAAACTACAGTTTCACCCAAACAAACGGAAAATCGTGCAGTTTCTCAACAAAAATGACTATTTTTTACGTGAAACCTTAGCGAGAATGATGCTGGAACGTTTTGGAATAGCAAGAACGCTTGTAAATATATTGCTTACTGACGAAGCACATTTTCATATCAATGGCTATGTTAATAAACAGAACATGAGATACAAGTATCCCGACAATCCAAGGGAATGCCATCAAAAATGTTTGCATTGTCCAAAAACGACAGTGTGGTGTGCAATTTCTGTCCGAGGGATAATTTGCCCTTATTTTTTTAACCAGCGAGAGACAGTCACTGCTGACGTATATTGCCGAATGATCGACGAGTTTTTGGTACTGCAGCTACAGCTGTTTTCCGGGTTCAACAACAGAATACAATTTCAGCAAGACGGGGCCACTCCATACACAGCTAGAGTTTCAATGGAGAAGCTAGGGGAATTTTTCCCTATGAATAAATCAGCAAGTATGGAGACATACCCTGGGCACCTCGGTCAACGGACCTTACACCGTGCGACTTTTTTTTGTGGGGATACCTTAAGTCGAGTGTTTACAGTAACAATTCTCGAACAATTCAGGCTCTATAAGAAAATATTCACCGTGAAGTTGCTGCCATTGAACCAACGCTTTGCTCTCGCGTGTTCGCAAATTTAAGAGTCCGATTGCAAGAGTGTTTTAAGAGAAATGGACGGCATTTAGACGATATTGTTTATAAAATGTAAAATCCGCATCGTTAAACTCAATTTTGTATTGCAGTTGTAGTCCATTGTAGTTTTTTTTTAAATTTAATATTAAACTTGAAAATTTTTCACTGGACACCCTTTACATCATTCAATTAGCGAATTTCTAGTTGGCAAACGCGGCACCATTCACTATTATATTGTTGTAATTCAGTTACAAATTATCAAACATTCGGATTCATCGACTGGCTAATAATTTTACTTTCATAATAGACGTATTCAATATGTATTTGTTAATTTTCAAGTTTCGCCCGGGCGAACATTTTTCAGAAATGAATCAGTTTTGAGATATTAATCAATTTGTGAAAATAAAGTGAAATTAATTATTTATAATTGTAATGTTATTTTTTATATTTGTATGAAAACTTTATGTTTAATTCTCTCTTAATTATTGCTATCGCTTATCGTACGTATACAAATACATTAATGCAAGTATTTAAATAAATATTTAAAATTTATGTTTAATTAAATTAAATTAAGTTTAATTAGAGAATAGTGGCCAGATAAAATATATTATGTATATTTTATGTGCTGTTTAAATACCAACTATCTGAATAATAAAATAATATACAATTTTACCAGAACAGTATATCTAAGAATTTTAAAAAGTTTTTACTCAATTAATCTTTCTGCGACCACGGTTTGCGGAATAAAAATTCAGTTTTTAAAAACAAATACTTTAACAAATTTTCACAGTTAATCATTAAGAAACAATTAACTAATTTTAAGTAGTGTTCTCAAATTATTAATATAAAAATAAGGCAAGTGAAAGTTATATGTAGGTATCTAGTTACCCCAGTTTACAAGATAATAAATAGCTACTTCAAAAATTGCGTCAAAAGAAGGAACGTGCATAGATAGAAAATACTCTCAATAAGAGTAAGTCAAATTTTTCATTAATATCTTAAAGAGTTAAAATGGTTTCATCGTGAGAAGCCTGCTTCCGGAACAAAATAAATATAATCAATTTAAATATTTTAATGATCTAAACATGCCCCTTCTCTGTAAACAAGATATTAATAATGACAAAATTGCACTCATCAACGCTAACATTGGTCCTAATTAATAATATTGTGAAACGAGAAAATATACAGTCTGAAAAATCGGCCTCCAAAACGTTAAGCTTATTAAACTGATCCCGTAAATTATTTAATAATACCTACTTTCTATCATTAAACAGTTTTACGCTTCTAGAATTGAGTAAAATATAAACTTATTGAACAATAGATTGTCAATTCAATCATCAATCTCCGAACCATGGAAGGAAATACTGTTTCATTTGAGGTAATGTTTGACATTATTATTTAATCCTCCTATCCTGGATCCTTGATAGATCCCGTTTTAATGAAAATATTCATTCAAATGTTTCTATAATCATTATTTCGTTATTGAAGATATAATGAAATGTTTGAGCTTATCAATAAGTCAACCGTACTATGTTTGATCATCGTTTTCAGTCCAACCCTCGAATTTCACACCCCAAACTCTACATTCCGCACTCCCTATATCATTCTCTCTACTTCGCATTCGATATATTACATCATCATCTAAATCTACACTATTTTTAATTAATAGTGTTTAATACACTCGACTTTTTCCGGTAAAAATTGGACATCGTCATTCATTTCCTTTGATACACTATATGATTCAAGTATAATGTATCTAAAAAAGTTACAAGTAAATACTCTCTGATTAATAATTTCGATTCATTAATTTCCTACGTTTATTTTTCCATATATTGAAAACCGAACGTTTTCAATTCTCTTTGACGTCATCGTTCGTGTTTTAAATGGAGCGTGAAAGCTGAAAAAATACGAATGAATAAGATGTATTTCCATTTCCATCGAGTTAGAAGCCACACAGTGGGTAAAGGGATTTTAAAAGCTTTCCTGAGCATTTTTAACAAAAATATGACCATAACGACAAACAGAAAAATAAACACGAAGATGAAAGGTGTCGTTGTCACCTTTGGCAAAATACACCTGTCACTTCCACGACTGAGAATATAATGAAAGCACACCTTCTGAGAAATATATATCAAATAACAGCATTGCTTTGTGCGCTGGCAGACAAAGTGTGATTTGTTGAAATAATGTTACATATATGTATATATATATTGTTATCCCATAACAGATACAAGTTATTTTTAAATCGATGTCTATTTAAACGTGTACATTATTTTTGCTTGTTTGTATATTATATTACATATATAATTTGTGTTCGTGTAACTAAATAAAAAAAATCACAAATGTTAAAATTATTGAATTTTATGAAATTTCTTGTAATTATTTATGTATTAATACATTATATAAATCAAACTTTTTAATACCTTTGTCTCGTTACTCTCTTGAAGATGATTAAAAACATATGTAGTTGCATCGCTTACCTGAAACAAAAAATAACATAAATAAGAATCAAGGGTAATATAACATTACATATATTAATGAAAACACTATTTTACTGTAAAATCGCAATTTTAGAACACAGTTCTCTGATATTTAAAAAAAATTAGAAAAATGTACAGAAAAAACACGACTATCAATAATATTTGATCATTCCACATTAACCTTTTTTTATAAATTGAGATGCGTAAATGGAATACCCGTTACATCTATATTCTTATTATTTTCAAACTAAGCTAAACGCTTTTGCAATAAAAATGAGACTGACTTACTAGTCTCCTGGAATGATGCTCGATCCTCCGATCACTGGATCACCAGGCGAGTATCTTAACCATTAGACCAACAAGCACGCCAATGAAAACCTTTTTGTGCGATATAAGTGCGATATGATATATAACTACCCCACTATCATCTACAACTGTACCATTCGACGATTTTTTCATTCTTTAGTATTTATAAAAATTCGTATAATTTTAAAATGTTATTAGATTTTCACGACCGCCCAGAATCTTCTGTGTATAGTTTTCTGGGCTAATCTACCGTGTATATCTGACCTTTCTGGCCGATGTTTTGGACCCTGTTGCAGGGTCCTTTATCAGGGCTGACATGATCTGCTAATACTCACATGAGCCCTGATGAATGATGCTGCAATGGGATCCGAAACGTCGGCCAGAAAGGTTAGATATACACGGCACTAACCTGCCAGAAAACTGTACACAGAAGATACGTATAATTTTTCATCATAATATTTATACATATTTTTAAAAATAGTTACTAGCGGTCCACAACGGAGTCCCGGTACCGACACTGATATATTGAAGTGAAGCCTGGAGTTGGCAGAAAAGGAACGAAAGTAGACTGAATGTAGAGAAAACGAGTGACAAATCCATTTATGATAGTATATAATGAAGAAATGTGGAAAGAATTTGAAGCTGATCTAAGTATAGTAAGTAAGATTAAGAAAGTATCACTGGTTTGATGATTTGATCATATGGAAAGGATGAATGAAGAGAAAATATAAAAAGAAAGATAAATGACGCAAGTGTTCATGGCACCAGAAATAGAGGACGTCCACGTCAAGAAGATTTGACATGACCAGGTAAACCAGATACTGGAAGATGGTCCTGTTAAAAGCCACAGTAATCGGCGAGCTTGTATGAGAAGATGTATGAATGTAGATGAGACGAGAATTGTGTGTTAGGACAGAATAGTGTGGCGCTCTATCCTCTCTGCCTACCCCCGCGGAGAAACGGCGTGATGGTAAGTAAGTATATATATTGCTAAAAAAAATTGTTATGATTGATTGCATTGCTATGACGATATAACTAGACATCTTTAAAAAATTATATAGAATTACTTATCAACATTTTCTTTCACACGATGTACGAGTAGGTTAGTCCTTGTTCTATCAATGTTTAATGGGACAGATGTATTCTACCTACTCATTTACACTTAATTGTTAATGTTAATGCGTAGGTACACATTGTTTGTGTAAATGTGTAAGTATACCTCGATAGCTCCTCAAGCTTATAATGTGCAGCAAGCATCAAGCCAATGCTCAAGCGTATCACAACGGTATGTATCGAGACATGATCAAGCGTATAACTTACGGCATGCATCGAGACATGATCAAGTCGATGATCAAGCGTGTTACTACGGCATGCATCGAGACATGATCAAGCCGATGATCAAGCGTGTTACTACGGCATGCATCGAGACATGATCAAGTCGATGATCAAGCTAACGCACGACCGATTTAAATCAACACCCTATCGAGTACAAGTAGGCTTCGCCGATTCTGGCGTCCCGCAGGGGAGCGGGCGGGGCCTTTGGCGTGTTCTACGCTGACAAATGAGGGCAAAGTGGACTCAGAAATTAGCATAACAGAACTGTACCGAGCTTGAATTGGCCTGGACTGTCCTGCATTGACGTTCGTGTTCATGGACGCAGTGAGGACTTTGAAGGCCACTGAAGTAACATTGGCCGTTCCGCGGTAACTAGCGTGGACACGTTTCCGGGTGGATAATGAATTATACGGTTAAGAGGGTTGTGTATTTTTATGTAGATATCAGATTTAATTTCATCATTTTTAATATACTTTAGTCTTGACTTAAACTAAATGAACATTGTGGCAAAAATTCTGATTCAATAAAAAATAAAAAATAAATTTTGTAAATCCACACAAAAAAATCTTTATGGATGGATATCTGACTAAATTACAAGTCGAAAATGCTCAAGGCATGTGTACCTCGTCTCAACCATGACAGAGATATGAGAATTTAAAAATATCATAATTATGCGATTATTTCGATTAATTGAAATATTTTATTGATACCAAATTATAAATTGAATACAAAAAATTAAAGGTCATCGAATTTATAACGGCTAGACTATTTTTTGTTAGATGATTTAAGGCCTGAAGAAATTAATAATGGATAAATTTCGCAAATATTTATTTCGAAGTACATAGACTTGAAGCGTGTTTTTGTAAAAATTTCATACAATAATATTTTCTAATTTAATGTATTAATTATAAATATATACATATAAAATCAATTTTGTCGAAAAGTTTTTGAGATTCCGTAAAAACAATGTAGATGGATTTCAAATAATGGAACGACAGATGAATTAATTTGAAAAAGTATAACATATAGGTTCGAAAATTTATCATGAAAAATACTGGCGCTATAACATAATTGGTAGTGTACTTTCCCGGATTGAAAATATAGATCCAGGTTCAAATCCCGGTACCGCAAAAACAATATTTTTCGACAAAATTGATTTTATAAGTATATATTTATAATTAATACATAAAATTAGTATTTAAAACATCATAGACCTATGTTCTGAATAATTACAACTTCACAATAAGAATGTGTTCTCCTTAATAATAATATTTTCCGTAACTATACCCATATTCCTTGAAAGTTTTAGACTCTTAATTTAGTCAGGTATTCACACATAAAATATTGTGGACTTGCTCTATTATATCCTGTATAATTTTACTGTTTTTAGAAAGAAATCTATTTTGGTTCTCAAATATCTTTAAGTAGGGTGTAAACATTACTACACAAAAATATATTAGTTACTATTAACGATCAATAATGCTAAACTTGGTTGTTTTAATGTTAATATTATTAAAATATTCAACACAGTACTACATTCAAAAAATACTCTGGCTTATATTCAATGCAAAATGGATACAAATATCTATCATAATTATATGAATTTGTAAATTTCAGAAATGATTTGTAATTTTGATATCACGCATGTGTATTAAATACCTGACAGAAATTAAGTAAATTTGAAAAATGAACCCTTTGAATAATGTCGCACCTCCACCTAATTTTTATTACAAAAACAATTAACAGAATGTAATGTTTTAAAACTGCAAAAATCATCGGACACATAACAAGGTTTTTATTTATATTTAATATATATATATATATATAATGACTAATGACTATCAAGCCGGCCAAACATGCAACGTTATCCTATACAGACTAAACTGGCAGGTATCCTGGCATCCTGACAACAATTGAAAATTCATATTTTCTACCTGTAGGTAAGTGCTAACTTCAGGCAAAGGTGAGCGCGTGTGTTGTTCCAGGGCACAGATCTCGGTTATTCCGATTACACAACTTTTTTAGTGGTTTTCTTCTTTTCTTTCATAGGATGACGAGAAGACCTACTACCGCTACAGCATCATACAGCCATGGTTGACTGAGAGATTGTCACAGGTTGGCCGCTACGCGTGGCCAAAGATGGACTTCGGTTACCTTGTCATGTTCATCTGAACAGGTATACCGTTCCGTGCATGGCCGGCGTAAATTTACTATGCTACGCCTCAATTCATACACCTGTAGTAATTGAATTGAAAATAAATTAAATTAACCAAAATGTTTTTACAACATTTTTTGTACAATATAATAACCATGGCAGTGAGAAAGGCATTCCACATATCACACAATAAACACATTATTGTGAGAGGTAGGCATTGTCATCATTCAAGCTTTGTCACTCCCCTTTTTGAACGATGGCTCGCCCTCTCCGGGGTGAAATTCCTCCCCTGTCGGAATAAAAGATAACGAAATAAAACCGTGAGCTATATATGTGACGTATCAACGTCTCATACGGAAGAATGAAGCAGCGCCTCCTTTGAGACAAGAAGTCAAATGTAATAAAAAATACGCGACGAATAGGTTCACGCAAGAAATAGACGATGTATTCAACCTGGAGATTTACATTTTGCGACGCTGACACGTGTTTGAGAAAACTTTAAATGACATTTATTTGAAATCTTCGTCAAATCGCACAGCGATCGAGTGATATTAAAAACTTTTTTATACCCTGATATGAAACTGGGTTATTGACTCCTTTATATTTGTTACTCACCAAAGATTGCGCTTTTGTAAAACCATAAAATATTATGGAAGTTTTGAAATATGTTTATTGTTCCATCAAACGTAAGATGCTCAACTAACGATGAAATAGTCGAGGGTTCGATGTACACATATTTACATTTGTTTTAAAAATATTTTAAATTTTATTATACCATTAAATAAATTATACATTAACTTTGCCTTTAACCCCCATGAGTTTAATATGTATACATTAACCGGTCTCGAAAAAGTCGGTTTCCTTCATCAAGGTAATAAAAAACAAAAATAATATCAAATTATTATTATGTTTTGAAAATCCATTTAAAAAAAGGAAAATAATTTTAAAATAAATCTAGTAGGTACCTGATTAAAAATTTTATAATAATGAAAGATGTGGAAATTGATCTAATGATCCGAATATATTGCAAATATTTTTAAGATAGGACTTGTAGTTAAATTTAGTTTAATTTATTTAAGATTTTTGGGTGATTTCTAACAATTTTTAATTATTATTATTTCCTGTGTATATACACATTGTTAAGAAATTACTCAATAAATATATTTTTATAAAATAAATTAATTCTTCTGGATATGTTATACAATACATACTACACTTATGGCACACATAATAGCTGAAGAATCCATGTCGTATTTAAGGTCGCCGAAACCCGGTTTAATGAATCATACATGTGATTTTCAAAATAATAACATGTAAGTACATGTGAAAATAATAATAACTATCCCAGTCTATCACATATATTTTTTATAATGTTATTTCTTGTCTAAGCTCATATTTTTAATTTCAGTCTACAATGTATCCTGAAGATGGAACTATTGGTCTTGAAACATGTTGTTTTATCAATAAATAGTGGTTAAAACAAAGTATTTTTTCTTATTATTTATATAATATATAGTTCAAGTAAGACATTTACTTAGGATCTTAGTACAGAGTTTTCTACTGAAAGAGCTTATCAATCTAAGGATCACCCATTCTCCCTTTTTGACAAATTGTATTATAAAATTATCTATTTAAATACAATGTCGTTCTATAAAATACAATGTATTCAAAATAAATTAACTAATGATGAAAAAAATAATTCAATAAGTTTAAACATTTGTTGAAAACTAAACAAAAGGAAATTATAAACGTTATGGATAGAAGTACAAATAATAATAATATTTTATTGTTACTCGTGTTTAAAAATTATGTCCAATAACAGGTGCTACTTTAGTCTTATTTACCATATAGGGTCCTGCCTTCTCTCCAAAAAGACTAAATGTACTATTTTGATGTTTCAAGCTAGCCTGTACTACCTACGCTTCTGAAGTTTGGAGTCTTGGCAAGATAATACGAAAAGGTACTTAATTTCTTTGAATGTAAGTTTTTTAGCTCGTTTAAGAATGATCGTTCCTAGCGAAAACGTTATAGCGTAAAGGTCTACATGCTAGTAATAGTAGACTTTATAGAACGCATGGAAGACCAGAAACCAGCAATGCATGTGTAGTGTAGCAACCCAGAGGAGCATAAGAGGGAGATCAAGGTTGCACTGAAATAACTGTGGCAAACTCATAGTACCACCTTGCGGTGGTTCGCGGAAGCTCGCTGACATATAGCACACCGATTTCCAGCGCGCTCATAGCGGACATCACCAGAGGGACGGCGCTAGCGGGCAAGACACCCTGCCCGGATGATGGGAGTACCAAGCGGAGATGACCATTCAGCTTCCGTATATTTATGTGTTACTTGCCGCGTACTTTTGAATTTAACATCTACCTCTACGTAATAGTGTGTTCTGACGCCGGATCAAGAATAAACCAGCACAACCAAACCCAAGGTATAGTTATCTTTCATTAACACACCCTTGTCGTCATCCTACCCTACAATACTAGCCAAAAGACTATGTCGAAGCGAAATTTACTACATGTTGGAAATTAACTGGCGAGCAGGAACCGGTAGAGAAGAATTTCGTTGGAAGCCATGACTCATGACCGGGATATCAGACTTATAATGATGATGTACTACATTGCGGCCAATTGTTTAGCTACCTCCACAAGTCCAGATCCTGGGTCGCCTTAACAAGTTCAGGTTCTGGGTTGCCTTAACAAAGACTCCAGGGTCTCTCTAGCCAAAGACATCTCATCTTTATCAATTCTCTTATACATGGAATATTTATAAATATGTTTCTGTGACAGATTACCAATTGCATTAACCACGCAATGCCGCCGAATCAATATTATTAATTTTATCTTAAAACCCCATTAATAATATCTTTATTTTTATTTATTATCTTTGTTTTATTAACCACTAAAATGAGTTTAAATACATCTACATCTAGAATTTGCTAATCATTTGATAGAAAATGGTCATGATTTTGATAAAAAATTGGAATCATTGGAAATAAATAAATCATGTAAAACTAATCAAAAAATTATAAACAACCAATTAAATTTAACTACGAGTCCCATTCTAAAATTTTTTCCTAAAAATTATTTGAGTAAATTTGTATTAAGTAATGATTTGAGTTAGGTACTAAAATAAAAATAGATTTTTAAAAATAGATTCTGTCAAAGAAACAATATATGTTTTAGTTGTCAAAGAAACAATATATGTTTTAGTTAGTTATGACATCCTGAAGAAGAAAATGGTATTTTTCGAAACCGGTAGATGTATTTAAACTCATTTTAGTGGTTAATAAAACAAAGATAATAAATAAAAATATGAATCTTAACCACAAAGATAACATTGCTGATTTTAAAAGTATAATGATATCTATACTAATCGAGTTCTCTCGATATGTTGATTGATTATCATTTAAATTAGATTTTCTATAAAATTAAATTGATATCTACCGCGCAATGTACAAATTATAGTTTCATAATAATTTTGCTTGGAAATTTGTGAACTCATTGCCTGTGGCGGATTCATTGGATTCTGTTCAACAGAGCTGAAACTGACGCCGGGGATATGCTTCATATATTTTGACCAATGAGATAATAATGTTATAGAACTAAAAATATAAAAATTATGAAAACAATTGCCGGCCAGTGATCATTCTTTTTTTAAAAATAAAATAACTATTATATTAATTAATACTTTTCAACGAATTTTATATACCCCAGAATATTGACTTCTGAGACAGATAATACAAACTATATATTTGACTTATGTATAATATAATATGAACGATGCAACTTCCTCTATCATCGTGTAGATTCCGTTTTAGTTTTATCTGTAATCTTGATTATTACCGGTTTATTGCTAAACTAAACCACGGTTTGTTGCTAAAACTTTTCTTTTTTGCGAAATATTATTTAGATTATGTAAGAAGAACATTTATATTACTTTAGAGGTGAACTAAAATAAAATGAAATACAATCAAATAACATATGAATTAGAAATTTATTACCATTATAGATTACAATTTATTTAGTATTATGTTAATCAGCCCTATCCTGTATTATATATATTTTTGTGTAGTTCTTATTACACATATTTTTAATAAATTTTAATAAAATTAAAGTATAATTGAGCATATTTAAATTACTTAGAGATTAAATTTTCGTACAGTTTATATCACACCCCAGCCAATTATACCATACTGTAAAATATGAACGGAAAATATTTTTGATAAAAGTGAAAGAATTGTTAGTAAATAAATAAATCCTCTCGTCACTCCTCTTCCTCTTTTTCTACCCTTATGAAAATATAAGTAAACTACACGCTATCGCACAACTAGAAAAATCTAATAAAAATACATTTTTTACCTCTATTACTTCCTAATTCCTAATTTAAGAATTCCTTTTTCAAACAGTTATTCTGTAAAAATTTCTAAACCATTAATTTCTTTTACTTTAGGAACAATTTGGCTTGAGCATGGGTGCTACGTCACATGACATTCATTTTTGTTATTTATTATATGATATATGTACGCTTAATTCCAAAACCCCCGGATTTCGGATAATTTGAGTTGATGCAGTTTTGTAGATTTTTTTATCAGCTACATAAAGAACACATTGTTTCTCGCAAAAGCCACTTAAATCCATTAATATTACGTGTTTAAAATCAGGATTAGTTTCAATATACCGCAAAGCAGACAAAGTATAAGTTACTATTTCCCCTAAAATAAAATCAGCCAATCACAACGCATGTTTATGATCACGTAATCTAAAATACAGTATGTCTGCCAGAACGATATATTACTGAAATAAATACATTACAGAATTGTCTCTTTAAAAAACGCGAATGTAAAAATAAACATTTTGTACGTTTTATTCATATATCAAAAACACAAGTCGTTTTAGGGGGTTTTGGAATTAGGCGCTACATATGATGATGCGATATTAGATATATGAATACGTTTCTAATTCAACCAATTTGACTGCTGATTTGTGCTCAGTTTGGTATGCCATTTCACTACGAAAAGACTTACGCCGAAAAAACGCTTGCAAATTGTGCAAATTTATTACGAAAATCATGGTTCAGTTCGCGAAACTTACCATGCAATACGTCCATTTTACGGTCGACATAATTGTCCATCCGAGCAAGTAATTCGAATAACCGTGGATCGTTTTTGCACGACGCATACCGTAATTGATAATACGCATCCGCAGAGACGTCGTACAGTGCACTGAAGAAGCTGTTGCTGCAGTGGAGCGTAGTATGAATGAATAAATCGATTCGCTATCGTGCACAGCAATAGATCCATGATTACTGATTTTTTGGATCCCCAAATGAATGACTGTAATGTGGAAAATCTGTGGTTCCAACAAGACGGCGCAACATGCCACATTCTATTAGCGCATAATTTCGCGTAATGAACCTGTGAATCGGCCTCCAAGATCGTGTAATTAAAAACATTTTTATCATTATGTGATATGTGAAGTCGATAAACCAGAGACAATAGACGACTTGTAAACCAACATTCGTCGCATTATTACCGATATACGATTCCAGCTTCTTTAAAAAGTGGTCGAAAATTGGACTTCCAGATTGCGCCTTATTCGAGCCAGCCGCGGTGCCCATATGCGCGAAATCATATTTAAACGCTAATTGCATAAAATTTTCTTTCTAATAAAGCCATTACCACGATTGTTATATGTTTTATTTAATTTAAAGTTTTATATATCTAAAAAAAAAAACATACTTTAGTATATCGTGTACATGACATTAGTTTTCATTAATATTAAGAATAATCAAGTGTTCTGTTATACTCATAATATTAGATATATTATCTATGACACTAACTATATATAAATATATAATAAGAATGAAATATTCTTTTGTTTATGTTTTTATATTTTAAATACAATTCAAGTAATTCCTGTTCATTTGTTGTTCCCTCTGGTTTCAGGACTTCGGGGCTGCCAGACTACTGTTCGGCTATGCTACACATTACGCTCGCCTCAGCAGAGAACTGCCTTCGGTCTTGGATCGCAGCCAGCACCCGTAAGCTTTTCACTTAACACGGACTATATTTCAATTAATGAATATATATACTGGGTGCTCCCTCAGCCCCGCTCCTCTCAACAACCCTGTAGAGAAAAGGGTTGTTAATACCCGCGCAAAGTAAAGCGTTAAAGAATACATTTGTTCCGCGGAGGACACAAATAACGCAAACAGATTAATATAAATGCGTTACTTTCCGCGTGATGCAATTACGTACTTTTGTTTTAGGAAAACCTTTTTTAATTAAACTAAACAAAAAAATAATTGAAACAACGTGACTGAACGAAATATTTTGTACGCGTGCTATTTTTGCTTTTTGATTTATATTTTCATAAGTAAAAGCATAATTTTGGATTCATTTATATCATGTATGCCCAGTTGTAGTTCATTCATATACTATCAAAGTTATCAGTTTTCTGACCTAATCTGCCGTGTATATCTGACCTTTTTGGTTGACGTCTCGGTTGCTATTGCAGGGTCCATCATTAATGTCGACAATCCAAAAGAATAGTGCAAACTTGCGTCAGTATCTAAATAATGTAAGACAGATTTATTTTTATAGATTGTAATCTCCGGCACCATCTTACAGATAACAGTTATCTATACGATATTTTTTAATACCGAAGATTGCGTTCTTTGAAAATAATTGTTCTCTCTTATATTACTCAGATGTTGATGTAAGTTTGCACTTTACTTTTAACATTGTAAATAATTTGTATATTTCACTGTTTTAAAGTTTTAACTATATTTAGTATTTACTATTTAATACACTCGAAATTTTCGGGCTAGATAATTTTAACTTTTAACATCCCTTGAGAACCATCTAAGAATTTTACGCAGAGTGTATAAACTCCTAGAACCACCTCACTTCAATAACCACCCCATCCCGTTTCGTCCTCAAACCATACCACTATCCCCACGCTAACGGACTCCACTCCCTATGGAACCATCCTACTGCAATATTTTTTTACAGTGGGACTAACGTTCAGGCGAAGACTACAAAATGTTATTTTAACCGCGTATTTCTCAGACCTCTGTGCAAATATTTATTTGTTCTGATTGGCCTGTGTCCGCCGTAAAAAGATATTTTAAATAAGCCCTTTACTGTACCCTTAGAACCTTTGTTGCATATATGTATTTTATTTGCACAAAAATATATGTTTACAAGACGTCATGCATGTACAAGGGTCATTTTTAAACTATGAATCATTTAGTCATAAACTCATGATAATTTATTGTAATTAAAAAATTATAATGAAAATATATTTTAAACTACTTTTCAATATAATTCCCGTTACAGTTCTAAGAGACGAATTTAATAATCTCCTCGTCAAAGAAGTCTGCCGCCTATTCCTTGAACCGGTTGTTGTCAGTTACGTTGAGGCCGTTGTGTGAGTTTTGCATGAGCTTTCTGCCAAAATTCCAAAAATTTCGAAAAAAGATAACGAAGTACTGGCTGTAACAGGGATGGTCTGGTAGCTCTTACCCAAACTTCGGAATCTCTTCTGCCGTGTTTCGTGCAATGTGAGTATTTAAAAAAAACATATTAGCAATTGGCTGGATTAATGGTAAAATAAAAATGTTATTAAAATAACCCTTAAAAATTACGTTTGCTGCATTTAAAAACTCGAAATTGACAAGCAGGGTTGCACACAAATTCCCATGACAACGTTTCAGTAATATACATTTCAATAGTATACACTTTGGACAGAATGATACTCTGCGTTATTAATATACGTAAATAATGATTACTTTTAAAATAACCTACGTTGCATTTTAGTTACCAAAATAGATTCCACTTCATTCAATCTCTTCCTATCCCCTATCTATTAAGCTATAAATTAAATTAGAAACAATTTGTAAGGTATAATACCCTCACTTTCTCTCTTCAGAAATATCCATACGTCTCTTCAGCTAATAATTTTCCCGAACAATAACGGATAAGTCCTATTGTCCTGCCATGATTCGTTAGCCTTCCGTTACCGCAAGAGTGTTATCACAAAAGGCGCTTCGTAGGGTACCCACCCCGCCCCGGCTCGCCCTCATCCGCAGGCAGTATCACAACCTTCCGCTTACATTTCTGACATTCATAATAGTGCTCGTATTTTTCAACGCAGGGATTAAACGATTGGTGGACGTTTAAATTCCAATTGTCGGAGGCTACGACTACCCTAGCCTGAAATCATTGCCTTGAAAAGACTCGACTTGTAATACCCGAGTCGCAGATATTTAATTCGCCTAATAAGGCTTTGTGGAATTTTTTTTTATGAACCCAAACGAGTCTACGTCCTCCAATATTGAATAGGTTATATATATATATATATGTTGGATATCACAATCATACATTATTTTCTTAATATTTAATTTTAATGCGATACACACTTTCATGTGGCCAGTTATGAAACAATAGATATTTTGTTTTCTACAATATTGACATAAATAAGACGAATTAAGCTGATGACAAATTTTAGACAATTATTTTATAACTACTTTTTACGCAAACGTATGTTATATATTAAATGAACTAGTAACGTACTAGGTATATATATATTTCACCACATATAATAAAATGTTCCCAAAATAATAACATTAAAATTCAACGAAACATAACATGAGAGTATATAAAATGTATTAATCAACGTAAGAGCTTTTTCTAATTTTACATATTTTTGTCAAAGTTACAACCTTATTTGTGCTTGTAAAAAAATACTTAAACATAACATAATTCTTTCAGAACTCTCTAAGGACATTTTCTGCCGCGTTTATGTTGATTTTTTTCCGTAAATAGGGTGCTTGAAAAGTTTAGTTATTAAAATTTTAAAAACTAGCAAAGAACGTTTAAAATTATATAATATTAAAATCGATCATTATTTTAGCAACAAGTTATCATAAATAAAATGCATGTAACTACTAAATATTGTGCGGAATGCGCTCTCCTGAATACCCTGTTTTGCCATAACATAAATATATTGATGTAATTTATTTATTAAAACCTAAATAATTAATCAATGACAAATATTTTCTCATCTTATTTTTAGCTTTTGGAGCGAAAATCAAAAGACAAGATTAATACCATTGTGAAAGTTTCCTTGTTCAGCGATGTTGCCTTATTCAAATCAAATTTCGTGATATCATTGTTAAATATTTTTATCAAGGCGTCATTAGCAAAAAGAGGCTTTTTATCCGGAAGCTGGCAGCCCTCCAAGGGCCGAGGGCTGAGGGCTGAGAGCTGACGGGTCATCCATTAGAGTCACGATCGGCCGATCCGTCTATCGGTCGGGCCGACAATTCTAAAAGATATTGTTTTCTAGCGGTTTTGTAATAATGGATCGTGACGCGACACTTTTTTTGATAATTCTCCGGGAAAGTCAAATTTTCGGATGATATTAAAAATATTAAGAAATATTTTGATACAACCAGATGTTGTAAACATTTACGACAGTGGGCGATCTATTCAATTTTTAAAACCATTGAAAAACTAAAAAAATACTATTTAACACTTTTTTTATTTTTTTTTAGTAATCGCTGATTCCCGGCACTTGTATTGTTCATTGAATATTATAATGAATATCCTTCTTTAAAATCTTTCTTAAGACCTTTTTTTCAAAATGTTTGGTGAATTTTTATAATTACATATTTGACAACTATTTAATAACAAACACGCTACAGAGAAATGAAGTGAATGCTATTTTTTTAGAGGTATAAAACTTTAAAATAAAATAAAATATAAAATGGCCATCATATTGGCTATATTGGAAAAATAATTTTATGTAATTATTGTTTAAATATGATTTCAAGCATATGGGCACCGTGTCTGGCTCAAATAAAGCGCAATCTGGAAGTCCATTTCGACCATTTCTTGAAGCAGCTGGAGATGTATATCGACAATAACGTGAAGAATGTTGGCTTCTAAGTTCTCAATTGTTTCTGGATTATTGGTGTAGACTAGCAAGTTCACAAATCCTCACAGAATATAATCCAAAGGTGTTAAATCACATGATCTTGAAAGCCAATTTACAGGTCCGTTAGGCTAAATTATGCGCTCATCGAATGTTTCTTTCAACAAATCGATTTTGGCACGCGCTGTGTGGCATGTTGCACTATTTTGTTGAAATCACAGATTTTACACATAAATGCCATTAATTTGCACGATAGCGAATCAACTCATTTGGGTCCTCCTCAATACTACGCTCCACTGCAGCAACAGCTTTTTTGATGCGCACAGTATGACGCCTCTGCGGATGCGTATTATCAATTAGAGTATGCATGATGCGAAAACGATCCACGGTTATTCGAATTACTTGCTCGGATGGACTATTATGTCGACCGTAAAATGGACGTGGCGCACGGTAAATTTCGCGAACTGAACCACAATTTTCGAAATAAATTTGCACTATTTGCAAGCGTTGTTCTGACGTAAGTCTATTAATGGTAAAATGGCTAACCAAACTGAGCACAAATCAAATTGGGTGTCGCTGGAAATAATGTTGCTAATTCGAAAAATAAATCTCTAAAAAAGCGCTTTTTATAATTGCAATAAACCAAATAATAGATTAATAAAAAAAAAAAATTGTATTTGATTTTCTAGTAACTCAAAAACTCTACTTCTTTTTTCTTCCTTCATGTCAAAAATGACAGGATATTGTCAGTCAGATTAGATTCGACTCGTAATGCACCTCCATAGTCCTGGTCCAAGTTCACACTCACAGCTGACTACAGGGTGCTTCTAGTTAAATGTAATGGATCTCTTAGTTCATAAACACCGGAATTATTAAATTTATCATCATTTGTCTAATTATTATTTGTATAAAACGCCGGTCTAATGTTTTGTGGTAGGTGTTTAGATATTTGATTCGAAATTTATTTATTTATAAAATACCACACCAATTATAATAATAATTATTATTTTTATTATTGTCTCTTCTTTGAGCTATATAAAAAAAGACAAAGTTGATTTTGCTATTATTAAAAATATTTAAATTAATCTTTATATTTTTTTGTTTTGTTTTCAAGAGAGTATTAAATACGTACAATATTAACAATTTCCTGCTGGGTTCAAATGTTTTTAATTCTCTACAAGGCCAAAACTTTTCAAGAGATAAAAAACAATTTAAAAAAATACATAAATGGCTAAAGAAATAATTTTTAGGGTGTATTAATATTAGGTCAGTTAATTGGTTAAATACTTGCATTAATAATATATGTATTCATACAAGGTGTAATAGATCTAGTCCACAATATTGTATGAGTGGATAACTGACTAAATTAAGAGTTGAAAATATTCAAGGAATATGTGGAAGTACTGCGTTGTTACGGAAAATATTATTGTTTGAAATTTTTACAAGATCGTGTTAAGCTTGAAATAAAAATTTTCAAAATGGTTAAATTAATAATCTATATCCTTGCTTCAGACGCTAAATCATCTAATAAAAAATAGTCAAGCCGCTAGAAATTCGATGACCTTTAATTTTTTGTATTCCATTTATAATTTGGAATCAATAAAGTATTTCAATTACGATTTTTTTTTAAATGCTTATATCTCTGACATGGTAAGGACTAGGTATATATCCCTTGAATATTTTCGACTCTTAATTTAGTCAGGTATCCACCCAAAAAATATTGTGGACTAGGTCTGTTACATCCTGTATATAATAACATCCCTTTTATTTGCATTACAAGAATTGTAATACGTTGTCGGCCTCAGAATACAGTATTTACTTTAGATCTGACAAGAGGGACCGACCACTGGGGTATGGCGGTTTGTTGAAAGGATAATATCTAATTGTCTTTAAGGGAACAATCGGTTGGTCCATAAACTGCGTGGTTTGGTGCCTGAGGGTTTTGAAATTGGAGATTACTGGATCAAACAATAATACTACCCCTTAATGCGGTGGTTGTATTTAGAAACCATTCAATCAAAAGTATGTATATATATATACACATATTCAAAAAAGCATTTGGTTCATTAATACGTTCATCTGAATTCATTAAATAATACATCGATGCCTCCCTGAGGGTTAAAACATATATAAATAGCATCAAATCCGAATTATTCGCATCGAAAGGCAGCCAATTAATCATCGCAGTTGAATGAAAATGCTAAATGTATTATTCGATATAATATAATATTATATTATACGATTAATTGTCGTAATATATTTTTAGAAATTTAACACAAATATGTTTGAACTTTGTTTACTTTCCGTCATACACAACTCGGCCTAGTACCCCGATAATATATTCTGACGAAAGATATTTTAATTACTTCATTTATAATATGTTTTTTGCACATTTAATATTATAACATAAAAATTGTATCTATATTTAACATTGTTTAAACTACTGTGATAATTTTACCTCAACCGGTTTCGATACTAACGTATCTTTGTCAGGACTGGCGTCTTATTGAAACCGGTTGACAATTTTAAATTATATCTAACCACAAAGCAACGCTATAAAAATCAGCATATATAATATAATATACTATTTATGACACTATATACACACGTATATTTACTTGCTAAAATCAAAAAAACAAAAAGCTATGGTATAATTTTATTGATCTCTTTTCTGAATATTTTGTGTATATAAACATCAATATTCTTATTATTTTCCAAACTATGCTTATCTTTTGAAATAAAAATACAAATTAAATGTATTCATTAGAAAGATATTCATATAAAATCAATTTTATCTAAAAATATTGTTGTTGCTACCGGGATTCGAATATGGTTCTCTTCCGATCCGGGGAACGTGTATTAACCGATTATATTATACCAACATGATGCTTGACGACAAATTTTCGAACCTTCTTCTTCGCCATCTTCTTTATTTTTACGGAATCTCAAATACCTTTGAGTAATTCGATTGGTCCAGGTTCGTATCCCGGTAGCAACAATATTTTTCGATAAAATTGATTTTATATGTATATCTTTCTAATTAATACATTTAATTTGTATTTAAAATAACACAGACCTATGTTCTGAATAATTACAATTTCACAATATGAATGTGTTCTCCTCAATAAGATATATGAATAGACTAACATTGTGATTTCCTTAACGAATCTGACTACGTTTTAACAGTAGAATAAATAAGCTTGTCCATTATTAGATGTGTATAATAAAATACCTAGGTAGACGTTAGTGACAATAAGTTTTTCAGTATTTAGTATTGATAGAAAATTGATTAAAAATCAAACCATTAAACTAACTTATATTTTGGAGTCTACATTCAAATAAACACCGTTCATAGTTCTCGATACCTAATAATTTTTAGACTTCTTTAAATATTTTTTGAGTAAACTACATGGTTTATTTTAATTTTTTTAAATGTTTACTTCCTTACGAAATATAACGATATTTTTTATTTCTGTAAACAAAACTAATATCTATTATTTATATTGTCTTTATTTCAACTCCATGTGTACTAAATTTTTAACACTTTTACTTGTATCATCATTATGGCTACTGCAGCTCTGAAGAGTGATTTTTCAACCATCATTTATTCTTCTTTCAAGGTAACAAGACTTTATTTTTATCTTGTATTTAGAATCTAACACCTTTGTGAGGTATTTAGAAATTAATACTTTTATTTTTTTATAATAAGTTCGAAACATCCACGTTTTAATGGATTTGATTATTTTTACCAACATGTATTAGTTCTCAGTATTTAGACACTTGTTAGTCGGTCAAGCCTTGTGATTTGGAGAATTATTCCGTAAGACAACATTCAGATGCTTCCAATTTTCTTTCAGTGGCTTTCGTTAATGTCGATGCTTTTGTACGATAATATTTTTATCACAAAATTATAAATATTGCGATATTTTAACAGACAATTTTTTTCGGCCTAATGAAAACAAATGTTTTTCTCTTTTCTCGTTTACTGCAGATACGGAACAAACCATTATTTAATACACCTAATTTACAAAACGCTAAATATTTAGAGTTAAACTAAATTATTTATATTAGTTATTGACAACCTTGTCGTGTGATTCGATCTTTTTATGGATATTTCTATTTTTATAGTGAATAACCTAAGACACGGTTCATAAACAGTAATATTATTGAAATGTTACCATATTACGAGGACATCATTTATTTTTTTCTCTCTACTACGTAAGGTTCCGCAATACTCGTAATAAGAGATATATCGTTATAGCGGGCATCGAACAAGGAAGCCATTTAATCTGAATCTAGAAGTGTACATTTTGCTAAAATAACGACAATACGAAAAGGGTTACGGGATGATATTTATTACGAAACTTTTCTTATAATATACAATAGTGAAGATTTTTTATCCCGTGTGAAATGTTTAACTTTTGCGTGTTTATTTATCGGCAAACATTATTTGAAAATGCTTTTCTAACGCCCATCAATGGCACGAGTAGGTGTCGAATGTATTCCGTTAACAAAAAAATATAAATCTTTTTTGTAATATGACGTAAACAGCGTCATAAAAAAGCATTGCGCAGGCTAAACACAAAATAAATATTTTTTCAAACTGTATTGAACTGACTGGGAGGGCACGATTACAGTAGAAAATAAATTCTGTGAATTCCCAATAAATAAAAAATATTACACTACCCGTTTCGTGGCTCGGAATATTTTTTGTTTTTTTTTTGCAGTGAACGTGAAACAAAGGCAATAGTATCTCGGTGGTATTTATTGTTGGAGTATCAACGCATCGAAGTCCGGATTCGAAAAATTAGAGGCGTATTCAAGTTAACAAATATTTTAAATAATCTATTGTGTTCTTATTTAGTATTTTTTTAAATGTTGAATTATTAAAGTAAGTATCTACTCGTGTGAGTAGATATAATTACCCATTCCTGATGATCTGTCAATCAGACTTTGATCTCTGAAATTTTATATAGGAACGTGTGTACTGAATACGTGATTCTAATAGCGAGTAAAATAGTGGTTGAAAAATATTTATTTTATTTAGACACATATAATATACATATATTGTACAGCTACAAAAATAAAAGATTTTAAAATGCATTACTCAAGTAGGAAAGCCTTTTTTAGAGCAAATTGGTAAACAAATTACATTTCACAAAAAACAAACAACTCATTAAAGGCAAAACACAATCTAATATAATAGGTACGTAACACACAAGATAAGTAAACGTGAAAATGTAAAAAATAGAGTAACAAATACCAATGTGCAATACAATATGTAAAATAATGTAAGCACATATATGTTAAAAGGAAATATGCAAAATGTGTAAAATATCAAAACACACAAAACCCAGTTATAAGAATTATTTAATTATATAAAACAGTTTACTCTCAGTATCTGCTCTTTCTAATTTCAGCCATTAATTTGAAATATCTCTTTTAAAAGCCTTAATCTCCGAAGTTCTAAGTTCGACCGGCATATTGAAAGTTCGATGGACAATTCAAATTATCATATTTTATTAGACTGAAAATATTTTATTAAAAAACTGATTATTGTATTTTTGATATACAACATAGTTTTAAATAGCTGATGTCTCAAAACATGTAAATAAATATAATATATTATTTAAAAACGTATGTTTTTACTGAAATAAAGTATTTTAAAAACGTCTAAAATTGGTAATATGTCCTGAAAATTTAATGATTTATAACACCATTCATTTTTTATATTTTGTTAATTTCTCTCAATTAGGATTTGTTTTCGTCATCTTGCCTTCAATATTATAAGAAAATATATTTAATTTATGCAATAATTTATCAAAATTAAGATTCTTTTGTAGCACACGGGAAATGCATCTAATGATCGCGGTCTTTCTTATAATGCTTGTATTGTCTTATTTATGACAAATAACATTCAGTTTATTTATTTTAAGTTAGTGTAAATGTCCTATTTAAGTAATAATTTTAAAAAACGTTAAATGTAGTATATAAATGAATAATAAAAACTCACATTTTGTAAAAAACGCGAAAAATTGAATTATTATTGCATGGCGGTTCATTATAGTTTCTTAAGATTTGTTGTCATGAATTTCAAAAATAAAATTATTTACCAATTTTTAGTATGCCATCGTGAATTAAACCTACATATTACAAGTTTTTAAATGATGTACACCGTACGTGCAAGTACATATTCGCACGCTAGTGTAGTCTGCGACTTGCTCATCTCAAAAAGGAAAAGTGGCCGTGCGCTGTAAGAGCAAAATAAAGAGAAACAAACTGGCTCTAATGCGAAGTATATTTCAAAATAATGTTCATTATACACCGATGTTCTCCGTGTGTTGCGTCGGGCTCGTAAGATTTTTCATTTTAATACCACAATGATACAATTTTCCGACATTCTTCTATTTTATATTAAAGCGATTTTCTTATCCTAAATATTAGAAACCTTCAAGAAGATTCTTTCCTGGTAATAATTAAGTGTAGAGATATAGGTACCTACATGTAATTACAATGTAATAAAAATACTAAATGTATTTAAATTAATACAAACTAATGTGTTCTCCTTAAAAAAAATGTATTTAAATTATTTATTTAAACAAATTAAATGAATAACATGATTCGAAAGATATAATTAAAAAATCTATAAATCGAAAAAATATTTAGTTACCACCGGTACTCGAACCCAGTACTTTCTTCTGCCAAGTGAATGGAATACCATTACACCATGTTAATCATTGAATCTGATGACGAATGTAGGCATCACATGTAAAAATTAACCGCTAAAACGTTTCTAACTCACTCTATCCAATTGGGGGCGTATTCTATTCAAACAATATCTATTGCTGCTCATATAAAATAGTACATCGTCTGTACATTTTTTTTGTTATTACCTATGTAATATTTCTTTACCATCAGATTATACTTTTTAATACCTAAACCATGTTAGCTATATGCAGAACATATTGTTTTTACGCAAAAGCCACTTAAATCCATTGATATTGCACGTTCAAAATCAAGATTACTTCCAAAATACCCCAAATCAGACAGAGCATATATTACTATTCCCCCTAAAATGAAATCCGCCAATCACAACGCATGTTGATGATCATGTGATCTAAAATCCAATATAGCTACCAGAAAAAAAATTTGTCTCTTTAATTAATGACGGTGTTAAAACAAACATGCTGTACGTATACTTTCAAAATAAAAGTTTTCATACATAACTCAAAATCACAGTCGTTTTAGGGGGTTTTGGAATTGGGCACTACATTTGTAATAATATTAAAGAGAACACATTTTTGTTGTGAAGTTACATTTTCAGAACATAGTTCTGTTGTATTTTAAAACAGCTATCCATCTGTCGAAAAAATAATTTGTTACTACCGGGATTCGAACCTGCATCTCTTCCTATCCTGAATTGATAAATAGATTTTTTCCGAACAGCTTTTTAGTTGATTAATTGAATTGAATGTGTAATTATATTTATATTGTAAATAGTTTTGAATAATAATAAACTAAAGGGTACTAAAAGGTTTAACTGTAGAATTTAGATAATCAAAATATATTGTGCTTCTCTTGTAATAATTTATCACATTATAGTCTTGGTTTGAATTTGATGGGTGGAAACACGGGAGTTTTATATATCTCTCAAAACGGTCCCGGGAAAGGGTGGGTCCGCCACTTTTTTCAGTACCTCTTTACACGTAAAATAAATCATAAATATTTTTTCGATAGTTGGACTTTTTCCGTATATATTTCTAAGTGATTTATTTAAATTGTGTAAATATCAATGAACTTTATTCTAAAATTGCAACGTCACAATGACAATATGATTTTTATATTTTATATTATTATTAAGTATATTTAAGAAATTTCATACATTTTTTATTTTTAAAGTCAATCTTAGTCATCATTATCATCCTCAGCCATCAGTATTCAAGGGCTGAATATAGTTCTTCATTGTCTTGTGAGAAATCGTCAATCTAAGTATATATAATTTATTTGTGTAACTTTGTTCATCTTTATACAAGTAAATTAAAATAAGTTTTCACGAAGAATATAAAAAACAAGGGGATATACAAGTATTATCAAGCTATCCATATATATTGACACTATATACATCAGAACTAAGTACAATAGAGATGTTTTTAATTTTAGTAAAGGTATCGTAGAAATATTTCCTTACGGAGATAATTTATTTTAAAATTTTGCATTTTTCAGAAATGGTGTATCTCAACGCTGCTTGAATTAATTATAAAATATTGAAACCCAAACAATTATTAATTCTCATCATGCGGGAATGATCAATTCACTCTTCCCAAATGGACAATACTCGCTAATGGACAACCCTTAAAATGGCCGAGTATTGGCGATGAATTGAAAATACATTTCGTTTCCGAGAAATGATTTAAAGTTTTAACAATGTTTATTCAACATAAATGGATTAGGAATGTTTCGAGTTTGCTGAAACGAAATATTACAAATTATATATTTGATTACTTACTGAGTATAATGAACAAGAGATTTTGTTTCACTTTTGAAGTGTGCTAGAAATAATACAACAATAATAGCAGGAAATGAATATATTTTATGCCATTCATTTACACAAAAAATTAATGAAATCAAAAATCAAAAAACTATTAACTTTATTTGACGCGATAACTCATAATTTTTACTTGATAGAAATAACAGTATATAATGCGTGCTTTGTGTTGCCGTGTGACTCAATACACTCTTATGTTTGTAAATTATGTACACAGAAAGATAATTGAATTAGTATGTAATAGTACTAGTAGTTCAAACGTGTAATACGTGTTTACAATAAGGCATGTTCGCTTTTTTCGCAAGGATTATCATATGTCACGAATTGAATATTGTTGACCCTTGAGCTTACCTAAACACTGTGCGAAAGTATTGTATATATTATATTATTAATTTTTCTCAATTGCCAATTTGTAACATATTGTTTTGATTTTGTACATTGTTTTTTAACTTCTTAACTGTAAAAAGGTGTATTATGTAGCATATTATTATCTTAATTGTATCAAAATATTTTTACAATTCTACCTTAATGTAGGACTTTTCTAATTGTACGACTTTTCCTTGGACTTTCTATCGGAATCATGATCAATGACATATTGATAATCTGTGCTTAAAAAATTAAAAATAAAATATTAAGCTATAATTATTTTGTAAATTATATTGTATCTAAACTTATAAATAATAAAAAACTTATCTAAAATAGTATTTCTTAAATATCTCAATCAGAGTGTTGTTCTTTTTATGAAATTTTTCTGTAGAATAGAATACTTGAGTTTTTCACAAAGGGGTGGAATAACGGTTTTTGTAATAATCACACCCTGCCGGGCGGATAGGCTGGGGCACACCTCTGGTGGACCGCAAGGTCAGAGATAAATGGTTCACAATGAAACGTGTAGCAAGTAATCA
This sequence comes from Eubasilissa splendida, assembly GCA_031772225.1. Classification (NCBI taxonomy): domain Eukaryota; kingdom Metazoa; phylum Arthropoda; class Insecta; order Trichoptera; family Phryganeidae; genus Eubasilissa; species Eubasilissa splendida. Next base: position 3,953,230 of record CM062850.1, read on the forward strand.
AAGATGAAATGGAAAGAAAGCATATAGAAAACTTTTTATTATAACAATTTAATTTACATAAACTTGAATAAACTTGGACCCATAAACATTATTACCACAAAGTTTAGATCACGGTATGCGCATAAAATGTATTTCTTCAATTTTTAGGGCAAATACTATTATTTGTGAGCTGGGGGAGAAAACAAAAAATAATACCAGTACTTTTAGTGGTTGGTTGTATTAAGATGCATTAAAACTATTAAGGAAAGCTTGCAAAGGTTGCAAAAGCGTATGTGAAATTATCTTGGCTGTGTTACATCAGAAAGTGATTGAATGTCCAATATATTTTTTAAAAAAAGATGCGTACACGGAATACGTGTTACATTAATATTCTTAATATTTTCAAACTAAGCTAAACGCTTGTATAATGAAAATAGGACTAACTTGTTGGTCTTCTAGAACGAGATTGATGATCTTACTATGAATAAATCAACATGGTCGCCAACCTTCGATGAAAGGCGGCATATGAAGAAGAACTCTTGTTAAAAATTGTATACGTACTATTTTTTTTTTGTGTGGGCTATGATTCTTAATATTTGCACACATCTGCACACTTTAAAGTGAACATTGCCTACCTAGCGTCTTACCACACGCTTGTTTGCAGTTTCATTATTACAATTTATATACATGTTATGGAGTATACAATATTTAAATTAATAAAAGCGAACGACTTATATACTTATAATAATAAAAACAATATTTAAATGGACATAAACAAAAGATCTCAGCAGGTACACGTTTTCAATTGTCAAACCATAAACAAAGTAATTTTAGTACAATTTTAAAAAGTTTAATTTTAAAAGAATAAAACGAATAACTTGCTTATTTTTCATTCAATTTAGTGATTATAAGTAAGCTTTATTATATAATACGAATCATTTATTTATGTATAGAGTCAGAATACTAATGCCATACATTCTGGGTAATAAATAATATATATTCAGTATGGAATAATATACTCCAATATACTTAATTCACACTTGTTTTTATTATATTTTTGAAAATTATTAAAGCTAGATTAGCAACACGTAAAATGTAAAACTACCCTATTGAATGTTACATTATTGAGAATTTCTTTTACTAAAAAAATCAGTAGTAACTCATAACAATTTCAGATTATCTCATAGTTCAAATGCCAATGGATTTAGAGTTTTGTTGTACTACGGCAGTCTAAAGATTTTTGATAAGCTATCTATTTTATTTGAGTTACAGGAGTGACTCCACATTTTGATGTCATACCAAATCAATTCGGCTAAAAAAAATAATACTTGGAATGCAGACTTAATCCTAAGAATGGAGCAAAGAAAATATATTTGCAAGTTACATTTAATGTTAACTGTGGTTTAATTTTCACGAACGTGTCGGATAATTAAAAACCAAATTAAGAATTCACAAAGTATACTTGAGATAGTAAATAGGTATAGAAATTTGATACAAACTTCAGGAACAATTAAACTCATTATAAAGCGTCTAGTTATCGTGAATATTAAACCAAGTTTTCGAGGACTTTGTAATATGGTAAGACATTTCTTTAACCTCGTGTGTAGATAGGTAGCATCGTTACAAACTCATTTTATCATCAGAAAAATGTGAATGATTCATTTATAGTAAATAATATTAATTATTTTGATTTAAAAATTAGTTTATTATTTCTAAACAGATTTTAAATATTACGATGCGAAAAATTATCGATTTGTTTTATATTAATTTTTTTAATAAATCCAATAGGTTCCCTCGTTAATGAGGATCTTCACCTCCGACTTATGATATGTTTCTTTACTTCATCGCTCACGTCGATCTTTCTGCCTTTTGATTATGCTCCTGCACTTTTCTTAACATCCTACAGATCTTAGGGCAGTCACCAGAGAAGTGCATGTTGCCTTTTCCACCTAGACGATCCAACGAGTGGGGGATCTTCCTCATCCTCTCCATCATTCGACGTGGCCCACCACAACAAACTTCTCCAAGATATCTTCTAAGGCTTTGGCTTGAGAGTCTATCCTTTATGTTCAGTTTCTGCAGAATGCAGACATTAGTGCGTCTCGCCGTCCATATGCACAATATGTGTCTCCAACACCACATCTATAATGCATCAATTCGTCTTTACTTAATAGAATATAGTGAGTATAGTTTCATATAATCAAAATCATTTTGTATAACGAAAACAGGTATGTTTGATATAAATCTACTGGAAGAGCAACTAAAATATATTTTCGATAAATTTTTTTCTGTATATTTTTCTAGTTGATTAATTTAATTTGTATTAAAAATATAATAGAAATTTGTTCTGATGTTGCAACTTCAATAACAAAAATTTGTTCTCCTAAAAATAAAATATGTTTTACAATGTAGGTAACATAATATTAATGTAACGTAAAAGCTAGATGTAGATATTAACAAACCTTGATTAAAAATATTTGGTTCCATGCACGAAGTGAATACATTTGAGATATATATTATATTAACATTTATATACAGATGGCCTCTGATGTGTATTTATTTTTATTTTTGTATACAATTTAATATTTTTTGGTAAAATACGACATATGTGTACTTTATAGCGTAAGTTTGGTCTCATATTGTGTGAAAAAAAAGGTTTAAATGGAAGCCCAGCCTCGGTTGAAGCATTAGTTGGCTCACATTTCAAACAAACGCACGTACGCCGTTGCAAAAGCCTCCTGCGAAGTTCATTGAAAGCCTCTACCTGAAGGTGGGACGTGATTTCTTTTTTCCATTTGCGAGAGAGCCAAGAAAAGTGCGAAGCACTAAGGGAAATGATTCGTTCTTCATCTTCACCTGTTACGGCCATCTATTTGTCCTTGCTTCCGCCCTCTCTGCTACAGAGATGAGGAGAATCCCTGAAAACACCTCTGGTTCTCATTTGTAGTAAAATTGCATGTGTGTCATCACTTTTTTGTTTTGGTTTATATGGTAAGGTCTCTTGACAGGTCGAACCTTGACAAATCGCGTGTTCGAAACATTATCGTGGCACATGAGACCGAATAAAGTGAGAAACAATATAATCTATCTATAAATAAAACTCAATGTCTCTCTGTTTGTCTTAGATAGAATTCTACATTCATAGACAGATTTAAATAAAATTTTGCATACTTATTCTTTAGAACCCTATACAAAACATAGGTACCCCTTTTGCCTGATACTATATCGAATCCCACCGATGTCCGGGTGGCAACAAAAATATTTTTTCGATATATTGATTTGATCTATATATCTTTCGTATTGATACATTTAATTTGTATTTAAATATCACAGAACTATATTCTGGAAAACTGCTACATCACAATAATAATGTGTTCTCCTTAATAATAAATTATATTATATTGAATTCGCTGGCGAAAATATAGTAATTCCCATTCTCCCTCCCAAATTTTGTGTAGTTACTCACTAGGACACTGAGCATAATATAGGTATACATTCCCTGGTCAAGTAACCCCATCCCTCTTATGTAAATGTGTATTATATTGATTTCCATCCATTTTAAATTTTATACAGTTACTCTTTAGGACCTTGCGTAAAATGTAAGTACCGATCCCTCGTTCCCTCAATAATACATTAATGCGAATTATTGAATACCATATCTTCTAAATATTGTTCGCACTTGAACATTCTCTCAAAAAAAATTCATCGAATAATAAATAAAAGCATCACAATAAAAACCCTTACGTTTAAAAACTAATATTCCAGTCATGTATTTCAAATTAAAATTAAATCTTTAGGAAGGAATTTGAATACGGACCGCTAATATTAAATTATTTAATAATTTTACCACATGTAAGCAATGTGTTTTCTGCTATCGTAAACAAAATAATATATATATACTTTTTTACATCATTTGATAATTGTGAATATTGACATAACTTAGTTATAAAACTTTTCAAATACAGAAATTCGATAACAATGGCACTAAATTGAAGGCAAATTAATTATTTAACTCACGTTTTCAATGGATGAGTTCGCTAGTTTGATTACCTAAACATCAAAACTTAAAATTAAAGCAGACTTCACTGACTAGTTGTATTTATAGTTCGTTTTGTAGCCATATTATCATCATTTACTTTATAAAAAAATATTATTATGTTTACCTAAATTAACACAAGCTAAGTTTCATGATTGGTATTGTAAAAAAAAAAAATTTCATTCATTGTGATTTATTATGACATTTTTATTTAATGCAGAAAAAATTTATTAAATATTATTTTATTCCGATTTGACTACAACCTAAGCTAATGGATTTTGTAGATTCTTAGCAAAGCTTAAAGATTGTAACAAAACTAAATAAATATTCTAAACATAACGCATCTATTAAGTGCTTAAACCTAGAGCAATTCTTTGTCTCGAAATCCTATAATAAATTTATGTAATATCGATAAAAATAATATAATGTAACTACAATAATGCCAATAAAAGTATGTTTTTAAAAATGGTAAGGCTTAGTCATAAATTCCCGTTCCATACATTTGATGGTGCGTGGAAGCCTTCTTTGATATAACTTCCTCCAGCCTGCGCCACAGGAAAACAGTTTCCTTCCCTTTCAGCCACCATATTTTAGGTATAGTTCAAAATATCCGTGTATTCAATATTTGCTCAAAGTAGATTTGTGTACGCCAAGATATTTTACTAATCAGATTCTGAAAAAAATTGAGATTTTATTATCAAAAAATTTTGATTCGTTATTTTTAAAAAATTCTTTGTGATTTAATTTTTTTTTTTTTTAATATTATTTTATTTAATAAAATTAGACAATTTTGGGCAAAATTATAAGAGGCAAGGCGCTAGAGAAAAGAAAAATGGAGCCTCTGTTTATCACTGATCGTAGATTGACAGAAAATAACATTTAAAAGTGAAAATTTACATTATAATGTTTTTAAACGCATAGTAACAAAACACTTAAGCTTAACGCCAGGATGCTAACCTCAGAATGGGTAAAAAGACTACATTGATTTTCATTGACTACATTGAGGGTGATTGCAGGGAACAGAGTGAACGGTGCTTTGAATAGAATTATATCCAATGTGAATTTATCAACCGATGCAAGACTAGCGGTGCACAATGGAGTCCTGGTACCAACACTAATGTATGCCTGGAGCTGTCAGAAAAGGAATGACAGTAGACTGAATGCAGTGGAAATTAGGTCGCTTAGGCACATATGCAACAGATCCATTTATAACAGAGTAAAAAATAAATAAATAAGAAATCCACGTAAAGCTGATCTTAGAATAGTGAGTAAGATTAAGAAAGTATCACATAAGTCAATGAATAAGGAGAGAATGGTAAGAAAGATATATGACGCAAGTGTTGATAGCACCAGAAATAGAGGACATTCGCGAAAGACTTGACATGATCAGGTAAACCAGATACTAAAGGATGGACCTGTCAGAAGCCGCAATAATCGGCAAGCTTATATGAGAAGATGTATGAGGCGAGAATTATGTGTCAGAACAGAAAAGTGTGGCGCTCTATCCTTTCTGCCTATGCCTGCGGGGAATCAGCGTGATGGTAAGTTAGTTAGTTAGTACATTTAAAAATTACATAAGCAAAGTTCATAGGTCTTAATAATATGATGTTGGAAAATTCACCAAAAAAAAAAATTTTTAAGTTCAGAAAAGTTAATTGCAACCTAATTCGTATTTGAAAAGAAATTGACACTTCACTCATGTGTAATTTATAAGTTTCCTTTTGAATTTGCTTACAAAATTTATATGGTTTGCCAGGAAGCCACGAAAGCCCACCCTTCAATCTTTTTTTATCATATCTATTTTTCTAAGAGAAATCAATTTATTTACTATAATATATTCTTTCGCTTATAAAAAAATCTGTAATGGTATCTGAAATAATTGTTAGTGAAAACATAAATGTTGAAAGAAACACCTACAGGTATGAAATTATTCTTGAATGTGAAATATGTAGGGAAACACTCGGTAACAAAATTACTTATTTTGATATTGGAACTTAGAATAGCGTTAGTCGCAGGAAGAAATCCTTTCTGCGAATTTACAAAAGACTTGTTTCCGAATTCACGTAAGGAAAGGCTTTGAACAAATAATACGATTTCCAAGAAAGGGTGTCCTGATTATACTTCAGAATTTTCAAAGTTTATTTCCTGGAGTTATATTTTCATTTAGGAAAGTCTCGTAAATGATGAAGTTTACAATCTTATTTATAAATGCCAAAAGTATGTTCATATATAATATTGTAAGGATAATTATAAAATAGATTTTCATCTTCATTCATAGTTTTCTATCGAAGGCTGGTAACCAAGTTTCAATTTGCTGCTTTATCTTGACAAAATGCAATAGATCATCTGCATTGTGGATACTGAAGGTAAGGAGCCAAAATAACATGTTTCTATATCTACTTCTGCTACCTTCTATCTTCCCTTGCATAATGACTTACAAAAGACACATTTTTCATTTCGCATTGTCTATCTGAAGTATCTAGCTTCCCTTCGTTTGATAGTTATTATTACGAGTAGTTCTCTTTACTAATTCATGCATCTTAGTACCACTTCATTGGAACTATAGGAGGGCATATTAGACGTAAAAAATTGAAAAACATGCGTATTCTTAAAAAACCATCGAATACAATTTTCGCTTAACTTTTTAAGTCATCATACTATATTAGCACATATTACTAATTATACTTTTTATAATTGAAAATAATAAATTTCATATTTACTGTGTCCGTGAAAAATATGTAGAACTCCATAATCACATATATGAAAATAAAACACTTGTTTTTTGATTCTATTCGTTTTATGTCGTAAAAGGAGAAGAATAAAAAACAAGTGTTTTATTATCACATAAGAAATTACCTGAAAAAACCTGCGCATTAAATTAATTTAATAAAAAACTATTAATTTTGAGCATCCTGCTGTATTTAACTTAAAAATAAAAAATTTCACATAGACCACTCGGGCGCTGTGCGACTCATGTTTTTTTCTAATTATTTAGTTTCTACCTCTATATGGTTAATTTGTTCAATTTTTTTATATATTCCTTTTTCAGATCTTGTTTTTATCTAGTGGATACTGTAATCGTGAGTATCGTTATAGATTGTAGATTAATATTATGATTATTATAATATGTATATACTCGTAGTTAAATAATTTTCTGTTAAGTCACAATTTCATATAACGTTAATTTAAATACGTTTCAACTCCCCATATCATTTAGATGGGAGTAATTTAATATTATTGTACATAGTTTTAAGTGCTTTTGTTAGTAATCGTTACATACCCTCGATTATTTGTTCCTTAATTTGTAGCTTAACCAATATAAATCTCGAGCAAGGTGTATCGGTTTTTATTTTTTATTTACAAACTAGTTACCAGATGAAGTTAAGTGTTAATTCTATCCGATTTTAAACTGTTTGAGTATTTCCAATCTCAATATTTTAATCTCTATTTTCCAAAAGGCTCTCAACTGAATTGTTCACAATACTATAAATGATATGCCAGAGAAAAGATTGAAATAAACTATTAATTATATTTGTAAAAAAGAAATATTTGAAAATATTATTGCATGAAGTTACTGTTTTCTAAAAACTAATATTTTAAACCTATTCCAGGACAGGCATGAAAAATAAACATAGAAAGATCTCTCAATTTTCAAATTTTTGACAAAGAAATCGACATGACGATTGAAAAATTTGCTTAAAAAACAAACACATATACACCTAATTCGTATACTTTAAGGGAAACTAATACTTAACTCAAATGTATTGTATAAGTTTACTTTCACATTTCCGTGCACTTCATGTACAAAAGAGTCTTGGGATATTTATACGGTATGTGCAATTCATATGAACTCAGTTATACATTAAATGTTTTTTCATATTTTTTTGGAAGATCTTTTGAATGTCAATGAAAAATCTAAAACTACCAAAGAGCTTATTGATTAAATGAAGCGGCAGTGAACGACTACAACAACGCAGTTTTAAATATAGAAGGTGATTATATGAAGAAATAGACTAATGTACTGTTTTTAAAAATATAATAATTTCATAAATTTTAAAGCTAAACGTCTTTTCTTTCTGGATTACCTCTTAGTATTCCACGAACATAATTATTCTGGCTGGCATTTGATATTTAAAGAAAATAAATGGTTTTATTTAAGAGTTGTTCAGTGATCTTTTAATAAATGTTTAACCTTTGAACCTTTTAACATTTTATGAACCTGTCTAGTATGTAGATGATGAATTTAATCTAAAATTTTCATCATTGATTTATTTTACACAAATAAGTTAACCTTACTCTATGTATTATTTCGATCCTAGAATTATTACTTTAATATTTTATTTAATATTAAGGTTTGACAGTGAAAGCAATTTTATTACGTTTTATATCGATAGTATAATATTTAAATTATGAGAAGGTAAATATTATAAAACGATATATTGTACAAGCAAAAAAATATGGTCAAGGGTCCTCCTCCTCAGCACTACACTCACACATCGGGGAATCTATTAAGTTCAATCTGAATAAATGTGAGACTAAACTACCTGGCAATGCCCAATTCTCATTCTAGAGATATTTGATATTGTTCTCTTGGAGACATTTGTTTAGGAGAACCATGGAGTGCGGGGAATAGATCATTCAATTATTTTAAGCCGATTACCCTTGTGATTATTTGATCCATCCATTGTATAATTCGTACATTTTTTTACCATATTAGGTCTGTCAAGATATGGAATTGATATGGAATTGATGAGGAAAAACTTTGGAATAGTGACCTCCTTGGCCAGTTTATCAGCACATTCATTTCCATGAATTTTCTTATGTGCAGGAGTTCAAACAAATGATACATGTTTATTGTTGCTGTCCAAATTAAATAGACATCGTCTGATGGAACATATTATCTCATTGTCTAGCCAAACTTTCATGTTAGCAGAAAAGGATGCAAGAGCTGCTATATAATATATAATAAGTTTATTGACATTCCGTAGTACGCAGATGTCCAAGGCTTTTTTAATTTCCTTATAACAGAATTATGAAAGCGTAATAATTAAAAGGGGGTGCCTGATCATGTTAACTAGATACTAGAAATATTATAAGTCTTAACAGGACATGTATGGGGTTATATTGCTTCGTATTCTTCACCATCCCGTTTGTCCTAATTTGGTCTGGAGCTAATTCTTGGACAGCATTCTTCCTTCGCTGTATCGCTTACTTGGGGCCACTGATAGTTCAACATTTCTTCACAAAGTTTCTCCATTTACCTTTTCTAAGTTCTTCTGGATCATCCTACAGGTGTTTTTCCATCCGGCATTGATAATAAAATCTGTTTAGGTAGTCTTTTGTTTCCCATGCTGGTAATATGTCTAACCCAACATAGCTGAGAAATTTCATATTGAAGCAGCAGCGTCTCAACAATAAGACAAAACGATTTTAAAGTCATTTTACGCCACCATCATATATGGTCATCAACTTTGGATACTGACCGATCGAGAACTCAGGCTGCAGAGCTACTTGAGAGAAGTAACGGAAGTAACGTTAAGCGATCAAATCAGGAACGTATCATTCGAGAGGATCTTGAGATAAATATGGGTTGGACAATAGTTGTATTATATCTATATATATATATATTGTGGTAACCTTGTTAATTATTTTATTTCAGAAATAAATTATTACTTCATTTATTTAAAATGTCCTTTATTGTTTCACTTTTCTCAAGACTAATAAGTTGTAAATTATGATAAAATATAATGCTGATGTAATATTATATAGATATATGACAATACGAGAACTTTCATCTCTTTGGCATCTTCGCACTATATTAACTCTTATCAAAATATACTGAATCTAGAGTATATAGTTTCTCCATTACATTTTCTTATCATTCAAGTCTTCATTAGTCAAAGGCGTTCTGTATTTTCTGTACCAACAATGCAAATTCTGATCATTACTCATCTTGATAATGTACTCCGGAAATCCTTCCCGACAATAATAATAATTCCTTCAAATGCTAACCCTAGCGTGACAACAATACCCTTTAGGGGTTCCCTTATACCCCGGCAGCCTTCAATGCCTCCTTACATACACGTACTAAGTATCAAACTCCGCTTCTTTAGTCTTTAATATCCTTCGTGCCGGGATATTCTTCAACACGTTTCTCGTAACGACTTAGTGTTTTGTTACAGTTGACAAATCTTAAATCTCTTTCTTACAACCGCCACACGAATTCCGAAACCAGGCACGATATAAAAACACATATCTTAATTAATTTAAAATAAATCTATAGACACCAACATCACAAAAAATATATTAGTCAACATATTTGGAGACGACCTGCTTAAGTTAATTTAAAGAATTCCAAATATAAATAAATAAATATCAAATTAAACCAAAATATAATAAAAACAATGCCAAAAATTTAAATCATATTAACTAGTAAATTTATCGTGACAATTTTTGTTTACATATAATTAAATTATTATTTCATAAATTACAATATTACCTCATATTACTTTGTATGACTACTTGGGTTTAAAAAATTATACTGGTTTTAGAGCATTTTTCTTCCGTAAGTACAAAACCCCATTTATTTGAAATACAATACTGATACTATGTAATAAAATATTTCATTACAATGTTGTCACTTTAAGCTTTAAAAATGGCAAATACTTAAGTTTTTTTCATTCGGCTAACTTAATTTCGTTCGCAATGTTGGAAAAACTCAAACCAACCCTAATGGTATTTGTATAACACATAATATTTTAGTGGTACAGATCTAAATCAATGTCAATTACATGATTAAATAAATAATAATTTCGAATTTGTTCATATAGGTACCTGCAAAAAAGCTTTACTTCTCATCTTAATCACAGGGGCAATGTTTTTTCATATTTATTGATCAAAATCATAAAAACTAAAAAGGAAACCTCGTACTGAACTCGTATTAACAATCTTTATTTCTGTAAAAATATACATTTTCTACGCTTAATATAGAACCGATTATAAATACATGCATTGTATATTATAAACGTAAAACCGAAGAGAATACTAGATCAGACCTAATAAGTATTACTAATTATTAATAAATACTAACTTCCTTAAATCCAAGAGGATTCGTAAAAGATTTTTAATATTCTTAAAAAGTATGGATGATGTCCCCTCTGATTTCATCTTGGGTGCATGGTTACAATAGTTTGGAGAAAAAATGGAATATATTCTCAATAATAATAATGCATGAACATTGTTTTTAACCACTGTAAGATAATTATTTTCACAAACCGGTTTCAGAAAATACATTTTTCTTTATTAGGATGACAAAAAAACTAAATTGAATTTGAAAACATAAAAACAATTTGCTATATTGTTTTAGATAGTTTTTTTTGTCGTCCTGATGAAGGTATTTTCCGAAACCGGTTGGTGAATATAATAAACTCAAAGTGGTTAAAAAGAAAGTTAATTAATTAATAACAATTAAAATGAATTACCACAACGTGTTTGCGTTAGGTTAAAAGATTAAAAGAATATATAGTTACTTCTTAATAATATTAATCTATCATTTTCGGTAAAAGAGATTCAATTTTTGAAAAATTACTTAACCGACTAAGATCAATTATATTATTGATCACTAATTATTAACACACCACTTATATATGTTGTAATGAGTCGTATTTATATACTCCAATGTGCACTCATCGTGTATTTATTTATTTAATATTTATTGCGTATATAATATATAAATAATGTTAGCTACACATTCATCTTGTAAACGATTTTACTAATTATGTTAGTTACATTCACAGTACACACGTGAATAAATTAAAAATGGAAGCGAAATGTGACAAGCGAAAGTGCGAGATGGAATTATATTAATAAAATGATGACAAAGGCAAACCGGGAACTGTCAGCTGTGATAAAGAACAGATGATGAATGCTGTATCGGAAAGAACATTGTACATGAATACAAGAGAGATATAAAATATATTGAATTATCCGTCATGATAGTTGACGTGTTTTATGACATTTTAAAAAATATATATTAGCCGAAAAATTCATTTTTCATAAAAATTGCATCATTTTATTTGATACGTTGCAAAATGTTTTATCTTCGACTAGGAAAATTTGTCTCCAGGCGGCGAGGGCTTCAGCCGTCATAATTTTGCGACGTCGTATCTAGTAAGCGATAAAGTAGCAGCCACCTAATACAAGATATTTTCTCTCACTTTTCCCGGGTTTAAGAATGAAAAGCTTTTGTATGAAAACGTTCTGCGGGATACGGCAGAGCTTAAGTCGACTACAGATCTAAGAATTTTATAGAAAACTGGTGAAATACTGTACGTTGACATTTTCTTACAAATTTAAGAATGTCTTTGACACATCTCATTAATGTATAACCGCTCAAAGGAAGCCGGGTTTTCTGTGATAATGAAGTGGAAAACAGAATAACACAGGTTTTCACTTGGTTAAACATCATTTTCTTTGCAGCTCTGGAAAAGTAAGTAAAATAGTCCTTCGTTTCAATTAATGTTTTTACCTTATTTTATCAGAAATTTATTCAATCATTTTTTTACTTACTTTAATACTCGTCGAGTATCATTTCTTAGAAATAAAAGAACAAGCTTTTAAATTATTTGTACAGTTTTTTGAGTTATTATATCGTGTCTTTTTGATAATCTACGTATCTGAGTTTCATTGTTTGAAGGTACATACATAGTTTATAATAAATAATAAGTTTTGTGTTAAACCTAAATTATGTTATTTTGTCTTGAACCTTATTTTTTATTGTTTGTTTTGCTTATGTTTCGATGCTATATTTTATCAATTTCTATTTTTGAGTAACTGCTCATGTTTTTTTTATACCTAATAAATTTTATAAAAGTCCACAAGAGCGTTAATTAATAAATAAATAGCGGTTGATACTATTCGTTTTCATACTATGGATACTCTTATGCCATGAAGAACCCTGCAATGGATAAATATAATATAAAGGTAAATTCCTGAATAATGGTGAAAACTTGAGAAATTCAGATTTTTATTATTATTATAGTTTATATAACAGGGATAAATTATATATTCATTTGAAATTATGATATATTAATTTCACTAATAAATCCTACTCGTAGTCAAAAGATACATTAAAATTTATTCTAATCACCCAAATCTACTACATGAAATTTCCCACCAATAATATAACAAAGATGATTATTTTTAAAGAATTGAATAATTTAATGCAAACATATAATAATAATAAATTTTTAAAAAGTAAGTAAATAAATTTACCGGATGATAAATTAGTAATAAGATTTTTTAAATAATGAATAAAGTTATTTAATTAATTAAGATTTAAAATTTTGAAGAGGTTTTTAAATTATAATAAAATTCCATTCTAGAAAGGTTTCCCTAGTTAAGATAAATAAATGAATATAAATCAAGTAGTGTATATGAAATAGGTCGCTTACCTAAAATGATCGTAGTTTTTCAACAACATGGGAACCACTTCATTATACCGAACACAAATTTCGAAAAGTTTTTCGGTAACGCTCAGATATCAATAAGCTTCTCGTAGACGCCGCACTAAACCCTCGTAGCCACGTTAAGGCGTAGAGCTGCGAGGGCGAGGGGTAGTAATGTAGTCCCACTTCACGTAGGAAGGTATAGAAGGGGGTCAGCAGGGTGCACATCTGGTTCTGAAAGTTCTAAAGCTTCGGAAAAGCCTGTCTTTAGCCTGCTTCGTTCCGTTTTTGAACATTTACTTAGAGAAAAAATACGGAAGAACATTTTACGCTGAGCAATCGTGCAGCTCTGTACTTCCGTGAATTATGTTTAAAGTTAGAACTTTTGTGTTTTGTTAACTTGTATGTATATTTTTTAATATTACGATGTAAGAACAAACATCTATTTCAAACAACATTAATTTATTTTTACATTATTTTAAGAGTTTTCGACATAGTCTCTACAGAAAGCAAACATATATCTAAGCCTAATGATTTTTAATCAAACATCTCTCAAGGATGAGGATGTACTAGTTGATTTCAAAATGTAATTAAAGGGCGTCTACAGAAGGGTGCGAAAAAAATTCTGCTCGTTTATGGTGGTCGTAACCATTAACTGACTGTATTTTCGTTTAATATACTCTCAATATTCAGCTCACATCTACAACGCGTAAACTATTATTTAAAAAAATGAATATAAATATAGTGTGTCCATCGGAAAAATTTCACGATTCAATTGTAATCGCTCGAGAACTATCAGAATGAGGTAAGTGGGCGGGGTATTGTTCAACGCGCGTGATTTGCGGGTTTGCCAGTCATAACGAGTCACTGATCGGGAGCACACCGCACGTTCGCAATTAATCAATATTTAAAGTGCGATAATTCATTGGTTCGTGCGCGTCACGCTTGTTGTACTCACTTTAATATTCGATTATATTAAGTGATGGGCCAAGCACGCAACTTATCTGGTGATGGGTTCAAGAGATGAACAGGGAAGGTTGAAGGTTGAGAAGGGACTATGGTTAACCAAACTCCTCCGGGACCATCAACATATGGCTCAAGTTTGACGTGAAATTATGCGCAATCCGCGTAAATCGATAAGGAAGATTGCAGCCTGTACTGGAATAAAAAAATCAACAGTTCACGTTATTTTGAAAAATAAATTAGTTTCACCCATACAAACTGCAAATCGTGCAGTTTCTTTAAGAAAATGACTATTCTTTACGTAAAACCTTATCGAGAATGATGCTGGAACGTTTTGGAGCAACAAGAACGCTTGGAAATATATTTTTTACTGACGAAGCACATTTTCATATCAATGGCTATGTTAATAAACAGAACATGAGATACAGACAATCCAAGTAAATGCCATCAAAAATATTTGCATTGTTCAAAAACGACAGTGTGGTGTGCAATTTCTGCCCGATGGAACACTGCTGACGTGTATTACCAAATAATCGACGAGTTTATGGTACCGCAACTGCAGCTGTTTCTCGGGTTCAACAACAGAATATAATTTCAGCAAGACGGGGCCACTCCACAGACAGCTAGGATTTCAATGAAGAAGCTAAGGGGAATTTTTCCCAATAAATTAATCAGCAAGTATGAAGACATACTATGGGCACCTCGGTGACCGGACCTTACACCGTGCAATTTTTTTTTATTGGGATACCTTAAGTCGAGAGTTTACAGTAACAATTCTTGAACAATTCAGGCCCTACTAGAAAATATCCGCCGTGAAGTTTCTGCCATTGAACCAACGCTTTGCTCTCGCGTGATCGCAAATTTAAGAGTCCGATTGCAAGAGTATCTTAAGAGAAATGGACGGCATTTAGACGATATTGTTTATAAAAAGTTAAATTAGCATCATAATATGAAAATAACATTGTAGTTTTTTTATTTTATTTATATTTAACTTGAGAATTTTCCGCTGGACACCTTTATATAATATCTTATACATATGCAACACCCTAGAATATGGTTTTTTGGTTTAAAAAGTTTTCATAAATAAAATTAATATAATTAGTCCCCTGCACTGCCGACGAACACGATAATAACAACAATAAGATGTGAAAATATACGATTATAAATATATTAAGTTATTTATTAATAAGTTCTATATTAATTAAAGTTCACCATGTGTGACTGTTTTTTTACATAACATCAATATTAAAATTTGTTGATAAAAGTGTAAATAATAAAATAATATTATAGTATAGTACATAAAAATAAAAATTAATGTCTTAAATTCTAAAAAAATAAATCAACATTATATTCTT
Source organism: Eubasilissa splendida (assembly GCA_031772225.1). Classification (NCBI taxonomy): domain Eukaryota; kingdom Metazoa; phylum Arthropoda; class Insecta; order Trichoptera; family Phryganeidae; genus Eubasilissa; species Eubasilissa splendida. The sequence goes on from CM062850.1 coordinate 3,969,009, forward strand.
ATACGTCAATTTTACACCACAGCCTAAAGGATAAATTTGTGGAACGTTCACTTAGCATGTGAGAGATAGTGGTCTGATCCTTTGATTTAAAAAAGTTTGGATTTAAGGGAGTAGCCGCTGAATAAATTCTACATTAAAAATTGTCATGTGTTTCTGAAGTTTCACTCATTTTTCTATCAAAATTAATATAAATTTCGAGAGTATAGAACTATATTCCGTAATTTATGTTTCGAACGTTAATTTTGTGGATTTAAATATCCCAAGCAACAGTTAAAAAGGAATAAATGTTTGGAATTTTATACCTTCTGTTTGTCTGACTATTCAGAGTATATAGTTGTGGGTATCTATAGTTATATGTGACCTTTAGTCGCACTTGTCAAATTTCGCTGTCAACTCGTACAATGTGTATGTGGGTTTGGGTTTTTTCTCTTTCTACCAATCTCTGAGTTTATCTCCAGATCAAATTCTCAACACGTGTACTTTGTACTGATATTTTTTTATGTTCTGAGATTGTCTCATCATGTGTTATTCCGCGCACAAGGGCCATATAATTATTCTGTACAGGAGATTTTGGGACTGCTCCCGTTAAAAGATATCCTTTCCAGATTCATTATCGAAGATTAAATCCTTTTGAATGTCCCTTTTACTGATCGTGGGATGTAGCATTTCTCCAGGGCTATTGTTTAAGCTTGATCAAATCTCGTATATTGATTTATCTCACTTGAGACAAAACCCTCTACAATAACCAGCAGATAATCTATAAATTTTGAAACCTCCCAAAGAGTAAAAACGATGTAATTTACGTAACAAAACTTTTACCATAACAATAAAAGTAATTGGTTAAGAGCACTATACGATCATACGATTACTTTAGACCAATCACTATCTAAATAATGGAGAATCGACTCACTAAAGTTTGATTCGTAGAAAACAACTTTAATCTATATTGAATCGCAAATTTACAGGGCGGTCAGAAAATAACTAGGTATTTTCTGGGTTTTTTTTTATAGCATGGGTCGATTGTTGTCGTAGTCAACATTATGGGACATTTTTCAGTGATATCATCAATGATAGAAAAAAAAGATGTAGTAACCATAGGATATAACTTTCTATTTAACAAAATATTCAAATTTGTATTATGTGTATTATGTGTTAATTGTATTATTTGTATTCATTATCATCATGATCAATCTTACTGAGCAAAGGTCAGTGTAGCTAAATGCACCAAACCCACGCAAACACAGTCAGCGATATCACCTATCACGCTCGGGCCCATTCGATCACTTCCTGTTCCATACGAATTTCTGCGAACGCCGTTCCAGATTAGATTAGATTCGAACCGACTACATTAAATTAGCGTAAATAGTAAATTTTTTATTTAGGAGAACACATTCTTATTGTGAAGTTGTAATTATTCAGAACATAGGTCTGTGATATAAAAATGAATTGATAATTCTGGCGTCTGCTATCAGTTTACTCAAAGGTATTTGAGATTCTGTAAAAATAAGGTGATGGTGATGGTGATGTCAAATGATGGAACGATTAAATGTATTAATATCAAAAAGGTAACATGTAGGATCGAAAATTGTCGCTAAAAATGATGTCGCTGTAGCTTAGTTGGATAAAGCACCTTCCCCGGTTAGGAAAGAGATCCAGGTTCGAATCCCGGTGGCGCAACAACAATATTTTTCGATAAAATTGATTTTATATGTATATCTTTATAATTAATATATTTAATTCATATTTAAATAGTAAATATTCATTTTTATTATATTTACCTTTTTGTCATTACTATCGCACAGTGTCAAGAACCAGCGACATAACCTCATGAACACAACAGGCAAAAGCAACTATGGTGGGCGAATATCATTCGTATTTTAATCTTCTGATTCTATAGATTACACTACATCTATAACCTCCAAATCATTATCAGCCATTGTTAATTTACAGTCAGACGATACTTCATCTAATCCTCTACCAATCTTCAGCATTTAACTTCCACTTTTTGGTTAATTTCATCTACTCGAGACTTCGTGCGTACTCTCGTGGAAACCATTCAAGCCAATATTTTTTGTCCATCGATTATCTAGATTTTCTTGCAATATGGCGAGTCTATTGCCATTTACACTTTTTAGCAGTGACAATGAGAATTTTTGCTTTGGTCTACGCGTTAAACTATGTGCTCATTCTTCTGTCACTTCTTGAAATTCTTGTGACATTATATACAAGAAACATACTGGTGCGAATTATGTTAGTTCTTACATTAATATTATACATACAATCACGTTAACTTCACCAAAGTAAGTGGTTATGACAGACGTATTCATAAATTAGTATTAATTAGTAGCTACATAGCTAAATAATTTTCTAAGTTTCAATTGTAAATTTATAAATCAAACTCGGTGAATTTTAAGTAACGTTTTGTCTTGATCATTCATGCTGCCTGCTTACATCTCGCATAATACACGATAATACGATACACCTGAGTACAAGGGCATGGTTGAACTGTGAAGGCAACCGTACTCTCACATATCTTTACAATTATGATACCATCATTATATCACATTTACTTTGTAAATATTAACCAAACACGTGTCCTTTAAACTAATAATTATTTCTTCAATATTTGCAAAATTACATTGTGGCCTCATTTTTTATTAATAATTATACAAAATACTAGGTTTAAATCACTATTTATTAATTATTATATATGTTTCGATACTTATGGTATCTTCTTCAGGAAACAATGTATACTGAAATTAAAAATACAAGCACAGATAAAAACAAAATTATAAAATGAAGAATAAGTAAGAACTAATATGAAAACAAATTTAAATGGGACTATTTGCAAACAGGATTTGGTTATTAATAATATTAAGCTTGTTATTAACACTTTTTCATATTTCTAAAATTTCAAATTTATCTAACTATAAACCCCTGGTATTTGTATGTAAATTTTTTAAACCCTTATTAATATCAAAAGAATGGATTATTTCCAAAAGGTAATTGAAAAATTCTGAATAGTTGTTGTTATTTAGGCATCTCAAATGCTCCTTAATTCTAAAATCAAAATTTCTGCAAATTTTACCTATATAAAAATAATTACAATCATTGCAAATAAATTTGAAGACTCCCGATTTTTTTAGATATCGTTCTTATCCTTGTTATTTAATATATAATTCTTTAATTTGTTTTTAGTGTAAAAAGCTGGTTTTAAATTTAACTAATTTTAATTTTTAATTTTGTTTCATATTAGTTATTAAGGAGAACACATTCTTATTGTGAAGTTGTAAATAAAAAAATTAAATTAGTATTTTAAATATGAATTAAATATATTTTTCTAATTAATATATTTAATTCATATTTAAAATATCACAGACCTATGTTCTGAATAAATACAACTTCACAATAAGAATGTGTTCTCCTAATAAATTAGTATTTAAAAAATCATATTAATTCTTACTTATTATTCATTTTATAGTTTTTTTTATATATGCTTGTATTTTTTAATTTCAGTATACATTGTTTCCTGAAGAAGATACCATAGGTGTCGAAACGTGTGGAATAATTAATAAGTAGTGGTTTAAACGTTGTATTTTGTATAGTTATTAATAATAATTACTTCATGTATTTAACATAAATATTTTTATCATGATTTCTAAAATAAATTCCGGGGTATAAAATTTATGCATAAATAGCCTTTATTGAAATTAACAACATAATGATGTCAATAATAATAATAATTTCTCAAAAATGTATTTGTAATGCAACTTTAATCACGTATTTCTCTTTTGCATCTCTCTCTATTTTGCTTGATAAATGAATGGCTGTCTTCGTCTTTTCATTACAAGCTTTATATTGGAAAACACTACCCATCAATGCCATCATCCCTTGTCACAGCCTGTCTGTTGCCAGCATGTAGGTTGTATAACCGAAGGCTATTTTGTGGTATGGGTATTGTGGTATTCGACTTGCCATCGAACTCTTCAACAATCTAAACATAGGTGACTGGTCCAGTAACAAATGGCACATATGATGGTACATTACGCAGGTTTAAACTGTAAAAAAATATTAAGCACAATAAAAATTGGAATGTGCGGTGTTATTCAACCCTAAAAATTGTTAATATCGATAGAGAGCTGTAAAAAAACAAAATACATTGTTTTTAATTTTTAGCCAAGTGGTTAAAATAATTTATATTTTATTAAATTATTACTACATTAAATATCTTTATAGTTCTTAAATGCTAATATTAACTAACTACTGTATTAAATGGCGAGACAACGCTCGAGAACACGAAAGTATAATAATATGAAAAGAATAGTCCAAAGGAATTTTTTCGGTTTCCACGTAGGTAGTGTTGTGCATTTATATAACATTTCCTAGACCGAGAGACAAAAATGTCAACACTAAACATAATATTATTTGGTTAGCGCACAATGGGCTTAACATTGTTTTGTCAATTAACAATATATATATATATTTAAATATTGCAATATATTATTATAGTGATATTTTTATTTATTAATTATATACTTAGTTATAAACAGGCGTACAATGGTCTTATAATAAATATTTATGTTTAAAAATATCATATATAAGATATATATTTATACATAATTAAAATGACTTAATTAAATCTGGATTTATTTAGGAGAACACATTCTTATTGTGAAGTTGTAATTATTCAGAACATAGGTCTGTGATATCCCGGTGGCACAACAACAATATTTTTCGATAAAATTGATTTTATATGTATATATTTATAATTAATATATTTAATTCATATTTAAAATCTGGATTTGTTTAACTTACAACATAATTGTATAGTATTATACTCGTATAATGTAATGTACCGAATATATTATGACTGACAATTATGGTTAACGTAAGTCTATATGTACCAATAATTATAATGTAACATTATCAAAAACGAAAATAAACTTAAAATATATTATGTACAACTATCATTCGGGGGCGTAGTCACTGTAATCGTGGATTGATCGATGTTGAATTTCTCAGCCAGCGTCCTAGTGGTGGAAGTATCGTCCTCTTCCACAGCCGCCAGAAGAGTTTGGTCATCAAAATCCAAAGATCGACCCTTTCCTGACTTGTCATCTAAGCTGGTATTATCAGCTTTGAAGCGAACAAACTATTCTCGACATGACCTTTCGCTAATCGTTCCATCGCCGAAAAAGTCGTTGAGATCGCGAAATGACTCAGCAGCTTTCCACCCTTTCTCCAAGTGGTACTGCATCATGTGGCGTATTTGTGTATGGTTTTCGACGCGCTATTTAATTTCCTATTCTAACCCTATTAAAGAATTATATAATGATAAATGTCAATTAAACGTCAAATTCAAGAATCAAAACGTTGCGATAAAAACAACGAATGATTATGCATCAACCTAATATTATAAAAGTAAAAAAGTATTTAACCTTTTTAAAAGCTTTGATTTTTTTGTGATGAATCAAAAATAATATTAGTTTTTTTTTTACTATGCTAATAAAAACGACATAATATAATAGCATAATATAACGACATAATTTGGAAGGTATTGCAAAAGGCTATCGTATTTTTGAAATGTTTGAATCTTTTAGAATTTGCATGGTTGCTGTTTTTTTTTTACTTAGTATTAATAACATATTTTCGGAAAAATGTTCTCCACGACCCAAAACTAATTTTAGTAAACTAATATTAGACGTGATTGCAAAGAAATGCAGCGGTGTAACTATTAAAAACCTGTCAGTGTCAGTGAAATTCTCACATCAATGGTTTTGAAGCGATTCAGTTCAAAGCCAAACATTACGACCAACATTTCGAACAAATCTTTTGAAATATCTTAAAAATGTATTATTTTGAGTCTATTTCAAATTGTTTCACATCATTTCATCATAAAACTAGTTTAACATTAGACAAAAGTGGACTAGCATGAGAAAACTTTTTTTTTAGGCTTTAGAAGTATTAATACTTTATATTTTATGATGTATTTATATGATGGATTGTTTGCAGGAAATTACCAGAATATATATTTTCATTTGCATTCAAAATAAATGCAAAAACATTACTAAATAACTTTATCGTTATTAAGTTGTACCAAATTTATATAATAATTCTTATACTTAATCTAACTTATCTTCCTCAGAATTGGTTATATTATAAATCTGAATTTTATCAAAGTATTATGTGAAACTTGGCATCATTGAACAATCTACCAGGCAAAGCTATGGGTGCAATTCTTCTTTGAATGTTGTAAACATAGGCTAACTTCGAGGTAAGCAGAAAACATAGAAAGATTGAAGGCGGACACATGTCACAGGACTATCAAATAATATTTTGAATACTTCGATAGTCACTGTAAGGTATAAGGTGAGATGCAATTATTAATTTTGGAGAAACTAATATAAATACCTAGTTTTAAAATAAACTAGTAGTCGATGAGTAAAGTACAAATATTATTTGCAAATAAATTCACTTTCATACAAAAATGGTATTTGACCCAAGTATGTACCACCATAGTTATTGTAACGTGAGATATCTAACAAATTATATATTTAAAAAAAAATAATAATGTATTTTCAGTTAATCAAAATATTAAGTATAAAGTAGCACCCATAATCGTAAATCAATTTGTAAACAAAACAATACAATGACAGACATCTTAAAATTGTCTCCAGTGAAACTTTTTACCGGTAGGTACTTTATTAATGCTATGATCAATATATTAAAACATTATATCGACTATCAATGTTAATCGGGCAAACAGAAATCATAATCGACTAGAACTAACTGTATTCGCGTGTGCAAAATACAAACATATAAAAATCGAAGTGAATATAAAACGATAGAAATCAGTAGAATAATTGTATTTGGGCGTAATCAAGTTCCGGAGTAAATGAACCATTCTGTCGTAAACCGATTAACGAATATTGATGACTAGGAATAAACTCACAGCAGAATGCTGTTTGCGGTACCATAACAAAAATATACGAGGATTTTCGGCAACCAGAACGGGATTATCAGTGGTCTGGACCCGGACGTGGGGTCTAATAAATTTCAGCAATAATAATCAAAATTTGATTCTTTTCAATGTTAATTTGATTTTATGATGACACAAAAAAATATATATCTAGAATAATAAAAATAGCTATAGTGTGATGATATTCATTATGATTTAGTACCGGCCGTGTGTGAGATATATATCTAGGCGACCGACACCGCGTAGCGAGTCGGCCGAGAATGCTAAGCGCGACGTTTCATGAGTTACTGCTTTACCATTCTTCAACCTAGCTACAGCTTTCGTCGTGACCTTGTAAGTTTTATTATATTAATTAAGTATTACTAGTGTCATTACTGTTTTGTCATTTTTAGTTGTAGCCAAAGTGAAATCTGAAAATGAATGATGGTCCGAACTATGAAAATGGGTCAGCATTACATATACTTCTGATTGTTACCTATCCTCTACAAAATTAATTAAAAGGAAGGATGAAAGTTTTTAATAATAATGTTTTTTGTACATACCCAACAATAAAATTAAATCCTGGAAAGTCTAATTGTGTCAGGAAGAACTCCATTTGACCCACTAAACGCACGCTGGACGCACCGAGAAAAGCTAAGCATATTATCTGCATGATGAGAGGCGTCCAGACTTTCTAAGAATTATTCACTCATCCAGATCATTCAAAGGTTTCATGCAAATGATCGTGACACTCGGCAATGAGGAGAGCGAGGAGGTAGAGAGAAAGGGGAGAGGTACAAAAATATGTGCAATGTTAAAAAAATTGGTAAAGACAAAGAAAAACTTATCGTCACAATCCAAAATTTTCTATTTTTTGGTTCGCACTCCTTACACATGTCATGGTCTGATTTATACTTTAAAAAAATATGACTTATTACTAAGTATATAAAAAACTTGTTTTAAATTCTATTTTTGAGAAATTACATTAAAAATATCTGAAATAATAAAAAATGCACTTTATAAATTCAAAATATAAAATAGAATTACATATTCTTCTGTGTATCAATTAATTATTACAAATGCGAAGATCCTGCAAGTGTGTAAATGTCAGTAGATATATGAATGCTCCAGAAGCGAAAGCTGTGCTTCTTATCCTTACAGAAATTTGGCTTTGTGGAATAATATGTGCATATACACATTATCAAAATAATATTATGTTGTGTTACAAAATTTCGTCGACATGCACTGAATATTGAAAGCAACATAAATGACGATAAGGCAACGTCTGGAGATGTATTATATTTTATGTACATTGTACATTGACCTTTACAATATCCTGTAGTCCTGTTTATCGACAGTAACTTTCATATCGACTCCCGTCCAGGAAAATGATTGATGACCCTTCGCTATATATTGCAAATTCATCTGTAACAAATCGAATCGATCAAAGTAATTTTCATTGAAATATTGTGTTTTTATCGATTTCAAATAATATTCAAAGTAGCGCAACATTTTTTTGCCTAAAACTTTGAGCATAGTATTTTTTATTATTTCTGATTATTTACGTAAAAACCGCTACAGTTAGAATAACTTTTTATAAATTAAATGAAACAATTACAAAAATATAAAATTATATCGTACTAAAACGTAAAATTTTTGTAAAATTGCTAATACTTTACAATTCTTCTCTCATCGATTCTTACTAATTACTGAGGATTGTGACGTTCAGGCTCTTTGATAATCCTCTTCCAACTTCCTTTGTAAGTTGTTAGCAGAAAATAGTCGACTAATTTTACAACGTTTAACCCGCTGTATACCTACATTCGTAAATAGGAACGCCAGGGAACAAATCGTCATGTTCCAACGAATTTAATTTAGCGCAGTAGACTGTCACCGATTGCTTACTGCTAAGCTCCGCGGGCGGCTATTATGGCCGCTACGCGACCAGTGTTGGCCGCCGGGCGGCTAGGACTTCCTTAAAATCAATATTTAAATGCGGAAATCTTTTGTTATATTGCTTTAACAATAGTGCATTGTGCATCCTTATTATATTGCTTTAGATTAAATATCAAATCCGTCGGATTGTTTTTCTGCTAGTACATTCTGTATTGCAATCTCTGCAATTGTACAAACGGTGTTATTACGTATCAACTTTGAAATATATTGAAAGACATTCGAGATCAAGATCAGAGATCATGTTTACATAAATGATTATTCAACAAACGTAAACATTGCGAACATTCATTTGCGTCTCGTCGCATTATGTTTGCATTTGACAGTACGGCCATATATAAGACAGATGCTTAATATACTAGCCAGTAAGAGCTTTTTTTTAAAATAAATATATATATTTTAAATTTCGGCGGTTAATTACTAAAACCTTATGGCGCCCCTTCATATTAACCTTTTTCTTTTTCCTTATTACACGGCATAATTATATATTTTTTTTAACTTACATATTTTGGTCATCAACATCATAACATCATAGGTTTTCTCCGGTATCATCGTACCAGTGCCATACCTGTAGAATATGTATCAATTTGACGTGAGACTCGTTATCATGTTAAATTCAGAAGGCAGCCAGAGAGAAGCTATAGAAATCAAGCACCCGCAAAAAGGGAGGGTAAAGGTCACATTTTTGCCAGTCGTAAAAATTCGTACGATTTCGCTAATGTACATTTATTCTTGCTCGTAATAAAGACAATATACACTTTATTTCGTTTTTCTTAGTGGCAATGCCACTGTACGGATTCAATACATTCAACAACATATCCAGGTCATAAGTAAGATATGAGGAAGCGCAATATTATTATGGATTATTTATCTTACTATTACCGTTACTATTACTATTACATACTATTACTATCACCGTTACCTCACGAAGATAGGCAGAGAATAGTACTCTGGCCCAACACAATACTGAGAGTATTCACATCCACAAATCTTACATTGCATGCTCTTCAATTCTTTATTCTTTTTCTTTATTCACCTTGTTATTTCAGGTTTTATCGGACGTTCTTTTGGGGAATTCCTTATTTATAATATTTATATTTTATAATATAATTATTAGTAATAACTCCTCACTAGGATGAGCGTATGTCGAGGTGGGCTAGTGTTTATTTATATTTATAAGAAAATTTGACAACGTCATTTATCATCCGTTTTTTTATGCAGTGCTCGTTGTTAGTTACCTTTTTATCATCTCATCTAATTCTTTAATTCATTGTATGATTATTTTATTAAATAATGCTACATTTGTTGAATGTTTTATTTCCATTGGCAGTTTATTGTGTAATATATATTTGTAGACTGTATTTAGCAAATTATATTATTGCTTTCTTTTAAACTGCTAAATTTAATTTAGAAATATTGATGGTTTAGTAAATTTTTTGCATGTATTATGCTTTTACGTATTCTTTTGGTTAAAATAATTATGAAAAATCTCGTATTTAATGAAAAGTGATAACTATATTTACAGAATATATTCAAAAAAATTGTTGTGTACTTTGTTGAGATATTCACCCCAAAAATCATATTTACGTATTTACCATACAGTTCAGCTTGTATAATCACCAAAATCTTACGTTCGTCCAGAAATATTCACCTGCCTCTAAAAAACCCAGTTTAGTTTGTTTTATCGTGTGAATTACATGCCATCTCAAGAGGCAATTTTCCATTTATTTTTATATGCTATGGAAATTGTTGCATCTCTAGAAACCTTATTTTCTGTCTATGTTCAGTTTGTCGATATGTCACTTGAAATATGTGAGATTTCTAGTATCTCTAGCCCAGTTTGTCAAAAGAAAGTCCCGGAATTTCTCGTTTCTCTCAAGTACCTATTCTTATCCAAGTCCAGTATTAAGGTATTTTCATATGAATTCTACAACAGTTCTGGAATGTCTTGTTCCTATCAGAACCCTATTTTTCGTTTAGTCTAGTTTGTAAGTATTTTCGTGAGTCTCGCGGATCGTCCTGATATTTCTCGTATCTCTCTTCCAACAATCCGAGTATTTTCGCTCCAGTCCGGGTGTATGGTCCACATTTATCCCTATTGTCATTGATATCAAAGGACTCCCTCGAACCTCCAATAAAAAATATCAAAGAATGCGAATCCCTCAAATATTTATTGCATCTTTGAATTGATACAAAAGGGACTCCAAATAAATGTGCTCAGTGCCCTTACATATTAATGGTGCCTTTGATGTCTGTGTAAATACTTTTTTGACTAAAAAGCACGTAAATAAGTCTAGGGAGACTCACGATGACTCCAGAGCGATGTAATGGACCTTAATTGTTGCGACTTATTAACAGTCGTATAAAAGGCACGTATTTTAATGATTCTGAAGTCATCCGTTTTCATGTTTTAATTGTCGGTATGTGTTTTAATCATTTTAATTTCTATGGCTACATTTTGGAAAAATATTTTAAAATTTAACTAAAACCTTGGTGTTTTAAAATTCTTTCAATATTTTCACAGTCGATAAGGTCTCTTTAGCTGGCTCACTCACCAGTGAAAAGTACACTGGATCGATTGACTACTCATTATATTAAGTAGTGCCCTTTAAACACAAAAGGGTTCGGAAGAAATTTCTGAGGTAAGAGAGCGCGCAACTACAGTAGTCTAGAAAAAAAAAATGTTTGTCTTATACCAAAGTTGAACTTAAGATAATTAAATCTTTGATTTTAACAAATCCAATTACTTTGTGAGACTCAGTACATATGAACCTTTTGTATCTCTGGTTATATTTATTTTTTAATTTTTAAAAAAAGATCAAATGTTTGTAATTTAATGCTTTTTGTTTGTTTAACTTACCAGAGTAAATAATTGTAGGCACTGTGGTTCTCTAGGTGATGTTTTATAGATCGGTCCCACAAAACTTAAGCGATCTCCGAGTTCATCTCTACATCAAAATCTCAACACGCGCATTTAGTGCCTCATTCCGTGGACACGGGCTATAATTGGGAATTAAATTTGTATTTATTTTAACGTTTTAGCTTTTGCGTGAATATTTTTCATATACAAATAAAATAAACGTAAGAAGAAAAATACGATTTCTACCTTCTGCGGAATAATGTATAATCCTTAAACCATTTCGCAAGTTTTGGATAATGAGTGTCACAAAAAAATCACACCGTGTTAAAGCAATTAATTTTCAGGTCCAGTACAGAGACAGTATTCACTTCGTAATCCGGGAATCTGTAGGTGACTCGCACAGAATGGAAAGATATTTTTTCTTAAACAGTTCTAATACGCAAGTAGGAAATTATTTCTAGTTTATTTGGAGCTAAGTAAATATCAATTAAGATTTGTATTTCAAAATATTACATAACGTAAAATTATTCTAAATTAGACATATTTTTTAAATTGATAAAATAATAAAGTCTTATATCAATGAATTTTTAATTTATGTCCCATTATGTTTGGTGTGTTTTTGGTAATAAAATTTCACAGCTTAAATAAGAAATTGTATTATACGTGTTTAATAGTCGATCAAACGAGTTTAAATGCTTACACGTGATCAGACATCGTTGACCTTGAAACCCACGTGCTTCTGTATTTTCTGTATTGTATTTTTGACAAAAGAAATGTATTCAGGAACAGGTTATTACATTTTTAAGACAATGTAATTTTAGAACCATCTATCAAGATCATCTGTGTATTATAATAATATTTAAAAATAATAAATAAATATTTAATCTTAAATTCATGAATAAATTCATTGATCTACAAATTATGAACTATTGTGTACTCGTAATTTGTATATCAATTAATGTTTTAGATTTTCCTAAAAAAACGCGTTAGCGTAACAATAACATTTGATAAACTGCATGCGTTGATTGCTTCCATGTAAAATAATTAAGCGATATATTTCTAACTCATTAAAATTATTCAGTATATAAAATATAAATGCGAATGCGGAATCAATGCGGAATGCTTATCGCATCAAAATTCTTACTATTTTCAAACTAAGATAATACTCAAATTCCCGATCAAAACGTAAATTTCTTACCTCTAGACATGTATGTCATAAATAAAATGTATATATCGACTACCACTCAATTTTGTAGACGAAGATAAGTCAAAGTTATTGATAAATTTGAATAACGGATAGCATTTCCTTAATAAATATAGTTACCCTTATCTCTGTTGCAATGACCAAAATAAATAAATAATTAAAATCATTTAATTATCTCTCCAATACATATATATATTTAAAAACTCACAAACATCCGTGCATGACATTGGTTTCTAAGAAAAATATTGCAAATATCTGATAAAATGGGATATTTTGATGTTAGATTAGAATTTCTTTAAAAAATATAAGAATCTGATATAAGCCTATTTTATATTATTCTAGAGACATCTTAAAAGATCGCAAGACTAATTAAAACTACTTTACTTTACTACTTACTACTTTACACTTATCTGTAACTTTAATAATTATAGCTACACTTACTATGGGATGGAATACCTATGTTACTTCAGCAATCTTAACTGTAGACTTCATGGAATAAAAAGGGGAGCAATTTAAGTTGTCAAAATAATAAGTGACCTTCGTTCAAAGGAAAAATCAGGAAAGAAATTGAAATAAGTTGTAATTTTTCTTACAAGCACTATCCCTGAGGTGCCATAAATAAACTTAATAAGTTATGATATGCACAACAGTCATATCTATGGGATCCTGTGAGAGTCTTTCAGACAGTTCGTTATTCGAATAGACCGTTAAATCTTCGTTTTAATTTTTTACGAACTTGACAACTGCTTTCAGTCATCAATTCGTATTATTACATAGGGATGTGATAATGGGGATTATGGTAAAAGCTTAAAAACGTATCTTCATCTCAGATTGTTTGACAAAATAAGAACCTATATTAAAAATACACACTTTGAAATATTTATTAACATTCTTGTTCATTGGTCTCGTTTCTTGAATCAATAATTTAAAATATATTATAAATATTTTTATAATATTTTATAACTCGAACTTCTTCAGTAGTAATTCTTCCATACTCCGGGAGATTAACAAGTTACTCCTATTTTCATAGCACAAGCTTTATTAGCTTAGATTGAAAATAGTAAGAATATCAACTGTGTGGAAGAGTACTGAAGCAGGAAGGGAGAGTCCGGGAACTCGAGAAGAATGTCCAGGGATTGGAGTCTGTGAGAGCTGTTGTAGAGAAGGTTAAATTCCACCATAGGATGTTACATTGTAGAAGAAGAAAAATAAGAATATTAATGCGACACGAATTCAGTATACGCATCTTTATTTTTAAAAAATGCTTCAATCCTACAAACAATATTGTTAAAAAAAAATATTGCTGGAAGAAATATAACTTATTTTGCATTACTGCCTACCAATCTTGTAGTCAATTTCGGGAATTTTTAAAAATAGTTTTGAAAAAAAAGTGTTGCGAAGTTATTAGTGTTGTTGCTCTGATAAATATTGTTTTGAAGAAAATTGTCTATTTTATTTTACTGCCACTGAGAAAAATGTTTTGAATCGCTTTGTCTATTTTACCATGTTATCATAAAAGCTCTCTTTATGAGTGTATACAGCAGACGCTAGCCGTGCGTGCCATCTATTATATTACCTTCTCACAGCCTCCTTCTTGAACCAGATGTGAATGAAATAATTCCTGTTTAGAGTTAGTTTCCACAAGTCAAGGCAAGCTATAGACTTAATATGCTTAGTTTTGCTTAATACAGCATAAGTTGTACGTCCGCTGTGCTGCAGAAAGTGCCAGAAGCCAGGACTGTCTGGATCGAGGCACTAATGCGTCTGTATTATTATTCAGATGGGTTGTTATCCATGTTCACAGACGCGTAACAAAACAAATTCAATTATTATAAATTAAAGGGTTATTATAAACATATACTCTCATCTTTATCTTTACTTCCATCAAACGTTTTTCTAAGTACTGTTAATTCTCCCCACTTTAATACAAACTTTGATCTAATAAAGTTGACGGAGACATTTTGGGGAACATTTAATAATATTAAATAAATTTAAAAATATTTTAAATGTAATTTAAAAAATTAACAAACTTTGTATAAACCGCTATCATTAATTTAATTTCGATCGGTTTTGACGCAAATGTATATTCTCCAGATGAACATCAAATAAAGCATTATAAATTAAGCAGAGAGAATTATTTATTATTTTTACTCTAAAAAAATTTAATATATTGGGGGAGATCAATATTACCGGAGTTATGAAGTTTTTATGTTTTTGAACAGCCGCTATTTTGAAACAATATGGCGTATTAGCTCGTAGCTAGTACAGCTCAATTTTTGAAAAACTAAGATCGAAATCAGATATGAATTTCGGCAGTTATTGTACATTCACAATACATTATATCCGTTTTAATGAAGAGAAAGTGCATTGCTGGATATTGCTTCATGAAAACCTATTGAGAGAATTTCTGTCCAAACCTATCTAATTCAGCAATAATGTATTATATTTAGTAATGATTAATTAAATTTAGGCAATATTTATTAAAGTTATTTGTTTGGAAGTTGTGTTCTAAAGTGTATTGACGTGGTTCATTTTTAATTAAAACATCAGCGGCAGATTCTCGTTCTGGTTCAGGAACAAACTTTGGGATTAAAACACGGCGAGAATTAAATTCTTAGAATTTGTCCTGCTTGTGAACAAAGTTGTCAAATTAGTCGATACATTTTTAAGGGCTCTTTTCGCCTTACGTTATCCTGAAATACGCTGTTTGGGGATTGTTTGTAAGGAGATACGAGATTTAATTTAAACAAACCGGGTACAATCTTCAGGTTTAGACATTTAATATAATCTTTATTTCTAGCTGAGATTCTGACAATTATTAATGTCGTTTTTAAAGAACATTATTTCAAATTGGACAGACGTCTGGGATACTTGGTTTAAAGAAAAATATAAATACAATTATTTGAAACCATAAAACGTTTTCTATATTTTCTGGAACACAAAACAAAATTGACGAGCTAAATTGGAATACAAATATTTTTAATGGGGTATCTGTATTTCAAATATTTAACGATGCGCATAATAAATAATATACATTGAATATCAAAAGATTTCAAAATACCAGCATTTACATTTTTAACGTTATTATTACAGATTACAACAAACTTTGCACATATTATGTGGAAGTTGAATAATAAAATTATTAAGTTTTTAGACAGTTATATATATTTTACTTTTACTTTTAATAACATTGATTTTATTATTAAAATTATGATTTATATTAAATAACATTTTAAATGATTAACGTCTAAAATGAAATGGGTAACATGCTGTAATAGTAACGCAACAGAATATTACGAGTTCGAATCCCGGTGGTAACTAAATATTTTTTTCTGTACATCTTTCGAAATGATTCTGTCTTAAAACTGTTAAATTAAATTCAAATATTGCTCTTGTGTGTAGATCGCATTCATGAGCCCGATCCTTCCACTTCCAGCATCTGATTCAAAACTCTCAACCGTGACAATGAATATTTAGTTGCTTCCTAAGAATCTTACGTACATCAGGTGAACGCTTGTGACCAGAGAACACGTACTGTACACCTGGAGTTATTTATTGACGTGACCGTTAAGCGACAATATGGTGTTTGCAACTAAATTGGTGTACATATTCAACTATGCATGCATCATCCCAGGCTCTACAACTTATTACGAGTCCTGGCCTAGTTGGACATACATCTCCACCGGTCCCTGAGTACTTCCTAATTACTTCAATTGTTATATACTGTCCTGTCACCTCATTTTGGGTATACCTACACTTCGTCATCTTTCAGGTTAATTATCAAGCTACCATCTCGGCAGAACATGAAAAAGGTAAATGGAGAGACTGTGAAGAAAGATAGCCCGGTGGCCCCAAGTAATCGATACAACGCAGGTTATAGAGTAGTGGATGACGAGTATCCAAACTTTGGCCCCCTGACACGATTAGGATAAAGGTAATGAATAATAAGAAGAACATATTATACAAAAATGTTTTTAGTACAAATACTGCAAGGTGTGATATGAACAGCCGAAGATAATTGTTTTATATTTTATTTTATAGGCTTTTGCAAAATTAATTATAAACAAACTTGTGCAGAAACACAGATAGCATGGAATATATATAAAACAGAAATTGATATAATTGATTTAAAAAGGAAAGTTAAGCAAGAAAAAAAGTACCAAAATCAATTATACATTTGACTCAAAAATATCACTTTTATATTTAAACATCGGAATATATCTACAAGACCGAAATTGTTCCCGAGCCTGTGAAGTCTTTGTGTGGTTGCATTCCTATAAAAAAACTATGCATTTACATGGAACAGCGCCGACGACTTAATACTCCTTATGGTAACGTAGTATACACTCAGTTCAGTTAAATTAAGGGTGTCCAGCATGCCATTTAATATTTTAAATAAAAATAATAAATCACTTAAAATTCTTCTACACGACAAGTTAGTTAAATTAGGAGTGCTCATTAGAAAATCATAATTCATTTTTTCAACGGGTATACACAGTTTGAAGTTAATAAACTTTAAAAAATTATATTGAACCCTTTCTTATTTTAATTAGTGCACTTTATAAAATTAAGATAAAATTGTTGAGTTGTGTTCTAAATTACTACGAACCGCAGCTGTATATCCAATTTTAAGAGATTTAAGTGAATTGATATATTTCACCGTTTTTAATACAGAACCAAGACATTTCATTGCGTTATTCGTAATTTCATTAATGTGTGGAACGAATAAAAGTTTTTCATGAAATAATATTTAATTTGAGATACTTTTTTAAGAGTAACGCTGTTTATGCTCTCATGAAAAATAATAAAAATAAAATTAAAAAGAAAGAAAGAAATGCACTAATTCATAAATACGTATATCGCTAACAAAAAGAAAACGCGAACACAGACAGACCATGGAGAAGAATTTAATATACAGAAAAGCTAACCGCAGACCTGCTTAAATTATGTAAAAAAAAAAAAACAGTCTTTTATACCAACAATAATATTAGAAAATATATATTAAATAATAAAATTAGAATACATCTACTGGATTATATAAGATTACTTGTTAGAACTATCAATCATCTTATATTTGACAAACTGAAAGGAAAATGAACACGCGAATAGAAGAACACATTAAGGGGACAAAGATCTTTAGCATGAACCATGAAAGATCAGAGGGTTATCGTTTCGCTCATGATAACGTAAAAGTACTACATATATGCAAAAAAGGCAGAAAATTAGACATCTTTCACCGACCCCCCCACCCCACCCCCCAAGTTTATTGTGTGTACACCTTCATGTTTACCTACATTTTGATGAAATGCACGTTATTTTGATCCAATTTCCCGTGGCAAAATTCTATGCTGAAATTAAGTAACGAGAAATGTGCAGGCCAAATGCAGTAAGATCAAAGAAATTGTGTTGACAAAATAAATAATTCCACGCGGTGAAATACTGTGCCGCGGCGTAAAGGGACAGGATCAATTCGTGCCCCGGGGCGCCGGCTTCGTGGGCAAAAAGTTTCAATTGCGTGGTGTTCACGTCAGTCTGACTTCCCGGAAGGCGTGATGTACTCGTAGGACGGCAAGGAGAGGGAAAAAACTTTAACTCAGTTTGGAAACAGCGCAATCATTCTCAAAAACACAAACTATGACTCAATCACCGTTATCCTTAAATCACAGTCACCAACTGTGATTGTATATTGATAATAACGTGAATACCGATATTACGAATCGATAGTATTATATTTTATGGTAATTTCGTTGGACGAAATAATTTTTTTAAATTGACAGTTAGAACAGTTGGCAGCTAATGAGAATGTCAATTAATGTTTTATTCGCAGTTGATTCCTAATTTATGAGTATCGTGATCTTCGTCTTATTGCAAACAAGTAGCTTTGTATAATTAGTAGTAAAAAATTGTTTTTAATATTTAATAGTAAGTAGAAATAATCGTAAAAATTAATAAAGTTACTCTTCTTCAGTTAAAAATTTGATTTAATTGACTTTTTCATTAATGCCTGATATTTAAATATGATGTGTCTGTAATCTTAAACAAGTAAGTTTGTAATAAATGCGTTTATTTAGTATTTTAAATATTATTTATTCCTTTTTAGTTTCTTTTGAAACCTGAAAGAAAGTTCCTCTGTCTGATTAAAATCTAGTCTAAATATATCCAAACCTCTAAAAAAAACAATAATTAGTTAGATACTAACTTATGTATTTAATAAAAGTTAGATTCTAACTAACAAAATTGTTGTTAGTATCTAACTTTAACCTGCAATCATTTTAGTGTATTTTTTTTTTTTTGTTAAAGAATGAAGTAGAAAATTTTTGCACCCTTCTATAGAACGCCCGACAATAGTACGTCATAATCTTATCTAGGTAACCAGACCAACTCAGTTTAGGAACAGATTGAAAGAAGACATGTGCGAGCTATTGTATTGAATGAATTCAGCAAATGCGCCGGAAAATAAGACGTCTTCTATTTTGTTAGATTGTCTTCTTGTCCATGAAGCAACGTATGATAGATTGCCCAGAAAGGGACAAACATACATTGTGTCACCTTATTTCCTTTTCGCTTTTGTTGATACAATATTTCCAAAGCTTTTGTTTGCCCTGTCGTTTCTTCGTGAGAAATCCAATAATATTTTCACAGCCGCTGTTGATTTGGGGAGTTTTTGGAAACTATTTTCATGATTTTTGGTCGGATATGTCCAACATTGGTAAAACAACCTTAACAAAAATTTTCGGACTAAAGTAAAACCGATCGATAACGATTACTCGAGACGAAAAATAAAGAAAATTCGTAACATAAAAAAAAATAATAGTGAGAAAAAATAAATAATGATATTTTTACCTACAAGAAAAAATGTAATCTTCTGAAGATGTACTTTTTACTTCTTTAAAATAATGATTTATTAATATTTTTGGATGTATACATTGTGTCTTCATAATTTATAGAGCAGCATAGCACAATTATATAAAAATGTAATTATTGAGTTGTGTATAAAAATGCAACATTCAAGCTGCTATTAAATATATATAATTTAGTATATATATATTATTTATTAAGGAAACACTTTTTTGTTGTGAAGTTGCAATTTTAAAACATAGTCCTGTGGTATTTTTAAAACAAATCCAATTAAAAACCAATTTCGCTAAATCAATTACGATTTCGCAAAATTTTTCACTTATATTCTGTAGTTCTTTATAATTGTTATATCTATTATTTCATTTTTGATAAAGCAAAATTGGCTAACATGTTTCCCCGGATAGAAAAAGGTCTAGGTTCAAATTCAGGTCGCAACCAAATATTCTATTGATATTTAGATTTTTATATATTCTTTTCTTTTCTTATATACAGGGTATAAAAGACCTAGTTTACAAAACTTTGTGGGTGAATGATATGTGCCTAATATCAATAATGTCATAAATATTAGCAATTCAAAAAAAATCGTAATTATGCAATTATTTCGATTAATTGATATATTTATTTGATTCCAAATCATATATTGAATACAAAAACTTATAGGTCATCGAATTTTAAACGGCTAAACTATTTTTTGTTAGATGATTTAGGGCCTGAAGCAAAGATATAGATTAATAATTGAACGATGATTTAGGGCCTGGCGGGAATAGATCCCGTGGACTGTATCGAGTTAAACTATTGTTTAGTTGACGCAACGCGAATTGGAGTAAGAAAGGAATAATGCCAGAGAGGATCTAGTCTACCTTGATCTCGGTCCTGAGTTGGACGGAAAATTACACCTGTTGTTGACTCGCAATATTTTGGTGAAGAAAGGAGATATCCCTGCACTTCTGGATACTATCGACAGCCGTTTTTTTTCGTGATCCGAATTTAATGTACGGCGACACTCTCGACTTTAGGTACCCGTTAGACAAAAAAGGACAGGTATAACGGAGGAGTATTGGATAAAAAGAGTGCGCAGGGAGCACTCAACTTGCGTCAACAGAGCCTGATCAAAGTTATAGATTAATAATTGAACAATTTCGCAAATATTTATTTCGAAGTGCGTAGACTTCAAGCTTAACACGATTTAAAAATTTCAAACAATAATATTTTCCGTAATTTGAACATTGAACTTGAACATTTTTGACTCGTAATTTAGTCAGGTATCCACCCATAAAATATTGTAGACTTGGTCTGTTACACCCAATATATTCAAAATATTCCGAATTAAAACAAATAAAAATATTGTTAAAAAATTCTGTCAAAAATATTAATATTTTTATATGCCCATATTTATAATATACCCTACTTTACAAAATTAACAAAATTTTAATAACATTAACAAAATTTTAATGAACAAAAACGTATCAAGTGAAATTTGCGAAATATGACAACCCTGTCGGTATTTTGAAGAGACATCAACGTTGTAACTAAGCAGGATCGAGTGAGGAATCCATTTAGAAATCCAACTCGACATAATTTGTTCTTGTTATAAAATTTGACACTGTAACGATGGAAACAAGGGGAGGAACAGGAACACCTACCCTCACTTGGCACCATAACAAAGTGCCCTCTTAGCTTTAATCCATTAGCAGCCGCTCGTAAATTTAGAAGTCCCATCCCTTAAACTGGCCCACACCATTAGGAGAAGGTTTAACAATTTTTGTTAAAAAAAAAAATGGGTCTGCCCCGACGAATTCGCGATTTTGTAACAAAAAATGTACAGCAGATTTAAAATTCTTCCTTTGAACTGAAATATTTTTATTGCACTCACTTTAAGTATAAAAAGGTATCATTTTCAGAAAGTTTTTGGGCTAATAGGAAACACCACTTTATGTTCAGACGTGATTTTATTTCACACGTGTGCGTGTTAATGTACCTTCGAGATACGTTCGAATAGAAGCGATAAAGGTTGATATATTTCAGATGGTTCAATCTTCTCTACATACGACATGAAAGACAATTATCTGTTGATGTCTACTGGATTATTTCACCGACAACATACACTATTAAGATGCTATGTGGAAATGGAAGGATTTGTTTATGTGGGAGAAGAGATGTAAAAATTTAAGCGATTTGAGCACTGCTGTTAACAACAATCTATCGCGATAAATTTGTAGGTTAGCTGCCACAACTAAATGTTACCATCCCCTGTATAATATCTAATATATCAGATGCAATTATTAAACATTCACATTACGATATGCACAAGCTAAAGGTATACTTGTACCAATGTTGCTTAGTGAATAAATTTGTGTGAAACAAAACATAATTCTATTACGTTATTTTTAATGATCTATGGAAAAATTTATTATCATAAATCAATAAACGTTTTTCTATCAATAATTGTTGGGTAGTAAATTTTAAAATGAATATTTGGTTATATACCAATTTAAAGTTTATATTGTTATTTACATAATCATCCTACGTTTAAGAAAAAACATGTTACGACCGACGAAAAGCGATAAAGTCTAATAATATAACTGGAATAAATTCAAAAATTGTAATGCAAATGCAAAGAAGAAATATAATTTAGTTACCTATATAATATTAAACCAATACTTTATATAATCACTATATTATGCAGCCGTTAAACCGATCATTAGAATAACCCTTTAGGTCGTGGTCATGTGCGAAAACATCTACCCCCGTCTGTCGAAGATTGGCGAACCGAGTTTACATGAGAAGGGTTTTAATAAATTATTCTTCCTGGGTTCACTGATCCCACAACCTGCCGGTAATATTCAGTCACCTCGTAAAAGAGAATATGCTGTAGCTCGATTCGTACATTTATTGAAATTGAAATATTATTTTAACTTGCTTTAAAAATAATCAAAGCAATCCCGTCATAGTGACGATGATTGGTATCTGTGATTTAACGATGGATTGGTAACTAAGATTTAACTATTAGAGGTTTACTTTCTAGTGTACCAGTCATTGCTCGAAGAATTAAGATTAATCAGTTACCTATATGCGTTACTGAACACAATCACAGTCACAAGAACGGATAAAATAACGGTTTAAACAACGATTTAATCATCACTAAGTCCTGAATAAAGAACCTCGCACAGAAAGTTTTCATGAGTTTTCTTCAATATCTATTCACTTGGGAAGAAAGTGCTTACATTGTTTCGGATTTAGTGATTTTGTAGGTGACGGAAAAAATATACAAGCAATCATTTATCAATATCTTTATTTTTATTTATTTACTTAGAAAACTGCTACAAGTAATAATAATACCAACAATATATAATGTCGTATCATATTATATAATTATTTGCTAGCAATATAAAGTTATAGAATTCATTTAATGACTTTTTTTTTAAACAAGACGTTTCATTAAAGCTACCAGGACTATATATTATATATTATATATTATCGCCATTTTTTTAAGTGTTCATCTTCACATTTGTTAAAGCCTTCCGAAATACTCAATACATATATAATATGTACTTACACAAAGAAATTTTACGCGAGATAGTTGATAATTATTTTTAATCTTAATCTTTAGTACTTTTATATTTATGCAGGTAGCCTAGAAAACAAAACATTTGTTTATTAAAAAAAAAAATTTTTTTTAAATATCAATCTTTAATGCATACGTTAGTATACTATCAATAAAAAGGTTGCTTATAAAAATACCTGTTATGTGTATGATTATGTAGAAATGTAATATGATGGTGTGCGTTCACGAAAAAAAGAATCGTCAGTAATGGTTGGTATATGTCAATTGCGTCATTCTGCTTTGCTTAATAAAAGACAATGTTTACCTAAGTTAGGATCGCCACGCACCTCTATTGAGAGATAAGTGCTACTGGCGTTACTTTAATAATCGATCTGGAGGGAGGGAGGGGGAAGAAATATTTGAAAAAATGCATTACATATTGCAATTTTAAGGCTGTTTTTCATATAAAAATAGCATTCAAATTCGCTCGCGACTCACATGTATTAAATCTCCGATGCCATATTATCTAGCACCGCATGCCCCTTCAAACGCCTTCGCGTACCCCAGGGGGTAATTTTACCACACTTTAGTGAACACTGATATAAGAATATAATATGATTCATTTTGTGCTCAATTCTACACTGACGAGTCTCCAAGAAAAATCTTATCTGTGTATATGTGCCATTAGTTTGAAAAATCTGTGTCGTGAGATTTTTGACTTGACTAATTCAAATAGCGTAGAGTGTATCTAAATGCGATATTCAAATTCGTATATGCCTAGTCATGAAAATATTACTTATTATATTGATCGTCGCAAATTTAAATCATAAAAATGATGTATAATTCTATTCAGAAAAAAATGTTCCTGAACAAAATACTCAATTTAAATAAACACGAGCAGAATAAATATAATCTCAATTTATGGGAATAATAAAAGTTATCCGTATTGTTATCGTTGAAGAACTCATCCCACGCGCAAAGTTCTTGATTACTTTGCTTTTCAATACAAATCTCTAGCTTATCTTGCCAATAAAATCAAACACAAATAAACAGATTCAAAATTCTACAATTTACTTCGCAAATAGGGTGCTACGTACCTGGAGGTATTCCAAACTCGAGACAACTCAAAACAAAATAACAAAGATGTAAAAAGGAGTGCGGTATTTATTGACTTAGTTTTTAGACCTCATTATAGGAGTGCACCTTGCTGTACAACCGACTAACTGGTGATTTGAATGGTGAAATTGGCTTCTGACTAATGGGTTTTTTGGGTACCTTATTACGACGCTTTAGCTAGGCGAAAAGGTTTTAGCAGGAATTAACATGGCCGCCATGGAGTGCCTAGAGGGTGTGGAGTATCAATTTTTTCTCTCCTTTAAGGTGTTAATTAATAGCCAAATATATAAGGTTTCAGAAAGTTTAGAAAATATCAGGAATATTTTTTTTTGTATATAATATATTCATATAATGTTTGAATGTTGTAATTAGACATTTCAAATAAAGTAAAAATCATGAAATAAATAAATAGAAATAACCCGTTAATTATAACTAGAAATAACCTGGGAAATTATTAATTTTATATTTATACAAAATAATTTACTTTCTCATGATACTCCGGGTATTTCAAACCAGTAGTCCAGTGTAATGCCTGCTGGACCACGGGGACTACCTAATATTTATAAACGTACAATATTTTGACGAATCATAATTAGATTTTTTAAATAAAGACGTGTTATATTTTCTCCTTAAGAATGTAAAAGTTGTATCAAAGTTTACGCAAATTAAATAAAATGAATTAATTTATGTCTGGCGTCTCCTAGCCTATTTTATTCAAAGGTATTTGAGATTTACAGCAATATGAAGTTGATTGCTTTTAATAATATAATAAAAGATATATCATTTGGTAAGATTACAGAACATAAGTTCAACATTTGTTGAAAACGTATTCGATTGCTATACCGAAAATTATAACGAGCTTTCTAGGATACGAAGAGGTCCAGGTTCGAAACCTGGTTGTAATTAAATATTTTTTCTTCAATATTATCAAAATTACTTTGTGGCTTCATTTTATATAAATAATAAAAGAAAATATTTTGTTTAAACCACTATTTATTGATTATTCAACGTGTTTCGATACCTATGGTGTCTTCTTCAGGAAACAATGTATACTGAAATTAAAAATACAAGCATAGATAAAAACAAAACTATAAATAAGAAGGAGCTAATATGAAAATAAATTTAAAAATTGACTATTTGCAAAGAGGATTTGGTTATTTATAATATTTAGCTTGCTATTACCACTAAACTTTTACACTTCTAAAATTAGTTAGATAAATTTGAAATAAGAAAAAGTGTTAATAGCAAGCTAAATATTAAAAATAACCAAATCCTCTTTGTAAATTGTCACCCTTTTAATGTATTTTCATATTAGATCTTACTTATTTATAGTTTTGTTTTTATCTATGCTTGTATTTTTAATTTCAGTATACATTATTTCCTGAAGAAGACACCATATGTATCGAAACATATTGAATAATCGATAAATAGTGGTTTAAACAAAGTATTTTGTTTTATTATTTAAATATTTTTTCGATACTTAAATAGATAACTAACTTACCATCACGCCGTTTCCCCGCGGTGATAGGTAAAGAGGATAGAGCGTCACACTCTTCTGTCCTGACACATAGTTAACGCCTCATCCACATTCATGCATCTTCTCATACAAGCTCGCCGATTGTTGAGGCTTCTAATAAGATCACCCTCCAGTGTCTGGTTTTCCTGGTGGTGCCAAGTCTTCCGCGGACGTCCTCTATTTCTGGTGCCATCAACACTTGCGTCATATATCTTCCTTACCATTCTCTCCTCATTCATCTGTTCCATATGACCAAACCTCTTAAGTAATCTTTTATTAATCTTACTCTCTATACTAAGATCAGCTTTACATTCATTCTTTACTTCTTCATAAATGTATCTGCCATACATACTCCTAAACGATTGCATTCAGTCTACTTTCGTTCCTCTTCTGCCAGCTCCAGGCTCTACTTCCATACATCAGTGTTGATACCAGGACTCCATTGTGTATCGCTAATTTTGCCTCAGTTGATAAGTTCCCGTTAACTATAACTCCATTCAAAGCGCCATTCACTTTGTTTCCTGCAGTCATCCTCCTTTCGATATCTTTCTCAGTCTTTCCGTTTCTATTAAACACACTTCCCAAATACACAAACTCATCTACTTGTTACAAACATTCATTACCTACAAGTAGTTTGCACGTTGTTTTACTTTCTTCCTTCTCAAATACCAACACTTTCGACTTGTTAACATTCATAATAAGGTCGTTTACCTTGCATACACCGTACATTCTACTCACAAAAACTCTAGAATTCTTGTGCATTATTTGCCATTAATACTACATCGTCGGCATACAATGTATTACGTGTTATATTGAACTATATTTATATGAGGGTACAATAAAATATTAAATGCGCAATGTATACAGAAAATGTCGTAGTGTCTCAATTTTAATAAGATATCATTTTTCATAAAATAATACCAACTTACATACCCCTTTTTAAATAATAACATCAATAAACTCATGAAATAATGAATAGTATTACACTACGTATATTTTATTTATATGTATTCAAATAATTTATTTATACCATTTGCGCGATAATTTATACGACCAAGTGGATACTTAGTGGCCCATTTTCGCAACCGCCTCGTCTCACCCTTCTTATTCCGACCCTCACAATCCGAGCCTAAAGACCACAATGAAAAAGATGTGGACCATTTGCATGTTTGTTTCCGAATGGTGTGATAATCAATTGGACGTTTTTAATCGGGGACGTGAAATTGCCGGGCCGCCCGGGGCATCGAGAGCGAGAGCGTAATCCGGATGGTATCCGGCTTATATCTCATGGCTGATGGACACGAAACGTATTATGAAATGGAGGGGGTGAAGGAGGATCTTACGCTTGGTCTGGCAACTCAACGAATCGATATCAACAGGAAAATAGTGACGTCAGTACTCCTACGAGGGTAGTTGTCTACTTAATAATGTTGACTACGAGAAAATGAAGCGACATCGAATGTGCGGAATAAAAATATTTAAAAATGTTATTTTTAAATATTTAATGCAGATATGGTAAGGTGTAAGGTGTAATGCAAGTAAGGTATTAGACAGAAATTAATATTTACGTTTACGTGTTATATAACTTGGTGTTGACAAGATATCGTGTTAGCAAGTGTTAACTGTTATATGTAACAAAAAAACTCAGAAGTATATGTACAAAATAAATTATGTGATACTTGAAAGTAAAAAAAAAAGTGTTCTTACTAATTTATATTTAAATAGTGCTTTTCCAAAATTACAGAATTTTAATTTTAGGATGATAATGATCAGTTAATGAAAAATAAAAACCTACTGATTAAAAACTGATTTAAAATCGTTTTATGGTATTCCTGTATTTTACATATAGTACACATGAATAGCAAAACATAAGAACCTCAAAAAAAAATGTTTTTCTTTGCAGTTAAATCGTGGAGGTTCATAAAAATTTATTTCTACAAAATATGATTCAAGAATGTGAACATTGTAATATTATTAACAAATTTACAACAATTTTCACTAAATCTAGATAAAATGCATCGTATTTAGGTTATATATATATAAAATAAAATAAAATATATCTTAGATCTAAGGTAACTTAATCTAAGGTACTTAATTTATGTATAATAGGAAAACAAATAAGAAAATAATGCAGAAATATTTTAGTTTAAATAAAACACAATCAGAACGTCAAGGTCATTTGTCAGGATGTATTTAAAACTAAAAATGAATACAATAAAAGTGCAAAAGAGGGAGACAGAATATAAAATTACATGTGAAAAACAGACAGAATACATATACATGTATGGAAAAGAGAGATAGAGATAAACTAAGCAATATACAGAACAACAAGGGAAGGGAAAATACAACGTCGATGTATATTAAATTAATTTAAAAGGAAGTATGTCCGATATAGAGCTAATGAATAAATTTATTTGATTATTAAGAATTTTACGGAATACATGTCACATCATTATTCTTACTATTTTCAAACTAAGCTAAATGCTTGTGCTATAAAAATAGGACTTACTTGCTGGTGTCCTGGAACGAGGCGCGAACCCCCGACCGCTAAATCAGTAGGCCAACATCTTGACCACTACATCAATAAGCCACTCGAACATGTACTTTACATGCACAAAGTGATTGTGTTTAATTTAATATATTATGTCAAACCACAAAATGATTGCTTTCTACGAAAATATAAATATTTTACTTGTTTTATACTTTACTAACTATTTTTATATATCAAGAGCTTACAATTATATAGAGAACATTTTGGGATCATTACTTTAAAAAAACCCTCTTTAAAATAAAAATAAAATAACAAGAACCGTGGACGTAACCAAATTGTAAGATGAATAGATAATTGAAAATTCGAATGTTCCAGATTATACGCCTGCTCTATTTCTCTCATACGGCCGCAAAAAGAACGAATGAATCTATTAGAGAATACATAGGTTTTTATTAGTGATGAGAAAAATGCTACTTTTGACTCACTGGTATGATTGTGATTGGTATTCGATAATATCAGTGATTGAAAACTGTAACTGATCACAGTTTCATATCACAATACACGAAATAAATAAAAGAAGATAATATTGAGCGTATTTATTTATATTATTCAAACTTCATTTGTGTAAAGAACATATTCTAGGATTAATAATTCATATATATCTAATTTAACATCATCATCGTCGGATCAAATTCTTAGCGTTTCGGGTCAAATACGTTAAACGTTATGGCAGAATCTACTAGATGGCACTGATCATGAATTATAACATCGGTCCTTCGTGAATATTTGCGCCGAATCACAGTTCACAACCAAATATACAGAAATCACGAATAACAATATTTTTAGATATTTAATCACGGTTTGTGATTTTACGCTCATCATTGGTTTTAATATGAAAAGAATATGACTTGCCCACATGTTATTACGTTAATGCTAAAAATACTTATTCATATTAATACGACAACAAAAACATACACTAATGTTAACTTTCAATTGTGTATTCATTTGTCATATTTTCCTGCTCAAAACACATTCGGTGCAAATTAACTACAAAATGTTACAAATATGGTCAATATTCTTACTATTTTCAAACTAAGCTAAACTCTTGTGCTGTAAAAATATGACTAACTTGCTAGTCTCCTGAAATGAGGCTCGAACTCCCGACAACAATATCACTAGGCGAATGTCGTAACCACTAGGTCAACAACCGCGTATTTGACATCGTGTGCCAAGTAAAGTTTGGCTATTTAATTTGCTCATGACATTTGAACGGTTAATAAATGTGGACACTTCGTAGTCCGTATTTAAATATATTACAATCAAATTAAAGAGCGAATGTGTTATTCAAATCATTTTGAACAAATTGGTTGAGTTGCATTATGTATCGTGTTCTGCGAACATTGTTTTATTTTTGTTAGTCATTTGCTTATTATTACAAAATCATTAGTTATTTATCTTTTAATTTGAAAATTCGATAATAAATTATTAACCCGTCAAACAGGATGGGTATTTTATAAGCTTAATAAATACTTTACCAGCACTTACCACGGCTGTGAGTAAAATTTGAAAGCATAACTTGTCTCAAACAAAAAATGCTGTGGTCATGCATCTAGTCCACCTGCAATTTATTATTAATGGTTGACCACCAGGTGGCCAGTAGTCTCATTCTGGATCTTTTGGTTGAGGGTTAGCTTTATAGCGTGATTATCTAGTCTGCGCATAACATGAAGCTCCCTGACAATAATTCATCTGTACATATAGGATGTTCCAAAAGATAATTAAAACCCATTGCATTTTAAAGTGAGCCTAATGGAAAAGTTTTACTTTTTAATGAGATGTTTTATTCCCAGCACATCTCCACTACCATCGTGATATGAGAACCTATTTTAATAAATATCTTGCCCAACAGATGAATTAGTCGAAGAGATAAAATTCAAAATTCCCCTCATCCTCTGGACATCGCCCCATTGCACTTTTTTACGGAAACACGTAAAAGATAAGGTTGATGGTGCAAACTTGATTTAAATTAATTAATTGAAGAGAACTATTAAGGTGCAATGCATTTAAATCCAAATTGTTTGCCGTTTAGGTTATTAGAAATGCCTAGTTCATTCTGGACAAGTTCGAACTATTGCGATAATTTAAAAAAACTACGTTTATCTTCTTTGATTTGAAGAAATAAAATAACATAAATACAGCTAAATTAATATTGAATTTATAACCCTTCAAAATGTGTAAACATATTTTTAGGACATCTTTAGTTTTTGGAAAATATGTTGTCTCCAAATCAATTCCAACAAGATATCTTTCTATTGGGTGCAAAATACTCTTAAAATAAAAATATATTAAAGGTTTATTTTTTTGATATAATAATGGTGTAAAGAGATTGGGTTGGGAGCTCGGTTTCTGAGGAAATTATTTGAACATGTGTGGTATGGTTTGGTCCGTCTAAACGCGAGGAGCGGCACTCCGGGACGCGTCATGACAGAAGATACATATTTATTAGCCAAATGCTTAACAGCCCATAAATTCTTTTTGTGTGTTTTAGGGGTGAACAAAAAAAATATTTACATAACTTACATATAAAAATATTTGTGTATTTTTGATACAAGACAGTTTAAAATATTGTGTGTTTTAGATATTTATTCAGGCTGGAAGAATATAATATATAAGTATTCCCTTACCTACTCTTGGAGTATGTAGATACTGGGTGAAACATAACTAGTGCACAGTATTTTTGGGGTAGATACATATTAAAAGTATCAGTCAAAAATATTCAAACCGCACGCGCCTAATCTCAATCGTGTCAGAGATATAAGCATTTCAAAAAGTTGTACTTATGCGATTATTTGGAATAATTGAAATATTGTGTTTGTTCCAAAACATACATCGCATCGAACTATTTTTTGTTAGATGAATTAGGGCCTAAAACAAATATATAGTATAGTAAACATAAGTATTGACTTGATTTTTTTGTAATATTTATAACATTCTTACAATTATATTACGTAACGGTAGAAGCTTTGTACATACTCCTTTAACATTTTCAACTCGTAATTTAGTCACAAATATACCCATATAATATTGCAAACTCAACAGCTCTTTACACATATCTTAACGATATTATATCGAAATTAATTTAATTGGATTATCCATATCACTTCCTTTATATTTTAAAACACCGATAAAACAATTATCCTACAACGTTTTTTCAATGAAAGTAAAACATTTCTCAAGAGTATATTTTTTAAATTAAAATATTTTATATTATTTCATGTAATCATTCTGTTTATTCAGCTGGTGTATTAAACGAAATTAGTTTTCTTATATATAGTTTAGACTTGACTGTTAGATATAATGGATGAATCAATCTCCTACAGATTTTGGCTTAATTAAGGAGACAGTGAAAATATTTTACATATATTTTTGTTTCCAAAAGACAAAATAAAAATAAGTTAATAAATGTGTGGTATAAATAATCCTATGTATCGTATAGGGAATATATATATCAGATCTTCTCTTCAGATAAAATGTAAGAAATATTTTTTTAAATATTAATATCGAATGTCGTAAACATACGTCCAATAATCAGAAGAAATTTGCCGAATGAGATGTGTTTTTATTTAAAAATCATCGATGAATATTTATTTCGGACCGAATTTTCATTTGAATTTTACATGAGCGCAGAAAAACAATATTTTCTTTTTTAAAAAGGCTACTTATTCGCGAGTTGCGCCTCGAGGCCCCGTAATGTAGGCCGGCCGCATCAATAAATATGTAAAACAGCCCTCCTGCCCTGTTTTCCCCGCGATAAATCATAACTGACTGGCTTAAAAAAGAGAAAACTCAACGGGAAATGAGGAAAATTATTAAATGGCTCGAATAAGATTGTGTTCGCGCCCCGCTTCGGCCGCTTGAGCTCTGAATAACGATGTTTCGGTTTGTTACAATCTGTGATTGAAAAAAACAGTTTACGATATCTCTCAATCTTTTGCAGAGGGGAAATTTTCTCCCTTTCACGGTATAAGGGAGTATATTGAAAAAATATTCTGCATTTATTTAAAAATTTGTCACGAAACCTTTAAGAAAATTTCGATTTGGAATTAATAAATGAAAGCAAGATCATTCCGATAGGTGACAAGCATTTTGAATTGCGCAAAAACATATATAAATTGTGTTCACTATGAGTGGAGGAATATTAATGTATACTATGTTTTATTCTCTAATGATTATACGATTCCTGTCCGGCAATATTCAAATATATATATATATATATATTAAAAATTTACTAGCAGAAAATAATCGGGTTACTACACCAAGCAACCTCGCACCCGCAGTCAGTGTCACGTATACTACTTTTCATTCAGGAAGAACAATTGTATTAATGAGTAATACCATACGTAATATGCACATTGCAACAGTGTATTGATGTCGCTTAGTCTTCTGCAAATATTAAAATTGAAAAGACAAGAATATAAGAATAAATGTTGACCTTTTTGAAATGCTGTTTAATATGTTAATTTTTTTTAAAGTAATTATTATTTGCAGCTTAACTAGATAGTTGTATTAGTTATTAATGAGCTGTGTTCTAAAATCACAACATCATTAAAAAATAAACGTATAATCGGATGCATTAATATATATTTTTTTAATATAATAACTGACTGAAAGTTCGGACGCCATCTAGAAAGTTTCACGCAAGTAAAAAGGTAATCGCTCCCCGTCGGAAATAATAGGAGTCTTATCAAGTAAAGTTACTCATAAATGAAGACGATAAATTATATATTACTATGACTTAATTGGTGACGCAGTATATCCGTAATAAAAAGTTCAGTTCAGTAACTATATAAACTTATTTATCTAATTTGTTTTAAGTAGGTAGTATAAATAAATAATAATTAAACGTTGCATATTTATAACTATGATAAATAAATTTAAAATGGCGCGTGAAACCTTTTATTAATCTTATTCTACTTTACTTCGACTAAAAAATTAACGACGTTTATATTGTCCCAAATACGTTAGCTATAATTCGGAAAACTGCACCGGAGACAGATGCAAGTTCTGGTCAAGCGCCTGATGCAAACTGGTACAAGGGTAGGAACAGAACCAGCGGCGATCGTTATGACGTTATAGCCTGTATTTCGGTGCTGTCATATCATACATGTTAAAAATAATAAATTAAAGTTACATCAAAATCATTGCTTTATCTAAGGCAATAAGAATTCACATAGATAAAATGTATGTCTTGCGCGTATTCTTAATTGTATGTCCCTTCTTTATTCGCCGACTTTCTTGGTGTATTAACAGGTGAGCGCGAGGGAGAGAAAAATGCATCGGCCTCAAAAGATAAAATAATTCAATGTTATTAAATTCACATTTTATTAAGTTGCGATTCTTCTGAGTATATCGTTCCTCGATAATTAAACCAAATATTACAAATATATATTTTTTAAACAAACTAATATTTGTACCGCACACAAGTTGAGTTATAGTTCCTAGAGGTGCTGACCCTCTCATCAACAGGTGTAAGTGGCTACTTAATTAAATACAGTTGGTTACGACCTATTTAGGTAGAGAGGGGACTTGAATTTTGTTCCTTTCTATTACCGATAGACTACTCTCCCAATTAAGTTATGTCCATGCTGGGACGGCGATTCAAATTTACCGCCATCCCCAGCCAGCATAGATACCAGCCGACAAACGATATGAGCGACATCTGCATTCAGGACCCAAACAGCAGCAGAGAGCACCCATCTCCAACCGGCATGGATATCAGCTGACGAACGATGCGAGCGACATCTGCATTCAGAACCCAGACTGCGGCAGAGAACACCCGTGCCGAGTCTGGTTCAATCTTTCTCCGACAGTTCTTCCGCTTCGTTACGATGGTGCTCGAGTGCCGAGCGGGACTGAGACCAAACGCCGCCGGCTCGCTCCTTTAACTCTTCATATTTCACGCATCGCTATCTCCCGCATTCTTTCATCTCTATCCCTTACCAAATAAACGACTACACTAATCGCGCGTTTCATTCTCACCCTCAGAAATACCCCCACATCAACCTTATCGTACACTTTGAAGAGTAAAACACTGTTTAATTCCACTATATTTGATTGAATTAAACGTTAGAACATTTTCGGGAACATTTTCCCATTATCAATAATTTAATTCAACTAAAGTTTAAAACATCAAAAGAAGGGTGTACTCGGAGTTAAGATAGGTGGAGGTGGGGTTTAATAATAAGAATAACAATAAGAAAACAATAAACATCGAAATACCGCCCAACACTCCCTTAATTTTATTCTGAAAATGTTTTTAACTTTAGTTGAATATTATTGATAATAGGAAGAAGTTAATAGGAAAATCTTTCTATCGTTTAATACAATAAGATATTGTAGAATAAAATTCTTTACAATCTAATTATAATATTCATTTTATTGAAAATTTCTTCAGAATTTTGGCGCCATCTAGAGGTTTTAATTTAAAGTTAATTCTAAGAAACACCAAGATTAACACATTTCTTAGTATTCTCCATATAAAATAGTGGTCCGATTGCTAGAAAACAACCCGGGTTGGTATGACTACCGTTGAGCAGGCCGCTGGTAATAAAAATAAAACCTTGGTGGCGCTTTAGATATTTTCAGAATAGACGTATTATATTACAGTTTTAACGACATGTTTATATTCATTTACAAGAGATCTATTCATTCGTTTATTCTGTTTATTTTGAATATCTAACAAGTCTTATTAAAATTCTGTTTTATGTACCGGCCTGGTAAATGTAAGAGTTTTATGAGAATTTAAGCTCAAATAGATTTATGAAGAAAAATGAAAAGACTCTTAGAAAGTCCGCGCCATTATTTTATTTCGGGTGATAAATTTAAATGAGTTTTTTCCAGTAAAGCTTTGATCATCAAAGGAAATATAAAAATATTTTGTTTTTTATTTACTAATTGCTCAAAAACGTGTGTTAATGAAAGAGTTAAAACCCTTTTCGCCATCGTTTTCATGGAAATCATTTTAATAATTTCAAAAAATGTACAAAAATATTTGAGTTAATTAAAAAATGTTAGGAATACCATTTAGGCATAGCCGCCTTTCAAAGTGACGTTTTATATTAGCGTTAAAACCTCCGTTCTCGGCAGCCATACCACCGCGAATTGTGAAATAACAATAAATAAGGTTCTCTCTAAACCGCATTTACCTACCCCCATCCCTTTAACCTGCACAGGTGTAGGGAATTTCTTATATTAATAGTGAAAAACCTCCTAAATTTATTTCACCCCCGCGATGGACTTGGACAGATTGGATGCACACAATTTTAAAAGTTAATAAAGGGAGTTTAAATAAAATTATGTTAGAATATACCAAACTTTAATATGTGCAATATATAATACGATAAAGCATTACTTTTGTGTATGATGTATA
The DNA here is from genome assembly GCA_031772225.1 of Eubasilissa splendida. Classification (NCBI taxonomy): domain Eukaryota; kingdom Metazoa; phylum Arthropoda; class Insecta; order Trichoptera; family Phryganeidae; genus Eubasilissa; species Eubasilissa splendida. The sequence continues at coordinate 4,004,938 of CM062850.1, forward strand.
ATATAGTATTAAAGGTTATTGTATATAATTAAAATAAAACATTTACAAAAAAATTACTATTTATAGCTGTAGCCTGTAAACTGTCAAAAAAAAAACTAAATGCTGAGGCAGACAATGCGCGTGAAAGTGAGCTTGTAACAGTGAAAAAGTATCAAATCAACTGCCTTATTGGTTGACATTTATTCCGAGACCTGTTAGTTTTAAAAAAAGGTTTTCTTTACATATCTCAAAGCCTAACGATTTCATAAAATTCTTGTATTTTGACGCAGTAAAATGGTTTATTTATTTTCCATCAACGCCCTTGTGGGCTTTTACATGAGAATAATAATTTATTTAATTAAAATATTACAGTATTTTTAACAGTTTAAATATAACATAAAAAATTAAGTATAATTAATATATTAATAATATTTCTACAATTCAGGTATGCTCCTGCAACGAAAAATGCAAATAAAGAAACAAGATTGTCTATCAATTGGTATTCGTATATGTTTGAAATAAAATCTCAGGAGTCAATCTCAGGTTTTTTTACTGATATTTAACCTTTCGCGGTATTTAAACGCAAGGTATTTAACCACACTTGCATAAAATAACGGTATTTTGTGTTGTTCGTACAAACCGGCACTAAGACACAGATTAACCATTCAATCTCAATACCCCCTGGTCCCCCCGCGCTGCGTCCGCCCCGCCGCGCCATCATCGGTGCGGCCCACTTAAAAAAATACTTAACAAAAATTCATGTCCCTACCTACCTTGAAAACATTTCCTGTTATTTTTGCCCGAACGAAATAAACATTTTTCACCATAAATACGATTTTTTCTTACTTTCCCAGAAAAACAAAGCAACGGTGCCCACCCTACAAATGAGGCTGCCGAGACGCGAACGGAAGTTTTCCCGTGGTGTAACTATAAATCCGTAAAAACCCGGAACTGTCGCAATAAATAATCAACTTTTGTGAGCGCGGAAAGATGCATTTAGCCGCTGAACGGAGTTTTGTAGCTCATTTTCTACATTTTTTTGCACACGTGTGTTCTAATACTGTTTTTACTGTAACATTTTTTTATCTGAAGTTTATAAATTAATCGCTGTAAGTTTGCATGAAAGGTTCTTATATCTTTATAATAAAAGTGCATACTCGTAGGGTGTGTTCATTGACACCCTTATTTCTTTTCTTCACTTTTTATAAAATTTAAACAATTATCAACTAGGTATCTAGTATTATAACATGATCTACTAATAAATTAGCACTAAGTCTACCCACTGGGTACATGGAACGTATCAAGATATATGGTTAAATTAACTTCTTTGCGGAATATTGAATAATTTGAAAAATATTTTTTAATTATTAATTAGATCTATTTTATTTCATGAAAAATTTGACCTATTTAATTTGCCGAGTACCAAAATATTTATCAGAAAATTATAGATATGGTGAAAAGACGTTAAAAAGTCGTGCTATTACATAAATATTTTCTCCTTAAAATATGAAACCACAACAAAGTTTTGGATGAAAAAATACTTTAAATAAAATAGAATTACTTTCTGATTCATAATTACAAGTATTTTTAAAATTTAGCAAAAACATACTAACTTTTACCTTTGTACTATTTATAAATGTATAAGAAACCCACTGAAAACTGATTTTTCTGTATTATTAAATCGGTCATTTTTAAATCTCATATTTGCTTCAATAAAAAATATAGGTATTAAACATTAAATTAATTATTTTTTTACATAAGACAGGGGACTGTAGCATATGACATTGAAAATTAAGTTTAAAAATGGTGTAGGTATTTTTTAATTATGTTAATAATTGATATTAATATTTTCTTAACATACCTCGGCTTATCAGTGACATTCATAAACGTTTCAACATGAAAAATGTAAATTATGAAGGCAGCAAATTATTTTTTCCACTAGTTCAGTAATCAAATTCGTCATTGTTATTAATTTAATATTGTATGAATTATGTATACAATATAAATGTAAACAAAACAAATAATTTTACAAAAATTCCCCCTTTTTTTATTGCGAAATAACATTTTTGAAAATTTCATAAATTGTTTCGGAACGATTTAATCCTGATCTGCAATTTCGTTTATTATCTACCGTAGAAAAGTTAAGAGTCCCCTCTCACCAGTAAAGTGCTGAACCGCCATCAAGGTTGTGACGTTCTTTTATATTAATATTTTCTTTATGTTATTTCTTACCGATTGGACCACGAACGCGACTTTTTTTGGCGAGCGAACCGATTTGGAGTTTACGATTTTCCTTTGTTCGTGCTTATCTCACACACTGCTAGACAAATTTGAAAAATCTCGTTTATTTCACGAAATCTTTCGTTTCAAATCCCGCGTGATAAATATTTGATGACGTAGATGGCTAAGGTACTGTTTTTATGGTTCGGTGTAGGCTAGTTGCCTATGGAAAGTATAGTCTAGTACCCGAGAATCTATATCTCTTTTGATAAAAATTAAATTTAAAAGCTTCTAAATAAAACACATGTACGGTATTTATAACACCTTAGCATAACATATTTTTCTAGTTCGAAAAATATATTAATTAATTCATTTAAATAAATTTATAAAAATAATGATCTTCGGCGAGAATATTAACGACTGCACTGTACCTACGTACTATATACTATGTACTATATAAGTGTAAGTATTTATCAAATTATATTCAACATTGGAATAAAAAAAACTTTTTAACAGTGTATATATACACTGTATCAAAATAATCAATGCATTGCATTTTGCATTCCAGCGTAAAAAAATACCATAGTGTAATAGAGTAATCGCAAGATGGTAGAGCGCTCGCTTAGTGTATAGCTTGACACTCGGCGACTTTAATGTTTTCTTGATTTCAAAAAGGTTTTGGAATTATCTGGTGTCGATCGCGGTTCCTGTAAAGGTAAAAATAAAACACAAGGTTAATGTGACAATATGTAAAAATGTTACGAAATTATCTGACGTTGTATTTATAACTCAGTTTTTGTGATAAATTTTACCGGGATTCCCGCTAAATAAACATATGAATCGTTTATTTCCAAACCCTTCTATAACGGATTTTTAACAATAGAATTTTAGCTTAAATAGATATTTTGAAGATACGGTGTATGTATCAAATTTATTGCCATTTTATACGATTTATAGAGGTGTTTGAAACTCAGCACGCGTATTTTAGGTGTTTGTCGCTCACATTATTTGATCTTCATTGGTACAAGCCAATGTAATATGAAAAAAAACTAATGGCCAGTATCACTATTGAGCCGTTTGAAAGTTAAGAACTCAATTATAGAGGGTTTTGACATGAAACTTTAACTTGTTTTTGTTTTTTCTATTACTTAAATTATTATTTGTGGTCAGTATTTAAACCAATCGCAAGTATAATTTTTTACTTGTAAAACTGCATTCAAATATTTATTTTTTTCATTTTTGATTATAGAGGGGTTTGGAAGTAAATGACTCGTATGTTAAAATTAATTTATGTAATGCCTGAGACTTTTCATAGAAGATTCTATATACTGCCAGAATGTACATTACTCTGCAACACTACGCTCTCCTTTTAGTCCAATATATGTTTTAATTCTTCGCTAGATTTCTTTATCCTACAGACACGCACGTACGTATGTTATTCGGTTATTCGGCAGTGAAGACTTTATTTGCTGTCAAGCAGCGACCCGTTTCATCTGTTACTATATTGTACGACTGAACAAAATATGGATGAAAATATGTATGTACATAAGATACATGTAACCTGACTATTTGAACTAGGTTCTATAATGAATACACTTTTTATAGAGATTCTCAATGGTTTTCTCAAACAGGCAGATCAGATGCAGACAATCCACAACTAGGGATTCTTTTAACTAAATTAATTAAAACCTTCTGTCGGTGCCGGTAATATAAGAATCAATTACCGGTAATAGCGAAATTATAACTGTCTGTTGTTCAATATCTATTTTATCGAATGTTATCGTATTTATTGAATGATTTGTGTATTATCGATCGAGTTTGCACTATCGACAGCGTCACGTTGTCTTTGTACAATATAATATTATTAGCGAGGTGTCAATACAGATGAGTAAGTAGGCACTTCTTGTAAATCTGTTCATACAATACAAGGTGAAAGTCTATAAGTTTTGGGACCAGTGTAACTTCAGCGACGGTTTTAAAAGACTCGAATAATACACAATGTGGATGACAATAGACGTATATAATATATGTATATGCATATATATACTTCTAAAATACATGTGTGAAGTAAATTAAATAATAAAATAAAAATATTACATTTTTGACTTTGAAAGAACCCAGTTACCATGTAAAGTAATTACCAAGTACAATAAATGAAGTAACTCCTTTAAAAAGGGAACAAACTATTTTTTCTCATTATTCGGTAATGCCAGGATTACCAGCTATGAGAAATAGCGATAATTTTGGAATTCCTACCAACAATATTATTTGGAAAGAAAAGGATTATTTTTTATCGATTTCCCACGATCTTTTGTACAGCTTACACTGAAAAATCTGTATATTGAATAACTAAAAACAAACATTTCATTTATTTTACCCATCTAATTAATTTAATTAACTAAATGCTTTATTATAAAGATATTACTATAATGCGGTTAATACAAACCGATTAATAATTCATATGTAGAAGTATATTAGATGAAAATGCTGCATGTGGCCAACCTACTTGAGTAGTAATACTAGAGAATCATAAACTCTAATCAATTTAGCAAAGTCATACATAAATACTTATTTTTGCTACAATTTTATTTTAACATAATTCAAAGCTGTGGGTGGCGTCATCACACGAACATTTTATTTTTTGTTTATTTTCTAAACATTACGTTTTTCCAGGTAGACTTAGGTAAGTAATAAGATTTCAGCAACCCCTATTGATAAGAGACAAATGACCTTTGTGGAGGGTGGGATCTGAGCCTTTGATGGTTGTTCCTTTCAAGAATATCGAAAGGTAAGACTAAACGGATTTACAGATGTTTCCTTTACTAATAGAATTTATTTTAGAGAAAAAACTTTATCTTGTCTTTATTGTAAATTATTCAAAAGCTTGAAAGCTATTTCATAGAAAGCATAATGCGTTACTTTTATTTTTGTTCATATTAAAGTGATCACAAGAAATGAACCAGAAAAATATTGTTTTTTTTCTATTATTATTCACATGATGTGTTTACGCACCCGGCGTAAATACATCATGGCATCTCTGGGATTTCTTGTTGATTGGTATTGGTCACTTTATGTTGTGTAAATGTTGCCGCTTTTCTGAGATTGACCACCAGCAGAGGCCAATTGAGGTCATAAAATCGTCCAATTAGGAGCTCTCAATAATCCGGGCGACAGGATTGCGCATTTTAGTCAGTCGGAAAACTACTTTTTGAAATAAAACATTTTAACCTACCAACGATAACCTATAACGATACTCTTCGTTTCTCCGCGGGGGTAGTCAAAGCTCATGAATGTCTGTCAATTGTTGGGGCTTCTAACAGAACCATCGATTAGCATCTAGCTTACCAGGTCGTGCGCGTCATATTATATATCTTCCTTGCCATCCTAACACCATTCATTCCTTTCACCTAACCACATCACTTATGTAACCCTTTCACTATACAAAGGTCAGCTTTACTCATAATTTGTTTATTTATAGTGGTTTATATTCTCGAACGACCTCACTCATTCATTATTTACATTCAATTTACATTAATTCCTCTTTTGCCAGCTCCAAGCTTAATTTCCGTGCATCAGTGTCAATACCAGAACTTCATTATGCCCCGATAAATTAAAATATTATAAATGAAATAATACACGTTATTAAAATTAATCAAATAAATTATGTACGAATTGTTTTTAATGAAAAATTATAAAATAAACATTTGTTATTTATATAAAATGGACGTACTATAATAAAGTATTAGTTATTTTTTAAATGTACATTGGTCACATTTGTTTTATACTTCAAAAGGAATCTTACCTATCAGCTCAAAAGATTCCACACACAAGTAGAAAAAATACAACGAACAATTTGCTCAGATCACTGAATCAAAACGTTTTGCGCATGATTAAGCATCGTCTCTTTTTATAAAGTGCCATTTGTATTTCTCTATTTGAGGACCCTTGTGAACTGCCGGAGCATATTTTTAGTGCGTAATAATTTTTCTGTCACGTAAGAAAGGTTAGGTCGTTGGGTACCAACAGGCGGGCAGAGGACTCACTAACCACTTCATTTTTCATATTAAAAAAAAATATATTCAATGAGTTTGAAAAATATTATTTAAGCCAATTATAGAAACAGTTTTAAAATTCATATAACATATATTTGGTCTGATAACTGAACTGTGGTCAATTGGCAGTGGCGTGCAGTAGATATAGATTTAGGTTATACTGTAACAATGAGATTATACAATCATATATAATATATGTCGTACATAGAATTATGAACTTTTGTTTAACCAACACCTTTAAACAAAATAAGTTCGTCGTTTATACGACCCTACTATGTATTTATTTGTAAATTTAGAGTACTATTAATAGTGTTTTTGAAGTTTAAGTTTTAACGTAAAATAATACGTTCTTACACATATTAGAAACTATTTTAAAAAATGTATGCATCTTTTTAAGAACACTTTTTATGACAACATGATTCTTTTATTGTTTGAAAATCCTTTACGTAATAACTAAAAGAAATAATTATTTTTATTAAAAGTTAACGTAAGAAATAGTTCTGCCAATTACTTTTTGTTTTTCCCAAATCAAAAACAAATTTATGCACCAAATGCAAAGGACGATCATGAAATCAATACGTTAAATAGTAAGATAGTAAAATTTTCGAATTGGTAAAAGAGGAAGTAGATACTTTAATCACTTGCACGCAGTTGTAAGCCTTTCAAATGTTATTCTGATAAAAAAACAGCATAAGTAACGACTTTGTACAAAACGGATCAACCTAAAGTAAATAGCCAATTGTATGACTTGAATAATACACTAGCTTAAAAATAGAAGAGAGTAATTGTAGCTACTAACGCTATGCCTATAGCGGTGGGTTATCGTGATAGTTTTTAGAACTAAGCCATTAAAATTTCTACTGGTACACAGATGGCGCTAATTACAATAAATCCGTTATTATACGTTCATGATCCAAATTATAAATTATTTAATTTATATTTGTTTCCCAGAATTTTTAGTAATACACAGTTTTTTTGCTTGAATGCACTGCACGCCCTTGCCAATCGGTTATATACGTCTATTGGAATCTGGTCTTCAGAAATTGTGGAAAACTTGGAACTGGCTCTATATAGATATGCTCTAGTTTTCTAAAAGTTTTCCATTCCACCTGAATTCACCCTCTCGATTATTTTCCCTCAGATGTAATGTTTGACCCCGATATACATAAACATGTTAAATCTTAATTTTCTTGTTTATATCCTTATTGGTTCTCTGCTATTTAATTACAAGGCATAATTTTAATCTTGTCAAAATTCATTCTCGCACTGATAGAAATATTGGCTGTTTCCAATCTCATTGTAGTGACATAAAAGAAAGGTATTCAGATATATGAGGAGGACTGAAGATAGAGAGAATTGAGAATTTTGAGCAACCTCTGTCTTGCAGTGGAGAAATACATGCCGATGAAGCTGATGATCGTCATTAACAACATTGTCCAAGCCTTTTCGCCAGATGCCCAAAAAATTGAAGGATTCATCTCAGGTAAATGGTTGAGAGTCGGTCCGCTATGTTCAGCTCCTGCAGAGACATTCGCGCGTCTCGCCGTCCATAGTATGCGAAATATTTGTCTCTATCTCCACATTTCAAAGGCATCGATCCGTATTCTGTTTCTTGTCTTCAGGGACCATTATTCCGTACCATATAAAAACATAGAATGCACCAGGAACTGTATAATCCTGACTCTCGTTATTTTAGTAATTTCGCGGCCTATCCATATTTTGATGTCTGAATAAGAACCGCATATCATGAAAAATCAAAATTTGTCCACACAATATTCTCATAATTCAAGTTTCAGTTTCATGGAGAATAAAAATCTGCTCTCTGAAATTGTAGGTATTTGAGCTCCGAATTCTGCGAAAGGATTTTTAATCCTCGGATGGGAGAATCCTTACTATGAGCGCACCTGACATTCCATAAGCCAAATGAGGGACGGCGGGGCACGACCCAGAGTAGAGAAGATTGAAGGGTTTTCTTTGAGGCGGCCATAGCCCACCCCATGTTGTTGTTATACATCGTGCTGTGATTGTTATTAATATGCATTGTGTTTGTTATAAGTTACACATTCATTCTTATTTTATATATTATTGATAGAATCGGCGTTAACTTTGAAGAGTTTCGTCATCGAAATGAATGGATATAAATATAACAATGTTATAACTCTACTTGAGTTCATTTGCACTACTCGAGTTTTGAGAGAAACAGTAATTCTGTTAATACTTCCCCTCTCAATGAGAGTCACTTTTCTCTCGAAACTCGAGTAATGCAAATAAACTTAAGTAGAGTTTATAACAATGTTTTATTTCGATAGGGAAAGTATTAACAGAGTTACTGTTTCTCTCGAAACTCGAGTAGTGCAAATAAACTTAAGTAGAGTTATAACATTGTTTTATTTATATGCATGCACTTATTTAATATATCAAAAAAATTGATATTAAACAAATATAACAGTCGCAGATCGATAACATTTTATAACGTAATTAAATAAAAATCAAAATTGTAGAATACGTTAGAATAGGAAGGCTCCCTAATTATAAATCTGCCAGTATCAGCGAGGCTGAAATGAGTTTTTTGTATTAAATTTTAATTCGAGTTATTTTGCCTCAACAATTACTACTTGTATATTTTCCACACAATTACGCAATTACGTTAACTAATTATCACCCTCTGTGAATTAAGTTTACTTCGTTTGTTAAACTTGAGACGTTCATTTGTACAAAATTCATAGTAACACTTAAGCGAACGCGGATTACACGAAAGTTGTTAATAATATGAAATTGCGGTGCAAAATTCTCTGAAAATACATTTCCCCCGAAAAGTTTTCAAATTTTTATTATAAAATATATTAAATTATTTAGATGTTTTGAAAAATTTCAAGAACTATTTATTTTTTACGTTGTACTTAAAAGTGTAAATTATTATATTAATAGCGTGCGTAAACATTTTAATAGAGAAAATATTTTTAATGTTTAAAAAAGGGGCGAGGGGGCGCATTGTCATACATTGCTAAAGTACATCCAGAAGCAATACATAAAGAAATAAATAAATAAGAATGAGTAGTATTATTAAATATGATGTTTTTTTATTTTTAATATCGCCACTCATGATACAATTTGATAAAATATAATAAATTATCTAAATAAAAATAAAACAAATTTCACCTATCTTCATTAATGTAAGATACGGTACTCAAAACTATTAAAAAATAAAACAATACAAGATAGGGATTACTATGAGTATTTGAATTATTTACATATGACCTCATCACCAACAATTCCATCAGCCTAATTTTGCAGACTCTTCAATATTGTTCTGCCGATTTCAACGGTTTTAGTTTTGTAGCCAATATGTGGCTCTAGCATCAGGATAAACGCACGTTCAATACTATTTGTCTTTAAACCAACTGATAGAATCTGTGCTGGCACGGCATGGCATCGGCATGTTGTAGCTAATCACGTTTTCATTCAATACCACCCACGCAATTAATTAGATACACAATATATGAGTAACTAAAAAAAAAACAATTTTTAACCAACTAAAATTTGTAGGTCCTGCTTATACTTTGAGTTATATAATACTTTTGTCAAAATACTACTAAATCACAAGCACATCCAAGAAACAATCGTAAGATTCTATAGGTCCTAAAGACTGCAATGGGCTGGTCATGCTGAATGAATGCCAGATGACAGGATACTAAAGATGTGGAAACCAAGTGGATACCCCAGTGGAAGCAATCTAGAGGCAGACCAAGGAAAAGGTGGGCTGACTGTATGGAAGGGAATAGGAGCAGGATGGGAGTGTTCGGGAACTGATGAAGAATGACCAGGAATAGAAGTCGGGTCATATCATGGGATGTAATGCAGTGGAAGAAGAAGAATAGTTTTGACAGTTTTGTGCCGACCTATTCAGTATTCGATCGTCTTGTCAACTAATGATAGCTCTAAAGTAGTTAGTCAGAGTATAAGGGTAATAGTTAGTTTGGGAATTAGGGTAATAGTTAGTCTGGGTATTAGGGTAATAGTTAGTCTGGATATTAGGGTAGTAATTAGTCTGGGTATCGTAGGATCTATGAAATGGTAAAATAAAAATAATGGCACATAAATATGTGCAACCGCGTGGAACACTTCTTTAATAATTTGCTTCCTCATTTCTACAATTCAGTCTATCTTAAGGCATGGAATACTCCTCCCCCCCACAGCCTCCTTTCAATCCGCATGCATACCCACCCCCCACCCCGCGGATGAATGAATACCACTTAAACAGGATTGCCATGGATACCACTCAAATACGATTCCAGTCTTGTATAATTAAGTTTTTCTCTTACGATTTTCAAACATAAGCCTTAATACTTATTCTAATGAATAAATTGAAACTGCCAAAACACGGTTTAAGTATCAAATACGCGCCTACAGTTTTTAAATAAGAGTACAACTTATCATAATTTATAATAATATTTAAAATTATTATTTATTTTCAAATATGAATTAAATGTATTAATTATAAAGATATACATACAAAATCAATATTATCGAAAAATAAAAACATTGTTGTTGCGCTACCGGGATTAGAACCTGGATCTCTTCCCTAATAGTGCCGCTGTAGCTTAGTTGGATAAAGCACCTCCCCCGGTTAGGGAAGAGATCCAGGTTCGAATCCCGGTAGCGCAACAACAATGTTTTTATTTTTCGATAATATTGATTTTGTATGTATATCTTTATAATTAATACATTTAATTCATATTTAAAATATCACAGAACTATGTTTTGAATAATTACAACTTTACAATAAGAATGTGTTCTCCTAAAAAAAAAAAAAAAATTATTTTCAAATATCTCAAAATAACCGTCATTGGTTATGTTATATGAAATAAAAAAGACGTAAGAAAGGCTGGTTATTCTACTAAAGCTTAAACTCTCCAAACGAGAGTGAAATCCCAAGAATGATCTGAATAGACATAGTGAAAAATGTTACATGTTATTATTGGCCTCAGACTATAGATATATTATACCGTAATAAAAAATCAGTGTTCTCATAAAAACACGAAGTACTATCTACAAGAATTCTACTTAAAATTATATTAAAAATTTCTCATTTATTATTAAGTAATTCATCATCACTATTGGCTCTAGAACCCCTGGTATCTTGGTCTCTATAAGAATTTTCTTCCATTAATTTCTATTATAAACTATTTCTCTCCATTTCTAGGTTTTTGATTCATATATGTCTGAAGATATTATTGCTCCATCTTAGCTCCGACCTTCTCAAGATCCTGCACCCTGTAAGTCTTGTGTTCATCAAAGACTTCCGTGATTACTATTCAATCATCCTCACTACATGGCTCAGATCCAAACCGAAGTCTTCCTAATGTTTTATTTAATATCGTAGTTTTAGCTCCTTCAGTTATAGGTCCATATCATATATTTTAAAAACAATGAAGCCCTTGCACCTGAAAATTGATCAAGGATCAAACCAAAGTGATAGTATTACTGAAAAATGTTTGTAACTAGCAGATGTATCCCTGAAGTAAGGCGCATAGAGGAAAGTTGATGAGATTACCAAGACTATTATAGCAAAATAGAAATGCAGTCAACCAGCAATATAGTCCTGGGCTCATATCCAGGTGTCAGCTCTGAAAAAAGATTAGTCCTTTATATTTTTCAGTTTACATGTTTTGAAGATTAGCAATTTCATCAATAAAACGTGTATTTATAATATTTATTTATATAAACGTAGGCTACAGACTTTGTTTTAGATATAATGTTAGTCCTTTAGTCAATAAAACTAAATAAGTTATATATCAAAGTATTTCTCTTATATATATAGTCGTGCAAGTATCTAAATAAAACCTAATTTTATTTTTTAATGTATTGTGTATATTAAAAACCAAGTTAGATTATATTTGGAAACTGACAGAATACAGGTATATGCCAAGTACGTCGGTGGCCACTCACTTTATACTTATAATTTTTAATTTTTAATTTATTAAATTAATAAAAAGATTTTAGTTCCATAAGTTAGATTTAGGTTACATTGATAAGATAGACCAGGCCGCACAAATAAGGTTACTATTTTTATGTTTAATCGATAATGATAAAAGATGTCTTTGTACATTGGATCTCCAAAAAACACCAAAGCAGACACTTTCTGTTTCTATAAAGCTTAATTCGGTGGATGAATGGCAGATAAGACCGGTTTATTAAATGAAAGTAATGGAATGAGGAGTGATGAGAGACGAACGAACATGCTAAGTAGAGAAATAACGTATTCAATGTCAAATCTCGTGACTTTGAGACTACAATGAATCTTTAAAATACCGTCCCTAAATATCTCTAAATACATTTCTACTGTGATACTTCACGCAAAGCTATCAATCAAAAAATAAGAAATATCTCGTGTAATTTTCAGTCTGGAATATTTAAGAAATGGTTAAAATATCATTAATTTCAGTCCCTGTGCGCGAACACAGTACGCAAATTAAAAACGTTAAAATGAAATATTTTGTGTTTCCAAAAATCTACGGTTTGAAAGATTGATTTGCTTGTGGATAGAGATTGCTAGATTGATCTATTTTTTTTTTTGAAAAAAAAAGAGGATTTTAACTAATAAGTACTTATCAATACAGATTAGTACTTACATATGCATCTAAGAAATAAATAAGATGAATGATTATGCTCTGGATGTTTTTAAAATAAAATTTAGAATCGTGTCTTTGAAATCACTTTAGCATATCTATAACAATTAATTTTGGCGTAGACGCTACAAAAGTTAGCTCAACTATACTTTGTAGGATAGAATGTATAAATAGGAAATCATTGCTGTACACAAGACCAAAAGGGTTCAGTAGCTTGGGAAGCGAAGTGGCAGAATGGAGTGACACTGTCTTCAAATACATATCTGTTATAGAATTCCAGGAATTAAAGAAATAGCTAGCAATAGTTATAATGAAAAATTCTTGAAGAGTTCACAAGAGGTTGGAGAGCCAGTAGTGATGATGTTGAAAAGGTTTTTAATAATATAACACAAACGCAAAATATATTACATAAACATAATATAATATGTACTAAATGAACATATAACCCATTTTTCAACATAAAAAAATTTAAGTTCCGGCGATGACACAACACACGTACTCTACCTTCTTTGCACTAGTCAATGTCTAACTACAACGACGCCCGGCGACAGATTTGGAATACACACTGTATAACAGCATGCGACACATTGGCGTTTGTTGCGTTTTATAAAAACACATTGTATTATTTTTTTTTTATCTAAAAGTTTTTGCACTGTAATATTATTGTAATGCTAACAACGTAAAAATTTAACGATTAAAAAAAGCACGTGTCGTTAATAAAATTAATATTGTATACAATGAAAAATGTTCAAAAGACAAAAATTCAATAAAAAATAATAACACACACACACAATAATAATGTTTTATTCAATTATAAAGTTATTTAGGAGAACACATTCTTATTGTGAAGTTGTAATTATTCAGAACATAGGTCTGTGATATTTTAAATATATTGTCGCTGTAGCTTAGTTGGATAAAGCACCTTCCCCGGTTAGGAAAGAGATCCAGGTTCGAATCCCGGTGGCGCAACAACAATGTTTTTCGATAAAATTGATTTTATATGTATATCTTTATAATTAATATATTTAAAATTATAAAGTTGACTCAATTATTTAATTATCGTTTCATTACTAATATGATAATATTAGTTTTAAGTAGATGGGCATTTTTTTTCCATCTTGATTATTGTACCCAAAATTGTCTGCTATCCATTCTTGAATTATTAAATTATTAAATTCAAGAATGGATAGTTGAGGATTCGGTCATTCTTAACTTAAAAAGTAACCATCGAATTGTTGTGGAATAATTTTTCAGTTTTCAACTCTATATTCGCCATTCATCGAAGTAATTTCGTCGGTCTTTGAATAAACTGAGATCAACATTAGATCTCTTTATTTTGTAAAGTTGGATGAAGTTGGATGGACGGGGTTGGGTCACATATGAACAACAAATTGTCAAGTGATCATTAAATTAAGAAAAATTGTTTAAAGGTTAGAAACGGTAAGGCACGCAATATCAGAAACACAAATATAACAATGTAAATCGACATTTTCTTATGATTCTTTCTCCCTCATTAATTCCAACCACATAATCTCAATATAATATAACATATTACTATTATCATAAAAATATTTCAACATTTTATAAATTATACTTTAGTCCAAGATGTGATGGACAAAGATGAAAATCTCATCTGAGAGAATCGATGAGAAAAATATCTAAGGAGAATTGCAAGAAAAAAAGTCCATATTAAATACCATCGATAATCTAATGAGAAAATGGATATATGGGAATTAAGATTACGAGGTTATGACAATGTGGGTATATTAACGTATATAATTCAGAATGATCTACTTATGTGAGAGTAATCACCCATTGCTCACTGTGTCCGTGGTTAATGATAGCGGTGTGCATAAGTAAGTGTGTGCGAGTAACCAGAGCAGGTCTTAAGATGAAAAACTACTTGCATTTGACACTTAGTTGGCCACAAATTACAGATTATGAGAAATAGTTAAAGTATATAATGAATGTCGTCTGGTAGGCGGCAGCGAGAAGAGTGAAGCTCGTAATACGGTCTTCCAGATGGCTGCTGGTCGCATATTTTTATTAACTGGCGTGGTACCGGGAGTGTTTATGGCTGGTTGGAGCTCTGTTTTACGCACCTGTATATGCAAATTGCATTCAAAGTCGTCGGTGGTGATAATGACAATAGAGGCAATAGATATGACATATTCTTAGAACAATGTATACCTCAAAAATGTAAATTAAAGAAAAGATTTAAGGAAGAAGACAGAGGAAAACTTATACAAAAATACATTCACCAAATAATGTAGATACCTACAGACAACTTCTGTGCGGTATCCAGGATAAAGCGCATTGCACCGATAATTATAAATCACTCAAAAAATTATAAAAATTATTCTAAACAAAATAAAATGACTATCCAAGTATCCAACTCTTCACAGATTTCAAAGTACGTAAAATAATAGACATATACAAAAAAAAATTAATTATCCAAATTTTTAAAATTAAAAACAAAATTAAATATTTGAAGCGAATTCCGATCTACAAGATTTAGAGATCAAATTGATATTCCAAAACTAAAATATACTGCAACCTAAAATCACTATATTTATGAAGGCATCAAATTTTTTAACAATCTCCCATCACAATAAGAAAAATTACAGAATACTATAAATTTGTATCTGAAGTCAAAAAATATGTACACAGACTAACTGAAATATAAATTATACACTCTTATATATACTTCTTCTCTATACACGAGTCTTACTCTTATAGAGAAGAAATGCTACTGATTATTTTAAAAATGTATTATATCTCCTAATATAAAAAAAAAAAAAATTAAAAAGAACGTAGTTCTTAACTATGGAAGAAGTAGGTATGAAAATTGCACATGATCGAGGATAAAAAAAAGCTTTTGGATATAATAAAAACATTAAAATACATATTGTATTTCAGGTTATAGATAGTAATTGAGTTATATATAACGATGAAAGCTGATTAATTAATGCTTACACCGAATTGATACAGTTAACTAATCCAAGCGCTAACCAGTAAATATTAAAACGCGCCACGGTTGTGTGTTAATTAATAATATCACAAAAGTTGACATGTTGAAAAAAATATATCAAATAACCGATCTCTTCAACAAACAAAAAACGGTATTTAAAACAAAGTTTAATTATCAGTGACGTGCAACAGAAAAATAAACCATTTCAAAATGTTTTCCTCAACTTTTGTCATAAATGAACGAATACAATTCGAAGAAATGTTTATTAGATTTTTATTTATATTGTGCTCTCAAAAGATGGAATTAAAATTCTTTTGGAGACTTGAAGGATATTTTTGATTATTAAAATGGAATTAAAAGGAAATAAAAATTCTTTTAAAGTCTTGATGGATATTTAAGTTGAGTATTCGAAAATCGGCAAAGCTTCAAATATTCAATTTTCTTAAGTAATATTTGTTCAACGGGAGACTTTTCAAAAACCAAATGGGACTATTTTGTTTTGGGTTAAGTTGAGTTGTCAAATATTACTGTTGTCACAATATTTACTGTTTTCATAATCCTAAAAAAAGAGAATAACTGCTGGGTTTGGTTGAGGCTAAACTTAATAGTTAAATAATCTTAAATCCGTTAATGAGAATTTATGTTTCAGCAACATAGATCAGAACAAGGAGAACGCATTGAAAATAAGTATTCAATCTCCTGTACTGCGTAATGTATAGTATTTTTCTTCTACTGCTTGCCCGATTATCGAACATTAGAGATCATGTTGGCTATCATTGTTTTATGTGCAACAACTCAAAATAGTTGGAATATGAAATTTCCGAAACATTTTCCTTAGATTCTTCAGCTAGGAAATCCTTTATGTTCCGGGGACAAAATATTATAAATTTCGGATTTTTAATGTATTAAGGTTTTTTTTTAATAATTGCAAGAATCGGATGGATGCAGAGGGCAGAGGATGGAAAGGTTGCACTCGTTAAGAGCAACCTTTGTCTTACATAGGCTTCAGGACGAAATAACAATGAATTATCAAGTAAAGTGCTAAGATGAAATAATAGAATATAAGGAACGTCAAATGCAAAATAAATATTAAAAAATATATTTTTCCCAACAAATCAGAACCATCTTATGTCAAAACGCGCAATTGATTAGAACATGAGCGGTCGAAACTCAACTACACGTATATACATATATAAAAGGATACATTATATGACTAAAACAAATGAAAAAAGTCTATAGATTAACGAGTAGAGTAGGCTTGCAGAGTATTCAACCCGTATACTTCTTTCTAAGCCCGTTTATACCATTATTGATAATAAACCATCCCCATTGCCTCTCACTATTATGTGCTGCCCACTTTCAACAAAAGCCATTAGTCTTCTTTGTCCATCAGTTTGGCATATTTGTTGTCGGCCTCCACTTATTTTGCTCAACCATGGACACCACTGCACGGTTCATGATGACTATACCAACTTTGATCGCTCAGTCTTGCTACATGCCTGGCGTAGTCTCATTTTAGTTTTGCAACAGTCTGTACAATGTAGGCAAATTTATATTTTCTTCTCAATTTTTTATTATATTTATCTCTTTGGAAACACGGGGTAGTGTTACAATTTTAAGTACTACCCATTGGATACATACACTTTTTAATGGAGGATGGATATAACGGATTCTATGGTTACGATAACTTACGTAGGTTCTGAAAAATTGACTTAATAAATATATCAGCTAAGTTAACGAGCCTGATCTGTCATCTTATTTTAAAAATGACTGCTGTTAAAAATCTTAAAGCAATCGTAATTCCATTAATATTGGACGTAGGAAAAGATAGATACTTTTGTGTTCGTTTTTTTGTGCTTACATAACTTATTGAATTGACAAAATTATCATGAAAGAAAATGTACCAGAAACCAAACTTCAAAATATTGTTGGCAAGAGAGCAGTCTGTGGACCTAAGCGTGACGCGAGACAAAGTGTTCCGACTGCTGGATCTCAATTGAGCAGGCCTCCCAATATCCTGACGACTACACACCGTATACACGATACTCAACACCGGCTCTCAGCGCCGAACTGCTCTTTGTTAACGATATCTGTCTTGATGGTGACACAACCGATACACCTTCCGGGACACAACACTATTCACTCGGCAGCTCTTATTTCAGAAATACAGGGTGGCTGTCCCACGCTAATGCAGACCGTTTAATTTATTTTATTTTAATTACCTTTATGCACCCCCTCAATCAAACAAATAATTTAATTAAAATTAAAATCGGTTACATAAAATAAACTGAAAAAATATTAGCCTGGATGCATGGATACTGAAAGTGGACCAAAATGTAAAATAAAGAAGGACAAAATTAATTATACTATCGAAACTGAATACGAAAATGGACAGTATATAACAATGGAATGGTGCAGGGAAGATAGAAGGTGCGATAATTTACCAGAAATCGATTATATCAATATACAAACTTACTGTAATAAAAAAATATATTTCTGGAAATCACAATAATTTTATTTTCACATTTTTTATAATTTTGTCATTACTCACTATGGAAATTTTTTTTTTGGCTCTACTCGTTAAAGTTTATTGAGATGCGTTTCGCCTCGTAATGGCATTATCAATTTAACAATTTAATTAAACAACTTGTATTTACAACGCGTCGCAAGTAAATTAAATGAGTCGAATCAAAAAACGAGTGTTTTATTTTCACAAATGTGATTATGAAGTTTCACAAACTTACCTAGAAAACGGTAAATTAAACAGATGCGAAATGAAAAATGAAATATTCATTGTTTCTTCAAAATATATGATTTTTTACAGTGCGTCTGATAATTAGACAAGACGCTGTAATGCATATATTTAACTTGTGGCTTTTGAAGTTAAATATCACGATGACATTGCATGTTTTTATCTACCAAATTTAGTGAAACGGTTCTAATTATTGGAGAACGATTTGGTATTATCAGCTCATTTTCGACAATTGAGTGACAACGGACATTTCTTCCTGGTACCTTTCAATTACCATTGTAAATTGCCAATTACATTACAATGTTTTCAAAATCGATGACGAAATATATAATTAATACTAATTTAATTTAAATATATAATTATTAGAGTTTTCAGAGACAAAACGTTTGATTTAATTAGTATTTTAAGAGATGCCATAAAAATAAAATATAAAAACTTAATAATAGTAAAATTATCGATACACCACTGAAGACATTTTCAATAAATAATTTTTTGCATACTTTTGGTCTAATAATGGCCTATTTTTAAAATATCAGTAAATTAATTTTATATTTTCGTAGAAAACAATCACTTCAATCACTTGTATTCTGTCTCTCACTTTCAAATGTAAATTTGTATCATATTTCCATCTTTATGTATATGTAAGTGCACTCTTTTTGTATTTATTATCAGTTTTAAATACGTCCTGATGAAGCTTAAATAAATTTCGTAGTTTCAAACAAAGTTATTGTTATTATATTTAATAAATTAATCTTAATTATATCACTCATTACACAATAATTTTGATCTATTTTTTTGCGTGCTTTTTTATTCCAAAATATTACTACAAAGTGTAATATAGTGCTTACAAATTCATAATAAATAGCGATGAATAATATAAATTATAATATTGCAAGAATGCTAAGAAAGAAAAAGGAAAAAATATGCTCGTTAAACTGCTTTCTATTAAGCAAGGAGCGAAAATTTCCGCTAAGGCAGAAATGTAAAAAAGGGACCTTTAAAAAAATATCCATGAAAGGTTGACACAGTTCGCACGGAATCCCCCAACAGGCAGTATTCAGGCCATTTGTTCCGAAGCCACACCCATCCAGGCAAGACGCTTTTTGTCTTGTTACTACAGAGTTTCTCGTATGTGTGACTATATTTGTGTATGTGTGTGTGGAAATGTATTTCCGTAAGTCACGTGCCATTTAACAATTCCTTTTTTTTCTACACTGTATTTTGCAAAGTTAACATTCTTTCTCTAAAATTTCTCTCTGAGAATACTTTAATATAACAAGCGTGAATCGTTATTCACTCTCTAAGCCATATTATTTTTAAATAAAATAACAATAACTTTGTATGAAACCACGAAATTTATTATACGTCAACCGGTTTCGTTTATCTCAAGCTTCACCAGGACGTATTTAAAACTGATCATAAATACTTTTTTTTTTTTCCAATTCCTTAGAGTCTACGATACTCTGAGTACTCTACATGCGGCTAGACCGCCTAATCTACTACTACAAGTGCATCAGCGCTAATCGCTTTGACACTTTTACAAACTACCTTATTATTATAAACATCATAAGTGTTTTATATTAATACATGAATTGGAAGGGTAAAAAATTACTGATAAAAAACCCTCTAAACAATTTACTGGAAGTTAAGTATTTCAAATTAATTAGGCGCGACACTTTATGTACAGTGCCGCCTTATTCTAGCATAATCCTTAAATATTTAAACTAAAATAAATACTACTAGGCTTAAAACTATATTGTTTTTATTATTTTACATATCATAAATTGGAGAGTTCTCTCGACGCTGTCCGCTTCTGTGTGCAGCTCAGTCCGGAGGATCGAGCGCGTTGCTTCGCCGCAGGAAATAGTGCCTGGGCAATCTATGTTTAGATCATAAATACAAAAATAGCGCACTTATATATACATAAAGAGGGAGATAGAATATAAAATTCTCCCTTGATGTTGTATTTAACTTTATATGTATTCTGTCTCTCTCTATCACATGTTATTTTATATTTATGATCAGTTTTAAATACGTCCTGATGATTCTAGAAATAAGCGAAACCGGTTGACGTATAAAAAATTTCGTGATTTCATACAAAGTTATTGTTATTTTATTTAATAAAATATGTCAAACCACAAAGTGATTACTTTTTACGAAAAGATTTACATTATTTTTAATATAAATCTATACGAGAGATGCCATCTTGTATCCATTTGTAGATATGTGTATGGTGATGAATTACTGTAGAATTGTGAAAATTAGACATAAAAAAGTAACTATTGAGATCTAATTAAACGTAGGAAACATATTAGCAAGGCTAAGTATCAATACTGAATGATGGTCTTACGTTTAATGATGTCTTATATGTTAAAGAAATAACAAGTTATGTATTGCGTTTTAATCGTTAATTGAATACATAACTTTATAAATATACTCAAATACAAATTAAATGTATTAATTAGACATAAATACATATAAAATCAATGTTAGTCTCTTCCAATTCAATGGAACGAAGATGTATTAATTTATAAAGTGTATTTCGAAAAGTAGTCATCGAATTCCGGTAGCAACAACAATATTTTTCGATAAAATTGATTTTATATGTATATCTTTCTAATTAATACATTTAAAATATCACAGACCTATGTTCTGAATAATTACAACTTCATAACAAGAATGTGTTCTCCTTAATAAAATATACTCAGTTAAAATGTCTCATATATAGGCGATAATTAACAGCCCCGATGCGATATTACGACTATTTTTACTGCAAACCAGTTATTTAATATGATAGTGCTTACTACATAAAATGGCAAATGTGTCATTTCTTGATAGGTATACTTAATATATATTATTTAAATTGTACTCTCATGAGTGGAAGTTAGGCCTGGAGCTGAAGAGCAACGAAAGTAGACTGAATGCAGTGGAAATGAAATCGCTTAGGTATATATGTGGCTGATCTATTTATGACAGAGTAAAGAATAAAGAAAAAATGAAAGAATGTGAAGTTGATCTTAGTATAGTAAGTTAGATTAATAAAATATCACTTAAGTTGTTTGGTTAAATGGAACAAATGAATGAGGTGAGAATGATAAGAAAGATATATTTTTTGGGACATATATTTATTTTTTAATTATTCTTGAACGACAATAATGTACTGTGCCTTCCCTCTCCCTTCCCTCTCCTCACCCGACAAGCCACGGCCAGTCGAAAGGCGACCTTGAAACGGTGCGGATTACCGCAAAATATTGTGAATCGGAGTATAGTATTAAATTGAGACGTCGCGTCTAATACAGTACATTCTAAAGGACCAGGACCCCTGAATAAAGATAGTGATAAATATAAATTTACAGTCCACCTTGGAGGTATCAGAAGAACTGGATTATGGTAAGTGCAAATCTCCTTCCGAATATCTTCTTTCTTCCGGCATCTATGCTTTTACGCAACATATTTAATACAAATTAAATGTATTAATTAGAAAGATATACAAGTAAAATCAATTTATCGAAATAATATTGCTGTTGCTCCCGGGATTCGAACCCGGATCTCTTCCCATCCGGGTAAATGCATTAACCGATTATGCTACACCAACACAGTAATTTGACGACACATTTTCAAATTTACATGTTACAAATCGTTACATCTGTCGTTCCATTATTTTAAAGCTATCTCCTTTATATTTACGGAATCTCAAATACCTTTGAATAATTCTATAGGAGATGTTCTGTAAAATTGCAACTTCACAATAAGAATATGTTCTCCTTAAAAATAAAGATATATGATACAAGAGTTAATGGCATCAGAAATCACGCAAATCACGAAATCACAAAACACGTCCGCGAAAGACTTGGCACTACCAGGTAAACCAGATAATGGAGGATGATCCTGCTAGAAGCCTCAATAATCGGCGAACTTGTATGAAAAGATGTACGAATGTGGATGAGGCGAGAATTGTTTATCAGGACAGGGGAGTGTGGCGCTCTATCCTCTATGCCTACCCCCGCGAGGATACGGCGTGACGGTTAGTTAATTAGAGTTAGTTAAATTAAACACACTTGAGATACCAGATTTTATTTTTTGTTTTAATTAATATTAATCTACTTCCAAGTCTTTGGATTTTTGGTCAATTGTTTGGATTTTAAAATATTCACCAGTAAAATGTGTAAAAATATTATATCTAGATTTTAGATGGAAATCGTAAGTCTCTCACGAATCTAATGCATATGAACAAATTCTTGGCTATTGAGATACTTTTTTAATACACTTGATCTTCAAATTTGTCTTTTTTTACTTTATATTTACTTTAATTTTATTTATGCATTGCATGTTTGAAGTACGGAGTTAAAACGTACATCGTACAGCATATAATATTAGAAATATACACATGGTACGTATATTACTAAAATATACCTACATATATAATAAATCTAAAATAAAAATCACCTGTCGGATAAGATTGAGTAATTCTTTGTGTAGTGAAAGTTTTCACTAGAACTGACATTGTAAAAACTAATGACTAACAAAGCTTAAAAAACACTACATTTATTAATGCACTTAATATTATAAACGATAGTCGCTGTAATCTATTTAAAACACTATATAATAACTAGTTTCCATCCTGGCGGCCATTTAAATTTCAGAGCGAAGACTGGCATTGGTCGAATCTTAATATAAATAGTGGAGGGCAAAAACAAGTGACTTTGCAGTTTTTACTGATTTTAATAATTAACTTATATCAAAAAGAGCTATGTTTGATTATATTAATAAATTAACACAAGATCTAAAAGCTATATGATAATAAAATAGCAAGTAAAGTTTGTTCAATTATGAAATAATTTAAAAATTATCATAATAAAACTTTCAATGATATTCATTATAAATGGTTGATATATAAGGCATCACATCACATCGCTCTTCTGTAACCAGCTCTGCATCCCAGATAACTTGACGTCAAACTCTTAGGTCAGCCTATACTTCAGCCGCAGAAAGAGTTGTAGAATCGACCAGCCGTTACCGGAAGTCTAAGTTCAGTAAACGGACATTTGCGGTGGCAGGCCAAAAAGCGCGAAAAACTCTGCCCTCCGTCATAAGAAACAGTGCATCAGAGACTTTATGTAAAAATAGACCGACAACGCACCTTTTTACAAAAGCATAGCCATAAGTTCAAATAACATTTTTTTATTATAAAAATATACATTAGGTAGGACTAAACGAAAAGGCATTTTTTTTTACGAAAATAGAGCTGTATAAATCATCCTATGTTATTATTATTATTAACCACTTTATTATCTGTAAATTTCTTCCATAAAAAAGTAAATCATTGCAAAGTGTCATATCAGTATTTTGGCGTTTCTAGTTCTTTTTTCGGATTCTTTTCGTCCTTTTCTCCTACCTCACTTTATCTAGCGGCAATAGCAAATAAGCTAGAAGGTTTGGTATAAATCTAGCCCAGGGATTAAACTAGCGCCATTGCCACGTTCACTTTTATTTCAACCGAAGATTACGGTTTAGCCGGCGGAAAGTTTAACCGTTCAGAAGCAATAAGCACCGCTGCAGTCTATACCTTACCCGCATCATATTAAATCCGCTTTATTTCTAACTCTAAAAAGTTATTATATATTTTTATTTTTTTAAAAATATTTTTATTTTATTTATTTATTAATCTGATATTTTTGATCAAGTACAATAATGCAATAAAACTTTTTTTTTCAAGCTACATTAATTCCCGATAATTCTAGATCTTTCTTGTTTGGGGGTGTTTTATTGTAGTATTTTATTGTTAAATGTATATATACGAGGCGCGTTTTTTAAGTAATGTTAAAATGCGAAATTACCCAAAATAAAATTTTGTTCAAGGATACATAAACACTTAGTCGATGTAAGGGACGGAGGGTAATAAAGCTCGGTATTGGGTGGGTACTGCGATAAATAATGTGGCATACGTGACCAAAGTCAGGTCGGAAAATGCACCATAAGGGATGCATCACCTTATGCGGCCAGTCTTAACCAAATTTCGGCCGGGAGAACTCGCTCCACAAAGACGGGATCTAATTTTCAATTAAAAAATAAAATCAATATCATCTCGAAAATATTAAGCAAGCGCTATATAAATTGTGATTCCGGGGAAAATTTAAACTGTGCGCCTCGAGTTAAGCTTAGACTGTGATTTTCTCTGCGTTTAATCGTTGATGTTAAAGTATCAAAAGGGTCCCGGTGGATCTATAACAAAGTTGATCAACATAATTTGGTGTAGCGAGAACAGACTGTCGCTATCAGAGCAGACGGTATCCTATAAGGCACGCAAATATTGCATAAGAACATCGCGTCCAGAGTCCCGGTTTGCCTGGATAATTGGGCATCGTCTGGTGGTCAATCAACTACAAGCCTGAACTCCGTCACCCTACGCTGGCACCACAAGCAGCTGGCCACACTTCACGTCCAGGATCCAGGACCATCCTGAGAGGTAATCCCTTACGTGAGGGACCTGCATAATCTAAATCAGACAAGCGTCACCATAGACAATTTTGTAGATAACTTTATGCTGGCATGATGAACACATATTTTTAATGTTAATTTCAACGTAATTATTTTTGAATAGCCTTATTAATAAGTATTCAAGTAAAATGCTCATTTTCCATTTCTAATACATGCAAGTATCATAAAATATAAATAATAAACTTTCTTATTATGGAATTATTCTTTCATTTCATAACCATTTGATTTGAAAATATTTAAAAAAGAACCAGTTAGGCTAGATGCCTCCTCCTTGAATATGAAGCCGAGGCAGAAAGAAGAAAGTATAACAGTAAGTACCGGATTTCTTTTTTTAAAGAAACGTCATTTAACGAAACCTTAAACAATACATAACATAGTAACTTATCATGGGCATTAAGGCACTTGTCATAACGGAGCACCAATTTTTGAATATCTTCGTCATAAAACGATGTAGCCTGGGATGAAAACCATGGCTGTACTCCGACTTTGAGGTCATCATCGTCATCAAAACGCTTGCCACCAAGGAACCGCTTCAGATGAAGGAAAAGTTGGAAATCACTTGGCGCCAAATCAGGACATACTTGGCGATTTGTTTTTGTGCATTCAAGAAATGAATCACGAACCGTATCTCACAGTCGGCGGACTGATATATTATCTTGAACATTTCAACTACTCACTACAAGATGACCATACTATGTGAACGTCTCTAACGTTTCATGTGGTGAGTCAACAGATGAAGGAAACTATTGCTGATACGCAACATCGTAACCGCAGCACTTCACCGGAAATATTCGGCAACGGCACTTGCTTCAAATCAACAGTTCTAAATAAATAAAATACAAAATCTTTTGGATTGAAAAATATCAATGATTTTTTTATCCACAACTTCATTGTATGTATTTTTATATTTTATTTTAAGACTATATGTACGCGCATGTAAAAAACAATTT
The DNA here is from genome assembly GCA_031772225.1 of Eubasilissa splendida. NCBI lineage: Eukaryota > Metazoa > Arthropoda > Insecta > Trichoptera > Phryganeidae > Eubasilissa > Eubasilissa splendida. Next base: position 4,030,989 of record CM062850.1, read on the forward strand.
AATTGCGGTTTCTCCGCGAGGCGTAATTTAAAATAAAAAATATAATTGTTTCTAAAAATATGTAATAAATATCAATTTAAATCACTTTTATGATAGAACACACTTAAACTGCACATATAAAGGAAAGCTACTGACAGAAATATAAAAATAACAAAATAATAACTTAAAAACATTTTATTATATTGTTATTATTAATTATCTAAAGTATTTATTACTTGATAACTATTAATCCTCTTATCGTTTAGGCCCTGCTTAATATATATTAAATTTATTATATTATATTATTTGTTTATTTATTAAAATATATATTAAACTTATTGTATTACAAAGAAACGTAAGAGTGAATGAATGAAAGCAGAGATCACTAGCCACCAGTGCGAACATCGGTGACACAGAGTCACTTCCTTATCAACATTATAATAATTCTGGCCATTTGTTTGTCAATCAAATTATTACTAACTTAAAATATATTTACGCATATTCCGAATACAATAATTCTGTGATAATCCAAATGCCATTCCATTTTTTCAAATGAATTAACCGAGCTTTGAACATGCACTCTAGATTGGTACCTACTTTCTACGTGTTAAATAATAATAATTTAATCTGATATAAAATAAGTACCTACCAACTATGATTTTTACCTAGTAGTATTATAAAATAAATGTGTTTGAGCGCCGTGCGCACTAACTACGATCAAACACAATAAATCCAAAACATACATTACATAAATGTGTTAAAATATATTTCCGTCTGCTGTAGCAATGTAGACCACGTGATATTAGTTTTTATTGATAATCTATTTATATTACGTCCATATCTGTGATTGTCATTTGAGTGGTTCAGAAAGTTCAGAGTTTAACTATTGACAGTTGCAACAACTAAAATAATGTTCACCAATACGATAACTAACGTTCAATAACTGGACAAGTACTGAAATAAGATATTAGTGTAAAATGTACTTGGAATATCAGTGATAAAATTATTTTTAATACATATCGATTTTCTAGATGGCTTGTTCAAAAACACTTTCATTCACTGTGTAACATAAGCGTTTTCTATCATTTATTTAATTTAATATGTTGCTAATTTTTTTTCAATAGTTAGTCGGCATGGTAATAAATACCTTGATGAAATGAAATTGAGAATGTACCGGGGAGAAATTATATTGGATTCCTATAAATCAATCTCCCGCTGTCGCAAATTTCCTGTAATTATCCACACAGTAAACAAATTAATTCCATTTTCCGGTAAATTCAATCCGTATATTCGCAACGCACATCAGACAAAATAGCGTAAACTTTAATCGGATAATATTAATTTCACCATTCCAAATTATTAATTTCCAGAAACCGATCTCAACCTATTAATGAAAAACAAATGCATTCATCCCCTAGTGGATTTAATTTGGATTGATGACGCAACCGAGTTGAGCGATAGACAATCTAGGCGTCATGTCGCGCAACCCGCTGACTCACGGGAGCCTAATCCATCTCGCGATAAACCAAAGGCAAGGGTGCTAAGCACAAACCCTTCTGTATCCTGGGACACAGTTATCTAACGAGCCAGGTATTGTGAAACAGTCGCTAGGGAATTTTCCTAACCCTACCGATTAATAATTTGTGTTGATGAAAAATAAAAATTTATTTTCTTGTATTTTTGAATGTACAACTTCCTTTTCACGGTTTATTCACTGACGTTAGGATGTTATACTCGTTATTTTGTGGCGACATAATTCGTGACCTTAGAATGACAGGGTATCAATCATCTGACGTTTGCATCAAACTTCAATGTTTTGAATATTAATTTTTCGGTTTCTTTGGCGTAGTTTGATTCATCGCTCATGAATTGAAAGATATAGTATAACTATAATGACAAGGAAACGTTATGATGTAAATTTTTATTCGAGTGTGTTTAAATATTGAACCAACCCTGACAAAGCCTTCTACAATATTTGAACCTGATTCGTATATATTGTGCATTACGTAATCATGTCCCCTCAAACTCTGGTCCTTCAGATATCCCAATACCTCAAGCATTTATAACTCCTAATATCGTTCGATATGTATATTATTTTTTAAATTTAATAGCTACGTGGATATAACGATACATATTTTTTTAGTTGTTACATTTAAAACGACATAAATAAACTATAATGAATTTACTCTAAATTGAGTGTATGTGAATGTACGTGGTTGAACAAGTTAAATTACATCAGAACAAAAATGTATGTAATTCTCCTTAATTTGTATAAACATCTGAAATTATAATAACACCGTTTCTTAACTATTCTACGAAAAAGCAATTTCAAAAACATCTAAACTTGGAACATGCGACTAGCATAGACTACAATGGTAAGAATACATCTGGCGTCAAATGTGGGTGTGGGCATTATTATTTTCACCAAGTATTTTTGTCTACACAACCTTGTTAGTACTTGTCATGCTTATAAAGTACTACATATATTAAAAATGGCACTTTAAATATTTCTACTCAAAAATAAATTAATTATAGAGAATAAGTTTGTTGTTTATTTTTTTGTAAAAGCTTAAGTGTACATAGCAAGGACCTAAAAGGTTTATTATGCTTTCAATATACGCCCTTTGTCTACGCTTGCTTTCATCACATAAATAAACTAACCTAGAACAACACTATGATGAGTAATGAACATCGGAAGACGTCTAGATAAAAGTAATACCCATATTATATACTCAAACATTATAAATACATTTTGTTCAAGGCCTGAAGCGTTATCTAAAAAATAGAAACATTTAAAAATTCAAAAATATATAATATTACATAATTAATTGTAATTATTCAAAATAAAGCTACCTATTCTAGATAGGTACTCTATCAGAGGTAAGTGAAAATTCAAAAAAGTTGGTTCAAGTATTACGTAAATCAATTATAAGCACTTTATGCAGGGGGGGGGGGTGGAAAGAGTTTGAGGGGTATTATCTAACGCCTAAAGTTCTGATAATATTTTGGCGTTGATCAAATATTTAATTGCGTAACTAAAAGTTTGACGTAACCGCTGATTCAGGCAGTAATCCTGAAATATCCTTAACCCCTTGAAAGTGGGCTGGAATAGGATTTATCGATAAATGAAGGCCTTCTCGAATTTCCTTTTTTCATCTGAATACTGGTTTATTATCATAGTAAGCTTATCGGTTTGGGTCATCATTATATTGTTGTTAAAAGTTGTTTTACTTTTAGATAATGTATGAATATGAAACTTCCACGCATTTAAATATATTCTACTTTTAAAATTAGCAATATTAACTTAGTGGTTAAAATTCATATTTTTATTTATTAACTTTGTTTTATAAACCATTTAATTGAGTTTAAATACATCTACCGGTTTCGAAAAATACCATTTTCTTCTTCAGGATGTCATAACTAACTCAAAAACATATCTAGTGTCTATAAACTTAGTTGCAAGGATTGTGCTGCATTTTATATTTGTAAAAGGGATAGAAATTTTAACATAAGAGTAAGAGAGCATTTTAGATGTTTGAAAAATAGTGGGTTATCAGAATTTTTAATCATTTGATAGAAAATGGTCACGATTTTGATAAAAAATTAGGATTGTCAATTTTGCATATAAACGGTGTTGGTCACAAATTAAATAATTTGGAATCGTTGGAGATAAATAAAGCGTGTAAAACTAATCAAAATACTATAAATAACAAACTAAATTTAACTACGAGTCCCATTTAAATTTTTTTTCCTAAAAATTATTCGAGTAAATTTGTATTAAGTAACAATTTGAGTTAGGTATTAAATTTTTTTTTTAATAGATTCTGGTAAAGAAACAATAATATATGTTTTAGTTAGTTATGACATCCCGAAGAAGAAAATGGTATTTTTCGAAACCGGCAGATGTATTTAAACTCAATTAAGTGGTTAATAAAACAAAGATAATAAATAAAAATATAAATATATTTTCACGATAATATCATAAATCCATACAATTGATAATTTTTGGAGTTCCATAAAGTGGTGTACTTAAACTTGTACTATTGGTTCAATAACATTAATATACTCGTATAAAAATAAACAATATAAATAATTAAATCCTTAATTTCAGTTCTTATATTTTACAGAATTATAATTTAATATTTAATTACAGTTTCAATAAGAGAGATCCGGGACATAGGACCTACTTTTATATAACGATCTCTATTGAGGTGGCTTGGACATATCGTTCGAATGTCAGAAAAGCATTTACCAATATGTAACTTATTGGCAACTGCAGAGGGAAAATGGCCGATGGGTCGCCCATTAAGTTGAGATCGACAGATCGAATTGATTGGTATAAGATAGAAGGAATATAGAAGTGCCTTGTCGAAACTTTGGCCTCCGAATCTCCTAGGATAAGGGATGAAAATGATAATAATGAATTAATTAATTATACTTGCTACTTATATACATATAATATTATATTTTCTAAATACTTTACACCATTTCTTTGAAACATAATAATTTTTTTTTGACTGTGTTAACGATCGATATATTTTAATAATCAATGTATTTGTATATATAATATATATTATTATATATTGTATTATATAATTACTGTGATTAAAAAGAATGTCACTTGACTTTTGTATAAGGCAAGCTCACATAAACATTGTTTTGAATGAAAATATCGTAACGCATAAATTTTCCTCAAATCAGTTATGACATCCATAAGTCAAGATTGTAATATTTTAGAATTTTAAATTAATCTATAAAATAATATTTGTACAATTAACATTGACTTACTAGACTAATCTGTTTCGAGTTCTCTTCGATATATTCAAATTATAAAATTAAAAATAAATTATAAAGTTATAACTCTGAAAGGTTTATTAAATGAGCATGAATATTATTCAGTCTGAAACCAAATTGTCAAATAATACCTCGTATATATTAATTTTGAGTTTCATTCCATTCTCGACCATGAACAAGCGGACAATTCCACGTTTTTATCAAACAACGTTATTTATTCACTGTAAAATTAATTTTAAAATAAATTTCATATTTTGTCCCTTTCAATGTTTTACTTAACACCCGTTCGCATTTAACAATTAAATTACTGTTATTAATAGCAAGGAAATGCGGGGTTTGTTAAAAATTATTTCCACTTTGCTGTATTGTTATACCCTTTATTAATAACTCAAATCATATTCATATATTGTCTATTTGAATAAATGATTTAATATAATTTTAAAAACTAAATATGTTTATTTATATTATTTTATTATGCTGCATATGCACATTGTAGTTAATATAAATTAGCTTTTTTACAAACATTTTCAATAGATTCTACGTATTAAATAATATTATTTGTGGTCTTAAACAGTGCTATAATATTAATTAATTTTCATAATATAAGCAAATTAACACGGTTGCATATAGTATATAAACAGAAGACAAAAATCTAACAGTCTAATAAATTTTATCCAAAATACACTAACTCTTCAACATCGTGAGAAATAATTTTGTATATTTCAATTCTAGCGATTATGTACTAGCAGAAGAACCTACCAATCCAGATGGATCAGATGAATGCACTTAAGATGAATATCGCGTGGATTGACACAAGAATATTCAAACCACCTCATTAATTTACCCCAAGATAATAATGAATGTAATGAGGTGACTCGGATCGGAAATAAATCATAAGTCCAAAGACTAAAATTATAAATAATTCTTATGTTGTGCACAACATTACATCTACAAAAATTACAATCTCTGAATTTAAATGATATTTCAAATTACTTTGTCATTTAGTACTGTTTGCAAAAATATTGTTTGATGCGCAAACATCCTAAAAAATTTAGCGGTAGAGTAATCTCAGTTAATACATATTTTATTCAGCAACTATGAAAGATAATGTTACGTTTTGACACTTTTAAAAAATTAAAATATTCGAAATGCCACAAAACTTGCGTGATCGAAAACTATAATATGTTCTTTAAATCTCGCTAGGAAGGTAAATAACTTATTAACGTATTCAGTACCTACCCAGTACTAAATAATTTTAATTAAAAAAACTTAAACTAACATATGAAGTTTTAAAATATCAAACATAAATGTAATATACTTTCTTAGGAGACCACATTCTTATTGTGAAGTTATAATTATTTAGAACAGACGGTCTGTGATATTTTAAATATGAATTAAATATATTAATTAGAAAGAAAATTGCATATAAAATCAATTTTATCGAAAAATTTGGTTGTTGCGCCACCGGAATTCGAACCTGGATCTCTTTCCAAACAGGGGAAGGTGCATTATTCAACTATGCTACAGCGACGACATTTTTAGCGACAAATTTTCAAACCTATATTTTATCACAAACCTCTATCAATGTGTCCAAAATTTAATACAAATGAATTGATAATTCTGGCGTCTGCTATCAGATTACTCAAAGGTATTTGAGATTTTGTAAAAATAAGGTAGATGGCTCTTTCAAATAATGGAACGATTAAATGTATTCATATCAAAAAGATAACATATAGATTCGAAAATTTATCGCTAAAAATATTGTCGCTATAGCATAGTTGGATAATGCACCTTTCGCGATTTGGAAAAAGATCCAGGTTTGAATCCCGGTGGCGCAACAATAATATTTTTCGATAAAATTGATTTTATGTGTATATCTTTCTAATTAATATATTTAATTCATATTAATAATATAATTTCATTACTTCCCAGTGCATTGTACATATAGCACACTCACATACACTCACTCGATGTTTACACAAAACCATGAGATTACTAATCTACTCTAGATAATTTATTTGATATATCAATAAATAAAATAATTTATAGGTATAAATTTATATAATATTCGGAATACTAAAATTTGGCGGAGCTTCTGAACAACAATAATCTTTGCAGATATAATGTAGGAATATTAGTACAACTGTTATACCTTGTACTGCTGCCTATCTTGTTTATTAAAAAAAAACTTTTTTTCGTCACTCAACTTTGGCTAGACCTTTACCCCTAGAGTTTCAGAATACCCTTTTTACCCTACGTCACTGCAACATGGATCTATTATAATATAAACCCTTCGTTTCCTCTGAATCCCTCCCTTTAGTGTCCTTTCATTTCCCGGTCACCAATTGACAGATGTTCAGGTATCTCCGTCAATTTTTCCCGTTTTGTGTCGAGAGACCCCTGACAGCTCTCATTAGGCCAGCACCGCGGGGGTTGGGGATGGATAGGGGAACGTTCGAGTGGGAGGAGTGGGTCACGTGGATTCCCACAGTAGAAGGGGATAAAGATCGTAAACAGGAAGTAGATATCTATGACCAATTTGAGAAAAGGCAATTTTAATCTTGTGTAAATAACGTTGATTACAATATTTACTGTTTCCGAGGTAACTTTGTGGAAATCAATAATCACAAATGTGAAAATAAAACACTTGTTTTTGATTCTACTCATTTAACTTATTTGAGACGCGTTTCACCTTGCAAGGGCCTCAGAATTCCAATGAATAAAGTTGTCCCTTTTCAAATCATGTAAATAAATAGTACAGCTGTCCCCAATTGTAGTTATAAATACAAATTGTTGATATTTTAAATATGAATTAAATATATTAATTAGAAAGATATACATATAAAATCAATTTTATCGAAAAATATTATTGTTGCGCCACCAGTATTCGAACCTGGATCTCTTTCCTAACCGGGAAAGGTGCAGTATCCAACTATGCTACAACGACAATATTTTTAGCGACAATTTTCGAACCTATATGTTACCTTTTTGATATGAATACATTTAATCGTTCCATTATTTGAAAGAGTCATCTACCTTATTTTTACAGAATCTCAAATACCTTTGAGTAAACTGATAGCAGACGCCAGAATAATCAATTCATTTTTATTAAATTTGGACACATTGGTACAACTTTATTATTAGGAGAACACATTCTAATTGTGAAGTTGTAATTAAAATATCACAGACCTATGTTCTGAATAATTACAACTTCACAATAATAATGTGTTCTCCTAACAAATTGTTGAGTTGGAATTGTTGTTAGAATGATAATGCTTTTAGAGATTATGTTTAAAAGATTAATTTAAAGCTTACTTAAAAAATCTTTTCTTCTAACGGTATATCTGCTCTGATGATTAATAGTTTCTCAAAAATAGTCTCGACACAATTAATAAAAAATAATAAAAATTTGCTCTAATACAACACAGTTCGTATAATCTCAATAACATTGTTTAAAATATTACGTAGGCTCACAGGTATGGCATAAATATTTAAGTCATAATAAAAGATTAAAAAAGGATCACTCAGGTGATTTGTTCATATGGAACGGATGAATGAGAAGAGAATAATAAGAAAGATATACAGCGCAAGTGTTGATATCACCAGAAATAGAAGATGTCCGCGGAAAACTTGGCATGACCAGGCAAACCAGATACTGGAAGATGGTCCCATTAGAAGCCTCAATAATCGAAGAACTTATATGAGAAGATGTATGAATGTGGATGATTCAGATGATTATGTGTCAGGGCAGAAGGGTGTGGCGCCCTATCATCTCTGCCAACCCCTGCATGGTAATGACGTGATGGCAAGTAAGTAATAAAGATTTTATTTTTGATATTATCCAATATCTATAGTCGTAAAGGTATTATAAAGATAATATCAATTTTTTTTAAAATTATTTACATTCTTTTATTAACCACTCTACCAACCGCTTTCAGATATGGATATTTATGTTCAGGGTGGATTCAATATGATATCCTGAAGAAGGAAATGGTATTGTCTGAAACCGGTTGGTGTATTAACGAATTAAGTGGTTAAAAAAACAAAGTTAAATAATCTAAAAATGAATTTTAACCACGAAGTTGATTTTGCTAATATTATCAATTGTTGAAATATTATAAAATATGAAAGATAAGTGAATTTATTCGTTATCTATTATTTGTATATCCCTTTTATGATCGTCATTTTGGGGAGAATAAGGAGTGCGAATAGGCGGAACACTATTGTGATACTGAATAACCAATCAACACCTTTGGCCTAACAAACTACCATTTTCACAAATGACCTGGTCCCTTTACGAACAAAGCGAAATGCTAAATAGTGGAGAGTGTTCATTATTCGGAAGACCGAATAAATGCGTTGGGAGATGGCTACAGACGGTCGTTACGGGTAAACAATGAAATTGTGGAATACATCGCTCAAGAGAAGATAAATCCAGCTGATAAAAAACATGACTGCAGAAAAATGTGGAATTCGATTGTTCCGATATGTTGGTGAATACAAAACCTTTTGGTCAAGTGTCTTTCTACAGATTTTCCTGGGTATTCCAGCTGGATATTATGAGAATGAATGAGATCATGGCCGATAGAACGGGACGTGATTTGGTAGAAGAAGCAGTCGGAACCAACATTGCCTTCGTAAACAGGCGATATAAGAGATTCACTGATTCTTATATAGTTTTTTCGCTTCATCCTTTAAAAATCAACAATCAAATTCTGTCTATTTAATAAAGAAATAAGCAGGAATTAAATATTTATGTAATGCTTATAATACATATTATTTACAGGGTACTAGTTAGAATGAAAAATTTATAAGAGCTTAAAGAACAACATTATGTATACAATGTACTTCTTATCATTAGTGATAATTGCTATAATCTCTGATTTAAAATACAACATAAATTCAAACAACTTCTTTGAAGACCATTTAAATTTTGAATAACCAATTTACATCAAATAGAGCTAAATTCGATTATTAACACAACGCGTAAAAGTACAAGAAGAGAACTATATTAAAGGTTAAAAAATAGGAGACTGCACTCTCTGCCTTTACAACTAGTACTCTCATGTAATTGTAGTTACAATCAATTAATTAAATCATTTTCAGGACGTGTTGGCCGCAAATTAAAACAATCAAAATTAAACTTTTAAATAACTTGATAAAATGAAAATGTCATAGTGACGTTTCCAAAATCTCCCATCATTACAATTTTTTTAATACAAATTAAATATATCCATTTAAAAGACATACAGTAAAATTAAATTTATCGAAAAAATATGTTAGGTAAATACGGTAGGTTTCAAAAATATTTTTGTTGCATCACAATATACGTAATGAGTTAATAAAAAAACTTTGCACCTAAATAGAATTCGACAACCGTAGAACGTACTAACGAAAGTGAACGAGGCAAGAGTGGTGCGCCAGGATAGAAAAGTATGTCATTCTATCCTCTCTAGCTACCTCTGCGGAGAAATGGCGTGGTGGTAAGTTAATTAGTTAATATAAATAAGTAAATAAAATCAAATAGGTACAGCAAATATATATAGGTATAGCAAACCATAAACAGATAACATTCTTTAATAAATTATATTTTCAGACAGGAATCAGGAAGTAATTAATCACTGTTAGTGAATGTGATTTGCAAATATCAGTGATTGTCTCACAATTTGAGCTCATTATATCATATAATGAAGTGCCGCCTGTCAAAAGGCTGGCAGATTCTTGAAAGATAATAAATTCACAATAAACACCGATGTTCGGCATTAAACCTGATTGCTCAAACAAAATATCCAAAAACCCGATATCCGAATTTCAATTTTTCTTATTTAAGGGCGGGCGAGCTTTCATTTTTCCAGTTTGAAATTCGAGAAATTATACACAAATTATATATGTTTTCAAGACAACGTTAATATTTAAATTCGTATAAGTATCAAACAAATGACGTTATCTGTTACGTAAATCATGCGAGAGAGGAAGGTTTGAAAAAAAAAGACGACAATAAAATTGTTGATAATGTCAGTTCGAATGGCAAACATAATTCATGTCTAAAGGCTTATCCATGTTTGTCATATTAATATTATAGAATGAGCGTTGTCATTTGAATTAATCTATCGAAAATTAAATAATTGTTAAAGTACCTAATTTATATTATATATATGAATATGTTTTGAAATCAGACAAAGTACCTACATATATTTAGATGATCGCTTAAATCAATATTCTAAATTTAAGATTATTATGACAGCTTCAATTAATTATTTTGTTTATTATTATCGATTTAAAATGCCACGTTGGCATTTTGATGATGTCTGTTTCGTAATTACATATTATTTATGAAATAGACAACTTGTGTTTAATATGTAACAGTGTGTTAACGAAATAATTAATTGCGACATACATAAAAATAACGTACATAAAATATTTACTTCGTTCAAGAAAATGTTTTTTTTTTCCTTAAAATCAATAAAAAAACATCTAATTTATGAAATTTGTTACAAATGTTGTGAATAAGTTCAATATTAATTCATGCCGTGGGTAAAATATCCATATAAATATATAATTTCGGCATTTAAATTAAAATTATTATTGAAAGTAGCGCCTTAACTATAAACCAAATCCATGCAGTCTTATATTTCATTAAAATGTTTTAGTAGCAATATAATAATACTCGATCAAATTAAACTTTTTCTCGGTAGCATTCCTCGCACATCGCGAACAAGTGTTGAGAAAACCATCGAGAATGTTCCGACGCAAGCTGTCAACTCTGTAATGGCGAGAAAAATCCGTGGAATAGAATTGTCGGAATGCACTGCCACCACAATGACCCGAGACGTGTTTGGCCTGCTGAGCACTGCCTTCTATATTCCCCGGGCGCAAATAGAAGCGAGAAACTTTCAATGTTATATCTGAGGTTATGATCTCAGGAATTATGGAAAAGCGTATTTACACAAAAAATATAAAATGTTAAGACGATCTTTTGAATATTTTACAGCTGAATTAACAAAAAGGCTCCCAGAACTTCTTCAAGTTTCTAAAATTAAAGATAAATACGTAGAAGTGAAAATTTTGTTATTAATTTCTTGTATTATCTAATCAAAATAATAAAAAACATTATTTTCTAGAATATTCAATATATTTCTTCAAATCTTATTTAGTTCTTTGTTAATACTTTATTATTGGTCGGTTATCTTTTGTAATATTATGTTGTTTTATAAAAAATAAATGTGTTTTTAGGCATTTATATACGATCTAACGAAAATTAAACTCTTGCTCTACTTTAGGGTGATTTTCGCTATGCGGATTTGGTCCCTCTAACTTTATATATTATCACTGATGTATCACTGGATAAATAGATACAAATGAAAACTCATTTTTAAAATATGATTATCCACTACTCGCTGTAGGAATACTGGAAACACTGGAAAAAATATAGATAATCGCAAATGTATCATATGGCAAATATCTATCTCAGGCCCCAATGTATTTATATTTATCTAATATTTGTTGGAATAACATTTATTTAAATAAAAATAACAGCCTAAAAACCGTTAAACGGAAATGACTCCAAAATATGAATAATGTCATATTTAAGCATCATTTTCAGATAAAATGTAGTCGAAGAAGTTAAATTCGGATAACATCACTCAAACCCAAGAGCAGTACGCGATGTTTCTTAAATAAATTATTTAAAATTTTATTATTATGAGAACACATTCTTATTGTGAAGTTGTAATTATTCAGAACATAGGGCTGTGATATAATAAAATAAGGTAGATGGCTCTTTCAAATAATGGAACGATTAAATGTATTAATATCAAAAAAAAGGTTACATATTGTCGCTGTAGTATAGTTGAATAATGCACCTTCCTCGGTTTGAAAAGAGATCCAGGTTCGAATTCCGGCGGCGCAACAACAATATTTTCGATAAAATTGATTTTATATGTATATCTTTCTGATAAATATATTTAATTAATATTTAAAATGTAATGTTTTGATTAACTTTTTATTTCAGCAGCTCGTTTATTATGAAATGAATGTCGTGTATTAAATTAATTCAATGCGAATGGGAATTACACATTTGGCAACGAGAATATAGTGAGGCTCCATTGTTCCGCGTAATGTGTCCTGAATTGTGTATCCTGGATGATAATACCTCTCGTCATTTTCTGTCTTGTATCCTGCCATGACAGTTCTAGCATTATCTCCAGCTTTTGTTCTAGGCAACTCGCTAATTCATTTGGATTGCGGTTAATGCTCCATACATTTACACTTCAATGGAATGAAAAACTAAAACACTTTTGTTTCACTTACGTCATTTATTTCAATTTACGTATAAACGTGTAAAAATAACCCCGCCTGGCATTTAATAACACGAAACCGTATTATTAATTGCTCGGAAAACGATAAAATATTTATGTATTTATTTATTTGAGTATATCGACAGTTTTTTTTAAATATTTAATCCAGTAAATATATAATGAGTTTATATTATAATTAGAGTAACCTTTGTAAAAAAAATATACGAATTCTATCTGGACTGCACAATGGATGGATCCAAATAATCATAAGGGTAATCGACTTAAAATAATTCAAAGATCTACTCCCCGCACACCCCGGTTCCAAAAAGGAAAGTCCATAAGAGAAATTTGGGTAAAAAGTATTACCCTTTATTATAAACACCCAAATTTTGTATTAAACAATACCAAAATGAGTAATTATCTTTATATGCTATTATAATTTAATAAATATGTCCATAGTATGGGTAGTGCGTGTCTCCAACACCACATTTCAAATAGATCAATCCGTCTTCTTTCCTCGTCATTCAAAAATATTTAATATACCAACTAGTACACAGGCCTAGCCTTAGTTGTTTTAGATATACAGTGGTCTCTCTTTAGCATGTCAAGTCTGGACATAAAAGTCTTTGCCATACCCATGTGTCATTTGATTTCTGATTTTCAATGTAATAATTCTTACGAAAGTTATGTGCCATCGAGTTGTTTTCAACAGTCACGTTGACCACAAAGCTGCACTCGCTCATGCTACTTATTATAGAATTTGTATAAAATAAAATAAATATGTTTATATTTTTACTTCACCTATCTGGCTAGGAAAAATCTGTGTTAAGACGGACAAACCGTACGAATTAATCATTAATTAAATAATTTTGCGATGAAATTAATATTAATGAAAAACAGCAACAATACAAAATTTTACTAATCATTATAAATATTATTGTTCTTGTTATTATTGTATAGTATTAAAATTATTGATTGTAGTATTATGTTACTATGAGCAATGCCGGACGTGCACGAGTTCATTTCAAAAAATCGTTAATATTGCAATAATTGATTTACAGGTATAAAATAAAATCAACAGTAGTTGATCTTTCGAATAATTTACGGAGATTTAAGAATACTTCAGTAGGCAAGGGTAGTTTTTAAGCACCTGTTTTGACTAACAAGCCACAAAATCTCATAAAAATTCTCAATTAAAAACATTGTCAAAACTTGAAGGTTTCGTTAGAATTTTACCTCGAGACTGACACGGTGAATAGTGTCATGCCTAAATGTACATACAAAAAATGTATTGTTTACTTTTGTCTTTTTGGGAGGATTCCATTAAGGCAATAAAGTAATTTTATTTTATTTATAAGAAGTAGGAGTAATACAAATTCATCGCGCATCAATATTTTTTTTATATAAGTACTAGAATCCTTTAAAAATTGTGTTTTAATATTCTAATTCTGACACCTAATGAATGATCATAGTACATCATTTTATTGAGTTGAAAATTTGTATAATGTAGAAAAAATGAAACTTTAATTATTGTAGAATAAATAAGCTCAAGGACATTATTTTCTAGTATTTTTTTAATCTTCTTGGCCGTTGAAGAGATTTTTATATGTTTAAGGTTTTTTAGATGACTGAGGAATAGTTACTTTGCAGTCATACAGTCTATTTTAGTAAGTATTATAAATAAAATTATATCCTACTGTTATAAATATTTGTTCTATTATTTTTGGATTACTGGAAATATATTTATTGGATACTAGGATATCAATTGAAATTATATTTGACAAAATTAATAAAGCTTTTACCGTGTGAGGTTTGGTAAAAAACGATGTTTAGTGTGTAATTTGGTTTTGTACAGAATATGATTTATATTATTATGGTTATTAATTGTGCTTGATGAAGACACAAGCGGTCATATATTAATGATGACATTCATCTACATAATATCCTCTCATCATCATTTGTCTCATTGATCCTTCCTCGGGTCACTGGCGTGCAAGTCCTTGCATATCTCCTAAGTAAATGAGATAACCGGTCAAGGTACGGAAACTGCACAAATTGTAGGCCAGATTTTCAAAAGATGTCAAATGATATATTATTTTTTATACAAATGGATCCACACAATGAAGGGGTAATAAATATTGAGGCGGGGATTGTGATAGAGAAACCTTAATCAGCTATTGGAAATATACGGTTAATTAAACTCTGAACTACGAGTATATTTTTAAAATAGAAAAATCATCGAAATACATATATATTTTTTAAAGACAACACATTATTATTGTGAAGAAGCAGTTTTTTTCAGAACATATTTTTATGGTACTTAATACAAATTAAATGGATCAACTAGAAAGATATACAGAAAAATCAACTAATCGGATTGGAAAAGGTTCAAGTTCAAATCCCGGTAGCAACAAAAATATTTTTTTGGTAAATAGATTTTTTTCTGTATATCGTTCTAATTGATTAATTTAGTTTGTATGAATCATAATTTAATTTGCTATTTATAATTTTTAAAAATAGAACCGTGACAATGGCTAGAGTTTTCAGAGCTTGTTCTATTCAACTATTAGCAGAAAAGATATATCATGTCTATATTCCATCCATGATATAAATCCTTCAGGTATAGATGGCTAGCTTCATGGCTCGTGTGCACGAAGGACTACGACAGCCAAGCGTTGTCTCCGAAGAATCTTATGGGAGCATAATTCCTGTCTCAGAGTGCTCGAGTACTTAGAAGAAAATTATTTTCTTAAGTTGTCAGGATTACATGCTTTAGAAAACAGTGTCCTTGATTCGTGATCGAAGATTTTGTTTTGACTTTGACAAGAACTTAGTGCATCAGAAACAGGATGTCTTGACAGGCGAATGGAGATGGTTAAAGAACTCAGAAATGTAACTTTTACAACTTCCTTAATGTTCTAAAGTATCCTAAAGAGACTGGAGTAAGCAATGGGTAAGATATGTTTTCAAAGAGCTTTGAGGAGCGAATGGTAATGATCCATATTATATATTGCATTACCCCATCTATAATCTATGACTTATTGGACGTCTTAGATGTAGTACCGTTTGCCCGTAAAAAAAATATTCGCCAAAGTAGCGAAAATGTGAAACGTGCTTTTAATATCTCTAATAAACTATAATGAATTTAAATGCAACATTTTACTGATAAAATAGCATTATTGTCTATTCGCGATTCTTATATATGATCTAGATGTCATTTTTGTTCGTTTTGACAGCTAACTTACAAAGGTAGAAAATTTTTAAATACATCGAGTTTTATTTACGTGAGGTTTTTTTTGGGGAAAACTCTATCATTGAAATATATTATAGATTATATTGAGACCCTGACCACGCAGCGGTCACCAATGGCCGTGTAGCGGTCAATATCGACATTCAATTGCTTATCTGCTAGTCAACTTATATTATACTAACTAATCCCACTAAGAAATTAAACTCAAACTAAATTACCTAATTAAATTAGCACTTAAACTAGATAACATGTTAAATATGAATTAAATATATTAATTATAAAGATATACATATAAAATCAATTTTATCGAAAAATATTGTTATTGCGCTACCGGGATTCGAACCTGGATCTCTTCCCTAACCGGGGGAGGTGCTTTATCCAACTAAGCTACAGCGGCACTATTTTTAGCGACAATTTTTCGACCCTATATGTTACCTTTTTGAAATCAATACATTTAATCGTTCCATCATTTGACAGAGCCATCTACCTTATTTTTACAGAATCTCAAAATACCTTTAAGTAAATCTGATAGTAGACGCCAGAATTACCTAGTTGAATAAATTGTTAACAACATTGTGTTTCTTAGAAAAGCTACGATATTTTAAATGCATTATGAATTATATCAATTTATAATTATTCGTGGATGAATACTACGTTAGAGAAAAGAGTTGCAGTTAAAAAACTGTTTTTGTTTGCATGGCCAACCTTCACCATTAAGCCTCTCCACGTCAACACAATGAACAATTAATTATAACTAAACTGGATTATCCGCAGGTCACCGAGTGTTCAAGATCCATAATTAATCTTCTAATGAGAGAAATAATTAGATTTTTGAATTTCTAAAATGTCAGCACTTTTAACAGTACGTTTAATAGAATTTTATTATATTGAATTAATTACGAGCAATGGGCCATCTGGAGAATTCTGCGAGTGAGGCACGCATTTATACATTTCGATGTCATACTAGAGATCTATGTTTTATTTATTTGCCTATAATTTTGAATAAATAAATTAAATATGAATTAAATATATTAATTATAAAGATACACATATAAAATCAATTTTATCGAAAAATATTGTTGTTGCGCTACCGAGATTCAAACCTGGATCTCTTCCCTAACCGGGGGAGGTGCTTTATCCAACTAAGCTACAGCGGCATTATTTTTAGCGACAATTTTCCGACTTTATATGTTACCTTTTTTTGAAATCGATACATTTAATCGTTCCATCATTTGATAGAGCCATCTACCTTATTTTTACAGAATCTCAAATACCTTTAAGTAAATCTGATAGTAGACGCCAGAATTATCAATTCATTTTTATTAAATTTTGGACACATTGATACAACTTTATTATTTTTTAGGAGAAATAATAAATAAATTGGATAAAATTTCGATTATTGACGAAATTTTTCATTAAAAATCGAATCGTTTTAAAGATAGATCAGAGTAGGATAGAAGAAGTTTAAACTATTCCAAAATGTAGGGACGCATCAGAATTTTTTTTAAGTCATTAAAACATCAAATTTTGTACATCACGCCGGGCAACGAGATAACTTGCACGATTTTTATAACGCCAAAAAATCGACGGATTACGGTTGGTTAATCTCCATAAAAACCATTATTTGGAGTGACGTTCGAAAACCAAGGTATATTCGGACAATTTTGTGAAAATTTACTTTTTGTGTGAAAATACAGAAAATATTTTGCCCTTTAAAACTGCGATACAAAATTGTCGAATTTTCCAATAGTTTAGGAGATAACAAAAAATATATATTTTAGAAGCACTAATATTTTTTTAGAAAACAACTGTTAATTTGAATACAAATACAATGATTTATCATATAACGTGTTCGAAATCAGGAATAAGTTTGGTTTATTATTCTAAATTATATTAAAATAAAATAAAATAAATATCGTCTCATGGGCAATGGAACCAAACTCCGCCGAAAAAATCGAAAAATAAATATTCAAAACTAGAAAGCTCAATATCACAGTATGATGTAAAAATCAGATGATACTTTGTTGTTCCAAGGACACGATGTGTCATTTATGTCTAATATATCTGGCAGTTAAAAGAGATTAAGGTAATACTGATAATGGTCGACTATAATTTATTTACTATGTGTTGCCACTTGATTATATGCAAAATATTATTTTGTGTCAGATTGCTGGTTATTTAGATGACTTTTAATGAATATGTAATTTACGTTAATTTCTAATAACCTAATATATACAAACTTCATTTTATAACAGTTTTAACTATCCCTTAACTTAGGCTACGATAATTTAATTAACCATATTTCAATTATTATTAGTAAAATTAATTTATTTCTAAAAGCGATTTTTTTAAAAGTTAATTAATTAATCAGTTGTAACGATTCAATGCTCAAAACTAATTCTCATATTAGAATAAATATTATTCTTCTTCTTCCACGATACTACGTCCCAGGGTGGGATTTGGCCTCCTCCACAGGTGCTCTTCACCGACTTCTGTCCCTTGCCAATATTTTCATCATAATAATATTAAATATTAATATTATGAAAATGTTAAATAAATAAATTATAGTAATATAATATTTTAATAAAGAATTTAAAAAAAAATAAAACAAAATAAAGATGTAGTCCATGCCCAGATTGTTATTTTATAAAATTTATTGGACCTCCATATGTCATTATTTATTATATGGGAAGTATAGAAATATGGTTATTACAGGGATTACGACCTGTCTTCGGCTGGCTTAAGTGATCACCTTACACAATGTAAAGTTCACAATTCAATCCCCATAATCAACCTCCATATCTATCAAATTTTTGGAAGTTGTTTATGTGCTACCATATATAAACACTTTGCTGTCGCCATTTATGGTCTGAAATTTGATGTGCATTTCCCTGAAACAGCATAGGTGTCACTAATGAAATCTCATTTTAGAAATATGGAAGCTATATTCTTTATCTGTTATATATGACAAACGATTAATACATTATACTACAATACGCCTGAATTTATTTATAATTTGTTTAATAACAATGCCTTTGGAGGTAAAAATCCAGTATTTGTGTGTTCTTGGATACACTCAAATATTGTTAAACTCCATGTGCATTGTTTCTAGGTGTTAAGTATACGTAGAAATTGTTTGATTACTAAGACTTATAGCAGGGTCTTTTTCCAATATCTGGTTTATTTGGTTGACTTTCATGGACTGTTGTTATGGGACCATCAACACTCATGTGGTATATCTCTCTTACAATTCTCTCACCATTTAAACTGCCTGGATGACTTTCTTAATCTTATTTACTTCCGTTAGGCTTTTCGTTCAGATTGAGTTTTTTCCACCATTTAATTACAATTTACAAGTGAATTTATCACTTATATATCTGAGATACTTCATCTCTACTGCATTAAGTCCACTTTCCTTCCCGTTCCTCTTTTGCTAGCTACTAATACTATAGTCCTACTTTTTTACAAATAACCTATTGTCATTAAAATGATAAGAAATAATACACAACTGTATGTTAAAATAGATTTCATTAAAATATGATACAAAAGATAGTTTATAAGCTCATTAAAAAATCCTACTTAAAATAAATAAATAGTTAGAGATTCGTGGAGTTCTCAATATAAGATTTTTATTTTTTATTTTATTCATTATAAAACGTTTTCAGCGTATCATTTCTAACCATATAACCATCAAATATTTCACAGAATGACAAATTTAAATAGCGGAATGTAAGACTGACTGATTGACACTCACGAACCTTTCCGCACTGATTGCGCCGGACCGCACCAGGAGGTACGGGTGTTAAAACGGAGACACCGCGTAATAAAGTTTTTGCGTTACTACTGCACTCTCAACGTGAGTATAATGGGGAGTATAATACTTATCACAACCGAAACATCACTATTCTCTGCATTGAACAAGGAGCGGTCAGACATAAGTCAATTTGGTTTCGGTGCACGCCGCTCGGACATGGCGGGATAACGCAAATGGCGTATAATGAAATGGCGGCAAAAATTGGCGCATGCGCAGGACACGAATACCTATATTTTCAAACATATTATTTTTTGCAAGTGTCACGTATTGCTTAATAGTACAGTCTCGCGATGTTTCGCATAAATATATAAAATTGATTATATTATATTAGTTCTAGAATTTTCGAAGCTGTCAAAAAGTGGTGTGTGGCGAGGCGTTACATTTAGGAATATCGCGATCTGTAACTTTGAAAGTTACAAGATTCATGAAAATAGTGAGGCTTCGATGGCTAGGTCACATGCGACAACCCCTAAAATGGGTACTCAAAAAATAACCGAAATAAAGTACTAGGTAAGTGCAGAGACCGGTGAAGACGTAATCTCGAGGAAGCCAGATCCCATACTGGATTGAACAGTCAGGGATAATGATGATGAAGATTATATATGTATGCATAATCAGAGATAATCGACACATCTACAAATGAAACTTCTCATAGACATATCGCAGTAGAATTATACTAGTGATGAGAGAAAATGCTACTCTTGACTCACTGGTGTAATTGTGATTGAAATTCGATAATATCAGTGATTGAAAGCTGTGACTGCGATCACAGTTTCATTACTAATACGCGTGCGCCACACTAAAATAAGTAAAACATAATTTACTAACATTATTCAAACTTCATTTGTGTAAAAAAAATATTCAATCATATATAATTTTATATTACAAAGAGAATGAAAACCCTTTAAAAAAATGTGAGTTTATTTTTCGGTTCAAATTCTGAGCATTTCAGGTCAGATACGTAAAACGTTTTGGCAGAATCTACTAGATGGCGCTTATCACGAATCATAACGTCATTCCTTCATGAATATTTTCATTTCATATGCAATGCGTGCGCCGAATATAAATAAAATTAAAAAAATAATCACGATATTCCCAGATATTCAATCACTGATAGTGAATGTGACTCAAAGATATCAGATCTGTGATTGACTCGCGGTTAGTGATTTTAAGCTCATCACTAATATACCTATAATATTGAAATAAATTATCATCCTCGTGTCGTCTTAGGGTGGGACCCATCTCGCCCAATGGGTGGATGTTGTGTGGGAGATGGGGAGGAGAGCTGTTGGAAGGGAACCTTTAAGCTGAGATTTAAAAAGATCCAGATGGTAAAAAAGAGCTCGGTAAATTATGCCGCATCCGTGCCATCGCGCACATGAACGATTCTCTCTCACGCGACTGTTGTTGATTATCTACGGATGCTGGGCACGATTACCAAACCATAAATACCTAGCCCTAGATACTTTTCATCAGTCACATAATACTTTACTAATTAATTATATTATTAAGAACTCGAACGATTCGACCAAATATAATGTACAACTCGATATACCAACTCATATTTATTGAATTAGCGTTAAACACAAAGACGTTATCGTAAAAAAAGTAGTATAGAAACTTAAATAAAAAATATTTTTTGCATTACATAATGGATTAATCAAAATATTAAAAGCAACCTCAGACAAGTCTCGAAATAAGAAAAAAATATTCACTTGATGAATTTTGGCTGTCAATCTGTGAATTTTGAAAAATTATTTCTCCTTTAAACATTCTATGATCAAATATGTAAAATAGTCATTGTCCATCGACTTTTTAAATATTTTATTTTGGCGTTTTTTTTATGAAACTATTTTATTTTATTTATTAATAATTCAATTAAACCAAATTATAAAAAAAATATTACCAAAAATACTAATTAGGAAACTAACACTAGATAGCCTATTATTTTCAATTAAAAATGACCTTTTATATTTTTATGCAAGTTTATTTACGGTTCTGCGTAATAACTGAGTTCAATATTATTAAGAATTTAGAAAAAATAAAGGATTAATATTCGTAACTGATGGACATTAAACAATGATTAAAAAGTTTCTTCTAGTTTAATAGTTAAATTGTGTTCATAATTTTCGGATATATGTGGTACGAAATAAATTAATACGTATAGATAAATATTAGTATTAGATGGTAGAAGACCTCGAGACGGAGACATAAATGTCTCATCCCTTACTTGGTGAGCTATTAAATATGAATGCCTAGAGTAGCTACCGGCCCGGCGAGAGATGTCCCCGTTAATGTATCGGTGTTATCAGTTTTAATTAGGGTGAATGACGCACAATGCTTTAAGTTCCGAGATGGGCTTTTTAATATTTAAGTATAAGATAAAGTTTCATCTGATGTCATTATGACAGACGTGGAACCTTCGTTTGCCTTTCATACCTCGTTCAAAGTTTTCGGAGTTTATTATTAAATAAACTATTCCATTGGGTTTGATGTTTTATACAATGTTTATATTATTTACAATCAACATTTCATAAAATAATCTTCAAGTGCTAATTTTTAGCTATTCTGTATGAAATATTAATGATATATAATTCAATGACCCTAATATTAGTAATGATGATGCACAGTAATTTTATTTTAATATCTTTCGTGCTTATATCATAAACTTGTGAATTGACCTATTTGACTGTCGATTTAAATTAACTACGTAGAGTATATTCATCTTATATATACTATATAGATTTTTTATGTATATCTCTCTAATTGACTAATTTAATTTATGTTAAAAATATCATAAAACTATGTTATGAAACAATGTAACTTCGCAACAAAAATGTATTTTCATTAAAAATTATTATTATAGATAATGTAGTATAATTAAGTTCGGTGTTTTTAGATAAAGAGCAACTTTTATAAGTTCCACGAAGCAGTATGTTAGGCGATTATAAAGGCATGTATACACGGATGAAATTTATCTCGGATTCGTCTCGAGTGCGCGTAAAGGATAATACAGAGTTGAGAGTGACGCAACCGGTACACGCACACTTTCACCAACAAGTGTCTGAGATTAGAGAAGTTTTATCCATTAACAAATACCATAAAGAAATAACGGACAAGATGCATGCGGCTAAGTTAAAAATACTGAGGTCTGGTAGAGTCACGGAATTCAAAATATTTACATTCGTGGTTCTTTTAGTATGGCTCCTGTTCCTGACAAAAACTGTCACATTTTTACAATGCGCATTCTCACACAATTGAAAGAGTACAAAATATATTTCTGAGATTTGTCAATCATGCCACGAGAGTAATAAAATGTTGATTTTCTTTTATGTTCAATAAACTTATTAAAGCTGAGCGAAAGATAAATTATTTTCGATTTAGTATGTCTATTCATATGTCCATATCAAAATCAGCCGATAATAATTATATCAACTAATAACGTAATCAATTATTGTAAACTCCACATATCTATTTTGATATTTCAATAATTCAACATCTAACTTGTTTGGGACATATATTTATTTGTTAATTATTCTTGAACGAAAATAATGTACTGTGCCTTCGCCCTCCCCTCCCTCTCCTCACCCGGCTCGCTGCTGCCAGTCAAACGGCGACCTTGAAACGGTGCGGGTTACCGCAAAATATTGTGAATCGAAGAATAGTCTTAAATTGAGACGTCGCGTCTAAAACAGTGCATTCTAAAAGACCCTTGACGAAGAAAGTGATAAAATTTTCAGTCCACCTTGGAGATGTCTGAAGAACTGGATTGTGGTGAGTGCATACCTCCTTCCAAATATCCTGTTTCTTCCGGCATCTATTCTTTTACGCAACAAACTATTGTCATTTTCAAAAGTCTATGAATTAAATGATGTGGTCACTAAAAAATGGGGGTCAACTTAAAATAAAACATTAGAAGACCCGTGAACATATTGGGTTTTTGTTATATCATAATTACAGTGTAGTGTGAGTGGCGAAGGTTGACAGAGGACATAAGACAATCATTAATACGCTTTCAGTGGATGGACAATGCCTGATGATAATTATTACATTATTACAATTTTGTATTTTGTATTTTGCAGATTAATTACTTGTTTTAAACTATCTTTATAAAGATTATTTTCAATATGATTGGCTAATTTAGAGAAGTTATCAATTGATAGACATTGAAGATTCTTAAATCTAGTTTTAAAATTTCAAGTAAATTAAAAGTCATCCCGACGCGAACTTGGATGGCGGCTAGGCAACAACTAATTATAGATTGGATACATTATAAGTATGACGCACAGAGACACGTTGTTTCTGCGCAACTCGGTCAGCACGACGTGCTAGAGACGAGTCTTCGTGAGAAGAAAATACTATACTTACATAAAATGAACTGTTGAAAAATTTAAGATCTCTGAATTTAATAATAAATACAGATGTCGCGTTATACATAGTACATATGTCCAAATGTCATAAATTGTATGGAATCATATAAATATGTAATATCTATACATATATTTATACGTATACATACATATAAAATATCCTACCTTATTGAAAACACCTTAAGAAGAGTGTCTTCGCATGTCAATAATGTTAATATGTCAAACAGAGAAAGACGTTTGAAGTTTTTGACGTCCGGAAAAAATACGCTGACAATCGTATTGCGTAAATAATAAAAATATTTTTTTTAAATTTCATGTACCTCTCTTTTCTTTGTATTTTAAGCTTATTTTTATTATCGTGCAGTATATCTGCCAAACCAAAGAAATAAATCACAAACTTGACATATGATTCTACGTAAAATATATTTATAAATTATTAATATTTTTTGTATGAAAATAAACTTACCTCTTTTGTCTTCCATTATACATACTATATTATAAGACGGCCTTTCACTAAAAATCATTACTTAAACAGACCCGGAAACATTGGAAAAAAATAATAGAATCCAAGCATAAATAGTTGTAAGTACCAGGCACGGTCGCTTTAAACATGCTTTGGATGCTCCGCATCCCTTGTGTTCTAGAGTCAAAATGCTTTGGACTTTTTGTTTCTAGCAGAAAACTACACTGGTGCAAATAATTTCATTTTGTCTTTTAGAGACCAGTCATAACACACACCACGACACGGAGCGAGTCAAAATACACATACATTCTCAACAGCATACATATATATACCAGCAACAGTGGATTCTACCATTCGTTGCGTATGCACAAAGTTTAAATGTATTCGACTTTCGCGCATGCGCATTCACTTCCGCCTGTCAACGTCTTCGAATACTGTATACGTATTCGTTAACAGCATCCAACGTCAAACGATTTTAATGCTTATGGGTAATTAATGGGCTTATGGTTATGCACAAAATAGCATACATATTACGAAACGAGAGGATTGTTTTGAGAAATTTATTTGTATGACGCATTTTTAACAGTTTGGCTTGAATACTGGAATCCGAATTATTGAAATATTGAATATCCTTGGATTATGTTATATTTGATAATAGGTATAAACTTGTTTTCCAGTATCCCTTCTACAAAAAGTCACCGACCGCCACTGGTAAGTATCTAACTATAATGTAATATTATTGGGTAGATGTCCTCGTGAAAGATCTATATATTATTTATTAATTCCTTTCCTTATAATAAAAATATTTTTTTTAATGAGTAATATAATTTCGAAATGTGTGTTTTCACAACTTTTGCACTTGTTGTCAGAATTAACTCAACCGTTTATTGAAAAATTACATTTTTAAAATCTTAGCTAAGTTCGTTAATAATCGTGATATGCTATCTTATTTCGAAATAACCGCTTATAAAAAAAATCATTAGTCCGCTAGTTTCAGTCCTAGAGAGAAAAGTAAGAAACATTATTTCACTCAGTGACGAAATCTACATGATTCTTAAAGCCAGTATCGAAATTATTAAGTGATTTTTAAAAGTAAAAACTTAATCCAATCGGGTTAATAACGATGGAGTAGAATTAAGTACAATTATATGTTTAAAAATTTTAATCCAACATAAATGTTTAATCTTAACGCCTCAAAGTGACTCCTAAGCATCAAAAGTAACAATTTATATATTAACATCAAATATTAATGTTGTTACATTTAAAACCAAACTCTAACCCAATTCCATGTTAAATTCATTCTGATGAGGCACAACCGTGAAATTTGGGTTTGTTCTGAAAATTAATGTAGGGCCAACGTAGAACGCAAATATTATTGGATAAAGTACTTCGCAATAATTCGCTACAAGAAAAGGTCACGTCTAAAGGTTACAACGCGAAACGGCGCCTTTTATTTGGATCAACCCTGCGAATGGAAAGAGAAATGGCACAGATTAAAAGTTAGAAAACGGACCGTGCAGTACATCGTTATATTATATAAGGGAGGTAGTCCATGATAGGGTTACCAAAAATGTATCACAATAAAAATATTGGCTTCAAAAAAAAAATTGTAAATCTTTGAATACGTGTCGTTTTAGTTGTAACTGAAAAATTATGCCCCAATGAAGAATAAAAAAAGGCATTGGGTTTCAATTCAAAATGAAAGGACCATTGTATTGTATATAAGATGATGTAACATTAATTTTGATGTACTTTGCATTTCATTGTCAATGCATGTTTAATACCCACTGTAGTATTTACAGGCTGCGGTGTGTATTCACATTATAGAAAACGTATGTGATGTGCGTTTTTAAAAGGTTTAACGACTATATTTTAAATTATAATATATACCACAATTCCTTGTGTTGTATTGTCATTATACTGATAATACTCTGTAAATCATAAAATGCAATTAATATAAGAATACACGGTTTATCCGTGTAACAGTGAGAACAAAACCTTATCTCTTATAATATTCACAATTTTAAGTATTTATATTAATGATCGTATAAATAATTAATATAAATACTTTAATCGTTATGTAACTTGAACTAAGATTAAACTGTTTTTTATTACTTGCCAAACTGCAGAACAGTTTTACGGCAAGGATTGCCATTCACATAGTAATTAAAGGGTTTTTATCAACAACATTTTAAAAAAAATACATTAAAGGAAACCAAAATTTGTTGAGAATGTGTTCTTTCATTTTATATTTCACTCATTATTTTTCATAGTGTTTAATAAGTCTTTATTGATTTTATTCAACATTCTTGGCACAATTGAATGATTACTTTTAGTAATCAGTCATTGCTCGAAGAATTGCAAATAATAAGTTACCAATCGAACACAATGATGGTTAAAATCACTAATTTATTTATTTATTTGTAATCAAAACAAAAAAATCCTCGATTCACTTACAACACATATATATCGCACACCTAGATCAAAACTAAGACAACTTAAAAAGTAATTTTTAAGTAAACAAAAAAATAAAATCATTTTTCTCCATTTTTTGTTACTAAAGTTATGAAACTAAATAACATTTTAGGTCATAAATGTATCCTAAAATTGCACTATTCGAAAACTGAGACTAATTTAATTGTATATATGACAGAGTATCCGAATACAATAATAACTAAAAATTCTTTGTTTTTTGAGTTGTCTTTTGATCTAGGTGTGTGATATATACACATTTATAAAGGTAAGTATCATTTCATAGTGTCATTTCGAATTAATTTATCTTACTTATTTAGTCAATGCCAGCCTCATTGGGTTACATCCGAGGCAAATATTTATTTTTCTATATGATATTTCCCATCCATCCAGGTATAATTCTTGGTCTAACACATAATTAAATTTCAAATAATGTTAACACCATATTAATCTGATTAGAATAATATGATATGTAGAAATATAGCACTAACATTGTTAGATATTGTTATTGATAAAATTATTTGTTTAATGTATATTAAACATAAAAATGTAAGGCATTTATTTATTTATAAGTAACGTGTTATGCATAAGCTACTCGTTTATGATATTTAAAAACTTATTAATTAATTATTTTTTCTCTCGGTGGATACTACCCTTATTTTTCAACCGGTACTGATCTACTAATCCGCTTACAGTAAACACAAAATATCACAACCTTTCCACGAGGGCTCAGGTTATGAATATAATTTAACATTTCGGTTTAATTAAAGGTTCGATAATACTTACATGAACGCAATTACAAAACACTTTATTTTAACGTAGGGGTTTCATCCCTGCGACACGATTGTATTTAATACTACACCAATTTCATTATTAAATATTTGAAAAAAAAAAATTGGAACAGATTGTCAAAATGAAATCGGTGAGGTTTGGACCTCCCACGTTTATGGCTGATAAATTATTTATAGTAATGCTCTCGCTAATTTTGATTTACCATAATGAAGTTTAATATTATTCTTATGTAAAATTCCAATAAAAATTTATTTACATATCATAAACAACTTAGTAAAAGTAAAGTACGTTTTTGTTCGAGCCTTAACTAGAAGATCAACAAGTCTTATTTTTCATAGTAATTATCATAGCTCAACATTTTCACGTTCGCTTAAGATTGAAAAATATTGTATATATTTATGTAAATATATTATACCTATTTATTAATATTTAAATATTAATAAATAGGCATTAGACTTGTTTGTATAGATATTTGAAAGTATTTTTTTATTACGTTTAATATTTTTATTGGTCAAGAAACTAGCAATAACTCTTTTCGATAAACCCGGTTTAAAGGCAATTTTCGAACGACGAGGCGAGGGGTGGCTTCAAGGGGATGGAATTTGAAACGATACGGGGTCAACCCTCATAAACTCTTGATGATTTTGTATCCAAATTAACCGCAGTAGACTTAGTGAGAAATTCCGAAATTTCTGCTTTGGCTGCACACAACCGTCGAATGTTTATATAAAGCCTTATTTGTTAGTTGACCCCTTTAAATTTGGTTTTGAAAACTTCATTAAGGGTTCGAAGATTGTATAGGCCACCCACTACATATATATTTCGATAATAATAATATGAAGGGTAAATTTAATTCCAAGTATTTTTATAATTTTAAGTAACATCAATAATCTTTTACGTAAACCTTCATATTGAAATCAAAAATGGTTTAAAATATTAACCTTCTAATTTTACAACGTTTCCTTAAATTATTTTACTGCACCTCTACATACAGTCATCTAGGATTTATAGTAGGAGTACTATAAATTGTTAATGGACCCGATTCAAATATATTATATGCCTCACTTAATGGATGTATTTTCAAACTCACAAATTAGAAATAATGTTAATTTTAACATTATCAAAACTAAAAGGTAACATGACTTTATTTGGCCTAAACTCAAATGGTAACAGTTAATAGACCTGAATTTAACGAGTGTAAAAATAATATATTAAAAAACCAACAGGTTTACAAATTATGATATTATATTGTACTATTCTGAAACTCTTGTATTCGACTCATTTTTTAAACAAATCAATGAGAATTAATTGCACTTTACGTTTAATTAATTTAATTAATTTACTTTACTTTTACTAAATAGTACGAAACTCGGAAATAAAAATAAAAATTAAATTCGAATCACATATAAATAACTAACTTACTAATATAATCCAAATATAGAAAAATTGTCTACAAATTGGCCTAGTGAGACAACATATTTATAGAATATAATTTAAAATATTATTTTTAGAATACAAATGCTAATCGGTTTCGTTTTTTAGATTAAAGTACAGAAAATTGTATAATTTTAAGTATACAATAATGTTTCTTTATAAATATTATAATATAACGTTATGGTTCCTACTTCAACGTAAAATCTATGGTAAAAATTCTCCTGGCCGACAACACTGGCGGACGATTCATGGTGATTTTTCTCTTTTGCAAAAGCGGACGAGATATGCCATTTGGGATATCTCCGTAAAAAAAAACAGTAAAATGTAGTTCAAAGGAATAAAAAAAAGTGTAAATATTATCACATTGGTTCTATCCTGCATTTATGTCGTGTTAATTATGGTAGAGTGCTCTAAGAGTGCGCGAACGATAAGAGTATGCACCATTCATAATATGCGCGCTAGATGTCTAGATGCTAAATAAACCATAAAAAACGGATGTCAGGTAAGTTTTCATAATATTCTGTATTTTGATAAATTATTTTTACATCTTGTAATTTGTATGATGTGTTCGTTTAGGATAATATGGGCTATTTTTTTTTATATCAATGTAGCAAGCGTCCACCGGCACCGTAATTCTTCAATTCTAACTGAGATAGGACCACTTGTATCAAATGTGAACAATGCCGGTGGCCTGTAAGAGTGGGCAGGCTTAAAGTTTGTAAGAATGCGCGTGCACTCTTACAGATCTATGGGCACACCGATATCCGAATCTAATTTAACATTACAAGACCTGATTTTCCTAAACGTAATAATAAACGTAATATTAAACATAATAGATACATATTATTGTTTTCAAAATGTCTTCACGAAAAAAGAAGTCAACACGTAAACTGTGTTCACAAGCAGTCTTGGATAAAGCCAAAAATAGGATCATCGATGGTGAAAGTAAGAGAAAAGTCGCACTTTTCCTTGGAATGGCAGAGAGCATGTTAAGAAAATGCCTTATGAGAGATACCGTATTTACAAAGCTTGGCAGATATGACCTAACTTCATCCAAGGAGATGGATGCCAAACTCTCTAACCATATATAAACTCTAGACATATTCTATGGCCTGACAACAAAATCCATAAGAGCTTTGGCTTTTGATTTTGTCAAAATTGTTAACTGTAAGTCTTGAAATATCAGCTATATCCACTGAATTATCGACTACTGCAAAACTCTGAATTGACCATGGTAACCCTGGAAACACCTAATCCATCTTTCAGAACATCTGTAACCTCGATCAAACCGCAAAGGTAAAAATTTTGAAATACTTCCAAGCTCACAAGCAACAACTACTCGAAGAAGCCAACCAAGAAAGAAAGGTAGAGTATAGCCTTAACAAAACTAACAGAAAGGCGAAGACAAATCTCAAGAGACCCAAATAACAAAAAGATGTGGAGCTGCCCGGGATGCAAGGAAGTCTTCAAGAAACCAATATCCGAAGATAGATATATTGGGTAGAGTGCATGATGTGTACTCAGTACGGCAGTGAGACCCGTACCCAGCGACAGTACCCAGCGACGCCATTGTACATTAATGTTTGAAGATACGGGAGGAGTGTTCCGTTTCATTGATTTATTCTTATTTAATTTGACTGTCACTCAGATTTGTCCATCAAATTATAACAATGAAGGCATGAGGATTCAAGGAATGTGACCATCTCGCACCTCGACATGGCACGATAACTTACACAAGACTTCCAAAATAGACGTCCACGGCAACTGCTCAAGTAATATAATTTACATCAAATTTATGTAATGGCTCTGAAACTTTGATTGTCCGAGATGCGAAATACTTCCTGATCCGATGCAACTCCGGTGTAATTGAACTGCTTTGATTGTGTCCTAATTATTTGAAGATCTCCGACTTCTTTATATATTTAATTTTAACGTGGAAAATATGCAGTTTTAAAGATTGAATTTAGTGGAACATAAATTTATGGCAGTTCTCTGTGACAATAATGATTGATCCTTTTTTTAATTTCATTTTCTATCTATTTAATGTTGTTTGTTTTCTTGTAAATCATATTACTTCAAACCACTTTCAATTTTATTATTTATTTATTTCCCTAAGATTGCTGTTCAGGGCAGATAGTGAGCAGTAGTCAAGTCTGTTAATTGTACACACATTAACTCATGCACTACTCTGATGCTACCCGGTGGGCGTACGGACATATATCACGTCCGTCACAAAGTACTAGATGAAAACTCATCAATTCAACTTTCAGGTATCGAATTAAATTATTAAACACAAGGGAAATAAGGACCAACTTAAGCGAAGCGAAGCTTAATCGGCGCCACCAGCCATCACTCTTCCTCAACCGTAACCTAATAAAAAACGTTTTTTTTTACAAAAAGTTGTTCACATTGATCTTTTGAAATTTATAAATTATTTCCATTCCCGTTAATTAATCATCTACTTTCTTTAAAAATGTCTCATTTAAATTAAAAATATTAGAAAACGTCACTTGATGACATCTCAATCGATTAAAAATAACGATTATCAATTCAAATAAATATGAGGCCATACCTTTTCAATTTCTCCAATTTTATTCTATCATTATTCATCAACATCTGGGAACTAGGTTTTATATATCGAACTCAAAAAGTTTGAATTGAATATCAAGTTTTTTTCAAATCTAGACCAAGTATTTTTTTTTTGCCAGACGATTAAAGAATTATTTTGTTCGAAATATGCGCGCAAATGTCTTACGTCTTTATATAACTTTTAAGCGTAGTTTACGTTAAGACCAAAAAAACAATATTTCTGGGATAATAAATAAAACCTTTCAAATTTAAACACTATGGAACGCTGTAGTACTTTGGGGGAAAATGTAATATTGTTTAATGTGTGTATTTGTCAAAAGGATGTGTTTTATAGTGAGAAAACGTTTGCCCCATTGTATTTCACACATTCACTCCTCACACGTTCGTCTGAATTATAAAGCGGAGTGGAGTGTGCATAATAAAATACTATATTAAATTAAATAACAATTACTTTGTATGAAACCACGAAATTTATTATACGTCAACCGGTTTCGCTTATCTCAAGCTTCATCGGGACGTATTTAGAACTGAGCATGATGTAGCTTGAGATAAGCGAAACCGGTTGACGTCAAATAAATTTCATGGTTTAGTACAAAGTTATTGTTATTTTATTTAATATAATATGTCAAACCACAGAGTGATTGCTTTCTACGAAAATATTATAAGATACAACTAACAGTAGATCGATGATTATTAATGCTTGAAATATAATATAATATATACAAATATAAGCAATAAGAAATCTATATCATGAAGCGTTTGTTAGTGGATTAGTTGGGGGGACGCGCTAAGGCCGACTCCCTGAGCGGCTGCGGCGCTTATTATTGTTATCTGTTGGGGATCAATAGCAGGCATGTTTTTGATTTGATATTGATGAGAGCCCCATTTTACACATTGCATTTTGCGCAGATTGTGATAGATTGATACAGGCGATATACATCCACAATACAATATAAATTTTATATGTAATTTACACGCTTCATCTGCTGTTAATTTTGATGATGTAAAAATGAATAACATTTTTTTAGTGTAAGAAGTAAGAGATATACAAGGTTTAAATAAGAATAGTAGCCATGTTTATTTATATTTTGATTGTTATTTTTATTCTGTATAGTTTTACATTTTAACATGGAGCGTTTCGCATTGGAACAATGTTTACAAGTTATTATCAAAAACTGAGACAATCAATTTATTAAAAACAACATTCAACATCATTTCCAGAAAAAAAAACCTTTCGATTGGCCGCCTGGATCACGTGATATCTCTTCTTTAGAATTTTAAAACAACAATTGAGCAATTAAAAAGCAACACAACTTGTGTTATTGGTGAAATATCACCAGATTTATGTGAAAGCGTTGGCTGAAAACTAGATCAAATCAAACGTGCACATTTCAATGAAATTATATTCCATTATTAATGACATCAAATGATCTTTCAAATGAAATAAAATCATTGAGGTCATACTATTAAAAAAAAATTTAATTCAATTTTAAAGTTTTATCATACTTGCTGGGTAAACCTGTATATGACGTAGATGTGACGAATATTAAATGCAAGCTGTGCTTTTGGTAAACTACTATCACGTGGGAAATGAATGTGCTGATAAACTGGCCAAGGAGGCCACTCTTTCCGGAGTTTTCGCTCATCAATTCCATATTCCGATGTATGACAGACTTAATATGGTAAAAAAACGTACGAATTATACCTGAACTACACTTGGATGGATCCAAATAACCATAAGGGTGATCGGCTTAAAATAATTCAAAAATCTATTCCCCGCGTCCCTTGGTTCACCAAAAGGAAAGTCTCCAAAAAAAAATTTTATTCAATTTTAATGTTCTATAATGCTTGCTGGGTAACCCTGTATATGACGTAGATGTGACGAATATTAAGTGCAAGCTGTGCTTTTGGTAAACTACTATCACCTATGTTTGATAACCACGAGCTGCGCAAAATCGCCAGCGTGTCGGTTTATAGTTATTTAGTATTACCCACACTACTTTATGAATGCAAATCATTGGTGTTATATAGCTACGACCTAAATTCTCTTGAGAGAAATCTCAACAGATACTTGAGGATGATCTTAGGTATAAAATGGGAAGAGCGTAGAACAAACTTGAGTATCGTGGAAGAGGCAAACATTACGCAAGTGCAAACAAGACCGCCGAAGAAGAAGAAGAAGTTTATCACGTAACAAAATAGGATTATTTCGTTGAGATATTTTCGAATATCCAATTTTCTCATTTCACGAATAAATAAAACAATATGATTACACATCTAAAATGAAAAAAATACGTTTTTCATTATTTCGTCTCCAAAATCCGAGCCAGTTCGACACAAAGAGAGCGGAAACACAAGATTGGAAATGGGTTATTTTTGTTGGCACGCATCTGCGAAGGTGAATAGATTTGGCAATATTGATGGATTAGAAATGGATTTCGGGATTTCGGGCAAATATTTGATACAAGATGAAAGGTTCTTTCTACCCGTCGCGTCGGGTCGGTGGAATTTCTTCTTGCGTGAAGCGAAAATTTAAAATTGTGTCACTGAATTTTGCCTCCAGATAAAATAAGCGATGACTTTTATATGATTTTAAATCAGGTTCGGGGTCATTATTGCAAATAAGAGTCCTTCAAAAAACCCCGCTAGATATTTAGGTTTAATACGTATGTTCAAGCGCATTGGACCAAATATTATATTACGTTAATGGGTTAAATAAATTTAGATAAATCACTAAGAAAGTTGCGCATCTATCGAAAAAATATAGTCGTCGAATCGAACTCGGAACGATAAATCGTTGAGATCGGTAGATAAAATGATTCATAAAATTTTTAATTATCACGAAATTATATGTTCTTATTGTTTCTGCATAATTAAAATATTATTTTATTACAAATTAATAAATACAAGTTAAAATAAATCTAAATATTTAAACGGCGAGTTTTTTAATTTATCGACCAAATAAGGTGTTATGGAAAACTTATGGGAGTTAATATAAGAATGGCATAAACGTTATATTTTTTATCGGAATAATTAACGTTTTGTCCTGATCAGACCATAAATTGTTTATTGAAAACTATGTGTGAAGTGGGTATTCGGTTTGTTTATGCCGATTTTTTAAATATACATCTACTCGGATTAAAATTACGAAACGAAATTTTGCATTTCCTGAACTGGTAAATTAGGAAATGATATATTTATTCTATGTTTAGAATTTTTGCCATATAAGCGATCATATACAGAACCTAATCCAACATAATTTAATCCAAAGATTTTCAATTGGGCTTAGACGTATTTATTTATGATTTAATTTTATTTAATAATGTACCTTAGTAATATATAACAGAAAAACCATCACTACTTCCACCAACCCTTGATTTTGATGAATTAATAAGTACATAGATTTAGTAGATTTAATAAGGAATAAGGCGATAAGGGGATGACCGCAGCAACCTCTCATCTCAGAGATTGGAAAGAACAGGCGCCTTTGCTGGCTTAGGGACGTTTTAGGATTTCTCCTGAGAGCCTCCATCAGAGCTGCCTCCTAGTCAATCCAGCGAGGGCTCACCGCCTCGGTACACCGACCATCCCTAAGTTCTTAGGGGTTGTTTGTGTTTGTGTTAGAGGGTATGTTATTCCAATCATGAATCGCAAATTAAAACATTGAAAGTTGATCCATCAACCGGTGGGCACCAAGTAATAAATAAACTTAATTAATATTAATTATTTATGTTACTGATATTTAAATCAAAATAAAAATAAGTATTTTTCATTACTCTGCTTTAGAAGCAGTTTTATATATAATCTTCAGATTTTTAATTTTTAAAATTTATTAAGCAATATGAGTAATATTTATTCGAATTAAGGTAATATATGAGTTTTTAAATAGTAGGTCGTCTAATAAGACTTTGGGGATTTTTTTAAATGTCATTTTCCCGCAATTTTGTTTTTTTATTACAAAAAGTGACATATTTATCTCTAAAATATCTTATTATTTTCTTAATTTTTGAGCTTCAATGATGGAGTGTTAAAAATGAACATTTTAGACATATACTTATTTTCGCCTTTAGTCAAGGAATGGTCAACGAAAAGCTAATCTGGTAAATTCTACCACATCCACCCTACTGTCCCGACCTCGTTTCGTCAAATTATCACCTTTTACGGTCGCTCTCCAAACAAATGCGTTAAGGTTTAACAACAAATTAAATCGATAATATTATTTCGATACCAGACCAGCTGATTTTCAAATAAAAGACATCGACAAATTGATTGAAAGATGAAATGGAGTCCTGAACAATAATGGGAAAAACATAATTGATTGAAATGTTATACTTTTTGTTTAAAATTTAATTATATAATAAATAATTAAACGAAACCGCAAAGACATATTAGACGACCCAATAATAACGATTGTATTTAATTATATCTACATACATACATCATTCTGTAAATGCCCAGATATAACTTTATTTCTCGTATTTAATAAATGTATGTTTGTCCTTTCCGACTGTCTCTGTTAGTCGTCCTTCCTGGTAGGAGGCACGATTGTCTTTGTCATTATTTAGTCAATATATTTCTGTCTTGACTTTTCTCTTTGTCCTGTTCCTTCTGCATAGTATATTCTTAGGTAGCAGTTAGATATATTTTTATCGTAAGTAATTACATAATGGAAAAATTATATTAACTGTACTGTAAAGATCCGATAGTAAGTATGGATTATTTCATCTCGACATCCAAGACTCCAGGTCCCAAATTACACACGCTCATCTTCTAGTATTTCATCTCGTGCCTTTACAATATACATCTTTACAATATTTCACTTTATAATGTACAACTTAGTAGCTAGCTATCACATTTTCCCGTCGGTACAGCTTCCAAGATCATTTTGGGTAACCTCTCTAGGGTATTCTCAATGTCCGGGCAGTTCAGCCGACATTGTTTCGTGTATGTATATCAACGGGGTATTATTATTTCTTATTCTGGAAACATTACTTCTTCCACTCTAAGCTTCTAAGCTTTATTTCTGCCACTTCTCGGATATTTATTGCTCTCAGTTACAATTAATCGTTACTTTACATACAATAAAATATATTCTTTTAAAAACCAGTTACTTTAAAGAGACGAAAACATATCAGAGAACTTATCACGTTATCCATGTCCATCGCTATTTATAATGTTATATCACTGTGTATCGGGTAATTATTCTGAGCAGTCGTGACTGGAACGTGTGACGCGTTATCGTTTTTAGTCCTGTATCTCGAGTTTTGTTAGACTTATTTTGAATTAACAAAAATATGATAATAAAAATATATGTTCAAAACACTCTCCAAATTTTTGCAAAAATCACATACTATTTCATAAGATTATCAGAAATAAAATAAGAGAAGGCAAACTTGTTCCGTTTTCACATCTATTTTTTTTCGAATTGAGTTTATAATTCTGATAAGGTTAAAAAACACTTGATTATAGCACAATTATGTTATAACAATTTGAATGATTTTTAACATTTAACATTGAAATTTTTATTATGTCATTAAAACAGATAAAATATACATATTTTTAAAAACACATTTGTGGTTTACGTGAAGTTTACACGAGTCGAAAATAATATGGTTTACATGAAATATAAATTCTCTGTGGAAAAGATAGAATGTCGGCTCAATTGAACACGTAAAATGACACAACTTGTCTACAATTTGTAAAGTTCATTGAACGTAGCAGTCTATCAATTTGATATAATGAATTTCACCTGTCATCCTGCATACATATCAGCCAGATTTTCAACCATCCCCCGTTAAAATCGGTTGACAATCGTGTAATCTAAATATGACAGCCGAGCGGTGAATTTATATTCATAACGGCTGGAAATATTATTTTGTTTAAAAAATCTATTTATTGAACACCGGTAAGTTGTAATCATTCGAATCGATCGCATAATACCCTTCAATACACGAGCACTGTAAGACTTCATATAAAATCCCGTGTCTATAGAATGAGACCCGATAAGATATATCTCAGAGATTTAATTGAGATACATTCAATACTAAATACATGTATTAAGATTTTGATCTGGATATAGAGATCAGCTTGAGATAACTAAAAAGAAAAAATAACTCAAATCCGTATATACAACGAATGATTTGATAGCGGGACTCGACATGTGCGTCCAAAAGTCACATATAACTTATAATTTGTTCCATCAGAAGATGTCTCTTTCCTGAGTTTTCGCTCATCAATTCCATATTCCGATGTATAACAGACTTAAAATGGTAAAAAAACGTACGAATTATATCTGAACTACACTTGGATGGATCCAAATAACCGTAAGGGTATTCGGGTTAAAATAATTAAAAAATCTATCCCATGCGTCCCTCGGTTCACCAAAAGGAAAGTCTCCAAAATAACAATAAAAAATATCTCTAGAATGAGAATTAGGCATTGCTAGGAAGCCTCAAATTTATTTAGATTGAAATTAATAGATTCCCCAATGTATGAGTGTGGTGCCGAGGAGAATCCTTTGACCTTTTTTGCCTGTCCATTGCGGATCATATGTTTTTTTACAGTAATCTCGTCAATAGTAATTTTCAACTCTCAGTTAACTTGTGTCATCTTCTTTCCCTTAATTCGCCACATTTAATTTATATAATAGCGATTTTTTTGAACGACAATGTTATTGACTTGTAATATAATATTTCCTATTCTATAATATTATTGTACTTTTTTTTATAAAATAAAGTTTTAACTTGATCAATGGTACAAATCACTCTTGAAGGGTGGATTGCCTATTTAAAATATAATAAAAGTCATCGTTAAATTAGGGAAACGCCTGTTTGCCCGGAAGTAACATAGACCGTTATTCCGTCAAACTCTTATGGTTGAATGTTTAACATTCACACTAATTTACGTTATAATAATTCAAATAATAGGGTGATAACAAAAAAAACCATAACGAGCCGATGTGCGAATGTAACAATAAAATATAAAACAATAAACGCAACTGCGACATAGACCATTGTTCCATTTGTGGAACTCACGATTCCAGCTGTGTAAAATGACATAGCAACGACATATGTTGGTTTCTATAGGAACTTACTTACGAAACGCTACATTTAATGATATTTAGTCAAAAACCTGATTTCGCTAAAAATGTAACATAGACCATTATTTGGCCGAACCCTTCAATTATATAAAATGAGACAAGCAGAATGCATTGGATTACAAATATTTATTTCGTTTTAACTGCTGCTGAGGAGATCCAAATCCATCCTACGCAAATTTAACATTAATGGTCAATGGACTGACATATGACGTTTGATGTAAAATAAGCGTGAAGTGAGGCGCAAGAATCTAAAGAATCTCACGGGAGCAAAATCCGTATCTCAGAGACTGTCTCATGTATAAAATCTCTTAAAAATATAATCTGTGGATACAGGCTTTTAAAATACTTTACTCAAATGATTTTAGATTCAAATGATCCACAAGTTTAAAGTGTGCCAGTGGTCTACGATGCTATGGACACAGAAATTAAGGAATTCGCTAAAGTACTAAAATAGAGGATACGTAGTATTCCCTCAAATACTGTAATTGGAATGGCTATGAGCCAAATATCTCAATTGACGAAACGACAGCCGACTGGATAACAAGGTGCTAGATGGAGACCTCGTGCTGGAAGTCGAAGCGAGTTGTTTACAAAATCGCTGATCATTGGAACGACGATGTAAAATGGAAGTAGTTGGGTGTGTCACATAAATTACATTATGATAACTAATGGTCTTTGGAAGAACAGACGATAAACGTTAACTAAAGTAGAAAAATAAAAAATGATCGAGTTTGAAAGAAATAATATTTTTAATTAATTTAATCATGTCCTCACTGTACACTTATACAAAAAAACTTTGCCGCATTTAAAGGAATTAAAAATTTGACAAATAAACGTCTCTCATATTAAAACATCTAATGTACTTTTAAAAAGATTTGTTATGGTTTATTTTTAACTAGTCTAAATGGTAGGTATATTAATATGCATTTCTATGGCGAGCATTAAAGAAAATACACTGATAAAAAACATTTTGACAAGTCAATTATTAAGTAATATTTTTAAAAGATTAACAGTGTTATACTTGCATAATTGTGTAACATGATTCCATCTAACTTAATATTTAGTATTTACTAATAGACTATTAATATAAAAATTAGAAGGCTTTCATTTTAAAGTAAAATATTCATCTCTACTTACAGCAGATGGAGCAATGTTGATTATTAATCACTAAAACCATTCACTTCAAAAGGCACTTCACTTATTAAAAATAACAGGTGTAAAATGTTCGTAAATATTAAAATATGATAAATTATCACAGAAAAATATTTTTGTATACATATATATTATCATCAGCTGTCTCTTCTTTTGTGTCGAAGGAAGATCGTCCTTTACGATTGTGGGTCCTCAGGTGGCTGAAGAGTCCCATCTTGGATCCACAAATTCTGGAGCATCTTGGGTATGATTGTAATTGGTTGTACTCTGTAATTGTTCTTCCGTATCCTTGGTTTTCTCTTCCTGTTTGCAACATTATGTTAGCATTCTACTTTAAAGTATTGGATATCACTGTATACCTTTGCCCTCCAGTTAGATATATTTTTACCAGCGAGCTTCCGAGTAAGGCTATTAATTTTGAAGTATCGATTTTAATGAGTCATTGAAGGGTTTTTTTTGGCACCCATCTAAGCGTTTGCCCTGGGATAGCTGATAGTACATCATCTCTTCTGGTAGTCTGGGTGCAGATATTCTACCACGTAGTCAGCCCATCGTATAATCATACAGTACGATATATACGATTAGATTAACAAGTTAATATTAAATTATGCACTAATGATTGAATTATAAAAAATACTTACACACAGCTACATTTTTGTCTGACAGCTTCGTCGATGGTTTTGGAAATGAACCATGAAAAATTGCAACCGTTTTTATAAGCTAGTACTGTAGGAAACATTTTTTATCAAGATGATCTACAACAAATCACGTCTACGAAACTGATTGCGTCAGCCTGAATGCTGCGTGTCTAACGAGATGTGACGCCAAGACATCTGGTGTTCCATGCAAGCAGGACATCGTACGCGCGCCCAACCCGGCGAGATGAGGATTGGACGTCTGGATTTTATTTTATTTCTTGTAGTCTTGTGTTTTTCTTGATTAGATGTCTTTCTTTTACTAATAACTAACATTTTTTATTTATCACCTCCAGGTATCACTATAATTTTTTCCCAGTTTAGGATGAAGGCAGAATGTGACAAATATGAGGTGGGTATATGTTGCTCAAGTTAAAAAAACCGCGGATCTCATGTTCTATACTGACTAGCCGGTGAAAGGAAGGATATAGGTCTTTTACCCCACAATATATATATATGTATGAAAAATATAAAATTCATTACGTTGAAAAAATATTATATTACATAGCAAATGTTTGAATGGTTATTATATAAAAGACCATCATTGCCGCAATTCTTTGATTCAGACTATTGATCTTGTCCACATTTTAGATAATTTCATGTGAAATATACTGGCAGTCTAGGGGTGGGTTGGGAGCGCGCAATGGCCGGCCGGACCGACCTTTGAGAGCCACCCTTTCAGTATTTATTCGGGAATTGTTCTCGCACAGCTGCGCTTGGCATGTTTATAATTTATTTTAGCGGTTCGTGAATCAAATATTTGAAATTGTTCCCATTTACCCGAAGTGTTATTTTGCATTAAGTTTTTACGCGAACGGTTAAACCACCCCTGGCGGACAAAAGAATTTCAAAGAAAAAAATCAGTAAGAGCACAATGGATTTAGATATACAAGGGTGTGTCATATTAAAACCAAACCGTTTAAAAATATTTTTCAAACATTGAATTCATTATATTTAATACACAGAAAAATACATATTTGAGATACTCTTCATAATAACTTTGTTAATAACGAGTTATATACAATAAGATGAATAAATCGTTCATAACAAATCAAATAATTACTAAGGTAGATAAAAGATAGTATTATTCATTTTTTACATAAAATGTGCGATCTATATATACAAAATCTATTAACTTTACGTAAACTCCCTCTTATCCGGTACTCAAATAACTGGAACCCTCAAGTAATCGGCATAATATAAAATGAAAACTTAGATTTGTAATATGGATAGACCTGGTATTGACAATCAATGGATATGTATAATTATTGATTTTCAAACACATGATTTAACTAATCTATTTATATTTTATTTCCAATCGTATCAAGTGTCACGTTATCAAATAATTTTTTGATACATATGCTTAAATAACTGTAACACTGAAATCAAAATATAATATATCTACGATTTTAAAATTTCATCTTCACCGAAGAGGATACCAAAGATGTATCCTAAAAAGTTTTTGCAAATAATACGAAAGACTTTAAATATTTTAGTTCGCATCCTTAAACTAGTGCCCCATTTTTCCCTGGAAAACAAAGATTCGTAATCTGATTTGTACTTCAGTATTCCTTGACTAAGTCTACTTTATTTGAATTTTGAGAAAAGTGCTAAGGTTTTTTTATGTTACACGTTCTATCATTGAATTCTTTGAGCTTAAAATTTGCGTTCAAGAATTTTTTTAAATAATATTCAATGATAATTTACAAACATTCATAGTTGTAACTCTGAATTGAACCTCATTACATATCTCGAGGGCCGGTTTTGTGATCAGTAGTAACTTTTTTATTATGGTAAATTTTTACATTGGTAACTTTATACTAACGCCCGTGATTAAAATCGTTTGCGGGTTGT
The DNA here is from genome assembly GCA_031772225.1 of Eubasilissa splendida. Classification (NCBI taxonomy): domain Eukaryota; kingdom Metazoa; phylum Arthropoda; class Insecta; order Trichoptera; family Phryganeidae; genus Eubasilissa; species Eubasilissa splendida. Next base: position 4,074,043 of record CM062850.1, read on the forward strand.
TCGAACGTCAACTTTACTATAGTCAAAGCGTAGATGGAGATGGCTATAGGCGCGACAAATAATCATGAAATATGCTTTATTTTATGCATTATCTATTGATTTTTTCGCCTAGGCGTTCGATATCTGTCACTTTGGTGGTAACGTTGTTCGTATTAACAACGAGATCATCATCGGACGAACTCTCATCACTAAATAGCGGGATATTGAATGTTTAATGATTAAGTATCAATGTGTCGGATGACTTTTGGAACAGCTGTGTCCGCCATATTTAACTATCGTTTCTCATTTTTACTATCGGATATCGGAAAGTAAAATGAATCTACTACGGGATGTACTTTTGAGAAGTAAATATTTTATACCAACAACCCGTTTACATAATTTTATACTTTAGTATTTTTTTTACTGAAGTAAAAAATTACTACTGACCACTCAATCGATCCTGAATATTTTTAAACAAATCTCTTCCTATACTAGCCAGCGTGATTCAGGTAGATATCTTCTACGTGTGCAAATGTCTTTATTTTTTTTCACCAGGTTATTTATTTTAGGTCACGGAATTATTGTGTCCACAAAATCTGTTATATCCAATATATAAAGATAAACTTTTAAAGAACAGCGATTGTGTGTTATTATCGAAAAAAAGTGAATTGAAATTTTTCACCAGTTGTGTCATGAGTTCCTCTACAATAAAAAATGTAAAATCTATTTTAAAGGTCATTTTTCAATGGTTAAATATTAATAAATTCATATAAATTGTACCCGAATTGCGGTTTACGGTCTTATATTATAGCTTAAGCATTGATCACGTTCATAAATACACATGACATCTTTCATACGCGGTACTCTTTGGCGGCATTATAATTTATGACTTTACGCTACGATAATGCTACAAATTTATGATTTGTTTTTAAGAAATCGATAGCAAAGGTTCTCAAGTATCCTCACGAACATAAACAATCACAGAAATCAGAACTATAATTACAAAATAACGCGACGATGCCCTACACTAGCGCCGTTAGCGGTGATACTCATACGTACTAGAGTGAAGTAGTGATCTGCGCAGACACTGTGATTTCTGAGACTAATGCACACTAAGTATTTACAAGTTTTTAAATAGTGACATTAAATTTAACGCTATAGTTTAAAACCCATTACATTATACACGCATAAACTGAGTTTCATTTTTGAAGTTACGTATACACGACACTTACGACGCGGAGTAATGACAACTGGCATATGTTAACTGGCTGTAGATTTGAGTCTAGCCAATAAAGTTGTTTCAATAGTTACCTAGACCTTGATTATCATTATTTATTTCAGTTTTTTTGACGATATAAATTATAAAATAAAATGTGTCTGGACATCACAGGAAACGAACATTTAAAAAAAATCGGTGACCCTTTGACAGGATAAACTGTTTAAACTACAATTTCAACAAACCAGCGCATAACATAATTGAATAAACGTAATTTAATTAATTGATATCAACGTTTAAAATGACTTTCTAACATATTTAATTTATTAATTTTAAACTATCTAAATCTATCTATCTAAACATATTTTTACGATAAAAAATAACCTAAATATGAATTAAATGTATTAATTAGAAAGATATACATATAAAATCAATTTTATCGAAAAATATTGTTGTTGCGCCACCGGGATTCGAACCTGGATCTCTTTCCTAACCGGGAAAGGTGCATTATCCAACTATGCTACAGCGACAATTTTCGAACCTATATGTTACCTTTTTGATATTAATACATTTAATCATTCCATTATTTTCAAATAATGGAACGAATAATTACAACTTCACAATAAAAATGTGTTCTCCTAAAAAATAACTTATTAAATGATATTCTCGGATCACGCTATTTACATAGAAACAAATTAAATAGTTAATGAGAAGAAAAACTTTAAAAATGTATAATATGTACACTACAAAGAAACAAGTTTTAAATACAGTGTTATGAATTCATTTTGGTGAATTTATGACAATATTTCATTCGCATCTAAATATTACATCAGCGCAGGACTCTGCAAGTTGGCGAGTCCTTGAACACGAGCGGACTGAGACGTGAGAATTTGCATAACGGAGCCGATACTGAATGATACGAGGATTTTTATTATTACGTGTTTGTTTATAAGATGACAAATATCAACAGATATCGGTAGGATAAAGATTCCAAATAATTTTGGTACGATTTTCACCGCTCCTCACGGCGACTCATATTTTAGTTACCCGCGGGTGGGTTAAATATGGGTTAAAATAACTTATATTATTGCAAAGTAAGTAAAATTTTGTCAAGTTTATTAACCAGATAAAAACATCTAAAATCTAAATATATCACTTTCCCAAACTTTATTTTCTATTTTCTCTTCTCTACTACAGAATCTTAAAATATCATATTAATTATGTCTTGGAGCAAGATGAATAAAAATTGAATGAGTAGGAACCGGCCATGTTTTTTTTATCCTTCCTCCCGCCACAACATAATGGATGTCATTAGTTTATGACTCGTGAATTATATAGTTTATTATAATAATACATAGAAAGATATTCATAATCAAAAATATAGTTAATCGTGATCAATTTTTTCATCGTCATTTTTTGAATATTTTATTGAAGAAAATGATTTTTTAAGAAATATCTATACTATAATAGTAAATTAAACCATTGCATCAATAATATCGATACCTTTACGTAATAAAACTATTTCAAAACTGCTTCTTTTCAAGAGAATCAAAAATCACTTTTAAAAATATAGTTGTAGTTATTGAAGTTAAAGAGGGTGTATTTTATATATGCCGTTCATATTCGGCATCGTCTAAAAATATACTTTTATAAATTAACCGTAACTGAAAAAGAAAATTAAAATAAGTATTTTGTCATGGAAGAAATTAATTCATTAATATCTTATATTGCATTAGTGAGGTATTTTTATAAACAATGTCAAAATGCCAAATATGTCAATTAAAGTTGGTGTTTTTTATCTTAATCTTAAATAAAAGGTGTGTCCAATTTTATAGATCCATCACAAATTAAATCAAATTAAATATTGTAGACAACTTAATTGTTGCGAAAAATATAACACCAAATCGATGTTTGATTTAGTATTATAAAATATATATATATAAGTGTGTATGACGAGTTTGATATTGTTTAAGTGTTAATAAATTCTGATGTAATTATTCTAAACTAACTTAATATGCATTAGTTTTGATTATTAAAATATTTATAGTAGTTAAAAATAAAAATAACTAACTGCCCTTAAATTAAAAAGAATAATTACTATCCATTTTAAATATGGACGCAAAATTGTGAAATTTATGCATAACATGTTTTTTTGTACTTTAAAAAAATTAATAAAAATAATATCACCCACGTCAATATAATGTGTTGTTTAATATCGATACATAAGTTTTAATATTAATGAAATTATCCACAAAAAAAAATAAACCTACATTTTATTTTAATGCGCATCTGTTTTACTCTTTTTCTACAAGAGGACATTTTTTTTCAAAGCTTAGGATCAAAAATAAAAATATTTTATTTCGAAAAACTACTAATTATGCGAAATCATGTATGTATATCAATCGTCGCTATACATAATATATATAAATGATCAGATCGGAACTTTTTAATGATTACATGAAATACTTTCAAGATATATCTCAATCAATGATAAAATGTTCGTTGTTTGTTATTTTCCTAATGTTTCACGGGTCATTATATTCCGGATTCTAGAAACTTGTTGTTTTGATTCCAAATACGCTTGAATGTCATTATTGACTACTTGGAAAGTTTGAAACTTCTTGTTCAGTTAAATGGTTCTATAATGATCCAAATAAATGATAGTCGGATGGTTCGTCCGGTAAATATGGTGGGAGGGCCTAAATTTCTTAATTAGAACCCTTTATTTTTTGCTGGGTTATTAATCTGACATGGATAAGAGCCTGGCCTACTGTTCTGATGGTAAATCACAATGTCCTTATGAAGGGAAAAATATGCTTTTTCTTTAATCTTTTAAATGCGTCATAAATGTTCAAAACATTTAAATTTGCTTCTCTCACTAGGCCTTGTGTGAGTTAACTCGTACGTACTTATAAACCTTACAGATCAAAATAAAAATAAATGGCATGTGTCCCTTACATTAAATAAGACTATAAATTTGTCAAGTTAGATATTCGTTTACTCGGTCTAATATAAGATTCACTTTTCAAAAAAGTCTCAAAGTTGTGGCCTGAGATTTTAGGAATTTTGTATGCTAAAATTTGTACGACGGAATTTTTTTACGAAAACACATACATACGATAAACCATTTATTTGAATGTAAATTTTCGAATATGTGCCAAGCATTTCAACGATGGCATACTTCATACATCTTGCTACATTTTATCATCAACATAAATAAGATAAAGGTGGGCCATAAGTTTTTGCACTTTTTAAATCGCTTCTGCGCGGGAACCGCGCGAAGGAGGGGCACGCGGGCGATAGCGAGCGAGAGCTTGGTCGTTGGAAATATAGTTGCAATGGATGGCTTCAGAGAGCAATAGCGTGCGTTATGCGTAAAATAATTTTACAAAAACAACGATTCATTCAATATGTTTAAATATTGCTTTAATGTACATATTTGAACAAATACCAAAACCTTTTAGAGGTTATTAGAATGGAGGTTATGGGAATGCTATGTTCTCAAAATTCAAATCAGTTTGGAGATTATAAAATATATTGTTTGTGTGTGTGTGTGTGATGAGGATAATGCGTATCATAAGGTATAGGTATAAAGGGTATCCGCCTCTATTCTCGGGTTCCTATTTGGTGTTCGATATGTAGTTAGTCGCGTGTATGTATCTAGATGTTGCCACCGGGATTCGAACCTGGATCTCTTCCAATCCGGAGAACGAGCATTAACAACAACACAATATTTTTAGATAAAATTAATTTTATATGTATATCTTTCTAATTAACATTTAATTTTTATTAAAATCTAATATTATAGTCATCCCTGACTATTCATTCATACTTATGAAGTCAGCGTCTCATAGCTCAGCGGTTCAGTTCATCGGATAGTCTCTCGGAAGGTGGATGTGATTTTGCGGTTGAAGGCACGCTATTATCCAAGCGAAGCGAATTTGCATGGCCTTCTGTACTAATACGTCAAACTATAAACTAACTCCCCGTTTGGTATATTATGCAGCCCGATCGATAGCCGACAGCCAGAACTCTGCACAGATTCTAGATTGCTCAGCTTGCGTTGCTGAGAGCGGAGAGAAAACTAATTTATATTTAACAAGAGATTCTGCAGCAATGTTCGCATACTCTCGCTATGACAAGCATTGTTTAGCCGTATTTTCTCTTCATCTTTCAACTCATTTTATTTTACGGTAGCTTGGACCTAAACGCTTCATTCTTTCTGACATTTCTATTTATCATCATATAGTGGTCCATGTTTACGAATGAGATTTTCGACTCGAGATAATCTCTGAGATACAGATTTTGTTTTTATTTATTGATTTATTTTAATCCTTGATACAGTGTGTTTTTATAATTTTACAAATGAAACAGTGTTACGTAGCATATTAAAAATATATAATCTTACATCTAGGTACATCAGTTTATCGGAGGAGGCTGCTCATCTACGCGACGCCTGTATAAGAGCAGCCTGATTATATTTGCTTTATTTCATTGTAATTCGTCATTATACATTCACGTTATACATAAGAAAAGAAAACGAAGAGTAAAAAAAAGCGTGTAGGTAGTAAACATAAAATAGAACAGTAATTATAGAGTGAGTCCATTTCGGAAGGCTAATTTTACGTATCGTGTAAAAAGGAGCAATTTCTGTTATTGTCAATAATTAATTTTATTTTTAAATATTTTAAGTTCTGAAAAAGAGTAAATTTCTTTTCTGCCTTTTTTTATGAACCAGCTGGTGGTTGTTTCTTTAATTTAATATTGTGGATATGCTATTATGTATTTTGTTCCCATGAGATTATTTGAAGACAACTTTCGTCTTTCGTAGTTTTCGTGTACACACCATGTCACAGATATTCGCCGTCTTGCGCCTCATTTAACATTCGATACAGAGGCATATTGGCATACCTATCTGAAAAGTGATCAATTGGAGATATAAGGGAATGAAAAAATGTCTTATTTTTATTTATTAATAAAAAAATTATAACATAATATCATAATATTACAGTTCTCCGTTTACGTCTGTGACTTTTTGATGCGGGTTTTAGTGATGTTATTATAACTGTTTAGTACTTGCTTTAACGGCCAGGTTCGTGAGGCGTGATCATGCCACAAAATGACGTGTTTTTAATTTCTCTAGTAATTATATAATACATCTATATATATCCCCGCACATTAAATCAAGGCATATTAATGTATGTAACTTAAAATATAAAACTTGTTAAATATTTGACATATTAACTTTGTGGCAACATATTATATAAATAATAATAAAATAAATATTTATTTAAACCACTATTTATTAATAAAAAACATGTTTCAAGACCAATGGCACCTTCTTCAGGATACAATGTAAAATTAAACTAAAAATACAAGTATACACAATAAATAAAACTATTAATATATGATGTGATGGATTAGGAATAGGTAACTATTGTGAAAACATATTTAATGGGTAACTATTATAATAATTTTTTTTGGTTATATATAATCTTAAATTAACTATTAAAACTTTTTCTTGTTTCTAAAATTTATAATTTATCTAAATGTAAACTTCTAAATCCTTATTAATGTCAAATAAATGGTTTGTTTCCAAACTATGACAGTTAGACATCGTAAATGTTCCTGAATTCTAATTTTAAAAAATTCTGCAAGTTTTCCCTATATAAAAATAATTACAATCAATGCGAATTAATTTGTAGCTAGATTTTTAAAAATATCATCCTTATCCTTAATATTTAATATATAATTCTTTAATTTATTATTGATGTAGAAAATATTGAAAAAAAATCACTCGTGCCACTGTGCCGCCGTACGACTCATTTTTTGTCCATGTTTGATACAATTTGCTGTGAATTCCTACATGATAGATTCCATATAAAACAACTATGGATTAGGCCGTTCGACAATGGTGTAAAATTCAAAAATACAACACTCTTTATTATGTAGGTGTATATAAAAATATGTAAAATGTTTTATTTAAAAAATATATGTAGGTGTATTCAAAATATTTCCAACGAAACGATATTATTAGTGTATCCTATAATGCTGAGCAGCTGACTCAAGTAAGAGCTCGGCCGGGAGGCAGCCACGGGGATTACTTACTATAATTAAAATACATTCAGAATCCTGCCGGCTGCAGGTTTTAAAGGAATAAAACTGAAGCTACCGGATTTATTCAGGATGCACGATGAGCAGGTTTTAAGGGAGATATTTTTATTCATTAAGTCTTTCACTTTTAAAAAATCTGTCTATTTAATTTTCAAAATTCTCTGAACCTTATCATGTTGAAATAACTAGAGAAAATATTATTATTATAATTAATACCGAGCGTTGGAACAATTTTTTATTATCAGATTTAGAGATTACTCAAAAACGTAAGTAACTCAAATTTATTTTAGCGTTTAATAAAATATAATATTACCTACTTCTTAAACTACACTGAATCCTGAAGATAATGCCCAAAAATTGTTTAAGTTATGTACTCAAAAATCGTTTTATATATTTTACAAATCAAATCTTAACCTTGGAAAAAATAATGATGATCATTGGCTTTCTTTCTTTGATCTTTCACATACAGGGTATCTTCCCTTTAGACCTTGAATTGTCAAAGTCTTCAGTTTTCTTGATTACATAATTACTGATGACGATAGACGCCATTCAGAAATGAAATGCTTTTTTTATCTAGACTTGACAAGATATGGAAAGATCGCGGTGTATCCAAAACAATGAAGCTCAGGCTTGTGCAGCTTCAGGGACATTTTAAATATTTGTATGTTGTAGAATCATCGACCCTGAAGAAAAGAAAAAAAAACGGGTTGATGCCTTTGAGATGTGGCGCTGGAAATACGCGTTGCGCATACCATGGACGGCGAGAAGCACGGTGCCACCATTCTCCAGGAGCTGAACGTCAAGGTCAGACTCTCATACATTTGCCTAGAACGAATCCTTTAGTTTCTTGAGTATATTGCAAGAAGAGAACACTGAAGAAGCTTGTTCTGGTGGGCAACGTCGAAGGGCGGAGTGAAAGAGGAAGATCTCTCATCCGTTAGATATACTGAGAGGAAAAGGCGACAGGTACTTCTCTGGTGGCAGTCCTAAGATCTGCAGGGCTGTCGAGAAAAGTGGAAAACCATAGTCAAAAGGGCGGGAGTTACTGGAGATCATGATCCTTCGTCATGAGGGACCGACGTGGGCGATGTATTCTGACCAACTGTATTCAAAATTATTCTTCAACAGATTTATAATATATTGAATGTTCATGAAAACAAATAAGGCATACCCTAATAATGCATCCCTCCAACCACTTTATACCATATCAAGGTATTAAGATTACATACATTGAGAATAGTAGTGTTAAAATTGAACAATCATAACTTTGAAATTAAAATCTGACAGTAAAATCGATAATGTAAACTGTGTATTTTAGAAATAAAATAATGTTTATAATAATGCAGGTTAGACAATTGAATAAACCTTAGGAAAACTACGTGTTAAATCTGATGAACTCTAAAAAGGTTGATTCTTCTTGTAGATCGATAAAACCTGCGATAAAAGATTATTTTAAATGTCTGATATGTACTGAATACTGAATACGCCTTACACTTTATTCTGGCATTAGAATAAAATTTGCGTTATCGATTTATTTAGTGCCTTTGGGACCATCAATTTTCTAATATATTCGAGAATCATCTTTAAATCTTGGTATATATTTTTACTTAAGTTACAAACGTGAATATTATCAGACAGACAGGATATACAATATATAATACATACATACCTATATATAATACATTCAATTGCATATATTCAATAATAATTATTGAATAATAGCTAAATTAAGGAAATATAGTTAACTGGTTAATGTTAATATGTAAATAGAATTAAGATGGTGTGCTAGGGTGATTTGATAAAACTCATAATATATAAAACTATAATAAGAGGAGTAGTCACTTATGGCTATGAAACATGGTGCTTCACCCAAATTAAAGAAAACAAACGAGCAGTTTTTGAGCGCAAAATATTAAGACAATTTATAGACCTACACTAGAAAATTGAACTTGCAGAATAAAAATGAATCATTAGCTCGTAGGTTACGATAACTACGATGGGCTGGCCATATTAAAAGAATAACAGATGACAGGACACCAAAGATCATGACCATGTGGATACCCCTGTGGAAGAGACCTAGAGGCAGGTCAAGGAAGAGGTGGACTGACTATATGAAAGAGGACTGGAGCAGGATGGGAGGGTCTGGGAACTATAAAAGAATAGCCAGGGATAGGAGTCGGTAAAGAGCACTCGTGGAGGAAACCAAATTCTTCACCCTGGGATGTAGTGGGGTAGAAGATGAACATGGCTAGAGTGATTTTATTATTTAGATCCAATAAGTGATGAGAATGTGGTACAAAATATAAATGCCGCCAGTGATAAATAGAGGTCGTCTGCAAGAGACCTGGCACGATTAGATAAATCAGACATTATAAATAAATCACGACACGATGTATCAATGCAGGCGCGGTGAGCTAATGGTCTAAATAAGGATTGACTATTTAACTGGCTGACAGGTGTTCACCGATCAACTGCACAAAAAATACTGAAATACTAGCAAAGTAAATGAGGAGTGGAAATATAGAATAATTTAGTACAGGTGGGAAAAGTCGTCGCCTACATACCGACATTGATAAATACTAAGTCACTTAAAAAAATATAAAAATGTGTAATATTTAAATTCTAAATATGAATTAAATATATTAATTAGAAAGATATACATATAAAATCAATTTTATCGAAAAATATTGTTGTTGCGCCACCGGGATTCGAACCTGGATCTCTTTCCTAACCGGGGAAGGTGCATTATCCAACTATGCTACAGCGACAATATCTTTAGCGACAATTTTCGAACTTATTTAAATTTTTTTAGAGTATAGCAGACATAGTACGAAATATTTTAAACTTGAGAATTTGGTACCTACCCGTATGTATATAATCTATATTAATATTCTTGATATTTAAAAAGTGTGATTCTTATAGATGTGGTGTTGGAGATTGAAACGAACAAATGTCTCCATTCTTCAGGAACTTCAGATCGACCATATACTCTCAACTATTATTCCCAAGAATTTTTCAGTTTTTTGAACAGAAGTTTGTTGTAGTGGACCGTGTCGAAAGACGGAGAGGAAGAGAAATATCTCATGCTCATTGGACTAACCTAGTGAATAAAGTAACATGCACTTTTCTGGTGAAAATGGTGGCGAAAAATTCATAAAGATCGCGCTCCTCTGTCGTGGAAAAAACACGTAACAAAATTTTAAAAATGAAAAAAAATACGGTACGATTTGAATTTAACAAGTTTTAACTGACATAATATGTCAAGACACTTAGTCTGGTCAAAATTTAAATTTTAAAAAATTCTAATGATTAAATATGGAGATAAGTAAAGCGTGTAAAACTAATCAAAAAATTATAAACAACCAATTAAATTTAACTACGAGTCCCATTCTAAAATTTTTTCCTAAAAATTATTCGTAACAATTTGTATTACGTAACAATTTGAGTTAGGTATTAAATTTATTTTTTAAATTATATTTTTATTTTAAAAATAGACTCTGGTAAAGAAACAACATATTTTGATTAGTATTAACATCCTGAAGAAGAAAATGATATTTTTCAAAACCGGTAGATGTATTTAAACTCAATAAGTGGTTAATGAAACAAAGTTAACAAATAAAAATAATGATTAAATATGGCATTATTTAATGTTAAGTTCCAGATCGATGTTGTTTTTGAATAACTAGAAAATGAAACATAATTTTTTAATTTAGTTTTTATTTGTCGATTATTTTGTTAATTACAATTATGTATAAAATATGATACTTTTAACCATATTTTTCATAACATTCTCGCACACTTCGCGTGTTATTTCAGCAATTTGTTTTCGAATATTGTCCCGTAGTATCGGAATTGATGTTCGCGTATTGGCGTAGATCTTTTCTTTTAAGTACTCTTACATAAAATAGTCGGGAGCCGTCAAATCAGGTGATCGAGGAGGCCAGTCGATATCATCACTTTTGACATTATGTGGCCGGGAAAATTTTTTCACAAAATTTCAAGCGTAGCTCGGGCTGGATGAGATGGCACCGTATTGTTGAAATTACATGTATTGCAGGCCCAATCGATTCAATTCGGCTATCAAGAAGTTTTCCAACATGTGACGGTAGCGATCACCATTTATGGTTACAGCATTTCCATTATTTATATAAAATGTTTTAATGACTTCAACACTTTTGTAAGGCATTAGATACTCTATTATAAATTGTAATCAACTACTTTCTACGACTAGTACAATACAAATTGATAAATATTTGACAAACCAACAATGGCGGCCAAATAAAATCAACCTGGAACATAATATTCACCCTGTATGTAGTGAAAAAGAATAACTGATTTTTTCAAATGCTAATTATGGACCCGTTGATACTTTACACCAATAAATCCGGAATGAGTTAACTTGGACGTTGGATACGTTCTTCGGATGCCAGAAGAAATCTTAATGTGGTATATATTGGATGGTGACGGATGGTGAACGTCTCTTGGGACAACACAAAAATATCTTAAAGAAGAAAGAGCGCAAAAAACTTCGGTTGACAGGAGTCACAGTACTTACGTAAGATGATGATATCTGGACTAGATAATGGAATCTCGATTCATAACTGTGAGGTCCGAGTGTTAGTATGTGTGTGTGTGTGTGTGTGTGTGTGTGTGTGTGGGTGCGTGACATGGAAGTGACAGGTGTATGTGTGTATGGAGAAGATGTCAGGAGACAAATCCGTAACCGGAGTACAAGAATAATAACTGGCAGCCTGTATTATAACTGACACAGCAGGTTATTACAATAACACTCACAAAAATGGAGTAGAAAAAAGAGATACCTGTGTATTTAATGAGAAGATTGCAAAAGACGTTCAGTAATATGGCGAGTATAACAAATGAAGAATGTGAAAGGTCATTAGAGTTGCCTTCCAAGCCCCCGAGACGGTGATAAGCCCTACCTCCAGCCAAGGCGATCTGCGCAGCCGCGAGGTACAGAAGCAGCCGCATCGCGCAGCCGGCTCCTGCATCTGTCCCCATGCGCAACCTTCCAGCACTCACAGATCCTGCCTTACCTAAAACACAAAACAAATATCCATTAGATCATTGCAGTCAAAATAAAGATATATATATTATTGAAAACTTTTAAATTTTTTTGGGCTCCATTCTCTTAAGAATGTTATTATTATGTACTCAAAATGGTTAAATAAACTGCAGTAGTGTACAACTTTCTTATTGATCTGTCAACAAAACAAAATAAATTGCTTGTTCCAAAATTTAATATTATCATATGTCAATAAATAACACTACAAAATAGTTTTCATTATGAATATGTCTGCTACATTAATTGTCCAAATCGAATTTATATTTTACATTCCAAGTCAACTGTACATTAATAAGGTTTTGTCATAAATTAAAGTTATTGATTTTCTATTATTGACATACATATAAACTTCTACAAACATATAGGTACACACAATATTTATATGTATAACTTTTAAATACTTGATTTACAATCAGTACACTGTAGTTAAATTTTAAACAATATACTTAACGGGCGTAGCACGTCGAAAGATACTTTTGGTATGGTGAATATTTTATTTAATAAGCCATAGTTGTTTTTATAGTATGACAGATACTTTTTCTAGATAATGCTGTTAATGATAATTATATTATATGAATAATAATTGTGTTTTCTTCGGTATTATAATAAATAATTTTAAAAATATTATATACACAATCTGATAAAACACTTTTTTTTTTCAGACTTTTTAGATTAGACGAAAATAAAATAATCAACTCTTGAGTATAAAGAGACCGAAAAAAATGCATCTATTTTCGTATATTTCCAGGATATTTTTGTACCATATAACTCTACAGAATCAGGACATGATCTGCCGACTACTCCCGCTGGTGTTCACTGACCCGACCAAAGCTTTCCGCTTGATCGCATTTTGACTTAACAAAAGTTTTCGTTCTTTCGCCTCCCCCCCCCCCCCCCCAACCCCCTCATCGTTGTGTTTTTCCTCAAAATTAAGTGATGTATAAAAATGTTCGCGCGCGGTCAGGGATATTTTTAGAAAATACAAGTAGCAAAAAATTACGTCAACAAGAGTTATAAAAAGTTTCACATAATATTTTTGGAGTAAAGAAAACAAAATAAAGTAAGAAACAAAATTAATATTTTTTTTAGTTTTACGCTTTTCTGTAAAATCATATTCTTTAAATGAATCATTATTTTCATAAAACAAGTTATTTTTAATAACTCCCAAAAAATCATTTAAAAATATATATTATTCAATATATACGCCCGTTATTTTTTTTTAAACTTTTTTTAACTTTGTATTTATTATGCGTGAATAAATTGTAAAAGTAAGATAACTTAAGAATCAGGTTGTTTGACTGTATAATATGTTATAACCAATGCGAGGATAGGAAATACTAGTCTTCAGATTTTGAGAATTTTGTTATTGAATTTTCACCATCAAATAATATAAATACAAATAATTTATTATTTTTTCTATTTTTTCCTACCTTTTCCTATACTCTAATACATTTAAATACTATATATTATAATACTTAACGTTTTTCTCTAATATACGTATTAAAAGCATAAAAAGGTACCAATAGATTTGTAAACTTATAAAACATTGTTAATGTTACCTAAATTTTAATATTGTAACTTAAATAATTCATTTAATACAGTTGAGTTACAATATTCTAAATTACAATAAAATAACTTTGTTTTTAACGATTAGGATTTATTTTATTCCACCCTAATAAAGGAGTTTACGCTCTGAAATCAGATGGCATAAAATAATAATAATACTCGAGTGTTAATATACAAATATTCAAATTGCTGGAGTCTGAAAAACTTAATTAATTTAAGAAGAGCATACAAATAAAAATAATGGATATTAACATATTAACATAGTATTATAATAAAAATAATTTGATTATTCTCTGATTGTACGTGTTTATGTAAAGAAATATGTTAATTCTTCTTTTTTTTAAAATTTAAAATTACACATAATTATGCAAATATATAGATTATTTGATTCCTTGACAAAAACACTCGATTGTTACCGCGGCTGATACAGTTTAGTCCGACAAGGTAATCTACCAGCATTATAAACTTCCTGGGTTTAAGTCCTGATGGAAGCGCTTTTTGTATGAAATTTATTTGAAATTGTAACATATTTACTTCGGTAGAATTAATTCTTTAAACAACGAACAATTCAAACAAATATATTAAAATTGTTAAGTCTAGAGGTAAGACGCAAATATAAACGTGACATGTAATTCCTGTACGTTTCTCTATTAAAATAAACTAACAAACATTATTCAAAGAATGTTTAATAAAAAACGTAAACATCACTCAAGACAGTTTATTACAAAAACATCAACATTATTCAAGGCAGTTTTAATAAAAAAAAACTTCCACATCGGGTGTACAGCTACAACATAATTTACAGTATGTATGTAGGTGCTGTATCAAGGAAGACGCGAGAGGAAAGTTTTCCAATATTGAGTGTACCTTGGCTGATTGTTATTGGACTCATTTGTCAGCGGGTCCATTCCTCCAGCGACGGTCGCTAAAAGACATTGCTAAAGGAAGGTATCTGTGGTACAATTGTTTGCGGAACTGAAATTGCGGTCTTGGCGCAATTATCGAGCGCTTCAAGAGATGTGGCTCTGTTGACTGTCCAACTCAACAAAAAAATTGTACCTTGTTTATCATGTTATATTATAATACATTCATGTATGTCAATAAAGTGTAATAAAAAAAACTTTTTAATTTTTAATGAAATCACATTTTTTTTAAATTGAGTTACCACCAGGATACCAGAACTTTTCTTTGCTAGGAAACTAAGTTAATTAAATTAACAATTCAGTATAAGAATATTATTTCTGCCTTAAATTTTATAATTTTATTATATTCAACTGGTTTACGAAGTACTCATTATAATTGATACATTCAAACTTATTAAATAATAAAGAAAGTACGAAGGGGCTGGTGTTATTGAGAAAAATATCAGTTTATCCCAAGTTGAGGTCATACGGGAACAATTGGGAACCGAGTTGGATTCTCAAGGAATCAATTCGAGTTACAGTTACAGTCTACCCTAAATATTTTTCATACATTTTTATTCAGGGATTGGGAAAAAATCAATGAAATATTGCGACTTTAAAATAAAATTATAATCATCTTCTAAAATAATCATAATATTATCTCGATATTCAATGGTATTTTTGAGATACCCCCATTTAACACCTTTACACTGTTTTAACCTACTTTAAATAGATATTTAGATCATTCTTAATAACGATAGTTAAAATTGATTTTTTTAAATGAATTTTTAATTAGTTGGATCATTTATTTGAACAACCATAAGTAAGGTAGTTTAAGAGTGGAATTTGATGAGGCTTCATCTCAGTCCGCAAGTGATTGTACATTGGAGTGATCATTTTTCAAATTATTGACTTTCAAATCACTTTTTTTTTTAATGTGGCGATTCTTCAGAATATAAGTTAAAATAATTTTATAAAACTTTTTTTTTTTTTCAAAATAATAATTTTTTGATATATTTACTTTGATTTAATGATATTTATTGAAAGTTTTACGTAGGCATTTTTAGGATTTTTTAAACATTTAAAACACTAATAGTACTCGTAATTGAATAGAGCATTCTGAGAACGTCTGTATTATTCACATAATTCTTTTTTTAATATAATTTTATTTTAAAAATTCAATTTCATAAGCAACATATTAAATGATTTATTATTTTTTTAAATGAGCCTAATCGTGACTGGTTATAGGAAATAAAAATATATGTTTACGTATATTTAATAGCAAAAGTTAAAGCACTTATAGCTATTTGTTAACGGAAATTAAAACTTAAAATTAAAAGGCATATTGAATATCACTTAAAACATATTTTCTTGATGTTAAAATTTGTAGGGATTCATTTTGAAAAATTTGAATTTTATTATAACATTGATGAATAAAGATTGTTGGTAAACTTTTAGAAAACTACTTCGGATTGAAGATGGTCAATATTAAAAAAAAGCATTCCTTCTTCTTAGTACCATGATTGAAGTCACGGATTGAGGCTGTGGATATTGGTCCGCCGCCATTGGAGCGAGCAGTTCTGCTCGGCCGACTCCCTGTTCCCTACTCCCTATTCCACCCTTTCCAGTCAGCCCGGGGAATAAGATGAGAGAGATTTAAAAAGCATTCGAGATGAAAATCCTAATCAAGGTCGATCACGACAATAGACATCCTCGCTATGTATTAATTAATCTCCGTAATCTGTCTTCGTTAGAGGAAAAAAGGAAACATTATTGAATTACCCATTAGGGGGCGAAGCTGAAACGTAACGATCACTTTTGTTCCCTTTGTTACGAGGGGCCGTTTAATTAAAAACGTTTTTAACAAACCGAATTCGGTGCCCGCAGCCTGGCCGGGTCCTCTGTAGGTTAATTTGAGGTCAGGCATACCGATCCACGCAAATCCTGGTTCTGCAGCCAAACTTGAGATCCGCATTCACAACCTCTCCGCAATTACAAGCCTTATTATTAGACAGTGACGAGAGACATTACACAAAAAAATTTGTAAAACTTTTTATTTTAATGACTACACTTTAGTGGATCTTTCTGATTAAAATATAAAATTAATATTTTGCCGTATTTAAAATTAGCTATGATTTATATATTATATAAACTTTAATTAATTAATAACAGACGTATTATAGTAGGGTCTATGTTTCCCGTAGAATTAATGCTGTATGGGAGGTAGGGAGGCAGCAATTGAGAATATATTTAATCGAAAAAATTAAATCGACCATATCCCCGCAATCCGGATAGATTAATTACATTCTTGTTAATTCAAGATCAAGAAAACCAAACAATAGAGATCGTGGATTCGACGCTAGATCTGATTTTAAACTCTCTTTTCGTATTTGAATGTATTATATACACGTACAATCAATTTGACACAAAAAAATACATGGTTTTGCTGAAGCTCCGAGTACCCTACTATATAACTTGGTATTAATACTGAAATGAACAAAAAAATGCACAAATCTACTGCGCAGGTGTTCCAATTTTGGAATACATTACGCTCTCAAAGTAAAAACTCAATACGAAGCTAGGTTGGCGCCTGAAATATTAAAATAATTTATTTTTCATAAAGAGATTCACATAAAAATAGATTTGTTGCTATTTAAATTCAGCGTGATTCAAAATTGAGTTATAAATACAATAAATTAATTTTAAATTCGTCCTGATAAAGCTTGAACTAAGCAAAACTGGCGTGAAATAAAATTCGTAGTTTCATACAAGGCGGTTGTATTTTACTTAATCTAAAAAAAAAATCAAGAGTGAACAAAATATATTTTTAAGGGGAACACATTTTTATTGTGAAGTTACATTTTCAAAACGAAGTAATGTGATTTTTTAAATACAAATTAAATTTATCAATTAGAAAGATGTACAGAAAAAATCTATTTTATTTAGACCTCTTCCTAAATGTGTTCTCCTTAAAAATATAATATATAAGTTGAATCAAAGTTTATCCAAATATAATAAAATATGTATATTTACTTAATTCTGGCGTATTTTACTCGGGTGTATTCAGGATTCACCACAATATAAAGTTGATTGCTTTTATTGTCTTTGATTGAATAATAGATTTAACCATTTTAAGATTTTAACCACAAAGTTAATATTGCTAATTTTAAAAGTATTATAGATGTATCAATTCAAAAGATTATAAGTTTAAAATTTTCCAAAAACGTATTCTATTGCTATAGCGAAGATGGTAACTTTCCCAGATATAAAGAGGTCTAGGTACGAATCCCAGTAACAACTAAATATTTTTTTTGTTAATAGATTTTTTCCGTATATCTTTCTAATTGATTAATTTAATTTATATTGTTATTTAAATGTTATTTTTTATCTCACTAGATTCTAGCCGTTTCTAGATAAGGAATTTAAATTCGTAATATATATTTAGTATTTACATGTAAAGAAAATGTTTTACAAACGATAATACGAACAATCTATCTTTAATACTGGATAAATTCTTAAATACATTGTTTTTAAAATTAATAATCAGTCCTCACTTTTACAAAAATAGCAAAACATGGATTACAATGTTTTTAGAATGGTATCAATTACATCGGGATAGATATTTTTTTGTAATAATTGGAATATACGGTTCCTTTCTTCTTCAATGGCCTTGCAGCCCAAATCGTGTCATAGATTCCTGAATCTTTCACCATCACAACTCTACTGTGTTATATTTTAAGCCATCCTTCCAGCGAAATCGGAGCCTTTCCACTCTTCTCCTACCACATGGCTTTACATTAAGGATTCTTTTTGGAATCCGTGCTTTCTGCATCCCCTAAACGTGATCCGCTGTAGTTTCATGTGAATAAAAAAATTAAGATTCTGATAAATGTTATACAATACGCTGTACCTTCCAACTTCCCCATCACTCACAGGTTCATCTGCTTTAAAGATGTACAAAAAATATTCATTCTCGTGCGAGTTACGTCACTGTGTACAAATTCTGGGTACGTATTTCATTTCTGTGAACCACAGCAGGAGCAAGCAGTGACGACTATTAATTAATCGTCCACAATGTCGACATCGCTGTCATTGAATAAAAAATCCATTTGCACACGGCCGTTGTGTTTTCCTTCACGACTGAAGGATCGATAGTTGACACTCGAACGCTAGGTGGCAGTATGAAGCGGGGTAGCCAATCTAGGGATGAAAATACTCGACTTTTATTGTTATTCTTCCTCCGTGCGCGCCATTAAACTCACATTTGAATGGAAAACACTAGAGCGTGCCGGGACGCGTCAGCCCTGGCAGCCAGGGGCGTGTTTGGACACGTCGGAGCCCCCGGGGACTGCACCATTCTGAACATTGTTAAAAAAATTATTAAATGCGGCGATAAAAATCCAGTCATCAAATTTATTGCTTCGGATTGAATCATAATCCAGTAAACCCAGCATAGTATCCAGGGAACTACCTGTGATTTGACTATTTTCAACGATAACATAAATAGTTATCTGTATACGGTTAAAACTTACCACTAAAATATTCAACATTCGTTATAATTGTCGTAGCTTAATTTCTAATAAGCTATGAGTATAACAAAAATGGTTATTAGATGTTTCAGAAAGGACGTAAATTTATTCATTTTATATGGATATTTGGTGTCCTATCATATTGTTTCTCGTGCGTGACCATTAGTTTAATTGAAATTATTAAGTAGTAACCAGAATTTAAAAAACTGGCGATGTAAAATGTAATACAATACTGTCATATATATATTTGTATTGTATGACATTTCACACAATATATTAGGATTTTTTGTATTTTCATATGTATAATATGATACTGCATACTATTACACCTATTTTAATAATTAAAAATATGTTATGAAAAACGTTTTTATTTTTCGTCATTCAAGTCAATTTAAAAAAAAAGTATTATAAATTTTGAGAATCCAAAGCATTTGTGACCTTGTTTAGATGTAATTTTGTATCGTATTTTAAAAGCTACAGCGACAAAGGTTCACTTTTTAAATGCCATGAGCGCATTAAAACGCCAAACTGTGTATGTCACGTCATGCTATAGGCGTGTTAACACGCACCTTTAGACCTTAAAACGTACAGAAATTTAAGTCATATTTTTTAATCATTTTTCCATCTGTGAACGACAGGTCCCAGCTTTTGATAGATAAGTTAATGCTCAGTCTCACCCTATGTGGTTTTTTTCCATTTCAAATAGAGTTGGCAGTTAAAAGGCTAAACTACTGCAGCAGAGCCACTGTGCAGTTTAGTTTTTTAGCAAATCTTTGGCGGTGAAATGTGTTACGTTGTACATATTATCTAGATCTAACCGTACTAATTTTTGGTTATTTCTTTCCTTTAATTAGTAAGGTCAAATTTTAGTCGTGTAGACCACATCGTTCTGTTTGATAAAATGCACAAAACAGCCTTGGTCTAGTCTTCCCTCTAATGTGTGCGGATGTGCGCGCGCACAATATTTGACATCATTCGGAATACAAAATAATATAGCACGCACACAATTTCTTCTTCATGTTCCGCCCTTTATCGTAGGATGGCGACCATGTTGTAGTACGTTGATTTATCTTGTTTAAGATCACCAACATTTTGGACATTGAACCACTTTTTGAGATTACACAGCCAATAATTTATTTCTACCTACGCCTTTGCTATCATGTACTTTCCTCTGCATAATGAGTTGTAAAAGATCATATTTTTCTTCGCGGAGAATGTGTTCAAAGTATGGAACTTTTCTTGATAGTTTTTATTTGTTATCTTGACTTATCGATCCCTTAGAATAACAAGGTTCCAACTAACATTTTGGCTAATTTGAGTTATTGCATGAAATGGGTTCCAAATGCATTATTCTTTATTTCTTCCATACACATCAGCTCTATTTAACGGATATTTAAGGATTTGGAGAACATATTTTCATTGTGAAGTTGTAAATATTCAGAACATAGGTCTGTGATATTTAAAATATTAATTAAATGTCAACTTCACAATAATAATGTGTTCTCCTAATAAATAAGTTGTATCAATGTGTCCAAAATTTAATAAAAATGAATTGGTAATTCTGGCGTCTGCTATCGGATCACTCAAAGGTATTTGAAATTCCGTAAAAACAAAGTAGTTGGCTCTATTAAATAATGGAACGATAAAAATGTATTAATTTGAAAAAGGAAACATATAGGTTCGAAAATTTGTCGTTATAAAATATGTCGCTGTAGCATAGTTAAATAAATGCACCTTCCCCGGTTTGGAAAGAGATCCAGGTTCGAATCCCGGTGGTGCAACAACAATTTTTTTGATAAAATTGATTTTACATAAATATATATCTTTCTAATTAATACATTTAGTTATTATTTAAGGATATAGCAAGAGCTGAAAGTTCAAACTGCATCAGATATTTATTTCAATTTATGGATCATTATTGTTAATTTACAATGTGTTTATTTATTTTTAATTTCCTTCATCTTACAGTGCTCATTAGTAATACTGAAAATAAGTTAATACCTTAAAACTGATCATATCTGTATACTCAAAACAAAATATACATGAATATTCGTTGAAATTCAATCAACACTTTTGAGCTCATTATCTCAAAACAGTGTTAGTGTCAGATGGAACCATTTTATTTTGAGGAGTTGTTATGTATCTTAATACATCTTTTTTAATAATGTAATCAACCCAGGCCTAAACTAACCTAAACTAGTATCCTTAAATGTAATGTTTATGTTAATATATGTAACTCTTTGGGATTATAAACTGAACTGATCACATAAGTTATGTAATTTCTATCTGTAATTATAAAATGTTTATGACTTATTTAAATTATGTGCATACAATAGGATGTAAAGCTGGAATATCTATTTTTTATTATTAAAAATTCTCCCTAAAAATCGAGAGCAACTGTCAGCTGCCGTAGGCGCCACTGCTGCGAACTTTAGCTTGGAGTGTTGGTATAAGTGAAAGCATTATTTATTCTCTCTATGAGAGAGAAAGTTAAGTCGGTCCTCGTGTGTCTGTGCCGGATTAAAATGGCCGATTTGGAACGCCGAAATTCAAAGCACGCGGGAAACGTCCTAAGTTTGGGCGCGCAGCCCCCGATAACATTTAGCTCGCGGCTGTGTGCGAGTGGCAATCGTCAATGGCGAAATGAGCGTCCCTTCGTTTAGCTTTCTTCCGCTCGGGATGTGTAGACAAAATGGCGTGATAAATGTTGTAGATTCTCTGGAGAATCATCCGATTGAAAATTATTTGATGTCCATTTGAGTAACAACGTTTTAACATGGAATATGTAGTTTTCAGAAAAATTTCCAAGTAATATTTACCACGAATACTGTGTTAGAATATTTAAAACCCTACCTGCAACAACACTGCATATCGTTTTTTACAAATGTTGATAGATATACAGAGCGTCGGCATCTCGGATAATATACAGTGTTGTTACAATGAGGTTGTGGAGTAATATATTTTTTTTAATTTTTCTAAAAATCTATTTTACATAATTGAAAAAAATTTTCTATATCTTGAAATATCGCAGAGTTACGGATGTTCAAAGTGGCGCGTTTTAAAAACGATCAGTTTATACCGTTTTATCGTGTGACGTCACATCTTTCGTGTTGACAAGTCGGTATTCGATACTCTAGTTCTGATATTGTTAGTACTGGCCGATACGTACGAGAGATGTGACGTCACACGCTGGATATGATAATCGGAGCGTTTTTTAACAAGCCCAACTTTGAACAGCAATATCTTCGAAAGTATTGCACATTTTGAAAAAAATATAAAAGCACAGTAATTTGGATGTTTATCTTTTTTTTTAATATACTATATAAGGTCATTTCTAACATGCTTCACTACTCCATCGTGTGATCCGAGAAGATATACAACGTTGTAGCATTTATAACTCAGATCTACGCAAAAACGATAACAGTGTTGTTGCACAGGTAGTCTCATACTTATTATTATTTTAACATAGTGTTTTATTTTCATCATTGTTTCAAAATATTTTGGAGCCATCTGGTACCTCGATATACTGTCGATACCTCGTATATACCAAGTGAATTCTGTACTATCTTAGCTGCTCCCCCAATTGGCTACTGTGCAAAATTATTATACAAGAATATAATGCTTATTTTAAAATAATGTAATGCTGAATCTATGAATTGTTTATCTAATTAATTATTAGTGAGAATAAAGTTTTGATTTTGTACCTATGAATTGTTAAATAAATAAATAATTTAAAAAAACAAAGACTAATAAATTGTGTTTCTCTTTTAATTCCGAATATTATTTTATCAAAGACTACCCCAGAACACTTTGTAGGAAATTTTCGGATGGCCTGTTATTTATAAGAACGTTGCTTAGTCTTGTTGTTTTGTCGTTGTCTTTGAAGTGCGTTATCCAATTACACTACGTCAGCCTTGTAAATAGTCGACAAATTTTCGAACTCATATGTTGCAGTTATTTACGTTCCATTTATTTGAAAGCTATCATAGTTTTATTGCGAATACCTTTGAGAAATAACGGCTAAGAGATGGCTTTTCAATTTAATTTTATTAAACAAACGTCACCAACGTGTATAGTGTCGTACACTATATTACTAATCTGTCGCCAGGCGGCGTCACACTGCAGTTCTTCTTTGCCTATGGTAGGTTTTCTGTGTTGCGTTATCGCCGGATCGACACGTTTTTAAATATAAATGGGTATTTGCTTGCGTTAATAGGTTTCATTGGGTTATAGAGTTATAGACCACTATCTTTTTAGACTGACAAAAAAATATTTTTTCACCATTGAAATAAAGGTTATACGGCCGAACAAAATATTTTTTATCAGAGTACCTACATTGGTATACCACGTGTGAGCGTGACCTTACCCGGTCAACTTTCAATCTTCTTTATTCAGCTCTAGGCATCAGATATAAATAAAACAAAAGCAGTAATACGAAACTCCAAACTTTTACTAACTTCATAAAATACAAGTTTTTTAAACCCTTTAGTGTATATCGAAACATAAAAATATCACGATACTTTTTAACGACAGGCTCTTTATTTACTAACCCTTATGCATCATTTTATCACGTTTATCTGGACGAAAATAATCGAGCGAAAAAATATTATTTTCGAGAAGAAATCATCCGTGACATATCTCGCGGGGAGGTTATAATTTCTGAAGGTGTTGGAAGAAGTTCAAAGGTGGCGGACTCGGACCGACTGCTCCAACTTCCAAATTGCCGTCGATACTTTTTAGTAGATTAGCAAAGTTAGCGCGAAGTTGGCTAAGCGCGCCCACCCTGGGAGACGCCAACATTTATTGTTTCGAGCAGTGGCGGGTGGCACTTAAAATATTTTTGTTGCTCGGCAAAATGACTATAATAATATATTCTAGTACAACCGCATGATATACTGACATAAAATGTACATTCATATTTTATATTTTTATTATACAGAGTATCCTAGAGACAATAGTCCGAATGAAGTCTGGGGTTAGAAGATATCACTAGCAAACAGGGTAATCCGTAATTCAACGGTGTAGAGAAGTTATTCGAACTTTTGTGATAATAATCATAAAAGTTCAAATAACTTATTTTAATTAGCTGTAAACAAAATTTTGGTAAACCGTGTGGTAGCTACATTAATACAGCATATGTGTACAAAATATCATCACGATTGGTTGAGTATTTTTGGCACATCGCTTATTTTTGTAAAGACTGATTACAAATTTCTTAAAAAACACAGAAGTTCGAATATCTTCTAAATAGTTCAATTTTGAAAGTATTTCAGAAAATAAAGCGAAAAATGATCACACTAACGAAACTGGTTATGTACATGTGTTACATTTGAAATAAAATATGTCGTTTCATTAGATATCACACGTAGAATCGAATTCAAATCCAACATTGTGCACGGTATCGTGAATAGACTGAAAAGTGAAATGACATTCATGAAATATAAAATATATATCGTTTTATTTTTTTAACAAAATTATAGAATGACCAGAAAATCACCTAATAAACATATTACATGTATGTAACTGTTTTTTTAATTACATGATATTTTTAACTTTTTTTATTAAATGACGTTCGCATTATATTCTCCATCTAAAGAATTACGTGTATATACTGCGCGTTGTATTTGTCATTGCGGTGTTGCCGTACTCGTCACTCTCTTCTCATTACTATAGGTATCATTGTGGTGTCGCGTTATATTCAGACCAGTACATTGGAACTAGGATCTTTTATGTAATATCTATGAATAAATTGATGTGCTCGTTTGATCTATCAAGAACACCCTCGCCTAGTATCAAAATTTATCCAAGCTAAACCCATGTTTCATAAAATAAAGTTTATCTTATTTCGAAAAATATTGAGAATATTATTATGACTATTATTTTTTAATATTAAAAATTAGAATTTTGGTAATTCTGTGCGTCAATCGTGCCAGCACAGTACAAGAGACGCCACTGCTCAAGCCAAACAAAGCTTAGTGTCGGGATAGCTCGCTGTTTATGACGGACGATACAAAATATTTTTTCGGGAGAGCCTTCGCCGTAGCAGGAATTGTTATTTGCCATCGTTAAAGGAAGAAAATTCGAAGGGGCTGCTAATGAGCGAAATATCATTTTCTCCCGAGTTGAGGCCGTTACGGGAACAATTGGGAACCCAGTCGGGTTGTTAGGAAATCAATTCGAGTTTTGACAGAGTTAAGTAACACTTTTCTCTTAAAACGTTAAATACGTTTCAATTTTTTTCATCCTTTCGAGGGTATATTTAATGATAACTTATAATTTGTTTTTGAAACGAAACTTCTTTGCCGGCACGTACACAAAATTCTCAAATGATTAAAACAAACACCATGGCAGTTATTACGTTTCCACACTTATAGCAGTGTGATACTTATACCATTACTCGGATAATGGCAACTGGAGCCTCATTGTCTCGACTTCTAATGAACTGATTTCGAAAAAACAAATAGGAAAAAAAAAATGTACTTTCAAAAATATTTCAATCATTCAAAATACTACGGTGTCCACTCGATAATTACTGAATTTAAATATCATTTTGTTCCGAATCCATATACAGTCAAATAAGTCCAGATAAACTAGTTGAGCTCATGCTTAGCTGTTGAATTATACATGGTGTTCGATCTTTATAACTATCCAACGAACGTCGGTCGCCGTGTGCTCGCAATATGAACGCGATACATAAAATGGTTCCTGTTCATTATCTATCCATTACCTCCTCGCCCTATACCAGAACACAATATTTTCTGTGCCTGTGTTCTCTGTGGTTTTTCGGATTAGTTCGAATTAAATCATTGAACTGAGAGTTATCATTTACCAGTGTGGTACGAAAGGCTGTGAAAATTGCATGAATTATCTTCTTGCAGTACGGGATGATAAAAAAACGAATAGTGTACACGTGTGTGTTCGGTTTTCTCGGTACCGTATGTGCCTGCCTAATCTGCACATCTTGCTATTGCGCATGATGCTTGTTGCATGACACTTTGCGCTGTCACCAAATTGAATGTCCAAGAGTACTTCGTGCGGAACAACGGAGTACGTGTCCTGTAGCCAGAAGATCTGTGGATCCAGATACCTAAAAAAGCTTTTCACCTGTCCTCTTCCTTAATTTTTTTCACCCTTTCCACATTCTGTATTTCCCCATTCTCTCGTTTATGGTTATAATTCGAGTGTGACTATTTATATGCGCTTTTGTTGTATGTCTAGATTCACATTACTGCACAGACACTGAACGGATACTGCACACCCTTCCAAACGCTGCGCACTATCATGTGTTTTGAAACCATCAGCCTTGAAAGCCATGTGCTTTGCAGTGTAATAATTATTTGTAAGATATTTAAACTTTTCTCCCCAATTTTATACATCGCAATATTTTATTTTTAATTGTTTTAGATGATTGGTGTACTGTAATATTTATTTCCACTGCTGGATATAAATCTTCTCAGAGGATCTTCTGTAAATTCTCTGTTTTCGCCCTTTCTCATCTATCTCTTGCCCACCACTATGCTGATGTCGTCGCTCCATCGCTTGACCATCATTTCATCTTCAAGAGATATATCTATAATCAATAATCACTTGATCATACATATTTTGTACAAAACATCTGTCAGCATGGTTCTCTGAAAAATGATTGCAGTTTGTACTCGATTTTTCAGAGATATTCCAAGCATAACCCTTTTCAATTCTCTTAGGGCAACTGTTAACACATTTTCTTATTCCTTCGACTGGCCCTGGTTTTTCTTGTTATTGATATGCTTCATTTCATTCATTTCATTCATTCGTTTGAATGTCGCCGCTTCCAGCAACCGAAGGATCCGTGTCAAACCACGGCCGGACGACAATTGCGGTTGGTACCTCGCCAGATAAACATCTCCTAATAAGTTTCACCGGGAGTGCGTCAATTCGGTTGGTCGGAAGAATATCAAGAAGAAAAATACATCGAACAGCTACTATGAATCCAGGTTAGTGGTGAATTTTCATTCTGCATACGTGATCATATTATTAATGAGAAATTCGGGAATAACAAATTGTCGAAGGCATTTATGGGAACAACATTTAATTTTTATATTGTTAAGGTTCACATTTCAGCTCCGTGTGTAAGTATTGAGAGTACGCGTTGATTTTAGGTTTTCTTTATATTTTAAAATGTATATATGTTTTATTTAATTATTTGGTACATGCACAATTAGAGTAATAGCCTTTGCCAACGGAATGCATCACGATGAGATAAATCTCAATACCATATTTATTGAGATTATGATCTGAAGATAAACTCATAAATCAGCTTAAGATTAGTTGATAGAGGACGACAACATTCGATTTAACAGAGAGACTTGATACATGCGGACAAAAACCACCTAAGACTGTACATTAACTATTTATTCTGGAACGAACATCAATTGTCATGAACTGAAATTCAATGTTTGATGTACAACAAATGAAGTAAGGCGCGAAACAGTGAATCTTTGAGATTTAGTGTGTACACTATAGACTGCAAAAGCCGAGATTTGTCTGCAAAGAATCTCATCGAAACATTATCCCTTTCACGGAGATTGTCTCGAGTCAAAAGTCTCAAAAAAATCGCATCTGTGGATACGAGCTATAATGAATATTAAAATAAAAACAATAAACGTATAGAAACGCAATAAATTTACGAAAAAAAACAATTATACAAAGTAAAAACAAGACAATAAATGAATATTACAAACAATAATTTATGATTTATCTTTTTCTTTTACAATAAATATTAAAAATTAAAATATATGGTATCATTTAATCAAATGAAAATATATTATTTAAATAATTAAGAACTATTTAAATCTACTATTTTAATTACTTAATCACTTCACTATATCCAGTCAGCGTGTAGTTGAATATATCAATCAGCTCAGCGAATGAGCTTTCGTACAATCTAGGCATTGTGAATTGGAAACTGATTAGAAGCTTGACTATCCATATAGATTGTAGTTTTAGATTGAATGAAATAAATAAATAGAAAATACTTATCTATTTAGATTTAATGGAATTGTTACCCCTTTTCTGTATAAAATGTATCGAGTGTTTGCATTTACTTTAACGAAATCGCAAATATTAAATTACTTAGAATCGTATTTTTAGGCTTTCCTTAATTGATTTAAGAAACCTAATGAACTAAGTCAACAGAGTGAGGATAATGTTTTGAATTCTTTTCGTGAAAGTTTATTTAATGAAACCGCAAGTTTCCATTTGAAAATTTATGCAAATCTCGAATCCTTCTGGAAGGATAAATGTGGTAAATTTGTATTTAAACAATTAAATTGCCGGCAGATTCCGGAATTGAAATTATGGCGAGGAATATCTTGTTATCCTTTACATTAATGTTTTTTGCTTTTAATAATGTAAACTATGAAATTTTATTTAGCTTCTAGTTCTCGGTATTGCGAATTATTAAGAACATTTTTTTAATTAAGTGCTTCGATAAATAGATGCTATCTGTTTTTTTGCTAGTGGTAAGAAACTTTCCTAATGATTAGTTATTAGTGGTCTGTGATTCGAACCTCATTCTGGAAGACTACCGAGCTAGCACAAGTGCATAATTTAAAGAATATTGCTGTAACGTATATGAACGTGTTATATATAATCTATTTATGTTTATAAAACTGAATATCTATCTAAAGCGCATTCCCGGTGTAGAGCTGCAGTTGCGATGTTGCGCATACGCAATGATTTCCTTCATATGTTGACTCACCACGTGCAACGTTAAAAACATTAACAGAGGGTGACTATCTTGTTGTGAGTGGTTGAAATGTTCAAGACAATAGATTAGCCCGCCGACTATGAGATGCGGTCCGTGATTCATTTCTTGTATGCATAAAACATGAAACTATCTGACATTCATCGCCAAGTCTGTCATATTTTGTTCTAATTAGGAACCAAGTAATTTCCATATTTTCTTGATTTTTTTCAATAAACTAATCTTCTTACTACACACACGTTGAGTAATACTTTTGTTACTACTATATTTTCGAATAGTTCAATCCTTATCAGGTGATAATTAGGCTAAATTCAGTTAAGTGCCGATCTATTCGGGTAGAGGGGCAGAAAGTTAAAAGATGATTTTTTAAAAGGGGGTAGTTTAATTATCATTAACACCTGACGATGTGAAGTACTGCACTCAACATTATAGTAGTGTAACTCAACGTATCTGTAGTACAAAAGTTAGCGTAATGAAAAAATTAAAATATGTCTGTATGTTCTCTGCAAATTTATACACCCTTTAACGTACAATTGTAGTGATTCTTTTAGGACCCTGCATAAAACATAAATACCTCCCCCCTTCCTACCATCCTATCCCTCCTCACGACATAAATGATTGAATGAAAACAGAAGTCCAAAAAGCTAAGAGTATGCAAGATACAAGACTAGTCGATGTAATAAAATGAAGTAGAAATGGAAATGGAAGGAAGGACAATCGTTGAATAAAGCAGTCATTCAGTAGCACCCGAAGTGAAACAAGATGGTTCGAATCCCGGTAGCAACTAAATATTTTTCAATTGATAAATTTTTTCTGTGTATCTTTCTAGAAGATTCATTAAATAAATTATTAAGGAGAACACATCCGTATTGTGAAGTAGTATTTATTCAGAACATAGGTCTGTGATATTTTTTAAAATACAAATTAAATGTATATCTTTCTAATTAATACATTTAATATGTATTAACATATCACAGAACAATGTTTTGAAAATGCAACTTCACAACAAAGATGTGTTCTCCTTAAAAATAATTTGCTCTTGATAAAATGCTTCTAAAATATAGAAACATGTTTTCAAGAGCAGTCATCAATTATAAATGTACCATTATTGCCAGATAATTATTTTCAAATATATAACCTTATATTCGTCATTAATTTGATAATGTCGGTTTTGTTTCTAAACCCCTCAATTAATGATAAATTGAAAGTTATTTTGGTGAAGATGCTATTCTTAAATACATGTCGTTTCTTAATCAATCAAACATTGTAAATATATAACTCAAAATGCGAAAGACAAATCTTTATGTATTTACAAAATTATAGTACTACCACCGGGATTTGAACCCGGAACATTATATTATGCCATTTTTTAACTCTTAGTTGAGTTACCAGCTCTTTAAAATTAAGAAACTGATGAATGGAGATTATAATTAAATGTTTGATTATCTATGAACGAGTATACCTACATAATGAAATTTAGAATGAGATTTAATTAAATTTGAATTATATAGTACCTTCAAGGTATGTCACCAAAGCCCCTCCTTAAAAGCCTGAAGCAAAGGCTAGCGATAAACAAAACAAGTCTACAGTGAATGATTCAAAGAAAACACTCATCTCCTGCCTCACCCTCCCACTCCCCACCCCCTCTGTCGTAAAAGAATGTCCCTGAGGGATCACTTTCAAAACTCGATATTTTCCAACCTGATTCCACCTTTTAACTATTTTTTCTTTCCTTTTAGTCCGTTTTCTTCCCTTTACGTCCCCCAGTCTTCCTGTCACCCACCCTCGCAGCCTGTTGATAGGCCTTCACCATTTCTGGGCGATCTGTATCGAGTTTCTATTTTTATATCTGATGTTTTGTATCATTTTTGCCGTCCGTTCACAAGTGACAATTTGTCACTGCGCGAATGGATTTTATATCAGATTCCTTGTTTATCTACTCTGGGGATGATTTCACTTTTAATTCACTTCAAGATAAAAGTTATATTTATTTATATTATTATTTAGGATCATTAAATAATTTTTCACATCTTTCATCATCGTATCAACAGGTACTAGATTATTTTTAATAAAAAAAAAAAATTCATAGAAATCAATAACTTTGTATGGAACCACGAAATTTATTATACGTCAACCGGCTTCGCTTATCTCAAGCTTCATCAGGGCGTATTTAAAACTGATCATAAATACAAAAAGAGTGCACTTATATATACTCGTATATAACGGGAGATAGAAAATAAAATTGCATGTGAAAAAGAGAGAGACACAGAATACATATACCATATAATTAAATAGAACATCAAGGAAGACTAAATATAAAATTATATGCGTTAAATGTAAAAAAAAAAAATTATACAAGATACGGAAAATTGTATCATTTATATAATAATGAGATAAAATGTGTCTACCGAAAAAATATTGTATGCACTAGGATTCGAACCTGAAACTTTATATTACCGGTAATTTTTTTACGTAACGTATATACTTACAGATAAATAAAATTTGGGGTTTTATTAAATATGTAAAAGTTTGATACAAATTTTTATTTTTTTATTTGATATTAATTTTTTTTCATCTATGTATTTTGTTATCTACTAACACCATTTTTAACCGAATGCTGTGAATTTCTTACAACGCCATAAATTTTAGTTGTAGAATAAGTTTTGGCCGTTCCTATGTTCGATAAGGTGATGAAGAGCATCGGCAACATATTGAATTGGTTGTTATTGGGAGAGGTCTGTATCCAGCTGTGAAAAATACAGGATGATAAGGTACGACAAAATTTAAATGTAGCAAATATATACTATTTTAAAATTACACTAAATGATTAACTATTTTTAAATAATTTTCCAGGTTAGCGTGGTACATTTTTTTTAACGTATGTGTCGAAGTTAGCCAATAATTAAATAAACTTATGAATCATGCAAAAATGTTTTTTTCCAAATGTCTTACTAAGCTATTAGTTTTATTGAACTATTCAGGGTTGCGTAAAAAGAATATGGAATATTGTAGCTGTGGCAGTCGAAAAACTGATATGAGGTGTCGATCTCGAAAACTAACGATTTTTTACTAACTTTTTCTGGTCAGTCATGAGTTGGCCTATTAGCCCTCCAAGATGTGACTTTGTATACCAGGACACCCTGTATATGTATGCTATTTATGTATTATGTATATGTATTTAATAATTGAATACTAATTAATCAATTTTATTATTTCACACCTACCTATTAGGTTAGTATGCTTGTTGGTCTAGTGGTTAAGACGCTGGCCTAGTGATCTAGTGGTCGGGGGTTCGCGCCTCGTTCCAGAAATCCAGCAAGTTAGTCCTATTTTCATAGTACAAGTATAATTTTGTTATTCAATATATGCACGTATTATGTTTTGCTAAATTATTAGGTTTGCAAATGTTTTTAAGCATAGTCACCTTCGGTAGCTAACTAACAGAACGCTGCAAAGAATGTAAGTAGATTAGATATATGAAGCACGTAAATGTTACAGAGTCCTAAACAACCTTGTCTAAACATGGTAAATAAACTTCTAATTTCTCGGAGAAACAACATCTTAGAACAAAACATTGTTTCCTCTCGACGTTGACATTTGTATATTGTGGATTCGAGCACTCACGGCATTCAGAGCAGACAATGGATTTGAACCGAGTCGAACCCGCGCTCCCTCTGTTGCCACCCCTGCGACGGATTCCGCTCGCTGAGAGCTGACGGCATCATTACTCTTCCGAAGCAAGCCAGAACAATTCCACTACATTTGCCTGAGCGCACCCAAAACAGGGTTGTCCCGATAGTTAATACGGGACGTCTATGCCGCGCAAGTGTTAATAAGTTTTTTTGGCGAGGACCTGCAACTTCCTTTGATCTTATGTAGTGAAAGTGTGTGAGACTTTTGATTAGAACTCAATATTATTTTAAAATAAAATAAATGTTCATTAGTACGCAAATAGGTTGCAATCTTGCAATATGAATGAAATGTGGAATAATGTTGTTGTATTGAACAAGCTCATTATCTAAATCTCAATTTGCAAATGGGAGTGGTAAGATGCTATATTTTTTCAGTACTATTTCATGTAATGAAAGTATCGACGCTAATGAAAGAAATAATAAGGCGATTTGAAGTATTTGAGCTATAGATATATAATACAACATATTGCTCAAAATCAGCAGAATGGATAGAGTTACAAATAAGAATGAGTTGAGGGAAAAAAGGTAGGTTAAACAATAAATATCCGAAATTTTGAATATCTCTGTTATGTAATAAAATATTCAGAAATGTATACAGACCTGTTGTTTGCGGAAGGAGACACCGTAAGATTTGTATAAGATACTTAATACTGTATACATGTTTTAATATTGTTATCTTGATATAAACTTAAAGATCATCTTGAGATTGGTAGAAAGAGATAAAAACTCAAATCAGTATACACATTCGATCTGACAGAGAGATTCGATACATGTATGCAAACGTTACCTAATATCACTATAGATTCTTACTATAATAAATCTGTTCTGAAAGGCAGAAAAAATTCAGTAAACATTAATATTAATATAGGGTGTCCAGTAGGAATTTTATATTTATTTAACCAGAGGCAAACTGTCACGTCTGAGGTTTATTGCCGTATGATTGATGAGTTTTTGGTGCTCCAATTGCAAATGTTTCCCGGATACAATAACAGAATACTGTTTCAACAAGACGGGGCAACATCACACACTGCTAGGGTCTCAATGGAGAAGCCGAGGGAAAATTTTTCCATAAAAATTAATAAGCAAGTACGGAAACATTACTTGTCGATTGCCAGATTGAACGCCTTGTGACTTTGTTTTGTAGGAATACCTGAAATTCTCGAACAATACAGGCCCTACGAGAAAACATCTAGCGTGAAATCACCGCCATCAGCCCACTAACTTTTTCTAGCGTATTTTCCAATATAAGGGTCCGATTAAAAGAGTGCATTGCAAAAAGTGTACATCACTTAATAACGACATAATCTTTAAAAAGTGAAATCCGCAGATCTATGTGAAACTAAAATAAATATAATAAACTTATTTGTTTGTTTTTATTTCAATTTCAAAATTCAAAATTTTCAAAAGTACATAAATTTATTTCGCTTTAACTGCTGCTGGCAAAACTAAAAATCACCCAACCGATGAACGTCAATGATGTTTAATAACAAACGTGAAGTGAGGCGCAAGACGGCGAATCTCTGAGACGTTATGTGTACATTGTGCCACGAAAGCTGAAAGTTGTCTTCAAAGAATTTCTAGGAAGTAAAACGCGTATCTCAAAGATTGCCTCGAGTTGAAAACTTCTTAAAAATCTCATTCTTGGACACGGGTTATAAAATTCTGCATCTCATAATGCAGGGAAAATTTTCTAGAAATCGTGCCCTAGAAGTGGTAGAACTTTATGACTTGAAAACCTGGGGTCATATTTTGGCTAGTCTACTGTAGAACTTTTCCGGGCCACAGTAAATAAAGTGATGATAGCGGGAAAGCTATTAAACGAGAAGAATAGGTCGTCTTGTTGGAAATGTGTAAAATTCAAGTTGTGTAAGCATTGTGCAATATTTTGAAGTTTATCATTGAATCTGAGTGTTTACAAAGATTATATTTCAATAAATTAAATTAAGTTCAGTTAATAAAACCACATTTCATCAATGGCAAACAATAATATTCCTTCTTTAAAATTTTTCGTACCTTAAAAATTATATTTTGAAACATAAGTACATAAAATTGAATGAACAATTTATAGTGACTTGTGGCAGCTATTCACTCTGTTATCAATAAAGCGATGATGTACGAAACAAGGTAATTTTATATTTGGTCAAAAATTTAATAGTTTTGAATACGGGACAGACAGCATCCTTGATTCAGGCCATAACTGTCCCGCAAGGCTCACATTCAATCACCGAGGAGCAGCGCTCGACTAGACTAGTTGTTGTTCCAATGGTTATGTCGGGCTATAAAAATGTTGCTTTTGGTTGCTCTGGCTATAAAATTCGTCGACGTAGCATGTTGTCTCAAATTAATAACTGGTAAATTAATGTACATCAACCTCCACAGAATAGATACTTTGCAGACTCATGTCGTATCATGGATATATATTATGTAACATAGTTTGCTCATATATAAATAATTGATACATTAGATTGTACTTTTAATCATTAAGTAAAAATAATTATTAAAATTGTTTAAAGTTTTTACAAAGGGTTCAAAGTTTTTCAATTTAAATTATTAAACATATTTCTGATCATTTTACGTTTAATGTTTAACTTTACTTAATTAATAAAATTTATACGTGAAGAAGAATGAAGTTAACTTTTAATAAAATCGTTTTTAAAAAGCCTTTGTACACTCAATAAAAATTAAGATGCCTATTTTTATTGTTTCATAAATTTCCATATTTATTTTTTGTACATTAATAAAAACTCCATGAAATCATTCATCTGTGACACAAATCTATATGAAAGAGTGGACTATAAACGACAGGGAAAAAATAAAATATTATAAAGAGTAAACTAATATTAAAACAAGTAATAATAGTAATAAAGATAGTAATGAGACAAAACAGCTACGAATTGAAAGAGGGCAACAAAATAGAAGACTGATTCAGAAATGTTCAATATTAATCAATTAAGTCATGATAAAAGCAGGTACAGCCTCCAACCAAGTCTCAACCAGCCTGAAATAATATCAATTTGAATACATGGAAACCTTGTAGGTTTCAGAAGATGAAATGGAAAAAATCTCGAATAAACCCTATAAATATATATTTTTTTTAAGACAAACACATTTTTATTGTAATGTTGCAATTTTTCATAACAATGGTCTGTGATATTTGTAATACAAATTAAATGTATAAATTAGAAAGATATACATATGAAATTAATTTATCGAAAAAATATTTTTGTTGCTGTCGACCGGGATTCGAACCTAGATCTTTTCCTATCCGGAAAAATTTATCAACCGATTATACTACACCAACATAGTAAGTTCACGACAAATTTTCGAACTTATATGTTGCATTAAATAAATTTCGTGGTTTCATACAAAGATTTTGTTATTTTATTTAATGTGATATGTCAAAACACAAAGTGATTGCTTTCTACGAAAATATTATATGTTGCACTTATAAAAAGATACATTTATGGTTGTAATGAAAATATTTTTTCGATAAATTGAGTATATCTTTAATTTAATTTGTGTTATAAATAAATTTCTTCGTGTTCGTCACAAATGAAAATTCATACACTTATTTCATTGAAGAGATGTCTCAAATCCCGTTGGTTCTGAAGGTACTGACATCATTTCAAAAGAGTAAACAAAGAAATCTACTGTCAAATATTTTAAAAAAATTGAAAAATTGCAATACTGTTGTAAAAATTTAATTAATATGCCATTATAATAACAAAGTGATTCAAATTTTATCTAGAGAGCTAGGTAATAGTAATTTAAATCATTTCACTTTACTTTTTATTTAACGTTAAATTATAAAAAATGTTTGTGATGTTTTAATAATATAGAAGACGATCCAGTTCAGAAAAATCAACGCTTAGATAGAGAAAGCTAGCAAAAATGACGAAAAATGTTAGAAAGATTAGAACAAACACATACTATATGTGCAGCTAACATTAACTGCCACTCCAACCCAATGTTGATGATTAATAAATTTACCATTCAATATTAATAATCAATTTGATAAATTTCTATAATATAGAGATAGCATATTATAGTAGACAAATCTGTGAAACAATAGACCTCAACAATAGACTCTCTAGAGAGATGTCAACCGCATGGCGGGATATTGTGCACCATAATTATACAAAATTAGCACCAAATTGAGGAACTCGGGGAGTTTAGGATGACGTCCAGCGACAATAGGGTTGTATTATTTCTTCATCGAAAGCGTGGTTTAAAATAAAATATTCACACAAAATTTTTGGTAATACAAGCATTTTATTCAGCAAGTACGCATTAATAATGTATACATATTTTAAAATAAATTTACAATATAATAGAAAATGAACACGTCTATTTATTTCGTCAGAAATGCTGCTGCAGGTACTGTAGATAGGTAACTATTTAAATAATATCTTAAATACTAATTTAATGTATTAATTAGTATTTAAAACATCACAGACCTATGTTCTGAATAATTACAACTTAACAATAAGAATGTGTTATCCTTAACAAATAATATCTTATTTGTGTACGTACGTAATTCTGTACTAGGACAAGTTTTAGATATTAGTTAATAAATAAAAAAATTCACGAGCTTACTAATAATATGTTTGAAGATTTTCACAAGTTTAAAGATGAGTGATGAGTACTTTCACGGTAGTGTCTTCCATTACTTATTTAATATTTAGTCGTATGAACGTGATTTACGGTCAAAGTTTTTTGCCGCTGATAATAAACAACATTTTAGGTCCCCGAAGATTAATAAATCTAAAAAGTCTCACACGTGATGTAAGAAGGAATTCCCAAAATAGGTGCCGTCAAGCTCTTCGTCCATTGATCATTTGTCTATTTCACTATCATTTGTCTATGGCCTGTGAAGACGCGGGAAAGCGTTTGCCGCCTTTTTTATTCCAAGTCTCTGTCCAAAGAAAATACACATTGTAGAAAGTGAGAGCGCCGTGGAGAAAAAAACAAAGTTGTCACTCCGCGTGGTGATGTATGCTTCAGATTGAATATGTACATTTCGCGCCGGTGTGTATGCTGTAGTTTTTTCTCGCTCGGCTGGGACCAGGGTTGAGTGCTGCAGAATAAATAACGCAATCTCACTGCTAACGAAAAGGATTGAGAAGGAAGTGTGGAGACATAAATAACCCGCGATTCCGCTGCCAGGCCAGGGTGGTACCAGGGCGGGCCAGGGCGGACCAGGGCGGGTGCACCCCACACTGGGCCGTGGAGCTGTCTCCCGTCTGATAGAAAAACCACGTGAAGAATTATCAAAGAAAAAATATCATAATACTATTTGTCATTCGAGAACATTCTGTGTGGTTTTGAGTGCAGTTGAGCCACAAAATGCTTGTCGAAATTCTTCGTACGTATATAAAAATATGTTATGTTTATTTATTCTGTATTCGACATGATATAGTGCCATAAAATGAATCATGCATACATAACGATATATAATATATAATATTTTACACTCTCGAGGATCGCTAAAAGGATTGATGTTTTAGTATAAAAACTATATTGAAAAAAAAACGTATTTAAAAAAATCTATAATAAATATTTTTATCGCATTGTAGTATAATATTTTTATAATACAAATTAAATGTATCAATTAGAAAGATATACAAAAAATCTATTTATCGAAAAAATATTTTAGTTAGTACCGGTATTCGAATGTGTTCTCCTAAAAATATATTTATACTAATACATTGATCGTTTCATCCATACGCAATGGTAAAAAAATTAGATAAACTTTTCTATGTTTGCACGATTAAAATATTGAATGACTGACTTTAAATAAAAGTAATTTACAAATATATACACATTTTTAATAAAGTATTTGATGTGACCTATCTAAACCTAACCCAATCGCGGACTCCATTCATTCATAAGTTTTATTGATTTGGAAGATATCTTCATAAATAATAAAAAATCAGTTGATGGTATATACATGGTTTATTTTACTATTTTCGTATTTGCAATCTGCAGAATACTCAGTGTTTTGTGTTTAATTAGGAAAAACTGTTTAAATACATGCATTTAAATTAAATCTACTTTAATAAATAAATCAGTGAAGAATAATATTATTAAACAAATAATGAATATCTCATAGAGACGAAGCTATATGGAAGTATGGATAATTATAGGGCTTACGACCTGTCTTCGGCTGGCTTAAGTGATCACTTTACACAATGTAACGTTCACCATTCCACCCAATCGACCTTCATGTCTATCAAATTTTTGAAAGTTATATATATGTTTAATCACTTCGAACACTATCGCCATCTATGGACTAAATTTGATATTAATTTTCCTTGAAACAGCGTATGTTACAATGAGAATCTAATACCTTTATAGGTGAAAATCCAGTAATTTTATGACATATTCAAATATTGCTAATAATATTATTATTAAATATGCATTTCAAGTTTATTGATAAATGTTTATATGGTATATTTTATGGAATTTACATATTGTTTAATTTAATTGTTAATATTTCACAACCAAAAAAAAGCTTTGTTTTTGGTACTTCACTTGTGTTAATGTTGCTAGAACAACTGTGTTAATATTTGCACAGAATTAATTAGCATTTAAATAGATCAATTTTTTTCAATTTAATGTATGACAATACATAAATTGAGAAATATTTATTGTTATTTAGTTTAGTTCGTAGAACTTCCTATTTTTCTATTTTGAAATTTATAAAAAATTCAACACAGTATTATATATAATGGCTGATTTATTAAAATATTATCCGTGACAATATTCGAGTATAACTAAATACATTTGTATCATGTAAAATAATATCTTATATAATAATATATATAATATTATAATGCTCTTCTCAGTCACGCGTGGAGAAATTTGATAGGAAACTGATATAACACATTGGAGTGAAGTGTCAATATCTTTTGAAATATACAAATTAGATAGATACGGGATCCTTTGTTCTGAAGATATATTCTTCAATTTCTATAAAGTCAAATAGTAGTTTTTACTGTAAATATTATATACAGGTTATTATTTTATACGAGACAGTGAGAAGAAAATGGTAAAAAAAATAAACGAGACAAATGTTGAAGGTAACAAGTAAAAATGGTGTTCACGAAAGACCTGGCATGTTAAGGTAACCCAAATATTGGAGGACGGCCCTGTTAAAAACATCAACAACCGAAGGGCATACATGAAAAAACGTACGAAATTGGACAAGACAAAAGTGGTATATCAGGACGGAAGAGCGGTGTGCGAAACGGTGTGACGCTAAGTTAGTTAATGAAACTGAAGGTAAGATTTTTCAAAAAAAAAAAAATATATAAATTAAATACATAAATTGGAAAGATATACATACATAATCAGTTTATCGAAAAAATATTTTTGTTGCTACCGGGATTCGAACCTGGATTTTTCCTATCCGGAGAAATACATCAACCGATTATACTACACCAACATAATAATTTGACGACAAATTTTCGAACTTATATGTAGCACTTTCAAATTGATACATATATCGTTCCATTACTTGAAAGTCATCTTCTTTATATTTATATTTAAATTGCTACTTCACAAAAAGAATGTGTTCTTAAATATTATTTTTTCTTTTTCTTTCAGTGCCGATAAATCGGCGTTTCTTTTTAAAACAACATTCCTTTATAGCTTGCGTCAATATTGCCCAAACATAGTCATATCAATAAAAAATTTTACACATCACGATGAAAGCATTAAATAAAATTAAACAATTTAATTTTGTATGCAATTTTATTATTTGTTGCATTTTTTATTATTTAGAAACCGTCATATATACGTCTTTGGCGTCCGTCCTAGGACGGGTATTGACATTCTTATTGAACTAGTGATTAAGACACTCGCCTAGTATTACGGTGGTCAGGGGAAACCGTCAGCACATAGCACAAACGTGTAGCTTAGTTTTAAAATAGTAAGAATATTGACGCGACACGTATTTTTCTATGTTTTTTTAAAAATAATTTTACAATAGTAATTATTTTTTGTTTTATAAATATCCAATTTTTTTTTGAGGAATGTAGAAATAGTTATCCAGTATTTTTAATATTACTTAGTATTGGTAGTACTTTCAGGGAATATGTGCCGCGCGTCAGCTAGTATATAAGAAAATCAAAAGTGCAGGTCATGGTAATACACTTAGTGTATATGCTTGCTAATCAAAATAATGGTGATGACCACCAAACCTGACATGACCCCTAGTGTTACCTTAGGTACTCTTTCATTTTATACGTTTTCTATCTCATCACATATAAATTATAAAATAATTTGGAAACTTACTGAGTGCACTTTTTATAAAACAGTTTTTTAATTTCAACTAATTAATGATATTTTATTGGCCACTTTTGCCATATATGAATTTATTTTATTCATATTTTTACCTCCTATGTGATCCTACTATATAAGTTTACTACGCGGCCGATACATTATTTATGTTTTAATTGTTCAAAGGTTTGATGAAACTTTGTGGAATTCCATGATTATTTTGTAAATTGAGTTGAAACACTGTTTTATTTCACTATATCTTATTATATTAAACGTTAAAAAGTTTACGTTGCACCAAAGCACGAAAGTTAGGTTAGGTTAGGTTAAGTTAGGTTGAAACACTGTTTTATTCCACTATATTTTATTATATTAAACGTTAAAAAGTTTACGTGCACCAAATCACGAATGTTAGGTTAGGTTAGGTTAAGTTAGGTTGAAACACTGTTTTATTCCACTATATTTTATTATATTAAACGTTAAAAAGTTTACGTTGCACCAAAGGACGAAAGGAGAATTTTGAAATTTTTAGTAATAAAAATAACAATAAGAAATTTTTAACATCCAAATACCGCCCATTACATCATCTCTCTTTTCCTTGTTAACTCCACCACCACCTCCACCTCCCTTAAAACTGTGTCGATAGTTTAGCTGCATACTTTGATTCATTATACTACCTCTTGCTTGAGATATAATAGGTATAGTATGATTCAAAATCTGACATTTAGTATTTAATGACCTTATAGTATACGATGAAATAAAATAATAACATTAAAATTTATCATCAAATTTACGAGACTTGCACAGTATAATGCTCGCAACCGTTACCTATTCTAGCCAACCAATGAGACGGAGCGATAACAGAAAGCCAGTTCAATACTGGAGGTTAGTTGGGAATGACATAAGCGTTTCCATCTCGAATTTTTGGTTTCACCTCGGTTCAAAAAATGTTTGGTTGTCGCCAAAACTGTTTTCACGTAAAAATAAATTAAAAATTTTAGGAAGGCGATGTATAATATTATTACCTACCATCAGCGTGAATAGATCTCGTAAACTAGATTTTGCGGGACCGGAAACCGAAAATACGTGACTTGAAAATCAGATGAAATGAGTTTGTGGAGATTGCACTGAGTTGCCGCCAATGTCGTGTGGAAAATTGGAAAACCCTAAATTTCCAGCAGAGGCAGGTCAAAGAATTGAGCAATAGAAAATGTTATGCAATATAATATTTATGGAATATAAATAATCCCTTTCTCTACTGGCCGCAAGAATCAGTTCGTATGTGTATAAAATAACGTTATATTATATCTCTATCAAAATTAACGAATTTAAAAAAAATTGAACAGCATCAATTTTAAAACATCAGGATAGCTAAAGAACTTTCCCGAGTTATTATTAAGTTATTTATTAAATAAATTTTGTTACCGTGTTTAGAACAATAACTTTGCGTAATAAAGTATAAGTAGAGTATAAATGTATGAGAAAGCGTACAAATAAAATGTATGAGTTATATTATATTACGTACCTGACATCAATAATCTCTTTATTTTATTATTCTATAATACATAAATATGTTTTTTTTTTAAATCTCAGGGACGTTAACCAAACTCCGCCAAAGAATTCCAAAAATTAATTTTCAAAACTTGAAAACTTAATATTTCAGTTTAGTGTAAATATCGGATGATACATTATTATTCCAAGGGCAGATTTATGTACAATAAAATAGGTATCTACTTAGATATGATCTAAGTATTGCGTACTCTTCCTCCGACAAAGCCGGATATTGATTTTAGTTAGTTTATTGCTGAATTGTCTGATTTTTGTAATGATAAGAATTTTATAGGGTTGAAAATATTTACGATTATACGAAATCGGATTTTGTATTTCAAGATTCGAAACGGCTTGAACTGAATTAATCAGTGACGTGACGTTTTATGCACACACTCGATACTTACTCTACCGAATCAATTAAAATACAATACGCGCGGTAGAACTGTAGCAGATTAGAGACAGCCAGTTGCTAGTAATGTTTCATCTCACATTCTTGATATTAATCGGTTTTACTTTGATCCTAAAAATATAATACGTGACACGAAAAGTATTAATTCAATAGCGTTTACCGTATGTAGGTTTTTTTTAGTTTATGCGTGTGAATTATATCAAATAAATATGTTTTACTGCGAAATAAACAACAATTATTTTTTATGATTCAAAATTCGTACGAATTATGCTCAGATTGCATTATTCCGTGTTCGAATTTAATGAATTTCAAACTCGGAAACTTGGAAATACTTTCCTAATTGAGATAAAACACGTTCATTTCATCAAATATTTCAACTTCTCTGACACACGATTTTTACCACAAATCATTATTGACAAAAGTATCAATAGGATTTGTGGGAATCGTGGTGTATGCAGCAGCAATGAGCGGGCTATATGGTTGAGAGGACGGACAATCATTGGATAAACACAGTCATCCATCGGTGCCCGAGGGGAATTACGAAGCCAAAAGGCCGCCTTTAAAGCCGCTGGACTAACGAAATCATCACACTGCAAAAATACGTAACAGCGAATAATAATAACAGAAAGAAGCATAGGGAAGCCTTTATCCACAAGTTGATAGAATATATAGATCAATACATCCAGGCCAACAAGGTATACGAGTATTTTCTCTTAAAAAATAAAGTTTTTTGGCAGTCGTCGTACGCGTAGAGTTGATATGCATTCATTTTCATTACATTACTAACGTACAATCGTTTGATGTCGTAACAAAGATGCTCATTAGCTTCTATGCGGGTGAGTTTCTTTCAGTAAAATGTGCAAAAAACAAGGATAATTGTAGAACAGTTTATGTGTAAAGCGCCCTTGAGGTGAAAGTTTTTACGAAAATGGCGCTATACAAATTATCCAATATTATTATTATGGAATGGTAAGGTTGGTTATTAGATGTGACCATTTTATTTCAAATAGTTATCTAATATATGTTTAATACAAATTAAATGTATTAATTAGAAAGACATACATATAAAAAGAATTTATCGAAAAAAATATAGTTGTTACCACCGGGATTCGAACCTAGATCTTTTCCTATCAAGGGAAATGCATTAACCAATTATGCTACACCAACACAGTAAGTTGACAACAAATTTTCGAACCTATATGTTGCACTTTCAAATTGATACATCTGTCGTTCGATTATTTGAAAGGCATCTTCTTTATATTTAGGAAATCTCAAACACCTTTGAGTAATCCGATAGGAGACGCCAGAATTA
This sequence comes from Eubasilissa splendida, assembly GCA_031772225.1. Taxonomy (NCBI): domain Eukaryota; kingdom Metazoa; phylum Arthropoda; class Insecta; order Trichoptera; family Phryganeidae; genus Eubasilissa; species Eubasilissa splendida. The sequence continues at coordinate 4,118,421 of CM062850.1, forward strand.
TTGATAATTCATTTTCATTAAATTTTGGATACAACTTATATATTTTTCAAGGAAAAACACTTTCTAATTGTGAATTTGCTATTTTACAGAACATAGATCTGTGATATTTTAAATACAAATTAAATTTATTAATTAGAAAGATATCCATATAAAATCATCGATAAAATCGTATCGAAAAAAATATTTTTGTTCTTATCCGGGGAAATGCATTAACCGATTATGCTACACCAACACAGTAGGAAGAGATACAGGTTCGAATCCCGGTAACATCAACAATATTTTTTTAGATAAATTGATTTTATAAATATGTATATCTTTTTAATTAATACATTTAATTTGTATTAAAAATATCATAGACGTATGTTCTGTAAAATTGTAACTTCACAATAAGAATGTGTTCTCCTTAAAAATATCTAATATATCATTTCAATGGTTATATAAGTAATGTCCGCGTTACTAAATTTATATAAACGGAAATAAAAGATGTGAACGTACCATGCACGATCAAACTGTTTTAGTAATTATTAATATATAAACAATATTAACTGATACAAATTAATGACATTTTTATTTTAATAGAAAATAAATAAAGCTTGCATCCATTATATCAGTAGAATTGCAAAGAATTTCGGAAAACTAGATAAAATAAAATAAAGCTTTTGAATACATTAACATTTTATTCGCGAATCTTATACGTATAGCATGTTATTATAAATATTTTGTTAGCAGTAAAAACGTTATAACTATTTTACGTTCGCTATTACATACACGTAATTATGCAATTAACAAATATGAAAGATACTCCTTAATTAATAGGAAATTCAAAGTAGTAATAAAAGTTTGTTATAATTTAATATTATGTTACGCTTAACAAAATAAACAATTATATTAATTCATCACTAAAAATCAGATTTGAATCGTCCCATACATCGATAACACAAACTGTCAGAAAAGCTTTTAACAAATTAATTGTGAAGAAAATAAAGGAAGTGGTGGACTTTAGTAACAGCGAGATTAAATTACCGAATAATAGAATTAGGTAACAAAAGGATAAACAACAAATAAATGTCGTAGAATTGACTTACATTTTCAAACAATATTGTAATTATTAGAATTTAATTATTTTTAATTCTTGACAAATCGTATCAGTCTCATACCTAACGGCCCAACGTATAACGGAGCTCTCGTGTTTATAAACATATGTTCAAACAATATCATGTTGCTGCTCGCGGGCAACACGATATTGTTTATTAAAATAACGCTTCTTTTTGGAAATATATATTATATTACTTGCAAAATAGTGTGCATATCGGTGTACTATATTTATTTTTTGAGGCTCGTCTTTTATTTTACTTATATATTTTTTGTTTTCTATTGTGGTTAGCATAACTCACAAAGGAACCAAATAATTATTTTTTATTAAGGAGAATACATTCTTATAATTAAGTTGTAATTATTCAGAACATAGGTCTGTGATTGTTAATTCTGGCGTCTCTTATTGAACTACTCAAAGGTATTTGAGATTCCGTAAGATTAAAGTAGATGGCTTTCAAATAATGGAACGATAGATGTATTCATTTGAAAAGTGTAAAATAAAGGTTCGAAAATTTGTCGTCAAAAGTACTGTATGCTGTAGCATAGTCGATTAATGCACCTTCCCCGGATTGGAAAGAGGATCCAGGTTCGAATCCTGGTAGCAACAACAATATTTTTAGATAAAAATGATTTTATATGTATATCTTTCTAATTAATACATTTAATTAGTATTAAAATTATTTTTTTGTACTAATCGTTGCATTTACAATTATACTCAACGTCATCGTCTCGCATTCATATGTCCGTGCATATGAGGTGAACGTTTTGAAGTAAGAAATAAAAATAATTTTAAAATATTTTATTTTTATTATCAGGTGATGTCAAAAAAATCTAATATTTTATATTTTTATTTTTTGTTGTGAAGTTGCATTTTTAAAACATAGTTCTGTAGTATTTTAGTAAAAATTAATGAATCAACCAGAAAAAATATATTTATCGAAAAAATATTAAGTCGATTGCTTTTTAAAAGATGTAATAATAGATATTTTAATTGGAAATACTACAGAATGCTTACATTTACAGAATATTGACATTTTATTTGCCTATTGCCAATTGCGTACAGCATATTTTATTTACAATATACCATTTAATTTAATCTATTACATCATCGATTTTAAAATTTACACAACACATATTATTTTCTCACTCTTATTTTTATTTTTGACACTTTTTTCTAATTTCTTATTTCCTCTGGCATCTCATTACAATCAACATCGCACTTATACATCACAGATTTCTGAGAATTGGCTTTCTTCCTGAACGGAAGTGTTCAGTTTTCTTTTAATTATTTTTGTAATATTAATCATCAACAATATATGGATATTTTGAGGTATAAACTAATATAATGCAATTGAAATACGAAAAAAAAATGTAAGCAGTGTAAATTACGATTCCTTTCGCAGGCAGTGACACCTCCCTTAGAGGAGATTTCAATTCCGCCGGCGCCCGAGCTAGTGAAGCGAATACCAGGAACTCGTCCAGATGTTCCGTCTATGTCCGCTGGACCCGGACCCTGAAAGCCAGGTACTTCAGCGTACTGCTCAATGCGGCAGAATCAAACGAACATTATTAAAAAAAAATCTCTCTCTGTAGAGATACATACCACTGGAGACGGGCAACGATCCTTTTGAACCGAACATTCTGAGATTTAAATGGTTCCAATACCCGGTTAGGTTTTTAGCCCCTTTGTGAATTTTCCATATTTTGATACTGCGTCATTTTTCAGCCTCTTTATTTATTGCTTCTCGTCCGGAAATTTATAATGAACACGGCGGGTGCTTCTCTGTTTCGCTAAATCTGAGGAATCTATTTACGTTTGAAAACGTAATGTTTCATTGCTGGAATTTCGTCAAAGAAAATATAATGACACATGTACATATTTCTTGAAAGAGGATATTTGGGCTTATTTCAAAATGCTAATAATATGTTTCATAATACGTTTTATTTTTAATATTAATGATGCAACTGTATTTTCAGGATAATCATTTTATAGAACTATTCAGTATTTGAAAATGTACTAATTTTAACTTTGCGACATCATTTTTTATTGACTTGATAAAAAAACGTGTTACATGTCTTTATACTACCCCTTTATAGAATATATTTTTTTGGTTTATCACTAGTGAAGAGCTAAACCATCATGATTGTGATTATATTATTATGATTGTTATGTATGATCGTAGCAACCATCGGTAACTAAGATTTAACTGTTAGAAGTTTAATAGTTTTTTTTTCTAATAGAAAACACTTTTTAGTGTACTAGTGATTTCTTGACAAATTGTGAATATTCAGTTACCAATCATCATTACAATCAAACACTAATCTCACAATTACCGTCACAAAAACGGTTAAAATAATGGTTTAGTTCTTTGCTGTTTACCAACCCCACCCCGTGTGTAGACCATTGTATTTTATTTTGATCTCTTCAAACATCAAAATTTATGAAGAAATGACGTTATAATCATATCAGCGTGCCATCTAGTAAATTTCGCTAAAAATTTTCTGGGAATTTGACTGGCAAAAAGTTTTACGAATAAAAATGCGTAAAACAGCAAATGCTGGGAATTTGATCCAAAAAATTCACTTTTATTTTATAAAAAGATTTCATTCTCTTCGCGATATTATTTAAATTAGATTTGTATTTATTAATTATGCTAGAATATGTTTTTAAAGCAATTGAAGATTTAATATTACGCTCGGTCTTATTTTTGTTTATTTATTTATTTTACCATTACGACATCTTGCGGCGCATGGACATTAGTAATGAAATAGTAATCACAGTTTTCAATCACTGATATTATCGAATACCAATCACAATCACACCTGTCAATCAAGAGTAGCATTTTTTCTCATCACTACCAGGAAGCCTACAAACAAAATATTAATATTAATAAGAAATATAAAAATGTGTTCACAATTTTAAATATCTAAAATAGCACTCATTGCATGAGGAATTTATTTCATTAAATAAGCAAAAATAAAGGTGCTCATCACATCACTGATAGCATTTATATAAATAGCACCTTCTGCTATGAAATGCGTTAAATCCCTTTTATCCGTACACGCTTTACATCAGTCATTTAAATACGAATGCTTTACAGATTTCTTGAATCACGTTCTCATCTGTGATGTGTTACCATTCGAAATACAAGATACAGTCTCTTATGAGACTTATTCTTATAAGCCGATTAAAATTAACACAATTTTTAAAGAACTACCGAGTGACAAGAAGAAATAATAAGATAAGAAAAGCTTTATTGAGATATGTATACATTTTTTTATAGCAGAGGCGAACATAAATAATAAAACAATATAATACATTTATCACAAATAAATTTCTAATGTTTACAAATTGATAATACTTAAATGGGATACACTACGTATCATTTCTGATAGTTTCAGCTTTGTCCTGGCTAGTTTTCTTGACTTTTTAATATATATAATGAACATATAGAAAATCAAAAAATTGATTATTTATGTTTTTATGTCAACACTACAGTTTGTGTTGAATTTTTTATCTAGGAATATTATACAGCGCTGCTTTCGACACATCTTTACCTAATTGGATCATATATTGGGTTTATATTAAAATTATTTTTCTATTAGTATGACTATAAATAAAGGGAAAAAATATCAAGAAAAAAACATCAATGAAATTTGAAATAATCATTAATTAACAATCTCATTTATTTGCCGGTTTCAGTGAACATGTGATATTACATTCAACTTCAGTATGTATTGCTCAGCTCTCAACCCTCCGTAGAGGACAGTCTTTCAAGTGCATTCGACCACAGGTTAATCAGTGAGATGTAACTTGAATACAAACTGACGTACATTTACATTGACAGAGTACATATATAAATAGCAGGGTATTGACAAATTTTAATTCGATGCGAATACTGTAAAGGTTGTATTACTGTATTAGATACAAATATATGTTCTTTTTTCATTTTGAGGTCAATCATAGAAATAGTCAATCGCTTATTAAAAATCATTTCATTATTATTATTTATCATTAATCATTGATTTGAAATTTATCAAGCATAGGTGATATATGTATTGATGAATGTGCAATATTTATGGTTTTAGTTTTGTATTGGATACATACCTACTATATACAACACAAAAAAAACATTTTTTTTTAAATACGGAGTATATTTAATGTATTTTTGGTACTCAACGATTTTTACAATTCAACTAACGTACATACCTAGTCCATAATATTTTATGGGTGGATACCTGACTAAATTACGAGTCAAAAATGTCCAAAGAATATGTGCAAATTCTGCATTGTTACTGAAAATATTATTGTTTGAATTTTTAACAAAATCATGTTAAACCTTTAAGTCTGCCTACTTTGAAATAAATATTTACGATATTTATCCATTAATCTATCTTTATCTTCTGTATAGTTTTCTGGGCTAATCTGCCATGTATATCTGACTTTCACACTGATTATGAACGGTCGTGAAAACTTAAGAACATTTTTAATATATCTTTAATTATCTATCTAAAAATAGTCTGGTCGCTACGAAATTCGATGACATTTAATTTTTTGTATTCAATAAATAATTGGAAATCAATAGAGTATTTCAATTAATCGAAATAATTGCATAATAACGATTTTTTTAAATACTCTGTCGTGGTTGAGATTAGGCACATATTCCTCGAAAATTACCGACTCGTAATTTAGTCAGATATCCACCCATAAAATATTGTGGTCTAAGTCTATTACACTTAGTATATTAATCCCGACTTATAGAGATCGGTGATATTGGTACAATCTAACGATTTTCGAAAAGTTAATTTTAATAATAAAAAAAATAATGCACAATACACGCAATAAAAAAGACCCCTTGTACAAATCTAATAAAAATCTAAAAATTATAAATATATCACCCCGGTCAAACATAGCTTTAAAAAAATATTTTTTAAATTACATTTTTGTGGTCACGCGTTATTTAAAACTTAATATTACTATTGCAAACTCCTGGCCATCTTTTAAAAAAAACTGACTGTTTATTACGAGACTAAACCGATAGTCCAGGCGATGGAGAATTCATTTAGACACTTGTTTCATGTGAGGGCATAAACCTTTAAATAGCGAAACAAATCCGAATTTATTAAGCCAGATCAATTTTGCAGTGTGAATGTGTATTTACCGAAGAGCCAGCGGCATTCGGATTCACACACGGTTTGACACGAAGGGTGGAGTTTTATAGAGCAACCTCCTCCCTCAACCCCTCACGACTGCCATTCTAAATACCCGTACAGTAAGGTAAATTGTGGGACGTGGAGTAAATACCATTCGGTTGAGTTCCGTGTGATTTTCATTTAAACTATGTAAGCAATTGCCGCGTGTGCCGTACATATGAAAGTTTTACCTTAAATCTTCACACATAAAAGATGAGTATATGATTTATCACGTAGTAGGACTGACAATTAAATTTGTTGAATACTTTTCATGTTATATTTGTTGAATACGTCGCCAATGAGCTAGCGGCGGATTTGGCCGGAATTTTTTTTCAAAGTATAAACTGTTAGTGCAACATTCTACCTGGAGGTAATGAAAGTTACGTGTGCGAGAAACGTCATTGGCCTGATTTTGCAGACGAAAGCTGTATGCTGCCTCACAATAATGCTTCAGTACGCACAACCATTGTTGTGAGTGAGAAGAATGACTAATATCTAATCACAAGTTAAAAACGTATTTCCCCAATCATATTTTTCTATTTTCCAAAATCAAGAAACACTTTGAGAATCGATCGGAGGTGGAACATATTACGACGCGTGCTCTAAACAGCATCATAGAGACTGTTTCGTGCAATGAAAAAATCTTTGGACCATGTGCATTACTTTTGAAAAGGACTGTTTTGAAGGAAATGTGTTCTGTAATTATATATTTTTTCTATTAACTTATATCAAGATACCGTTTTGAATCTACCCCACCAAAGTTGTCTTGAGAATATGTGGTATATCATATATGTGTTTGCTTTAATTTCACCTTTCTAACGACAATCATCAGAACACTTGCCATAAAAAAATTTGCTACTTGCAATTACTAGAATGCTATAATTATTTGGTATGAAATAATTTTCCATCCCATAACGAGTTCAATTAGTGTCCGTTCAATATATGCATTGGAAATTGGGATAAAACTATAAATTCCATCACAATTACACATTATGGGCATTTTTTTAAAAACAAGACTGCTTGAGTGACGCTTTGCCAGGTCGACCCCTCAGAATAACAAGGTTCCATCTGACACTGACACTGTTTTGAGATAATGAGCTCAACAGTGTTGATTGAATTTCAACATATATTAATGTATATTTTGTTTTGAATCTGCAAATATGATCAGATTTAAGATCTTAAATTATTAATCATTATTTTCAGTATTATCAATGACCACTGTGATATGAGGGAAATTAAAAATAAATAAAAACATTATAAATTTACAATAATGATCCATAGATAGAAATAAATAACTAACGCAGTTAGAACTTTCATCTCTTGCTGTTTCCTTTTATATCCGTTAAATAGAGTCAGTGTGTATAGAAGAAATAAAGAATAATGCACTTGGAACCCATTTCACGCAATAACTCAATTTAGCCCAAAATATTAGTTGGAACCTTGTTATTCTAAGTGGTCGAGGTGGCAACACTATAAAAGGATCAAAAATATTACATCAAGCATTATAAAACGTCAATACAATAAATATAAATGAAAGATCATAAATAACCTAAGAATTGTCCGTGAAGTATCACGTCAAATGTTCTAGAATATAAAAATCTAATTCTACGGTTGACAAGTATATTTGTAGAAAGCGTAGTTACCAGATCATTCTCGAATTGTAATCACCGGAGCCATGAAATGCTGCGTCAACGCCACCATTCTCAAGCGATAATGCCGCGAAATGAGCCTACCCGAGCGAAATAATTGTGCAAACAGGGAAGTCAATGAATTATTGTTAAATGATTTTAAGATTAATTAATGCTATTAATTGCAGGATTTGTAGTTACATGAGTGTAATATTATTATAAATTATTGGTCTATTTACCTATTTAAATGACTTAATAATTTTGTATAGTTGACTTGTATCTATTTAATAAACAGCTAAAATGTATTTTATATAATAGAGTAATCCATATACCTAAAATCACCAGCATTAGCGGTTGAATAACTCTCATCGACAGGTGAAGTATTAAACTAAAAATGTTTTAATAAAAAATAAAAGTATCAATAAGTAAGAAAAAATATTTTTGTTGCCATCCAGACACGAACCAGGCACCTTTCCTATCCGGTGTGGTGCGCTGACAACAAAAATATTTTTTTGATTAATTGATTTTATCTGTATATCTTTCTTATTGATACATTTAATTTGTATTCAAATATCACAGAACTATGTTCTGACTTCACAATAATGATGTGTTCTTAATAAAAATGTTATATTTAAATCCTTTTATTTTGATGATGAAACGCTACAAAGTTAACGCCGATTCTATCAATAATTTGAATTATACATGATGTTATTTGAAAATTTAATACAAAAGGTAACGACATATGATGCTAGTGGACTACTTACTAATTACTAACTCAACAGCGACGCCAACACAACACATCAGTTCTACTTGTAATCAGTGATGATTCATCTCAACTGCGGAATTTTACAGCGATTGTAAGACGCCATCGGTTATAAGGCGCACCCCATATTCAGTCTTATAATTAAAGAAATACGGTATATATTATATCACCAGCCTGTGTTATCCACCACTTCTACCATTGCGAGGCTTATTCGATGAAGACTCTTCAGGTCTATGCAACTACGTCATCATACCCTGATGAGGAAGTTAAACGATTCTATGATGATATTACTAAAGCTCTCATGCCAAGCCATCATACTACACCGTCATTATGGGGGTGTTTTAATGTCAAAGTTATTACTGTATTATGAAATAAATAAAATTATTATTACATCATAATTTTAGTCCCCTTCTCCAAGATAGGGTTTAGGGGCCATTAGGGCACTTTATTAGGGCGCTTCCATCTTCCTCTGTCTTGGTATTTGTTAACCAATTAAGATCCAATCTGTCTTCATACAGTCATTGTTGCTATTTATCCCAGCTTAGTCTGGGTCGATCCACCATTCTGGGCCACCTTCTCTTCAAATTTGATAAGAAAATACGTCTTGGAAGTCGATCCTCTGGCATTTTTAAGACATGTCCTAGCCATCTTATTTAATATTTTTAATTTAACATTGCTTACAATTTTCTTGATTCTAATACAAGGTATTAAGTTACTTTTTTTTTTATATTCCTATACCTCTCCAAAAAAGAGACTAGTTCTTGTGCTTGGAAAGAAACTTACACTGTAGTAATTTTAAAAGAGTCAGAAGTTTTACAATTGCAATCTAAAATATTATTTATTGCCCAATTGTATATTTTTGAAATGTTTGTTTAAGTTCTCTTTTAGTTGTTTTATATCATTTATCTTCTTAATTTCTGTAGGGAAGCTATTTTTATTAGTAGTTACATTTTAGGATTTAAAAGTTATTTTGAAATCATATGGATACTGGTTTCAAGTTGTACAATGTTATTTTCCTTGATTAATTGAGATTTTTTTATATATATTTTCTCTTTTAGGGATTAGGAATTTTGAAAGAAGTGTTTGTGTTGAAAAAGTAGATTTTTTTTAAATATTACTTTAATAATTGTACTCTGTATTACTTTTGATAATTTTATTATATTATTGTATGCTCCTTCCCTAATAACTCTACTTCTAATAATTCCATACTGGAGTAGTAAGTGAACAGTAGAAAAGTATACCTTTTTTTTATATAGAAGTAAAAGTTTCATGCCGAGTGTCACCCTCGTGTGTACGCAGCTTTACAAACTGCCGGCATGATGTTGACACTTAACTCGGATTTCTTTATCACCGCATTAGAAGATGAAATATTATCATTCGAATCATATTACGCATAATAAAATTGGGTCGTCTAATTAAACTTTGCGATTTATTTTAAATACTTTCTTATAGTTTTTCTTAATACTCGGGCTTAAATAATAGAGTGTCGAGTTGAGAAAAACATACATTTTCGAAACACTTCTATTCGCCTTTAACCAAGGTTAAAATGTTCATCGAGAAGCTCAACTGATTAATTCTGGCGCATCCACTCTGCAGTCCCAACTTCGCTCGATAAGATTAACATCCTTTTCGGTTGTTCACCAATCAAATGCGTGGCGTAACGTTCAACAACGACGATAACCTCAGAAAATGGTTCGATACCAGACTAGCCGATTTTTATAGAAAATGCATCGACAAATTGGATAAAAGATGGGATAAAGTCCTGAACAATAATGTATGACACAGCATTGATTAAAATGTTTGATTTTATAATAAATAATTTAACAAAACCGCAAAGACTTATTAGACACGCATATTGCAGTTACAATGATAATTGAATTAGTTATACACAAAACAAGCTAATTATATTCTAATGTCATGTTATTATATTAATTATATATAAAGCGCAATGTTCATTATTTTCTGTTACTTTACAGCAAAACATCTTACTCAAGACCAAGAAGAGTTTTCTAAAAATTCCCCCCGTTTTATAAGGTAACAAGGAAATTTAATATACACTGCGGAAGGTGAAAATCTTTTCCTTTAAATTTGGCGATGGATTTTTTTAAAGACTCTTGTAAATAAAAGTATGAATTTCATCTGTCTGACTTGCGACACAATTTTCACCGAATAAATCTTACACCTGGTCTGAAAAAACTGGAATACCTTTGAACAATATCGTATTCATATATTCAATGAATTTGAAATGAAACCCATAAATATTTTCTGGAAAGAGTCAACATTTATCACCATATTCGAAATTAAAATCGAGACGGGTCGCTTTCTGAAACTTTGCAAGATGAAATGAGAATAGTTGTACGATTTCCCGTCGAACCGGAAACGCCTCGCCGCCCGCCACTTCCGGCGGCGACACTCGGCGCGGAAACCTCTGGCTGTGATGACGCCCGCGTCGCCAGGTGTCCCGGATGGCTTCCCTCGTCACGCTGCTACGTCACTTCTTGTCGTGCGAGAAGAACACGCGTAAAAATCATCCTGTAAGTACTATGGTATTTCTTTTGATATCTCGATAATAGACCATCTAACACTCTCTGCCCACCTCACTAGACCATAGTCCCTGTCGAGGAGCGTAGTGTTTTACTTATGTATCGCTTACAATATGTTAAATTACATATTACATTAATATTTTTATTATCACAATTTTTACTAAATAATGTTCATGTTAATACATATTAAATTAATCAAATAGAAATATATAGATATTTTCTGTATAACTCTGTACAAAAATACCGCTGAAGTATGTTCTAATTCCTAATGTATACTTTTAACTTTAACGCAGGTAATTTTGACTGATATAATGGTATGTTTATGGATAATTCATCCATTAATATACCGTTCATAATACCGTGGTAATGTTCAGCCTTCTGCATGTTAAGTGAAAGCTGCAACGTACAGTTTTAATTGTTTTTTATTAAGAGGTGGTCGTTCCGGTTTATTTTATGATTTCTAGTAGTTCGTTATTTTCACTAGTTTACGGTAGTCTGTGGCTTCGTTTAATGTGTTTTAGATCTCGTTATTTTACTATACTTTAATAAACCTGTTCAACTCAAAATAACCTTATATATTATACCTGTTATACCTGTATAAGGTCATACAAATAAAGATGAATGTATATTTTTAAGAGTAAATAGATAAAAACCTGTTATTAATATAAAACCACCAGTTTACAAAAGATTCTGACGTTTTGACAGAATCTAACTAGTGTCATTAAATGACGTGGCGGTTACTTTGTGGTATAACATGATTATTTTAATTTTCATAACTAAACTTTGTACTATACACGTTGTGTTATTATCACTACTATAGTTTCGAAAGGTGCAGTCCCTATCATCATCAGGTGATAAGTAAGCTAATTACAATATTATAGTCTATTCGGGTAATGGAGTGGGACTTGGAAAAGGGGAGAGGTTTCGGTCGTTAACAGGTATATGGACAGTAAAGGTGAAGTGTTGGGAATCTTATGTTGTTAATTAGTATTTTCTCCGAATTTAAATTCTTTTGTATATCAACGGTTTTTGAATTGTTCATTATTAATCTTTTATAAGTGGAGAAATTGAAAGAGTCGTAAATTAAAATTTCTTGCCAAAAAAGATTTGGTTTACGTATAATTTGCACGGTCTCAAATTTATTTTAATATTGTCATTACAAATTATATTTATTGTTAAAATATTGCCATCTGATTATCATTTGTGTACGTAAATGTGTATGCATTGTAATTTACGAGAAAAGTTTCAGAAGACTGATTATTTCGTTGTCATCGAAAAAAAAGCAACTCTGTTACTTTTTTTTGTTAAATAATGCAGATACTATCTTCAGACAGATGAAAGTTTTTACAAGGAAAAAGAATTATTGACTTTATGTCGCAGCAGTCCTTGTTTGGGGTACACGTAGAATCTACATAAAGCTTACATTTTAACTAGTACTATATTATGTTGAATAACGATTTAATGTACTCGATATGGTATATAAATTAGTATTTGTTTCGAAATAACCTTACCAAATACGACACATAGCAATAATATTCAACAAAATTAAATTATGAAAAGTGTGTTGCATTCATATTATCTTTGTGTAAAAATTCAACTGCACATACATGCACAATGATTTTATTCGATTTTTTTGGTTTTGGATCTTTATAACATTTTATTGTTAATTGTTAGTGAGGATCTAAGAAATTGTAAATTTTAGCGCTGTTTCGAAGATCTGGCTTCTACTTGAGAGTGTGTATATTTATTGGACGCAGCCAACCGCCAAAAATTTGATCTGCTGATTTACTACTACATCCACACTTTTGGTGCATTGTGTCTTTATTTTATATAATAAAAGTAAAGTGATACCATTCTTTGATTTAATTTAGTAATATCCTCACACAGTTATAAAACAATTTTTATAATTGTAATAAAAATCACGAGTTGCCTTATGCCGCAAATGGCCAATGTGTCAAAGTCAATTACAAATCTCCCATCAAATATAAACAAACATGTATTTCGTCCATCGTACGGCCGAATTGTCTAAATCTCACGTACGTGTTCAAGCGAGGAAACAATACTAAAATTTATTGAACCATCAAAAACAAAAAAAAATGTCAATGGTATCCCCAAAAGTGCTCGGCGTTCGCCAAAATCTATGGGAACAATAAATCGCCCTAACGTCCGTCTAATAATAATAATCGTATTATGTGATATCGACCCCTATAAAAGGAACTTCGTACCGAGAAAATTTACCGCCGGCACTGGGCCTCGGGATCCGACCATAAAATGAAACAAAAAACCATAAAGCTACGCAAATATGCAAGTTTAGAACTGATTTATTTTTTGCTTCGCTGATCGCTTCTCTCTTTATCTACAAATCTACAACCCTTTCTGTTGGAGAGATGAATGGTTTTGGAATATAGAAAAAAAAACTTGTATTCGACGAAAATCGTACAAATGAATAGTTTAGAAGATTTTTAAAGTATTATTCATCATTTCAAGTCAAAAACAGCATACATAACGTCTTAAAAAGTATGTGGGAAAAGAGATTGACGTATATAGGAGTTTAAATAAGTAACCTAACAATGATACATTAAATATAAATATAAATAATGGTAGTTCAATAACACATAATAAAATGAAATTTATTTATTAAGGAAATTGTAATTATTCAGAACATAGGTCTGTGATATTTTTTTAAATACAAATTAGTATTAATTAGAAAGGTATACATATAAAATGAATTTTATCGAAAAATATTGTTATTGCTACCGAGATTCGAACCTGGATCTATTCCTATCCAGGAATCGTGCATTAACCGATTGAATTAATTTTATATGTATATTTTTCTAGTTAATACATATAATTTGTATTTAAAACAATATCACATACCATGTTCTGAATAATTACAACTTCACAATTAGAATATTCTCTCCTTAAATAATATATAAATATAATAATATAAAAATAAAGAAGATGGCTTTCAAATAATTGATGTATCAATTAAATTCGAAATTTTGTCGTCAATGCACTGTGTTAGTATAGCATAATCGGTTAAAGCACATTCCCAGGATAGAAAAAGATCCAGGTTCGAATCCTGGTGGCAACAACAATATTTTTCGATAAAATTGATTTTATATGTGTATCTTTCTAATTAATACATTTAAAAATTATTTTTTAAATCATTCATTTAGATTTATTTCGCATTTAAGATCACGAAACCACTGATTGAATTGTTAAAGGGGGGAGGTAACAACATTGGCGTAAATTTTTTTTGGGAGATCCTATTGACGGGGAACATGGGGAAATTGTTTTTTTTTTAAATATCAGATAATTTTAACTAATGTAGTAGTAAAAATATTTTATATTTTATTAATTATTTTTTTGTTTGATTTTGTTGATTTTAATGAAACCTTGTAAACAAATATAAATAAATAAACAAATAAAATTATATTGTATAGGTTACAATCATTATTGTATTTTTTACGAATACATAAAATATGGAATTAATGAGAATTTTATTAAATTAGACTTATAAACGTGATGAGTGACATAATTAATCGACATATTACATTATATTGCACGTCACGCTGGGTCAAGGACGAGATAATTTATACGAAAATTTCGACTATAAGGAACCGTGATCAAACTTTATTTTATACTGTCATCAATAATGTTTCGTCAAAAATAAAAAGTTAAAAAATACATAAATAATTATATATTAACTGAAATTCTCAATTATATTTTTGTATATTTTCTCAAATTATTTTTTTTAGAAAAATAGTGAAATCATCAAATAAATTTATTTTCATGTTAGGAAATTTAACTTGTTTAATCATACTATTTTTTTAAATGGCTGGCTCACAGTTCATGTCAAATTTATGCAGCGGTAAAAAGGTTGATACAAATATTTTCGAGTCGGGTAACAATGTAACTCCGCGCTGAAACAAAAAGATTTAAAAAATCCGCCATCAAACGAGACAAGAAATATTTTAGATAAAATTTGACAAAATGATTTTGATCATAGATAATGACAGTTTAGTAGCGACGGCAAATCATTATATCGCGGGAGTAGCAGTAAAAGAAAATAGCTTACGACTCATATAACGCGTCACATTGCCATCCATCTTTTGGCTACGGAGCAGGCGGCGGTGGGGTAAAGGATGAAGGGGTGTGCAGAAAGGGAGGGGTTAGAAAATCATAAAATCATGTTCGGCGCAGATCCCTGGCGGCATCCAATATACGTCAAACCAGATGATGGAAAAGATCGAATTCCGGCAGATTTTTCCGACCGCACAGGAAAACACCCTCAATGGGTGCCGCCTGAACGAATCAAACACGCTGTCGTGAGTCCCACATCGAATCAAATAATTCGGATGAAACACCCCCACCCGGCCATGATTGGGAAACCATCTTCACGCATATTTTTGATATGTGATTTTACGGTTGTGATCCGATAGTCGACTAATATATTTTAAACGGATCAGAAAATTGTGCTTCCCTTTATCGAATGAACTGTGATTAAGTGCCAAATCGTGGATAGTAATCAAAAATTCAATATTTCCCGTGTTTATTGATATCAGGCTGACATTGATGCTCTATTAATACAAGTATTCAGGCAAATAGGAAAATCGTGACTTATTTGCAGCGGGTTAAAATTATACAAAATCCTACCCCAACAGGAAAACTGAACATTGACAGATTTAAAAAAAATAACAAACATACTAAAACGTGGACAAACGTAACAAAAACAATAAACTATTTATATCAGGGTTTTATTTAAACAAAATTAATCACACTGCAATTCACCGATTCAAATTATGTATATGTCAACCGCACTTAATGTGTAATATTTTATTATTTAGTTTCAAATACCATAAATTGGGGGGAATAAGAACTTTGTGGCGAATAGGGGAAATCATAAGAAAATAATATTATTACGCTACATTGGCTTAAGTTTTGGCTTATATTAAAAAATTAGATATTTTCTTACCTACAGATAACACTACTACCAAGGTGTCAGGTAATAATATTTGAGTCATTAAATTTCAAACATTTCGCAGATTAACGGACAAAATCTTATACCGCATAACTTTGCTTGTAAAATTATTAAACAATTATGATTTTGGTTAATCTTAATATTTCACAAGGAAGAAATTTATGCCGAATTAATATTTGACACTGGTTTTACTGTCAAGTGTCGCTTATAACCTAGTTTCTGGGTGAATAGGGACAAGTTATGGTATGAATAGAGACACATAGTATAAGTTACACTATTTTTGCATTACGTCACTATACTTCCAGATAAATTATTATCTTGCCAGTAGACAAAGCCGAGAACTTACACATCTGATCGAAATGGACAGACGTATTTGAAATACGAGAAAGAAAATATTAAGAAAGCTGTGGAGAAAATAATGGAAGCAGAGATGAAACTGTTATCCCTAAATTATCATCCCATCTTTAATATATTTTTTTAAAGTGATATACCACAAGTATAAATGAAATTGGAAAAAGTTGTTAGATCATAATAGACTATTACACACCTTACCAGACTCCTGAGTCAGTTCAAAGAGTGCAATTTGTGGGTGATGCAGTAAAAATTATAATCTCTTTTTGTATAGCTACCACGGTTTGATTTTATGTGATATTTTTACTTCAATTTGTCTATTTTGTCTTGCAGAAATTATGTTCTGTTGCGTTACGTTGTAGCTGCAGTTGCAGTAAAAAAACTCGTCGTTCATTCGGCAATACGCGTTAGCAGTGGCTGTCTCTCGCTGGTTAAAAAAATAAGGGCCAATTATCTCTCGGGCAGAAATTGCACACCACATTTTCGTTTTTGGATATTGAAAAGGTTTTTGATAGCGTTTCCTTGGGTTATAGGGGCCCCAGTATCTCATGTTCTGTTTATTAACCATCTATATAAAAATGTGCTTCGTCATCAAATAATATGTTTCCAAGCATTCGTGCTGTTCCAAAACATTCCAGCATCGTTCTCCCTAAGGTTTAACGTAAAGAATAGTAATTTTCGTTGAAAAACTACACGATTTGCAGTTTATATAGGTGAAACTATAGTTTATTTTTCAAAATAACGTGCACTGTTGATTTTTTTATTCCAGTAAAGGCTGCAATCTTCCTTATCGATTTACGCGGATTGCGCATAATTTCACGTCGAACTTGAGCCACATGTTCTGGCGTCGCTGCTGACGATGATTATCCCTTCTCGCCTGAACTTTTGAACCCAACACCAGATAAGTTGCGTACTTAGTCCATCACTTACTCGTCGAATATTAAAGTGAGTACAAAAAGCGCAACGCCTACGAACCAATGAATCACCGCACCTTAAATATTGCTCAACCGCAAACGCGCGGTGCGCTCCCGACCAGTGACTCATTGCGACTGGCAAATCAGCAAATCACGCGCGTCGAACAATACCCCTCGCACTTACCTCACCCTGATGGTTTACGAGCAATTATAATTTAATCTTGAAAATTTTCCACTGGATACCTTATAGAAGAATCTTTTATTAAATAAAAAACATTGGTTGTTCGTTAATACTTCTTAAATGTGTCAATTTATTGCAATAAAAACACTAAAACCTGTCCCTATTCACCCCATATTACAAAAAATGAGATAAATTGTCGGTTTTTTCTCATTTTGTATCGATTTTCATCTTAAATTGTGATATTTTCCTATACTTTTTTATGCGTCATTTTATTTAGTTCATCTAATAAATACCCTTCGATCGACATCGCTCATGATAAGTCGGGGTTTTGAATGGCTCTATGCTTAAATGTTTTCTATGACGTATTTTCATCTCCATGCACGATTTTAAGTCGGATGAGATAAATTTTAAGCTGACTAAAAAATTAGGTATCAATACCTTCAACTCAAGCCCATCAGCTGTTGGATTAAAGATTGGCTCATTAAAGGCTGTTAGATTAAAGATGTCATTAGTTAAAGTGTGCAGCCCATTTAAGCACGTTTTGCAATAGAATATAAATATATTCTACTTTGGTCCTGGGGCAATTGTCTTCTCTTTGAATTATATCTCTTGAGGACCTTGCTGTATAACCAACCTTAAACTTGTGTGTGGAGAATGTTGTTGGTGTCCAAGTTTCACTACCGTAGGTCAGGTCTAGGAGGACGTATTGTTTGAAAACCATTGTTTTAAGGCATTGTAAAAGTTAAGCTCACACCATATGTTTAAATCTTTCATACCCTACCTTACCTCTCATTTCCTTTATATTATATTATTATATTGTAATAATAAAAATATTGTCGCTGTACCATAGTTGGATAATGCACGTTCCCCGGTTAGGAAAGAGATCCAGGTTCGAATCCCGGTGGCGCAACAACAATATTTTTCGATAAAATTGATTTTATATGTATATCTTTCTAATTAATATATTTAATTCATATTTATTATTAGAGAATTTTAATCACTTAATAAATACTTATTTCTACAACCATTATGTTTCTGATATTTTCTGTATATTTTTAGATAGTACACATATTTTACGACTCAATTTATCATCATATATACCGTATTTTTTAAGTTAAATTATTAAAACAGTTTAACCGGAACAATGTTTTCTCAAGTTGAGCTACATCACATTCTTATTAATTTTATCAGATTAAATCATCTTATACTTCATAGTGACACATATTTTTCTTCCATTAGAATGTAAATTAACCATATTTTGAAATGCAATATTTTTCGAATTAATTTGAGCTGCACCCCAACTTCTAATGCATCTTTATAACCGGGTATTTCACAACTAATTCAACAATTACATGATAAATACACGATTTATTAGTGATGTGCAATAAAATCAAAATTCTTATTACATATTAAACAATAACTCCATAAAATATTGACCATTCAGCTCAAAAATAGTCTAAAACTTGAATGGGACAGAGACAAATTGTATAAATAAATAAATATTATAGATATAATACAATCGGCTGCTCAAAAATTTTTAACTATACGATAATATAAAATATCTACAATAAAATTTCGCTTAACTATTTCGGCACCGAAACGTACCGAAATAAATATCTATTTATTATTTTTTATAATTTATATTCATGTTAAAGCCACTCTCTAAAATCAAAATCTTCATAATTTATTATTTGGGCATGCATAAAACAATGTAATTTTAGTTTTGTAATAGAATGTATGCGTATTAAAGTAGTAGATAAAAAATATATGATAAAAGTGTAATAGGTGTAGTAGGTAATATTATTCTCGTTATCATGTTATTATTTCCACGAATCGCCAATTAAAATAAACCCACAATATTGATATAGTATCAAAAACAAAATATAAGACTACAACCATATAACGAAATAGGCTTTTAAGGAGCCGGGAAAGAAAAACCCTTACAAACATATCGATGTTTATAAAATATTTTCACTACTTGTAATCCAAAATTTTTTCATAAAACCACGTATCTCTAGATATTCGTTCTGTCGTTTTGTCTTAGCTAAGTAACTTTTTCACGTGAATTTGAAACCACTTTTGATACTTTGAAAGGAAAAAATTACGGCGTCTAACGATAATAGCATCCCTCATCAAAGTGGAAAATGGTAATGAATGTTTTACCGGGGATAGTCGATGTATTTCCGATATTCGAAAGTGATATCGAAATTTTGTAAAACACCTTTAATAAAAGTTAACGGAGGGGATGGTCTCGCTTAATATGATACATCCTTAAAAAACGTGGTAAAATGATTGTTTAATAATTCGTCTATTTGGTTCTTCTTATTCGTGTACTCTTGGAAAATTAGTTACAGATGTAGTCATTATGCTCTTCAAATGTATGTGAAGAGGTTTTTGAGCTATTATGCCGTGTATTTCTAATGCAAGGCCCATCATAAAAGTTGACGTCACCGATGTGATATATTAAGTATTGGCTTGCAATACTGTGAGTGCAAGTCAATACTTAACAGCCCTGATGAAACCAACTATGAAATCCTTTTTAGATTGGTCGTATTTCTGGAGGTTTTCTGCATGTTTTTATCGGATTCGTTCATTATGTCAGGAATCTATTCTTTGAACAGATTCTCCGAACCTAGATTTTTAGTACGAATCTATTTTTGTTTCCATCATTTTGGTGAAATATAACATTTCAAGATTCAAAGTACCACGCTAAAAACCATCCATCTCCCTACACTTTTATTCTCTCAGAAATTATATTTATGCAAGATAAAGGAAGATGAGAAATATTAATAGTGCTCTTACTATTTATTGTTTGAAATGTTTACATTCGTTGCTGCAGCCACATTTAGTTTTCAGTTGGTCTAAATAATTAATCATCATCATTCACTCTTTCTTTATTAGTAAGTAAATACATCTTTCAGGTAGGATTTTGTAGACATCATTATGCAAAACGTTATGTCGTAAAACGCGACTTTTGTATTATATACTTTTATTATTTAAAGATTATACCGATTCAAATCAAAACATCGTGTATATAAAGGTAGCCCATCTCAGAATACGAGTGGCTAGATCATTTATTTATTTTTATTTGCAAGAACATAACAGTTAGCCAAATACAGAGAAAACACCTTTCTTTTACTTGAGCTTCAATAAGAAAACTGTGAACAAGAGGCGATAGAAGTCGGCGGAAAGTCAATAAGAAGCCCGCACGGTGAGTAATAACTTGAAATTCAGTATTGGTTGCTTGTTATAGCGGTATTATTCTTTACATATTTATGATACAGCTAGGTGAAAGCCAGTCAAAAATGTCGGAAAAATATTTTTTCAAATTTACACAGAATAATTGGTAGTTACCCACCTTTTGGTATCGAATTAAATTACTATTGGACACGTAATTCAAACGTGATATTAAGTTTTTAGAGTGTAGTGCATGCTTACCATATAGCCAAGTTCGCACTATCGCTTACAATCGCCGAGGATTGTCGTGCGTCATGTATTCCAACATCGTTAACCTTAAAACCATGCCCTTTTCTATTTATGTTGTAATTATAATATCTTGTTCATTCTGCTCAATTTTTAACAATATAATTTTTAACAGTAGTTTAACTTCAAAAAGGTGTATTCTGTATGATTTTATTCTCCTAGTTGCTTTAATATATTATATTGTAGTAAATATATTTAATATTTTACATTTTACTACTTATATTTTTAATATATTATCTATTAGGATCATTAACGACCAATTGATAAACTTTATATAATTAAATAAAGTTAAAATTAAATAAAATAGTATGTAGGTGCCTACTTATGTTAGATTCACAAAGCTTAGTTGATTTATTTGAAAAAAAGGCCAGATAGTAATATAATATAGTAATATTTTTTCACATCCAGTCAAATAACAAGTTGACAAACGATTGTAGAATTTATTTATTTGAAATATGCGTGCATACGGCTTACCCCATCACAGTATGACCGACGTGCAAACAGCGAAAATTATCTTAATTTCTGTACGTAATAATGTAGTTATATTTTATATATTTTTGATGCATTAATGTCTGTAAACGTACAACGGTACGTTATCATATTATTTCTTCGAGTTTTTTGTGATTTTATATCATTCACAGACACTTCACAAAAACTGGCAATTAAAATTTTCTACCTTAGTGATCAAAGTGTACATTTTGAGCTAAATCCAGGTGTCACGCGTATATTATTTTGCCCTTAATTTCTAGCGTTTTGTAATATATTTCACCGCCCTATACCATAAGCCAGCTTTGATAATTTCTCTTTCCTGTGATACTAAAATAACCCATTATATATTACATAAAAAATTGTATTTCTGCGAAAATCTGACATCTAATTATATCTTTTCGGGGTTAAAAATTATGAAATGTTAATAATATTATATTAGCTCTTTTCTTTATTACGAAAACGTGTTTTACGTTTGAGTTGGGTAATCAAAAGACAGGTACCTCACGGCGTTTTATATGATTTAAGATACTTTTCATCCCTTACCATCCATCAAAACAGGATTTCTCAAGGGGAAGCTAGACTATAATCGCATAAAAGTGATCAATTATTAGAGCTACAGAGTTACCTCGCTTACCCGAAATTTTTTATTTTGGTGTAATAAAATTTTCATTTTCGACATCGTACATTTAGTAAAAAATTGATCTAATAAGTACATACCGGTAAATAAATAAACATGAAATAAAGTGTGCATATAGGAAAGGGATCTGGAACATTTGTTGTGGCACAAGAAGCATTCTACACACATTCTTGGTAGAAACATAAACTATGTATATATTGGATGATTACCAACACATGTTATTGACACATGTTGTCGTCGGTAGCAGGCCTGTTTTTGGGGCTGTCAAGAGCGCTGTTTTACGCCCAGGTATCTGCAAGGTGCGTTTAGGGGTCTTCGACACATATTACTTACTATTTTAACTAAGTACTTTACTTTCTTTAAACCCTTTTGCTTTAAAAATTGAGCTTATTTAGATTTACGCTGGTTTGCCACTATGTTTCTTTTATTATTCAATTAAATTTCTATATTAGTAAATACGGTCTGACATCCTACGCCATGCAAAAAATACAATAAATCAACCATCTTTGGAGCGCAAAAGCATGTTTATTCTAGTATTTAGTTTTTCTGAAAGGCAATCTAGGAAATGGTCACAATATCGATATTTTAATATTACTTTTGTTCTATTTTTTTATTTGGAAACTATGACACTTCTTTGAATTCATAAGTGTTAATGTCATCAAGTTTTTGACATCATCCATAAAACAATAGTCCAGTGCGTGCCCTGGAATCTTCTAGTAACTGTTGTCACACCGATCAGTTCATAATGCTAACCGTATCTTGCGTAACTGTTTTCAATCACCGTAACTTGGGTCTTCTGATACTCCACCTGCTATCGCATTTGCTTCAAGTGGTTTATTCTCTGGTCAGTCTTGTATCCACAACCAGCATCACCGCTTCTATCCGACGAACGACGCTAGCGACATCTGTATTCAGGACGCAGACTACAGCGGAGAGCGGCTGTCTCAGCCGAGAACTCGCCGACGACACATCTTCCGATCCACCCCACGGCACGGATGGAGACTAAGCGTCGTCGCCTCGCTCTTCTACTTTTCATTTTACACTCCCGTATTTTTCCTTTCATATCTTCTGACCGAATAAACAACTCTACACCAACCGCGCTTTTCATTCGAACCCCCACACACTAAATATATGCATCATAGTCTACTTTAATATCTATGATAATGTTTAGTTAAATGTGAAAACTGCCATCTTAGAAAAGTTAGTATTGCTGGTGAGAAAGTCAAGCTTCAGATGATTTTAGATACCATGTAAACACTTGTTGATGGCGCATATGTTTGTATTACACATAAAATTAATGAAATGCTTTAACGTGTGTGTGTAATCGCCTGTTCAGCAAACTAATACACATTTTTTATATCAAGTATTTGAAAAATAGTACAATAATTATTTGCTATATTTACATGTTTTAAAAATAAAAATACTAATTAATGACCACCTTTTCAGCTTTGCGAATAATCGATGGTATCGAAAATATAGAATGCGTCCAAACGAGGAACGTTACAACAGAAATACGAAATGGAAAGTGAGACACAGGAATGATGAAGCTATCCCCATTTTATCCCGTGGGATATACAAAAAAATAAAACATACATTATTCACATTTTACGATGCCCTGATACGGGAAACGGGATGCAGGGCAAGGAAGGTTCCGTATTAACATACGTGGCGGGATAAATGTGGGTTTATTGCCGTGATCTTTTAATACTTGCGGAGGGTAAACTGCTCAAAATAGATTTCTTCGCTAGCAAAAATATGCCACATACTTTGTGACTTCCGAATAATATTCTCGCCGGCATTCGAGTAACTATACTTTTATTACTACCGGTTATATGCCTTATAAAACTTTTGAATAATGATTGTCGAAATATTTTTTAATATTATTTTGAATGGAAATGACTATAAAATAAACATTTCCGAATTGTAAAGCAAGAGCAAGCTCTTCATCACTAAAGCAATGTTAATATATATATATTTGCTCATTATCACTTCTTTCCATGTTTCCATGTCATTGCCCCTGTAATCGATGCGTTATGCATTGCAATAATTATATTTAAGGTATCAATATCTTTACTTTAAAATACTGTGAACGGTTTAAATCTTATATTTTTAAAATCTGAACGTATTTTAACTAGCTGTTTCATTAGATATTAATCATTTATATATACATTTCATACATACCTTACACACCCTCAAAATCTCCTAAATCCTTCGTAATAACGAAAAAAATATATCACGAAAAAGTTACCAAACAAATACGTCATACTTGTAACCATATTTAATTCAGTAGCTTTACACGTCAAACTTATGTTCAGGAACATGTTCGTAAAGCCACACGTGTTCAAAAATTAAAATATATTATTTAACGTTCCGATGGATAAAAAACTTTTTTTGTGAATGCAAGTAATTTGCCAGAAATTTGAATTAAAAAGTGTTACATAATATTTAGTATAAACAGTAAGAAACGATTTTCTAACTATTAAAACCACATGATTTTTTAAAGTTTTAATATTCTCTTTATAAGAGAATATTAAGATAATTTTGATGGACCTTAAAAACCTTTTAAATTTCTGTAAATATATGAATACAAATTTTAATCATATATTATATTCTTCGTTTCTCGATTATATATTCGCGTATTTAAGGAAACCATTATTTTTAAATAAATTTATCTGCAATAATTTAATGAAAACTGTAAAAAAAAAACGCTTTTCAATATATGTATCTATCTAAATGGAGACTTTAAAGGGAAATGTTAAGAAAGAAAAAAAATATTTGGTAAGGGAACTATTTTTAAACCAGCTAATGAAATAATTTAGAATGAATCTATTGACCTAATCAATATGAAAATTGTAATATTTACGGAATTAAATTAAAGAAACATAATTTTATTTTTTCATTTACATGTAAAAGTATTTATTTATTTATAACAATAAAGTTGAGATTAATGGAAAGAATACGATATACATCGACAAATACATAGGTTTATTTTTAAGAAAATCACATTTCTGTTGTAAAGTTTCATTTTCGGAATATATTTCTGTGATATTTTAATACAAATTAAATGAATCAATGTATTTATCGAAAAAATATTTAGTTGCTACCGGCGTTCGAACCTGGACCTCTTTTACCGATACAAGATTTTCACTTAATTTATTGTAAAAATATTTTTAAACCTTTCTTATAGCAAAGCAAACAACTTGATCACCTACACGCAAGTACTATAAGTTATGCATAAATATTATCAAGGGTCATTGGGTAGATGTTAGAAGGATGGCCCTCTTGAACAAAGTAGGGGGATATATTAATTAAGAATATTCATAAATTATTATGGTTAGGAATTTTATCTCTCGGTTTGATCATATTACTAATGAAGACATCCTAAGATTTGTAAATAAGTCAAGAGAACTAAAACAACTATCAAACCAAATACTATTTATTTCGGAAACATTATCCGCAAAGAGAAATATAATATCTAAAACCCTTTGTGCAGGGATATATAAAAGGCAGCAGAGATTAAGGTTTTCTTAAACGTATAACCTCAGAAAGTGGCTCAAGCTCAGTTCCAGTGATCTAAAATATACTACATATGATTAATCAATATACTGTTTACTTGATCGCTAATCTTTGAAATAAGATGGCACATGAAGAAAAAGATGATACATTTAGTAATTTTCTTATTTTATTAATTTTTTGATCGGAAATAAAATTATATATTTAGTAATACAAACACATACAACCAATGTTGAAATGAAATCACATATAATAAAGTTTAATATAAAGGATTAGTTTCAATCTTTGTTGAAGAAAATCAGTCCCATTGAAACTATCCGATATCAAAAATAAATCTTCCTTTCAGTACAAAATACGTGTAGATTCTAATAAATACCTATTTATTGTTATGAAAATATATTGGCGTATATCGATAAAGCCTTTAAATAGTTTTGATACGCGGAATTTAACAAAATGTCGGATCTTTTATTAAATTCTAAAGACAATGCACACTTATTGTAAATTTAACCAAAAGTTTCCACGTTTGGCACTCGGAATCTAATAAAAGCCGATCCGATGTAATGAAACTATGATCCTCTGCATGTATAGTTCTGATATTAGAGAAAGAACAGGTCTCTGTATTTAAAGTCTTGTGATTAACAAAAATTAATTTCAAACTCCGCATTAAACGAATAGCAATTGTTTCTGAACCTCGGTAGTCATGGAAACCGGGCGAATGGGAATACTTAAGGTGTTAATATAAATATGTAAAACATGATACAAACGTAATTTAATGTACGGTTCGCTAAACCCTTGGTCCTGAGCTTATGGGGATATTAAAGGTTGTGAAAGTTCTCGTGTATAGTAAAGTTGAACACAATACGACTGAGAAATTAATTCAACATTAATGAGAACACGTCTTTACACGGCCCCTATTTAGATAACACATTTATTGTTTGAAGCAAAACTATTTGAATAAAGTCGGAAATTTTAAACATTTGCATATCCGAGTGCTGACATTGAAAGGATCCTCGGTCTCGTCTGCGAAGTCCTTATAGTCCGTATTCCTACCGTAGTCGAGTGGCTTTATTTCAAAGGATTGATTTAGTGCCTTGTTAAGAAAACAGAGATGAATTAAATGTTTACCGAAATCTCACATTGAACGTCGAGGACTTTTGAACACCGCCACGCCTTCCACTAGACTAGACAATATAAGATTTTAAAAGGTGTAGTGGTGTAGACTATTTTGACTATTTCTTAATGTTCTCGCATGAATCTAGAACATATATTTATATCCTTCTCTCGCTAACGTCCCTTATAACAATGCAGAGCGAAATAATGAATTATATCTCGGGCGCGTTAACGTGCACGATAAATGTACCACGTTAGTCAAACCATATTAAAATTAAAATATATCATTGTACAATATTAATAATACGTATGGACTCTTACAGGCGAATATGAGGGAGAATAATCTTAATTACGAGAAAAACGTAAGTTAAATACGTAGGGGCTAGTTTTAAGTTACTCGACAGACAAAATTAATAATGTGTTTTCATTGGATTTTTGTTAATTATTAGTCTATTTTCAGTAAATAAATCATTTTATTTTGATCATATTATATAAAGCTTGATCATGTTATTACCAACTGGTCACTTCAGTCGATGTATTAAAGTACCATGGTAAATTTTAGAGTTAATTATCTTATTAAACTAAAGAAAAATTTATAGATGTTTTCCAATATCTTAACGAAATTTGTTAAACAGAGCAGACCATTATGATAATATCGTTATTTAAACCGTTATTTTAACCGTTATTGTGGCCGTGATTGTGTTCTATTGTAACCATTATTGATAATTGATTAACGTAATTCTTCAAGCAATGACTGATATACTGAAAAGTAAACCTCCAATAATTAAATCTTAGTTACCAATCATCATTAAATCTCAGTTACCCATCATTGACACAATCACAGTCGCGTAACTGTTTACCGTCACAAGTGACTTAATTGTCAATTCAATTATTATTATCACGGGGCAATGAACTAAACTATTCAAGGAATTAAATTTAATATGAAATAAAAAACATTATTCAAACATTTATATGAAATCTAAATGATTTAGGTTAAAAATTCTTCTGATGTAACAAAAACAATTTAAAAATACACGTTTTTGTAAAATGTATTTTCAATGACATATCTGAGGCCTATCTTACAACACACGCATACGCGTTTTTTTTACACTTAACTAGCAACTTTCATTAATTTTACATTCATAATTATTTATTTTCTTCGTGAACATCGAAATATCGAAAACGCACAAGTTTTTTACTTTTGTGCATTTTTTTATTTATTTTCACTCTGTGTTGCTGTACTCTTCTTACTACGGCTGTAATGTAACAAACCCATCATTGTTCGTAGTAAATATAAACAAAATATATATATTACATTAAATTATGTAACAGTGGCAGCTGTTGTGTGTTGTAGTATACTTTAGCTGATAATCACAAAAAATAACTCACGATTAGTTAAAGTAGAACAATAACAATGTTTTGTCATAGTACAATATAGATGCTTGTATAGTATCGTCAATATCAATCGCTTGAACTATCAAAAATAGCTGACAATAAATATATGGCATTCTGCAACAATGTCACACTCAACTCAAACTGAGAAATTTTACATAAACATTTGATACCTTTATTATAAAAAAATATATGTACGTGCTTCACTGTGCAGCGATAATTTTTTAAATTGTGAAACAAGACGATATACTGGAGAACACGTTTATCTTAACTTGCAATAATACCTTAAGCTTCTTAAATTAATATACATGTAACTTTGGATGATTTTTGGTTAACTTAATATTTTATTAAGAATACTAAGCAAATGTTTAAACTGTTTATAATATTTCTGCAAATAAATAATATGTTCGCTCAAGAATCTGACTAACTAATTATTCTTATTTTTAAGGGTTAACGCATTGTTGTAAAACAGCATCCAATAATAAACGAAAAAATATTCAACCCTACAGACGTTAAAATGAACCACTAAACGTACGATTAAGTTTGTGATCCCTCGTGACAGGATTCAAATCCACGATCGCTCGGTCATTAAGCGAGTTTCTTTCCACTAGTTTAAACAAGCACATAATTGCACCCAGGGCAACCAGTAATAGCGGTGGATATATGGTAGTCTCTCGTATTTTTTCTCTATCCGTATCAAGCAATATAAACAAATAAAAATACAATGTTAGTGCAAAGCAAACCGCCCAGCTTCAACAAATAAGGTTCTTCTATCCTACAATGCGCCGCCGCGCCTGAACATCCCTCCGCCCTCACGTTCGAACACAACGCACGCAAATATTCATAACAGCCCTCGCGTACGGGGCATATAATTATTGTTGTTACATTCATCCCCACCCGCAGCGGGGGCCTGGGCTGGGGCTGGGGGTTGGGAGGCCGGGACCGGGAGGCTGGAGGCCCGGGCGCCGCTTGAAGTGCTCTGCGGCCGTACTCGAGTGTGAGTGAATGCATTCAGCGTGAACGCGGAGGGGTCCCGCAGGGCTGTGTCTGAAACACTAGCGAAACATCTATCTAAAATGTGTGCTACTTTTAATACCGAGTGTACGATTATCGCCGCTATTATTAATTAATCGTGTACAGTATCAAATCTATGATATGCATTTAAAGAAAATATCAATCATCATCCCATGTTGCCATTTAAAAACGAAACATCCCATCAAAAAAAATCTTGAATATACTATACGCACGAAATATGTTTTGTGGTTGGGCGTCTTTGACTTTAACACGGTTAAAATAATTTAGAAATTAAAAAATAAATAAAATTAGTTGCAAGGATTGTGCTGCATTTTATATTGGTAAAACGGGTAGAAATTTTAATATAAGAGTAAGGGAGCATTTGAGATGTTTGAACAATAGTGGGTTTTCAGAATTTTCTAATCATTTGATAGAGAATGGTCATGATTTTGATAAAAAATTGGGATTGTCAATTTTGCATATAAACGGTGTTGGTCACAAATTAAATAATTTGGAATCGTTGGAGATAAATAAAGCGTGTAAAACTAATCAAAAAATTATAAACAACCAACTAAATTTAACTACGAGTCCCATTCTAAATTTTTTTCCTAAAAATTATTCGAGTAAATTTGTATTAAGTAATGATTTGAGTTAGGTACTAAAGATAAATAGATTTTTTTTAAATAGATTCTGTCAAAGAAACAATATATGTTTTAGTTAGTTATGACATCCTGAAGAAGAAAATGGTATTTTTCGAAACCGGTAGATGTATTTAAACTCATCTTAGTGGTTAATAAAACAAAGATAATAAATAAAAATATGAATCTTAACCACAAAGATAACATTGCTGATTTTAAAAGTATAATTAAAAAATCCACACAAAGATAACATAACTTAAATAATTTATGACTATTAAAAAATACATATAAAATTTTAAACCAACAGTACCGATTTTTATATCTCTCTTCTTATTCTATGGTAGAAAGAGGTAGGAGAATAGAGGCAAAGCGGTATTAAACAAACAAGTTGGGAACGTTTCCTTCTCGCATTTTTGATACCTGTTATCAGTTTTTCTCAATTTTTAGGTACCTCCAAAGCGTAATATTTGTACTTTAAAAGCTTCTTCATTAGAATTTAAATGCAAAAGTTGATATCACATTTGCATTCTACCAATATATCATTTAATCGTTCTACCGGTGTCATTTTAACAGGTCACGAAGCCGTCTAATACAATAGTCCAAGGGCCATCGCAGTATTAAAGACACGTGCCGTAGAAAGCGTAGAAAGCAAGAGTATAATTTTAAAGAAAGCATAGTTTAATTGAGACCTGAACGTTTTATCAAGCCTGCTTAGTATCTAAGAGTGAAATTACTGACTTAGTTTTTTAACTAATAAAGTCTTTGGAGACTTAATTAAGCTAATATACTGTGGTAGAACATCGTTGTTTGTATCGAAAATTTAAAAAATGCATTTTAATAGGAATAAACAGTAAACCAAATAATTTGTATTAATCCTGCAATATGTTTTTCACATTTTAAAAACTCTAAAAAAATACATGAATTATTCGCAATATTGCACGCTCATGAACAATATTCTGAAAGTTTAATATATTATATTAGTCTTTCTGGAATAAACCGTCGAATACATCAGAATGTCGCAGAAATTATTAATTGATACAGAATAGACCAACACTCTTCCTTCCTAAAACATTCATACATCTTCACAGTTGTACAAGTCTTTCAATATCTTAGCAGGTCTCTCAATATCTTACAGAAGATTTCTGCTTCTAGTGCTATTAATACAAGTATTGTTTACATTATTATTTACCATTCGTTTCATAGGAATCTGTACATTAAATTAGTTAAAATAAAAGATTTGCTGCAATCAAAAATAAATTTATCGTGTTTTAATAGTATAAATCTAGTGACAAGTTTGAATTGTTTAAATGTATTTTCTGTATTATTTTATGGAAAGAAAGAAATGGACGCTTACCAAATATTGCTTGGCGATTTGCAGAAATATTAAGGCGACTTGAAGCATTTAAGATGTGGAAGTGAGTTATGAAAGAAGATATGGTTTGGATAATTATTTTAATATCTCAGTACATAAAATAAAATATCCAGAGACGTATCTGTTCCAACATATCATAATTCAGGGAATTATTTCTGAAAATTGTCGTAAAAAGAAGAACATCATGGCTAAAGAATCTGAGGCAATGGCTCGGTCAGCCCACTGTGGAGCTTTTTATAAAGTGATGATTACCAAGTGTCAAAAGGTAATACATGAGAAAAAGAAGAAAAATATATATATAATATAAAGAGAACTCAAAGAATATAGTAATTTACAGGGAATAATATAGCATAATTAATAGGATATTGATGGTATATTATTTATATAATGAAAATACATCCTACAGTAAATTTTCCAAAGGATAAATTTATCTTTTATGAGTCTGAAATAAAAGACCGCTGTTTGGATTTATTAGACTCGTACTATATATTCTTGTAAATTTATAAAAAAATCCACAAGATGAGACAGAATACAGAAAAAGCACGCATACATATTTTACAATGTCAAAGGGAAAAGTGGGACGGAAAGGGATCAAACCCATTAAAGTAAAGCCAGGAACCATCCCTCGGCGCGTGGGATCTACCCTGTGGTAGAAGTCGAAGACAGCAAGCAACCCTCCTAATAGATATACAGCCACCCCAACCTGTCGCTGCATGAAGATTGTCTGTTAGGAATAATGCTAACTTTCCGTTTCCTCCTGTGGGTTTATAATAATCTTCGTGAGGTAACAATCCACAATGCATTGTGATATATGATGTAATGCACTCATATTAAATGAAATGCATCAGGTCATAGTTTATTTAGAATCATTAGCGTATCAGTAGAAAATCAAAGCTATCTAATGTTGATTTGTTGGAGAACAGTAGGTGCTGTATACGAAAAGGTCATATTTTTTGGCAAAACAGATTATCAAAAAGTTTCTTAATAACTCTTATTGAACTATGAATCTATAAATAAATAAACCCAAGAGTAAGGTCATAATGAGAAAAGATTCAGCAGACATGATAGTATCAATAAATTATTCTAAAAAATATATTATAAATGACAAGTAAGTAGTATAAAATCATTATTTTAAATCATTAATTTTAAACATATGGTCAATGTTTATAATAAAATAACAAGTACATTATAAAATGATTAAAAAAACTGAGATTTTTTATTAAACAATAAATTTAATAAAATTCGGTACGAAATAAAAACAAAACATTTTATCATTATTTTAAATTGATGAAAATACCAGTACGTAATAATAACCTATCCTTACATTACATTATTACATTAATATATTTAACTGTATTTATAATCATATTACAATTCGATACGACACTGAAACATTATATTTATACTCATTCAAAAAATCACTAAGTATATATTTTACAAAATACTTACTGTTTATCACTAAATTAAACTAGTATTTAAATTAAACTAAATATGTAATATGAAACAATTTAATCATAAATATCCGACTGTTTTGTCACGCGAATATTTTAATCAAACACTATTGCAATTTTATATTCTCATTAAAAATAACATCGTGTTTTTTAACTCGGAGCTTTTTAAATTACACCTTTAAATGCACAGTGGCTTCATCTGCCGAGATGAAAACTCGGAAAATGCCTTCGGGGTATCGCTAGCTGGGGTAGCTAAGATAACTGGCCTTTTAGCTTCAGAAGTATTGAAATAATCATTTTAATCCTGCACGACTTTCTTATTTTCTTTCATTTAAATCGAATATTGTGCAGAAGTAAAATAAAATTTTCTGGTTTTATTTATTGATATGAATAACATTTTTAAAATCCATAAAGGCAATTTAAGAAATAATATTAAAAAATACTTATATAATTTATTAATGTGACCGCATTAATTAATGTAATTAAGTATATAATTGTTTAATAACTTTTCAAAAACAACGTATTAAATTTTTATCGTGTAATTGAGAACTCGTATTTATATAACATAAAATAAAATTATTTTTTATTTCTATTGTAATACTATCCAAAACTGTTTAAATAACATATTTATACTATTCATAGAGCTGAATTAAATCGTTATAAATTACTGGTTCACGTTAAAGTAATACATAGGTAGCAATCCGTTTAATTTTGAGGACACAATAATTCTCGTAGATCTTATCAGATTTTAATTATTTTTTTCTGTAACTGACCTAATAAATACATCGTTTTTATTTTTTAGTCAGCCTAATCCACCGTCTAGTTTTTAAATAACGATTAGCCACAAATTCGTAGCTCCGTTAATATAATATTGGTCCAAGAGAATTTCTTTTAATGTATAGAATTCTTACAAGGTACCTTAAAACTTCAATTTTATACGAAAACATATACAAAAATTACCTAATATTTGCAGTCAGCGGTGAAAAAAATTTTTTGTTATGTAAGCAGATGCTGAAATAATTTAGTATAGATATATTATTTCATAAGATCATATAATTGTCTTATATATTAAATTATTGATAGATAAATAATTTACGGTGGATGTTAATATAAATATTTTAACTGTAGTTAAATAATATTGTCAACAATACTTGGGAGTATTGTATGACAATCCGGTGATTCAACTATGGTACTAGTAAAAATAACAGTACGAGCAAAAGTTGTGGATTCAACTCGGTATGTAGTGTAGGGATGAATTGAGGGTGCTCGACTGCACGACTCCACTGAGATGAACCGACCGAGTGAGGTCTCTCATCTTTCAACTCCTTGCAAGAATATGTCCGAAGGATCGATAGCTGTAGCTCCATTAACTCGTGACTGATTTATTAATATCAAATATGAAGAATCATAGAAGAGAAGAAACAGTTAAAGAAATAAAATAAGATGTGATGGCAAAAAGTGGCCTTTATCAGTCATAGAAACAAAAAAAAATTGAATTCTCTATCTGATCAAACATTATAGATTAAGTATTATAGATACAAATGTTGTGTTATATTTAGTGTCAGTTCAGCGAAACTATTTAGTTCATCAAGATTTTTTTTCGATAATTAATGAATTTGATATCAGTAAAATTTCATATATTATATTTTTCTTGTCATATCTCACCTGGTCAAAATTTGAATTAAGAAATATTTTATAAAAATTGAAGTTTTGCAAAAATGACAAACCATATACATATTCAAATAACAAACATTTGACTACATTATTTCTACTTATAGGCTTGGAATAAAATATTCAAATTCCCAGCATTTTAACTATAATAACATTTAAATTCTTGGTTTAGCTTCAAAATGCTCACATAACGACCAAATTATTAATATTATAATAAAACAAGCACTTTTATTTCTTTACATAATGCTATGAATATTTTGTGACATTTTTTCCCGGTTCTGATTTTTATTTTAAAAGTTTATAGATATATTTTTATACGAACACCTGAAATTTTAATTGCCTATTGGGACAAAAATTAGAGATCAGATGTCGGAATTTTACCATTTATAAAATATTTTTTTAAAGTTATATATACCTGCTTTATATAATCTTTACAACATTTTTTTTGTCATCCTGGTAATACTGGTAGTACTTTGTAGGCTAATCCTCGAGTATGAATATGTGTATATATTACTCTTGAGAAGATATTATATAATATTAGATGCAAGATAGAGATACACCATCTATAATTAATTAATATATTTATTTTACAGCAAACAAAGTAAAAATCACGCATTTTGAAAGTAAGGGAATTATTTTAATAGAAAAAGAAATTTAAGTTAGTACACAAAGAAACAGGAACAATGGCAATGGCAATATATTTATCCTATACAGCATTTAAAATTTAGCTTCCGTATGAATACTTTATTTTTCAATATTCTGTAACAATGTTAGTTGTTTAGTTTATTATTACAAGTTATGGTATTATATCTGTAATATCTTAATTTATCTCATTGTCATCTCACTAAATAGGAAGTTATAAAAATAATACTACGCATTTTCAGTAAAATTTTAAGTAATATTAAGAACTGGCTTACAATACTAAAACAGGTGTCAAAACTGAGTATGTCGGTAAGCATGTATATGTCATTTCAGCAGTCTCAGTATACTTTGTATCACTTGGGTCTCGGCACCTCGGCAAATGTCTCACCCGAGGCGCCTCGGTGAAACTGGACTATTGGCATCACGTAGCAATACCGTGATGATAATACGGCACTGAGTTGTATGTTTGGACGAAACCGATTTAACTGATTTTAGGGGTCAGATGCTGACTTCACCTAGATTCCAAAATATTTAGGCATAAAAGGATAAAAAACTTAAAAATCTTATTTGAAGAAAAGTATAAAAAAATAATCAATTTTCTTATTACTTATTCAATTTTGATTAGTACAAGTTGATACATTTGATCAAATGAATTACTTTTTAATTTTAATTGTATAAAAAATATTTTGAAGGCTACATCGCATGAACAAAAATGTTTTTAAGAGAATATAGAAGAAGAGATATAAGAAAATTGAATCTCTAAAACTAATACAATGAATTAGGTATATAAAAATAAAATGAGTGAAAAATATATTTGTTAATTACGGTGTAGGTGACGCACCAAAAATTAGGTTACTAACTTGATTCCTTAAGTACACTCAAGTATGATAGTGTTGTCCTGGTATGTTGGTCACGATAATTTGAATTTAGTCATAAGCACAACTGATGCACGTATATCTACGAGTGCGTAGCTGTGTTTTCTGTGGTTACCTGGCCAAATTGTTACACTCTCAGATTCACACATACCAACATTTACCGATACGTAAATGGAGTATCTCAGCCACTGGTTAATAGAGCTCTACTATATTAATATCATTTTAGTACTCACTTTAACCAATTTATAATATTAAGTATGGCACACAAACTGATAGATATGATTGATATAAATACACATGAATCCCTTATAACATCAAACCAAACTTTATTAATGGTATAGAGAATCTCAAAACATAAGATCAATTAACAAACATTTGGATGAATTACTTATACTTCTTGATACCCTAGCTATAAACTTATGTGTTGGCTCACTGAATCATACTCGCCGATAAATCATAATCACTATACTCATTTTAATACCTCTAAACATTCCTCAAAAAATTATGGAATTACAGTTTATATTGAAAACGAACTTCATTGCTCTGTATCGGAAATCATTATTGAAGATGCTAACAGCTTACAAATATATTATAACAATGGTACATGCATTCTTGCAATTTACCGTTCACCATCAGTACATAATATTTCATAATTTCTAATATCACTAAATGCCCATCTATCTCGCATATCTAATAATAAATACATTATCTTAATTGGTGATCTGAATATCAACGTCTTGATCAATGGTGATCCACAAATTCATGATTATATCAATTTGCTACCATACAACTGGATTATGGGCACCATTAATACTCCTTCGAGACTCACGAAAGACTCTATATCCTGCATCGACCACATTATGATTAAAACAAAGAACTTTATGAAATCGATTATATAAGAATCAACAATGACTGAACACTATTCGACTGTGATCTCATTAAATACTGTTAATAACAACAACTTAAGGCGGAACACCAACGAAAATTAACTATTGAAATCTAAAAATATCATTGGAAAACTTAATTACCAACTCCGAAAATATATGGAATTACTTCATAGAACATATACAGAATGTAAT
Organism: Eubasilissa splendida; assembly: GCA_031772225.1. Lineage (NCBI taxonomy): Eukaryota > Metazoa > Arthropoda > Insecta > Trichoptera > Phryganeidae > Eubasilissa > Eubasilissa splendida. The sequence goes on from CM062850.1 coordinate 4,155,439, forward strand.
TCACCCCTAAAACTATGGATTACGCAAAATATTATTAAATCTATAAAAAAAAACATATTACATAAAAAAAACACGTAACAAACCTTTAGAAATTTACTATTAACAAAAAATTATCGACGCCAACGATAACTAAAAAAGGCAACTAACTCAGATAAACAAAAATAGATGGTTCTCAATCAACTAGACATAGAAGGTGAATCAACGTTCTTCAAAAATAATCCAGTCCAAATTGTCAATCATGCCAACTGTTTTTTCACTAATATTTGGTCTAATTTAGCTAAAAAAAGCCCCTCTTCTGAAACTTATAATCTAAACGGTTCATAAATTATCTCTCACAAATGTAGAAAATACTAATAACAAAAATGTAATTCACCCACTAAAAAAGAGTATTGCAGATGGGATTTTTGCCAACGTACTTAAAATAATTAATGTACAAGTGTTAATCCACTTACACTATCGTATTAACCATAGTTTAAAACTCGGACACTTCCCTTCCTAATTAAAACAAGGATAAATTATCCCAATCCACAAATCTGGAAGTAAAAGTGACATCAACAACTATAGGCCAATAACGCTACTCAATTTCCTTTCGAAAATACTAGAAAAAAATTTAAAACTTCAACTTGTAAAATATCTCGAGAGCAATAAAATCATTTCTGAAAACCAGTTCGGCTTTAGGGTAAATATGGGTACAACCGAAACTATTACTTGTGTCACGGACTTCATTACTAACGATGTAGATAATGGCCATAAATGTATATTCATATTCCTTAATCTCGTCAAGGTCTTTGACATGATTTCGCATTCCAGACTAATCGATAAACTAAAAAAAATTGACGTTTCAGGTAAATATTTTGATATGTTTAAAAGTTACATCACGGACAGAAATTAACGACTTCGTATTAAAGATATCACAAGTAATCCTCTTGCCACTAGCGTTGGGGTACCACAGGGTAGCATACTAGGTCCAATACTGTTCATATTAATGACCTATGCAATATCCTCATTAACGGAAGCGTTATCTGTTTTGCCGATGACACTTTTCTTCAACTCCGAGCTGATACATAGTCTGTAGTATTTAAAAAAAATGAAATTGGTATAAATATTGTTTAAAATATGGCTCAACCTAAATATTTTAACACTTAATACTAATAAAACAAAATATCTAACTTCGAGTAAAAAAAATGGGCATTCCCGTTTCGTACGTTTAAAGAATTAAAAATTCACAATTTTTCCAACTCATACGACGATATATGTCAATACAATTATATAGAACGTACTGACCAAATCAAATATTTAGGAATTATAATTGATGCTTATCTCAAATGTAATCATCATACACAACTCCTTACAAATCAAATTAAGAAAACCATGTACTATTTTAGATTTATTAGAAATTTCCATAACATAAAACTTTTAAAAATAACTTACTACGCAATCTGCCAATCAGTCACAGAGCATGGTATAATCTCTCGGGGAGGAGCGACTATGTCTGCAATTAATTCAATAATAGCAGCTCAAAAAACTATTTTTAAAGATATCCTCAAACCTCCAATTACAAGTGATGAAATTTTTAATAAATCCTATGTCTTTGATGTAAGATTACTCTTAATTACGTATATAAATACAAACACACTAATTTTAAAGCAATCCCAAATATAATTACCACACGAACATATAAACATAACCTACAAGCTCCAAGAGCACATATAAATATGGCCAAAGAAACTACAAACATTTTGGAGTTTAACTATGTAATGTGATGCTGAAAGATTCAACTCATTTGAATTATCTCGGTAACATGAAACTCAAAATAAAAACTTGGATTCATAATATGAGTAGAGCTATTATTAGTGCACTCACCCAAATAAATTGATCAAACCTATAATAATTGTTGTCATAATTTTCCTAAAATAATATATCAAAAGTCCACTTTGTAATGTATGATATATAAGATGTATGCATTAGATATAAATATTAATTTCGGCCTGATACTAAATTAACTAAACTAAATTATTGCACAATTGCTTGTTAACTATGCCCGTCTCGATACAGAATTTTCTAATGAGACGAGTCCAGTCCAAACAAAATAAAATAAATAAATCTATCAATGTAATTGCGGGCGTACAAACATAGATTAATCATTATATCGCCATTCTTTCATCTTGATGAATTAATGTGGGAGCAGCGTTTTAGAAGAACGCACAATGAGGTGTTCAATAATATTTTTATATTGTTTTAGATTGGAGCATTACACCGTGATGCTTAAATATATTATATTAAAGTTTATTTTACTTAAGTAATTTATGTATTACACGATTTTTCCGGAACCATACTATCATATTAGAACGTTCCATATTTTTTTCCAATTTAAATGCTTTCCTGTTAAGATATCAAAAACACGTAAAAGATATATAATCATACTTTTTATTGCGGCTAAATTGAGTCACAATATTTTTATGTTTCCTAAACACGTGTTTAACCAAACCGCCGCATGCATTATTCAGGGTTGCCAAAACGTGATGCACCCCTGTCCCACTAAGAGCGGTATTATTATTTCACGAGGGCGACGTACCACCCCGTCTGCGTTTGACTTATTCACGACAGAAACGCAAGTAAAGCGAGACGTGCGCTGTGTTTACACACTCCCGCGGTCTCAGGTGACGCCGCGCCGCGGGACGGACGGACGGACGGAGCGACGCTGACGCCGGATCCGGATCCGGATCCGATCCGGGGTAAAATTAGTAGTGATGATTAAATCGTTACTTAAACAGTTATTAAAATCGTTATTTTGACTATAATTAAATAAGAAACAGCTGGTGGGCGGGGGGGGCACCCTTTACCTGGACCGGTTTAGATGCTAGGGCTCCCTTATCGGTTCCACTCATCAAAGCTAATAAAAATACGCGACTTTACTTCAATATCATTCAAGTTTATGCAGTAGAAAAGAAATATAAGTATTATATTTTGTAGTTATTAGCAATTTCACAAAAATTAGAAACAAGAAATAAAACCAGCCAATTTTAAATATTACAATCGGATTTGTATGTAAATTTATTGCTATTATATAAATAGTTTAGTTTCGAAGCCCATCCTTTTTTGAAATTTTTATGTTTCATATGTTCAATTCCACTATGTATTATATAATATATTTTCACTCCCCTGAAATAACACCGCAACACAAGGCGACCTAGTGTTATAGTAAAATTATGCGCACATATACTTACATTACATATCTAAATTAAAAAAATTTACATACATTATGATTTTTTGGAGGTTTTTAAAAACAAGTGTCATAAAATTGCGTGACGTGGGACGGTGGGATGAGTGTCATATATAATGACTTTTTATGGGTATTACCAACGATGAAGAAATATTTCTCCAAATCAAAACACCATCTGGACTTGAATTAAAATTCAGACGATGTTTGAAAACATCACATACAATATGATCTGTATACGGGTGAGGCGAAACAAACCAGAAAAATGTAATCTACGCAGGGATTCTTACTTAATCTTGTGTTAACTTTTAAGTTATAATGCTAATAAATTAATTAAAACAAATAATAAACTTGACATGAATCATATTTATTACTTTGACGTCGACAAATTTTGATAGTAGTGAACGTTCGTCTTATCGAAGAAAAACTGTTATCGAAATCAGTTTTAAAATTAAAAATAACCAGTTTTAAAAATTAAAAATAACCAGTTTTAAAATTATATAATGGACTTGAACAAAAAAGTCACAATATCCACCTGATTCGTATATTCACATATTTCAAAGGAAATTATAACTTCACTAGAATATAATGATTTTTTTTCAAATTTCCCTTCGTATAATACACAGAAGGGTATTGGAATATTGTGTAGATTTTCATGGACTCCACGGTATGATGAAAATATTTTTCAGTGTTATTCGGTGTCTGAGCCTGTGATACTGGATGGAACCTTTTAAAAACCCAAACTTGTAGGAAATTTAAAAATCTCAATTGTACGCGACGCACAAATAGAAAATGCGAGCTTCCTCTAAAGGAATTACATCATTCATTATTTTCATCTCCTTACCTCGGAGAATCAGGGGGCTAAAGTCTAACAAGGCACTTGTATCCTTGTATCCTCCACTGTTTTGCGCTGCTTCAGTACTTACATTTCAATCAAGACCGAATCTGGCTTCGTATAGTCATTGCTGCTATTTATCCGAGATTAATCTGCGACTCACAAACCGCCATCTCTTCAGAGTATCTGAGAGGATACATATATCTTAGTAGATTCTTTCGGCATTTACAAAACATGTCCAATACACCATATTTGAGATTTTTTTATGTGTACAAGTATGGGCTCCATATCCCACACTTCTCACTCGGTCCGATAATGATACAATTGCTACTCTCCTATGATAACTCTTTTCAGCAGGCTGATTTCTTGATATTACTCTCTACGTAAAGGTTCATACACGGTGACCATATTATTTTAATGTAGGGGCCTATACTCAGCTATAAAAACAATAAATTTTGTATTGATACATATATAACTCTGATTTCTTTATCGCCGTACTATAAAGGCAACGTAAAACCACTAGAAGTCTCGATTATTCTGTCTATTTCACTTTACATTATTCCATCTAGAGGTATATTTATTAAAATGCATTAGAATCGAAGGAGGAACACGGCCGCAATAAATCCAGTAATAATGTTTTCGCTTGTTTGCCTAGATATCTGTGTGTTTCACATGAGAGACAAAAAGAGAGAAAGCTCCAGTTTATATTTAAATGTATCGAAACCCGAGGTTTTCTGCTTCAGGACCATTTCTGGTCCGTTTCGGGCACGTTTTCCATTATACAAACGGGCGCTCGATGACATGAATTATGGGACAGAGATTTAAAAACTCCATTTGAGATATCCATTATCTGAAAGCTCTCATTTTGTATTTGAATTTGCCCTTATTGCGGGCTAAGGGCACAATTGTAATTCAGTATTTTTTTTTTGGAATTTAATACATTAATACATTTTGTACAACATAAACGTGAATAATATAAATATTTATTAATTAGTTTACATTGCATGCTGAAATTCAGGAACATTATAAGTAAAACACTTAATTCTATGTCCTGCCCGCTATACTAGTTGACAGTACTAGTCTACAGTGCAAATATTATTGTTAAAGTAATGAATTTAATATAAAAAAATATTACAAAAATGTGAATAAGAAAAAACTAATACATAAATGTAAAAATTAGAATTAAAATTTAGGCACGAATACCTTATTTTGTAACAAATCCAACCACACGAACAAACCCCTCTACCTACAGATCCACTGTGCGTAGGGCTTGATTTCATATTCACCTCCGTTACAACAAAAACATGTATGTCAATAAAGTCTAATAAACTAAATAATTAATTAAAGAAGAAGAAAATTAAAATAGTAACGTTCAACGTGTGCGGTTGCAGCATTTTTTATATTATGTCTGGACTTTTAAAAGGTTTTAGGTACGATTTCTTCCTTTTTCGTGGTGATTTACCATTTGCTTAAGATAAATCCTTCATTTTTATTGTATATTTTGCTAGAAAAAAGATAACTTTGAGTAGAGGAATATCCCACCATATATCACTATTTTAAAAAATTCCTTATTTTCGTCCGTTCGTGTCGCACAATTTAAATTTAAGTACGTAACTATCTGTATCGCATTAATTTGAAATAAGGTAAATTATTTTGATATTATGTTTTAATTAATTTTTTAAATAATTAATTTCGTTCAGACCATTGGGGTATGTTTAGTAACTTATTATATGTAATTTGTAATCAATTAGAACTTATAACTGATTATTCGTAATTTGGCGAGCAATCACAGGTTGAACTTCTAACGGTTAAATTAGTCACTAAACACCAATCACTGTTACAATCAAATATCAATCACAGTCATAATAACGGTTTATGTCATCATTATGTATTTATAAAATTTGTGATGATTATGTAACAAATCGTTAAACGTTTGATCTAGGAAAGGTGCTGATGCAAGGCAACAATCACTGCGGCTTTGAGAAAGGTGTTTCTTCAGAATCCTCGCCGTTAAGCTTCCCGCGAGATCAGCACTAAACTTGCAGCGTTAGCCCGAGATACCGCAGCCGTACTTAACATTATATAGGTGAGTTTAAAGAAGAAAGTGCATCTTTCATTGGCGAGCAGATAGTTGATGCTGCGATTAAGAGCCTGGACCGGAGTGAGTTCACCTCATAAAGCTTACTTTATATGAGCGTAATCTCGGTCGTTTTTCTCGGAGATTTACGAGGGAGAGTCCTCGAGGAAACGTTAGCAGAGTATGATCAGGCATCGGACATTTTAATAGCGCTTTGAGATAAAAGAGGATAATTTGCTTCACAACCAGACTAGAGTCATGGACAATCACGTTTATAAATCTTGTGTGCTTCATTATGTTCTAACTTTGTTTGAGTCTGTAGAGGAGGGTTCTCAAACTAATCGGAAAAAAAGTTCAAGAAATGATATTGTATTAATATTAATTGTGTTACCTTGTTGGAACCTGGACATAACAGTTCTTTTTATTTCTCAATATTTGATCTCTCATGATGTGTTTACGACTGAGGATCATAGTCCTCTATTTTTCTTCTACAGCACGAACTCATGTTTTACTCTTTCCAATCGTGTGTTTTGTTTAATACAACGTATAGCTAGACTCCAGTCATGTCTAGGACTCGATCTGTATCTTATTGGAGATTAAACTTTCTCCCTCCATCATTGTATATTCCCCGTAATCTATTTATGTATCTTATAGCAATATCCTTTCTTTAGTATGGAATTCCTGAAGAAAGAAAACATTCGTTCGTTTAGCAGTTTACAACAAACGACGCCAACATCACTTGTCGAAAGCGTCAAGCATGTTTCTTTATTTCATTCTCGACTCCATATAGAGCCATAACTTTTACGTTCATTAAAATGAAGCGGATCATCCAAATTTATTTATATGTAATCAATATACAATTTAACTTGTACACTTTAGTAACTTGACTAGTTTCATATAACTTAAATGTATTAATTACTTTAAATATAATGTTAGCATTTTATGGAGGTCTGAAAATAAAAGTATTGATCTCAATATTGCCCATTAAGGTAGGCATTTCAGACAATTTCATTTTAAAAATGTCATTTTGTTTTCACGGCCCTTCAGAATCATCTATGTACAGTTTTCTAGGCTAATCTGCCATATATATCTGACCATTCTGGCCAACACTTCACATTCATTCATTCATTCAGAGTTCATCATCGTGGCTGATGTTGGATCCTACAAGAGGATTCGATACGTCAACCAAAAAGGTCAGATATACACGGAAAATTAGCCCATCAAACTTCACTTTACTATAAGTCTTAGAGCCCAGCGTATTTCACTAAGGTGTCGGTGTACCGCGTCACTATCCTTACATGAATATGTACGTTATAATCTATCAGTAGTGTACTTTATATAGGCTACAGCAACCTTTTAGAAAATTCACTACAGCGAAGTTTCCCGTGATTGACGTTCTACGTCAGACTAACAAAAAATTTTCCCGAGATCGAAATCTATTTTGAATATACTTTTTCAATTTTAAATTTCCTTTTCAAATTATTCCCAACATTTACGGTATAGCGCAACTTTTGGAAACATTAAAACGAATGTACTCAAGAGTTTTATCGGGGACTTATACAGAGATATTTTCAGTAGAATTGACTTCAAAAATTGTAAATGATGTTACGATCAAAGAACGCCCGAGAAATATTCTCTTCAATTGAAAGTAAAGGTTTACCTTTAGGTATAATTAAATTTTCGATTGATTTTATCTCTTGAGTAACTTAGATTAACAATTGAGATATTTACATAAAAATTGCCGCGTACCTAACTAAAAATTCACGTTTATTATTTGCTCCCCTTGAAGTATATTAGCTCAATTAATAATTTATATTCTATAAATGTTTAAAAATAAATTTATGTTAAAGTAAATCAGTATTTCATAGACTAACGAATACATTTTAGTTGTAAATTTGCAATTTCAGGACATAGTTTTGTGGTATTTTGAATACGAATTAAATTAATTAATTAAATAGATACACAGAAAAAACATATTTATTGAAAACATATTTGGTTGCTACCGGGACTTTTTCCTATCCGGGGAAACGTGTAACCATTTCACTACATCAACCGATTACATTTAAGACAAATTTGGAACTCATATTCTGTATATTTAAATAGTTAATACATCTACTATTCCATTTTTAAAAGCAATCAACTTTATAATGCAATGAATCCCAAATACACATAATATATGCTAGGAGAAAATTAAATCTAGGCAAGAAAAAGGTTCAGCTTCGAATCCCGATAGCAACTAAATATTTGTTGGATAAATATCACTCTAATTGATTTATTTACTTTGTATTAGAAATGACTCCAGTTTATTATTAATATAAATTAAATGTATTAATTAGAAAGGTATAGGTACATATAAAATCAATTTATCGAAAAAATGTTTTTGTTGCTACCGCGATTCGAATCTGAATATCTTCTTATCCGGATAAATACATTAACCGATTATGCTACACCAACATAGTAAGTTGGCGGCGAATTTTTAAACTTATATGTTTCTCTTTCAAATTGATACATCTGTCGATCCATTATTTGAAAACCATCTTCTTTATATTTACGGAATCTCAAACAAAATTTGTATTAAAAATATCACAAACCTTATGTTTTGAAAAATTGCAACTTCACAATAAAAATTTGTTCTCCTTAAAAATCAGTTTATTATATTCACTAGAGATTGTGCGTGCATCCCAGCTGTAATTTTTTTTCACTGTTATCATTAGTGACACATGATACGCCAAATTTCACAAGTGATGTTCATCTTATATTAAATCTCTTACAATTTTCGAGTATTTACTAAAATAATTTTTTAATACAAATTAAATGTATCAATTAGAAAGATAAACAGAAATATTAAAAATATCGAAAAAATATTTTTGTTGCTATCTTTACAATTTATATATTTATTTATATATTTGTACTAAAATACCACAGAACTATGTTCTGAAAAACTGTAACTTCACAAAAATAATGCGTTCTCCTTAATACATTAATATTCTTTAATTAATTAAAATTTTATATCATTCATAATGGACGGAATATTATTTGTGTTTGGTAACAAATTTACGGCAAGGACTGGTAATTTAAAAAAGATTTTGATGTTTTACACTATAATTGAAACGTGCAATTAAACTGTATAAAATGCAAGTGTTTTATAGAATGTCTGAGTTACATACTTTACCGTTACATAAATGTACTTATATATATATAACGACTTTAAAAATGTTCTGCAAAGAAAAATATTTTCATAAATCGTCTACTTCTCTCTGAGGGATTTTTTCACTTATAATATAAATCAAATCTTCCAAAAATAATAAACAATTTGATTGTGTTTAAATAACGAAATAATATAAAGGTCATTATGTCCACCCAGTACAAGAATAAAACTTTTAATTATCAAACTTTATTTATTTATTTTTACCTGTTTTTGAACCAACTGAGAACGGAGCCAGAATAAATGTCAAAACTTTTTGAATACAAATTTCGGAGACTTTTTTTATCTCATTCTGCCTAAGAAGAAAGGAATGTCTTCGTAAATGTACCGTAATTGTTCCGCCAGAATTTTCTGAATAAAAGATATGCCGGATTCTGTTTTTAGTAATAAGTAAGAAATTTACCGAAAAATACTTTTACTGTTTCTGTGACTTTTTTATGTTGTTGTTAGAAGGAGAAGAAAGTCTAGTTTTCTCTTTCTAGAGAAATCGCCGAAACTTTTTAAACCCCTGTTATTTAAGATGAAAGGAAAAAACAAATCTCGCTTGACAATCTAGTAAAGTGATAAGAGAGACTATTTGCTATTATCTGCGATAGTTACTTTAATAAAAAATATGTTTAATCTTCTTCGGTACTAGCTTACGGTACCTACATATTTATTTAATTCATCGACTCGCTATTTATTTATATTATTATTAATGATTATTAAATCTCAGAGATAAATGTTATCCATGGACATGGACAATTATCTAATACACTCATTAAAGCAGTAAATAATATTCATTGCTTTTTACCCCACAATGATTTTTAGAATTAAAATTGATGTATCATCTTTTTATGTATCTATTCTTAAAATTGTTATATTTACAATGAACTATTTATTTGGTGTTACATTTCTCTTGATTTTTATGAATTACAAACATACTTTTTGTTAATTATTTGTAAAATTAACTAAAACATTTAGTATATATGGAACATATAGTAAACATTACCTTCCTCAATAGAAACTAATGAGACATGTTAAATTTATACACTTATTATATATTCTACCATAGATAAAAAATAAATGAAATGTGTATATTTATATATTGAACACGTCAGAGAAAATTAAATATACTCGTATATGAGCCAGCTATTTTTATTATAATGATTTCATTAAAACACTTTTTAACCGTGACAAGTTGAAACCGGTCATAAAATAATAAATATAGGAAAAAAGTGTTTGAATTAAATTATTAAAATGGAATAACACCATTAATTACTTCCAAATTTAGAAATATTTTTATCATGTTTGTTCAAGTTTCTAAAAATATGAATTTAATATATTAAAATGCCTCATGTGTTCAAATTTCTTTAATTATACATTATGTAACCGTCTTGTAGATCATCTCAACACATTTATCTAATAAAACAGTTGTATTTATGGTTATTGAAATTAACTTACTATGAAAAAAATATTATCATGAATGTTAATAAGATATGAAACAATACAATTAGTTACATAGGTATAATTATAAAAGTTTTAAATAAGCCTGATGTATGAGTAGTAGGCGCTCGTACATTGACATGATTAGAATCATTTTTTTAAATAATTCGTCATATTATTATTATTATACCCTACGAAGACATAGTAAAGAAAAGTAAAATATGGATTTGTAGAAGTATAGTGTATAGTAGTACAGATCACGGATGTCTGTATGCCGTAGAATTGAATAATATGAATATTTCAAAATTTTCATGATTAACTTTTTGGAAGTCCATTGTAATTAACTTTTTTTTTTAAATTAATTAATCAATTAAATAAAACAGCCTTGTTTACTTCAACTACACTTTAATTAATATTAAAACGTTTTCGACGCTTTCTGCATCATCCGCAGTGATAATTATTATACTGTTATTATTACTGAAGTTGATGCAGAATGCGTCGAAAACGATTTAATTTCAATTAAAGTGTAGTATGAAGTAAACAACGTTGTGTTTTATTTCATTAATTAATAATTTGATGTTTGTGAGGTTGTTTATATACAGACAATAAATCATATTACTTATATCATTATCCCCGCACATGATATATATGATGAGTCGGTACACTCCAAATCCTCAACACAACACCTGAGATCCTAAACTGGATCAGCCGACTTAAGATCCAGCTGTGACCCCCCCCCCTTCCATCAAACATGCTAAAGGAAAATTCCCGTCAATTTTTTTTTTGTACTGGGTCGAATTCGAAATATGACTAACTACATAATATAAAATTTTGTGATAAACTGAAAATGTTATAGAATATTTTCATCCATTGTTAATTTTTACATATCGTTTATAGATTTGAATTAAGCGACTTGGACACCTCTTGCAATTGACAGAAGATTGCCAAGACATGTTTTCTCGGAGGATCTTTTTATTTAGACGGATATATAATTTGTTATACTCGTAGTCAATTAAAAATTCTTAAACAAAATTATACACATTTTCTTATTTAAACTTTGTAATGTGCAGTTTGACAAATTAATTGAATTATTCGAGATGAGAATAAATCTATAAACAGAATAATCAGACAAGAGAATTATTGACCTAACTTCAAACCAATTTTAACTACAAAATATTTTTTGTCATAAATACATGATGGTTTAAGATATATTTTTTTTAAATGAGGTTTAATACATTTAGTGCTGGATAATTAATTAAGTAACTAGTTTATATTTCTCACGAGGTTCGTTTAGCATTAATGAACTAACAGTTGTAAATATTATCAAATAATCCGTGATGTTATCATCTGATATGTTATGAATTTCGTTACTTATGAAACCAAATCATTAACTATATTTGGTAACATATTACAATGCTATTTATGCCACAATGTATTTGAGAAACATCTACATATATGATCCAAAGAGTAGAAGTTATTATGTTTAAATTTCATAGATAGTGATATATTACTAACAATAAAAGAAAGGCACTTTACACGTGTGGTCTTTAGTCCTATACTAACTAGCATATTAATTGTCAAGAACTTATGAATACGATTTCGTAAAATTAAAGTTTTATTTTAAAACATCCCTGATGCACTGTTTCTTATTGCTGAAGACAAACAATTCCACGTTTTTGTTCCACCACAACAAATGCTTATCCATAAATATAGCCTTCTTAAAATGGCTGATCGGTACTACAACTCGTCCAACGGCTGAAGTTCAGACAGACCTCAGGGTTTAACGTCTACCATTTAGCTTGTCTGGGATGCGAAACTCTTAAAGATACAGATGTACCATGCTATAACCTTGTAGATCAGTAAACATATTTCAAATTCTACGCTATCTAGAAAATAAGGCCTATGTAGGTACTACACCCAAAATAAATTTACGAGCCAGAATTTTAATGTGCTATATAATATGCGTGTTATTATTATCCATTCTGCTGAAACTGTAGCAGGTCAGCATAAATATTATTACAGTAGTCCACGTATGATACCATAAATACACATGTCATTGAACGATTGTTTTTGGCTAAATGTGTATGCGAATATTTTTAATCTATGTCAATTAATAAAAATATTTTTTTTTTAAGTTTTCGGAGTTTTCCAAAGCTAAAGTTCAGTTTATTAAAATATTTCTAAAAATTGTATAGTTAACAGCCTTCCATGATAAATACCAATACATTGATAAATAGTTAAAATACGCGATTGATCAAAATTATTTGTGACTATCAAATGATTTTGATTAAATTCGTGGGCAAAAAAAATCTATTATTCAATCCATTCGAATCCATTCGAAACTACTACCAAATAGTACAAACGCATTTTTTTAAATGTTTTATATATACATTCGTCTATATTAAAAGATTTTTAATTACATTACGTTATATACCTATTTTTATTTTTCATATCTTGTTTATATGTTATTTTTAAATTTATTTATTTGACATTTTTACAACTTTTTATAACATGAATTAAGTATTTTACATTTTTTAAATTACATTGTTTTTCTTTCGCTTACCACTCCGAATTTGTTTTTTGCAATGTTTATTTGTTTTCATTATTATTTATTTCATCTTATCATAGTATGTACTTAAACGTTGTGTGTTTAAGATCTTGGTATCGTAAATAAATTTAAAAAAACACATGAAGGAAAAGATAATATTCAAAATGTTGAAATTTTAATATTATTTTGCTTGCGGTATTTTTATTATTATTGATACGCACGTATTATACATTTAATTTTATTATTAATTTTACAATAAATCTAAAAAAGCTTACTCCGGAATATTTCTGACATGCATCATGGCATGAATCTCAAGGAGATCATTCGATTCCTCTCTGTTATGTGCCTTGTTTCGCCATCATCGACCTCACAAGCATGCAGGTTCTTCCGGAATCCGTCCAGCCAATATGTAGAGCCTCCGCCTTCTCTCTAGTTTATGATATGTTTGGTACGCACATATTGAAGTTTCTTCCACCCAGATATCCGTCTCATCGAAATGAATGGATTTTAATAAGTTTTACAAAATCAGGCTCATTATAGACCTCATATGAGCTTAGAGTTCATAGCGACGATGGCAAATCGAACTAAAGATCTTTTTGAGGAGATGGCAAAGAATCACATAATATTATTTTTCTATTTCTAATATTGAATGGTCACCGAAGTCAATTGTGTCAACCGCGGTCAATCGTAACTCAAAGTTACAATATTCAATTTAATGAATGCCTATTTGGGTCCACAATCATTCCATATTATATAGAACATAGCCAAAACTGCTATTCTAATAACATCGCCATGACATACAGTTCTATAGCGCACAGAGACATCAAGTAAATTATGTATTTTCAGAGCTAATGTATATTAATTATCTACTATTAAACTACAATCAATTTTGTATTTATTAAGGGATTATATATTTGATGCCCATCGGTTTGGGAAATATCTATCACTTATAACTTCGGTCAAATTTAATTTCAGAGTAGCATATTCTTACAATCTTACAACAGAATTATTTATTCTGCCCTGAAAAGTGATTTGATTACTCTAAAAACATTTGGCATCAAAAGGTATAAAACACTATTGGTTCATAAATGCAAAGCATTTTACATTTTATAGTTAAAATATCTAATAATAATACAAATTATATTAAAGGTTATTCTAGGATTCCAGGTATTAGTACATATTTCAATAGTTTTTACTTTAGTTTTCATAGCCACTAGAACAGAACGTCGGCTGTTGATAAAAACTGACGTACCTAAGAATAATCAGTGGTACCAAGTGACCTTTGTGAACCATAATGTAACTTTATGCCAAAATGGTCTTTGTGCGAGCAATTTGAGAGCCTTTTGTGTTTCACGAGCTACAATGCTGCATATATCTGGCCTCTGTGATTAAAACTTCTGATCTCACTACAAGGTTTAGACAAATTAATTTTGATTTTGACAAACCCTGCGATGGGATGCAAAACGTCTCCTAAATAGGTCAAACTATCGTCATTTCTTACACTGATGAAGCTCTATCGCTTAACCCGTTTCTCGCTGTTGGCACACACGTATGTGACCGTATTACACAAGTCTTCTAAGCGGCTGATACACTACTTGTCAACAAGTTTCAGATTATATGTTTATTTTAGTTTTGTTGATTTTGTTTGGTATCTTCATAAAAAAAGAAATTATCAATTATTTAAAATATATCTGTTACGTCACTCATTTACAACAATATGCCTGAAATTGAATACATTAAAAAATGTTGTAATTGAGATACGCACGAAGGGTTGTCAGATGTGATTCTGTGTGTAAAAACATTACAATTGGATTACATTAAAAACATTGCAATTGGATTACATTAAAAACATTACAATTGGATTACATTAAAAACATTACAATTTGATTACATTCTTGAAACACTGTTCAATCCAATTTGGTGATGATCTTCCGGACGCTTTGGAGAATCATCTTTATGAACCGAACCAGAGATAGACTTACTTCATCCGCATAACGGTCTAGCTGGTAGCGAACTGCCTCGGCGGCCAGTCGCCACCCAGTTGCCTTGTCTTGAGCCCACCATCCGACCTGGTCTATAGTCCCGGGAAACTCACAATCACCGCACATAGGGCCTTCGCGATCAAACAGAAGGATCATTTAGTCAAAATGAAAAGAGAATTATGTCAACAAAGTTATCCGATGGATTCTGCGATTCGCTCTTCGAGTCCATCCGAACCCAACGATCAAAAATGTACCGTTCTCAAGAAGCAGCGGTCAAACATCCTAAAATCGTGTTTCACAAGATGATCATTGTTACTCTGCTACTCTTTGATTTATTTTCTCAAACAGACGAACCAATATAATATTTAAACTATTAATTAAATCACTTCGAATAAATTTCCTTGTATATTCGCATAGAGACCAAAACCAATGAGTGTATAAATATATATATATTTTTTAAATAAGGTGAATAGTTGAAATAATATTTTTTTCAGTTATGAATTTTGTATCAGCGATAATAGATATAAGTATCGTCAAGAGTGAATGATGTCTTGCTATGAAACACGTTTTTAAAGGTAAAGAAAATTGTTGGTGAAATGTGAAATTAGAAAAATATTTAACCACTGAATTTGACACATTTTATTTAAATCACACATCAATATTTAACAACCGTCGCATCTCGGCATTTAAACGCTTTTGATCGCTGTGTCCGGGCATCGAGTCCCACCGGTGTCGCCAGGTAGCTTCACACAGCACTCCACGTCAGCGCGGAGCCCGTGCGCTCCGGGCACTCGCGGCCGGGGGCGGCGGCGGGAGGGCGCGGCGTCCGGGGGGGCGCGTCACGTCCCGCGGGGGGAGGGGGTAGCGGCCGTGGGGCGTGCGAGAACCTCGTATCCACATTCGGCGGAAGACGCAACCAGCCTCGACGGGGGTCGCGCGCTCACTGCCGCCAACGGTCGCCCGCGCTCGTCACGTGCGCAAAACAAACCCTGCGCGTGCGCGAGCTTTTCCACCCTCCCCCGCCCGTGGTGGGGCCCCCCGAGCTCCCCTCGCCCCGGGCCTGAGGGGTTTTCCTCGCCACCCCCGCGCCTCACGCCCCGCCGGAGGCTGCCTGGAGCAGCGGTTCCTCAATATTTGGTTTCGAACATTCGATAAATATATTTTCGTGACAAGTGATACAGGGTGTCGCAAAATGGACAGGAAAACTTCGTAATTTTCCGATTCAGTGTAATATATTTATTACAAAATTATAATTCTTTTTCTTAACCGTTATCCTTAAATCTTATTGTTAGACTGGTTATGGACCGGCTAGGATCGTTGTTTCCGTTGATTTGTTTTTTCTTTTATTATCCATGTCTTAAAAGGTTGGTGTTATTTCTGTCAAAGTATTTCTGGAGCCCGTTATTGTCCTCATTTTTGTTATGAAAATACTCTTATTGATTTTTAATTCCTTGTTATGTGAAACATTTTCAACTGTAGGTAGGTACAACTAAATCGTCTTTATACGTTCCATAACGATCGTTTCATTAGTTCATCGTTGTATCCAAAACACTAAAAGCAATTGTATCCTGCGCCATATCTTAAAACTCTAAATAATTGTCCGCCCATGTTTTGTTTAAGTCATATTCCTCTCACACCACTCTCCGAGCCTCTCTTCCGCGGATCATCGTTACCCATCGCACTGTTTCTCCTTCGGAGTCTACCTCATATCCGCCCATGTTTGTCACGATCTTAGCTCTATTTAACTTTTTCCAAATTGCATCTGTATGCGTCTCCATGGTCGACAACCCTAATTTGAGTTATTTTTTTCTTTTAATTGCAAGCCCAAAGATAGTGTTATATTATGAAGTTTTATTGTATGACAGTTTATGATGGATAGATCGCGAAGGGTCTCATGTTGCAACGTCAGTAAAATGACATTGCATTCTTTTAATCGCGATCAAGAGACATATTTACGTACATTATATGAAACGTCATTCTCTTTAGATTTCGATTAAAATTTTCTGGAAAGTGGATGTAATTAATAATATATCATTGTTAATATAATATAGGATTATAATTAACCTAATTCTATTGGTCCTTCAAGACAGAAACTTAAGAATAAACACTTGTGTTTTTGATTTTCGGAAAAATATATATAAAAATATGTATCATACAATTGTATTTGTAATCATTTTGAGGTAAGAGTGACCACCATAGCGATTTAAGAGTTTGTAATTTATGTAAATATTGTAATCATAAAAAAAATGTAAATATTGTAAATTATGTAATCATTTTGAGTGAGTCAATGACCGGTTCAAATTATTTGCACAGAGGTTGTTTTCTGTAAACAAAATAAAACGAAAGAACCACCTTTCGTCTTTAATCCACTCACCTTATTTATTATCTGCAACAGAGGTGCACTGAAGGACTGTTTTTATTACCACATCCCATTAAACACAGCAACATTAAGTTGCTTCTTTTTCTGAAAGGTAGTAGATAGGTACGTTGTATTTTTGTCGTGGGAAAGTCACCGTCTTTCAATACCCGCTATAACACGTTTTCATAATCTCGAGAAATCAACCAAAACTACCACATTGACAGGGATTATTATTTGTTTTAAAAGATTATCAATTACTTTAATTTAAAATAAAATTATTATGAATTTACTTTAATTATTGTATTAATTTGAACCCAAATATGTATTTCATTATGATAAAAACTACATGACAGGTTTTGAAAGTCACATCACGTTATACAGGGTTTTGCTAATTATACTTAATATTATTAGCTAACAAAACATATTTTTAAAATGAAATATAAATTTTTAAATAAAAATAATAATTCCAAATCCAAATTTATTAAAAAAAATGTATTATAGAAGATTTTGAAATTCAGTGACACAAATATAAAATATTATGTTTTGAATCAAAATTTGAAACAAGCTATTTAAATTACACTGCATTTAAACGATTCAAAATAATGATTAATGGGTTTTAACAGGACAGAACTTAGATATTTGAGTTTGTCATCATTTTTAGTTCGTTCACGAACGCCAAAAAATGTCGCGTGTCACGTGGTTAGACAAAGTTGACCTCGGAACTCATACGCATTTGTATTTCTGTACTTTTGCGGTAGTCTTAATGACTTGTTCATTCGTCTCAATGATCAATTTGTAAAATAATATAATTTTTTTTACAGTGTTTTTAATTTCTCAACCAACAAAAGTTGTCTAAAATATTTATACTTTAATGTCATTTTAGGACTATCTCTCAGGTTCATTAATGAACTATTTCTATAATGTATATATATATTATAAATGAAATAAACGATATGTTACATTTTTTGAGAATCTTAGAATTGAGTTAATTGAATCACAAATGAATAAAACACAATTTTAGAACATCCTGTCTAAGAAAATATTAAGTCTCTAATATTTATTTAAGTTTAATAATTATTACCCGCAAAAATACGTTATTAATTAATAATAATCATTTATAGCGACTTCATTGGGCGGGGGGGTTAGCATCAAACCATTGTTAAAATATAACACTCGATAATTTTGTCCCAAAAAACTACAAAATCTGTTATTTATTCTCAAAATAACAAAAGTATGCGACTTATACTGTATAAGTCCTGAATTATTCCAGCTGAGTGCTTAAAACTATTTCTTTTCAGAAAATAACCACAGCTGTATTACTGAACTACTCTTCGAATTGGATTGAATTTAAATTATGATATTTTAAACTAACACTTATAAGAGTATGTATATACTAGTATAAGACAACAAATAATCAATTAAAACGGTAGTGTATCCAATACTCATAACAGCAATTCTAACAATATCTATAACCGACCAAATAAACTAAACAAAATACTATATTCCAAAATATCAGAAGACATGGAATAAGTCAGAACGATGGTCTCATAATACGAGGCGTGTTTTTTAAGTAAGTACCGGAATTTTTTTTAAAGAAACACAACATAATTTTTAAAACACTTTACTTTCTTCGGATGCAACAAACCTTTAACTACTTCTCAACATTATTACTATACATAGTTGCCACCATTATTAAGGCACTGGTCATTACGGGGCACCAATTTATGTATACCTTTGTCTTCGTACGACGCCGCCTGGGACGAAAACCATGTCTGTACTCCGTCTTTGAGTTCGCTTCAGATGAAGAAAAAGATCAAATCGCGCCAAATCAGAACAAAACAGGACATATTTGGCGATGAATGTCAGCTGGTTTCACGTTTCATGTATTCAAGAAACGAAGTACGGACCGTATCTCACAGTAGGCGGACTGATCGATTGTCTTTAATATTTCAATCTCTCACTACAAGATGACCACACTATGTGAATGTCTCTAACGTTGCATGTGGTGAGTCAACAGATGAAGGAAATCATTGAGCATGCTCAACACCGGGATTATCAGTCTGAATCGAATCCTCAAAATTTTTGGACACATCGTCTGCTGAGAGATTGATAACCTGAATTAGCTGGTAGCGACTGGAAAAGTGAAATGCTAAAGAAGAAGGAGCTGGCTCTAAATCGAAGATCCTCACCAATGAGAAAATCGACTAGAGAAGAAGAATAATGTAAATTACAACTGCTGACAGATGGATTGCTTTATTTACCAGAGTAATATACCTACAATATTTCCCATAAAAAAATAAACGTAAATAATATTATCATAGAAATAATTATACATTATTATATGTTCATTGATTATAATGTATTTGTTGATTGGCAACTAGCATAAAGATTATGACCGTCTTGGAAGACTTCGTTGACCCTAAGGGTCGAACCTACTCTATTGCACCCAGCTCGGCCGTATAGCTCCATCATAGCTCAATACCCAAATATAAACATATGAAGGGTTGAATTGAAGATATTGAGATGGACTGGGGTATTACCATCTAAGATAATATGGAAATTAATACATCCGAAGCAATGGTAAAGCCGACCAAGGTGTTAGGGTCTTACAGGGTGAATATTATGTTCCAGGCCGGTTTTGTTTAATCAACATTTTTATTTGACAATTATTTGTCAATTAGTATTTAATAATCGTAGAAATTAGTTAATTATAATTTATTATGGAGTATTTAATACTTTAACAAAGTGTTAAAGTCATCAAAACATTTTATCTAAATAAAAATGAAAATGCTGTAACCATTAATGGTGATCGCTATCGTGACATATTGGAAAACTTCTTGGTAGCTGATTGGACCTGCAACACGTGTGGTTTCAATAAGATGGTGCTACCTTACACATAGCCCGAGCTACGCTTAAAATTTAACGAAAATCATTTCCCGGCTGCATAATGTCTAAAAGTGGTGAGATTAACTGGCCTCCTCGATCACTTTTTTCTATTTTTCTGTGGAAGAACTTGAAAGGAAATATCTTCGCCATTAAGCCAATAACAATTCCGATGCTATAGTATAATATTGGAAATGTTATTAAAAATATGGTTAAAAGAGTATACATTTGTGTCGCTGCCAGAGGCGGCTATTCGGCCGATGTCATATTTTATACATAATTGTAATAAACCAAATAAGCGATAAATAAAAACCAAATTATAATTTTTTTTTTTTTTTTAGTTATATATTCACCCTGTATTGACAGAAAAAATGACCAGTTGAAGAAAATATCACTACTCCCGGTTAACTTGTGTCATCTTCTTTCCCTAAACTCGCCACATTTAAGCTATATAATAGCAAATTTCTTGAATGTCAATGGTATTAACTTGTAATGCAATATTCCCTCAATAATATTGTTGTACTGCTTTCTATGAAATAATGTTTGAGCTTGTTTAATGGCACAAATCACTCTTGAAGGGTGGATTGCCTGTTTGAAAGAAGAAGAAGAAAATATCGCTAAACATTGAAGTTGATCGAAGGAACCGTGGAAGACCGCGAACGAATTGGATGTAAATAATTATTTCTCCGGTACCCGGTACACAATACGATTCCATTCCTCCCGGTCTTGTGCCATGCTTATGACAGCGTTCAAAAAGAACCCTATTAACTCTTTCATTCGGTATACCCATTTTCCAGGAGACTGTCCTCTTGCTCGCTTTCCATTCCAGTGATCACGAACTTATCGAAACTCTCACATTTTCACTTCTTCAATATTAGCAAAATTACTCTGTGGCAACATATTATATAAGTAATAAGAAAAAAACGCTTTGTTTAAACCACTATTTATTGATAAATCAACGTTTTTCGATACCTATGGTATCTTCTTCAGGAAACAATGTATACTAAAATTTAAAATGCAAATATAGATAAAAACAAAATGATAATTGGTGAATAACTAATAATAGTAATTAATTAGTGACAATTTTCTTGATATCATCTACCAATGCACAGGAAGGATTAAACAAGGCGAAAAAATGGTTCGATACGAATCTACCATCACTTAAGACAAAAAAATCAAAATATGTATGTTTTTGTATTAATGAAAGAACATCGCCACACCAAAATGTCGCACTCATCGTACATGACTGCAAAACAAACGAGAACACAGCTTCCACGTGACAATGTTAAAAGTAAACACGAGTCAAAATTATTCAATATTTGGGAGCACTGATCGATGGTCATCTTAACTGGAACACATAAGAAAACTTATTTACTTTTTCAAAGGAATACGATGTATAATTGACTATAGACTCTTAAGATTGGTATACTATCCACTCTGCTACTTTTAGTTTGGCGAGGACAAGCAAAACCAATACTAGCATCTTTTTTTTTTTTTAGGAGAACACATTCTTATTGTGAAGTTGTAATTATTCAGAACATAGGTCTGTGATATTTTAAATATGAATTAAATATATTAATTATAAAGATATACATATAAAATCAATTTTATCAAAAAATATTGTTGTTGCGCCACCGGGATTCGAACCTGGATCTCTTCCCTAACCGGGGGAGGTGCTTTATCCAACTAAGCTACAGCGACATTATTTTTAGCATTTACATTTAATATTTTTCGATAAAATTGATTTTATATGTATATCTTTATAATTAATATATTTAAAATATCACAGACCTATGTTCTGAATAATTACAACTTCACAATAAGAATGTGTTCTCCTAAAAAATAATAAAGTTGTATCAATGTGTCCAAAAATTTAATAAAAATGAATTGATAATTCTGGCGTCTGCTATCAGATTTACTCAAAGGTATTTTGAGATTCTGTAAAAATAAGGTAGATGGCTCTGTCAAATGATGGATCGATTAAATGTATTAATATCAAAAAGGTAACATATAGGGTCGAAAAATTGTCGCTAAAAATAATGTCGCTGTAGCTTAGTTGGATAAAGCACCTCCCCCGGTTAGGGAAGAGATCCAGGTTCGAATCCCGGTGGCGCAACAACAATATTTTTCGATAAAATTGATTTTATATGTATATCTTTATAATTAATATATTTAATTCATATTTAAAATACTAGAATCACTTAAAGAGCACAAAAGACAATTCTTAAGGTAATAAATCGCCGTCCTTTTAAATATATATCAGATCTTCTATTTATGGAGTACAGTATTCTAGACGTAAGACTAATTTATATGTTGAGATTCGTACAATATTTTCATTCAAACAATAACTCACTCCTAGCAATAAATCATGGTCATAACACAAGACAACGAATAAACATCCACACACCTGTTACGAGAGCAACAACGACATTCTTTCAACGTTTCTACGTATTTTTAGCTCCGAAACTGTACAACACACTGAACACTAATTAGAAACCGTTCACTTACAAAAAATTACGCAAATATGGATTCAATGCGTGATTCAATTGGGATCAGTCAGAATCATCGATGTTCGACATTCTAGCTTAATCACAATACAATACACTAATAATTCACTTTAGATTTACAACATTCACTATACTTTTTACTGTCTCTATTTATTTTTTAATGTATCTCTGTTGAATCTTACTCTTTCTTTCTAATTTTTAATAACACCGCAACAACACGGAAAAAACCGTCTACTTTAACACAGACGGTAGTCTAGCAAAGTAACCAGTATAGTGCTTTATACATCAGAGGTGGATACCTACTGCATCCCACACAGTAAATTAATAAGTGTATAACTACTGTATGTTCATTTCTGATGTATAAAAAACTTATGTTAAATTAATTCATAAATGCGTGGTATGTGTAAAACATTATATTCACTCAAGTTAGGTACGTAATTAAATTAAAATGGTTATATGTCCCTTTAAATTAATATGGTTATATGTCCGTACCATTTCGACTTAGAAAATCTTATAATGGATCTTTTGAAAAAGAACATTAAAGATGCATGTGTTGGAATTAGCTTATAACAAAATTAAATAAATGAGAGAGAGTAGACTGAACTTTGCTAGAAATTGTATATTCTGTTGTTGGATTTTCCATTATAAATTTAATAATTTATCGTCCTTATATCCTTATATCCTGTTTCCATTACTTGTATCCCTATTCAAAAGATAATAATAATGAAAAGGGGTGGAATATCTGCATTAACATCCTTTCGGATAAAATAACAAAAAAATTATGAAATTTAAACCCGCGTTTGATACAAATAATATTTATATATATTTTTTTTTTATTAAATTCTAAAAAGATATTCTGGTATGTGTAAACTCAGTGTTTATTTTATATTATAATTAATATTATAATAAAATAACTTATTGAACGCCGAAGCAACAAAGAGAAAAATGCATCTATCTATAAAATATTTAGTTACCAACGGGATACGAACCTGGAACTTTATCTTAACGAGAGAATGCATTACCACTATGCTACGTTAACTATTTAAATTTATAACAAATTTTAAACTTACACATTTAGTGTTCTTTAATGAGACATCTATTATTTCCATTTGAAAGCTATCAATTTTATATTTTTACTTTTTTTTGTGTATATGTCTAATTAATTTATTTAATTTGTTTTAAATATCATAGAACTGTTATAAAATTTTAACATCACCACTAGATGTGTTGTAGAATATATAAACAAAATATGAGAATTTTTCAGAGTTTCAGAGACAAGACTATGACGAAGGAAACGCCACTGAAATTATACACGTAAATAATATAATAGTATTAAATAATTTGGTAGTTTTAATAATTCAAAATATTCTTAACGTTGAAGACAATATAAAATTATTAAATAAACTTAACAAACCCCACACCCCCTTCAATCTATCTGATATTTATGTTCTCATTTATTTTATGGATAAGTACATACATTTATTATGTCGAAGATACAGTGGTACGGTCGACACCAAAGTAACCAAGATTATAACGGTTGTAATGAATTAATTTTCATAATTTTTCAATATTGTGACGTCCACAGGGCAGTTAAAATCGACAACACAAAATAAATAGCCTAAATAATAAAATACAATAATACATACTCGTATTATTTTTAATATATTATTACATAAAGTACAGTAAACTTAAAATATTTTTGACTTAACTTAAAATAATTGAATATATGTTTATGATATACATATATGGGATATTCTTACTTTGTGATAACGAAACATCGACAAGACGTTCTCCGGTATTATAAGGTTAATTTAGGCCGAGAAAGAAAGAGAATTTAAGCAGGAACCTTTGACTATAGTTCGCTGGTTCAGCGAATATTCTTTGACAGATTGACAGCGGACCGGTACGTTAAAAATATTACCGTTTAATAAATAAAAAAAACAAATCAGCAATGCCGGATATTCAATAAAATTATGATTTTTTACACACAACACTGAATTTCTCAGTATGGACCAATCACCCCAGATCGTAGCCCCATAGGGACACAGAATAAAAATCCACACATTTATATTCTGATATACCAATGTATGTATATTTTTCGTATCTTCTGCATCCACATTCCTCAATGTACATAAATATATGGAGCTTAAACTTAAGAAGCATCTGAAAATCATGTATGAAAGTTTAAAATTTTTCATATTCTATTCTTTCATACGCACGAATCTTATGATTAAATATTAAAAATAAAGCAAGTATAAATGTTTGGGTAATAGACTGTTATTATTAGCTGACGTTGGTATTGAGCCGTAACTGCTAGGAATTCTATTTCACGTACCGGTATATGCAAGGTGCATTCGGGATCGGCGGCGGTGATGTTAACAGAGGAGACGATCGACCTTCATAATTGTATTTAACAATAAATAAAAACATCAATAGCGACTAACCGTATGATGACTGATTACAGTGTTATTTAAAATAAAAAAATCGATTGATGTCTCAGACCATCCCTGCATTAAATATTTTTTAATGCATATTTCTTTCTCATTGTTATTAAATACCCGTAACAACACCACGAGCCTGTGATCTTACAAAATGTTCGCAAATTTCTAACGCCATTTCAAACGTCATATTTTTTGATTTCAAAAGCCAATCGTAGTTTCTAATTTTGAATTGTTTCAAAGAGATTTGAATTGTTATCGTGGAAACGTTGATTCACAAATCAAAATTTTATTTTTAATACGATCGACAGTTCAGAAATCTGCGTACTTTAAAAGATGTTATTGCGATGAAAGGTGCACGAGTGAGATCCAATTGAAATGTAAGAGACAAAGCAATGAGGTGCAAAATAAAATCGATAAACTTTAGTCGAAACACGAGCTGCCCATGCACAATCAAACTTATCAGTGTTCATGAAGAGATCGTACAAAACAGTTAAAATTATAGTCACGTGAAGTCCACGTGCCTAGGTGATAAACATATACTCAAAATTGAATAGTGATGATTTGAATATATCAAACCTAGCGCCCGCCATTGGTGTAGTTACATTTTTGAAATATCTCGTAAACGCGAACATCTTTTCATTTTTCTTTCCAGAAAATGTGTTATCACATAAATCATTTTTGTATTTCACCTGTTATTCCACAATAAATGACATACTTAAAAATTGACGTTCTAAACAATATATTTTTTTATAATATACAGGCGGGTATGTATGTACGAGAGCTGTCTGAAAAATTTCCGACCTCAACATGAAGATGGCAGCACTCATCAACAAAAGTTGGGGAACATGTTTGCACATGTTTTGATAAGTACTCACCAAAATTTCAGCCATTTTGGCAGTTGTTGTTTGACAATCGATTGTTTTTGTGAAAATGGAAAAAAATCTAGTATCGAGCTGTCATTAAGCATTTGTTCTTGAAAGGCAATACGCCTACACAAATTAAAGACGAGTTAGACGCTGTGTACGGGGACTTTGCACCATAATTTACCAAGATGAAAGTTTGGGCAGCTGAATTTAAACGTGGCCGTACCAGCTTGGATGACGATGAACGTTCGGGACGGTCAAAAACTGCTACCACTGACTATAACATTACTCAAGTTCATCAAATGGTGCTGGAAGACCGTCGAATTTAGATTAGAAAGATATTAGAAGCTATGAAAATGTCCAAAAAACGTGTTTGTCGCGTATTGAATCAAAATTTAGGCATGAGAAAGCTGGGTTACCGCATTAGGTGCCGCGTTTGATTACTCTGGACGACCATTTCCAATGCTCTGTTGGTGCAGTTTAATAAATCAGAGTTTTGGCGCCGATTAATTACTGTAGATGAAACTCATACTCCAGAAATAAAAACATTGTCAAATAGTGGACTGCTAAGGGAAAAGGCAAAGACTGTTCCTTCGGCTGGGAAAGTGATGGCGACTGTTTTCTGGGATAGCCATGGAGTTGTCTTAATCAATATTCTTGAAAGAGGAAAAACCTTTACAGGAGCATACTATGCATCATTACTTGACAGGCTGAAGATAGAAATTGCGGAAAAACGGCCACATTTGCAGGAAAAATAAATTGTTTCACCAAGACAGTGCGCCGTCTCACACCTTAGCAGTTGCCCAGGTGAAAATCTATGAATTATGATTTGAACTGCTTGATCACCTTTCTTAATCACCAGATCTAGTCCCAAGTGACTTTTGTTCCCTAAGCTAAAAGTTGCACTCGGAGGACAGAGATTGTCGTCAAATGAGAAGGTCATCACTTTCGTAAATAACTATGTTCCAGAGAAAGACTCATTTCAAAGTACTATTTGGGCGGGTTAAAGGGATAGGAGCATCACTGGGAGAAGTATACAGATTTACAAGAAGACTATGTAGAAAAATATAAATAAATTTGAAGAAAAAATGTCTTGTTTCTTTGTTAGGTCGGAAACTTCTCAGACAGCCCTTGTATAGAGGGAAGCCTTTATAAATATATTTTTGTTTGAAAATTAAAATAACTACCAACTAGATACCTACATACTTTGTTTTCAAATAAATATATTTGTTCAAAGCTCTTTCGAGGAATGGCATCGTTTGTATAATTTAAGGAAGTTACCAAAAATATTTATATCAATAAACGATATTTTTTTTAAATAACATTATTTTGCGATAAAATGTAAATACAGCTTTTCCATAATATTTTAACCACAGGCGCAGCTACAATCTGCCCGGGGGCTTAATATTATTTTGCGATACCATCGACATAGAAATAGCTATTTTTACCATATATGAACCATTGTGTATCCAATAGTAACATTTTTAATTATGAAAATGCATGAAAATATTTTTCAAGTTATTAAAAAAATAGAATAATGAGGTATATTCGGGGAGGTTGGTAGAGGTCCGATATACGTGTTTGCCCGGGGGGTCGGTAATTTGTTGCTACGTCACTAATGAAAACCCTAATTGCCATTAAATATTACATTAGTATCGGTTATATTTACATGGAATATATGAGCGCACGGTTAAGCATATATGTAACGCTAGTGGATAGGGACATTAGCGGTAACAGAGAGAATGTCCCCGAATATGCCGGTATGATTGAATGAATATGATCTTATTAAAAACATAAGTGGCACATGTCATGTAATATTCTTATTAGGCTGACGGTAATTTATTGTCGGTGTTTCTATTGCTGTAAATCGATACATATAATAAATATATATAAACAACTGTGTTTTTTATTTAATCAACTATGTAATCGTATTCACCTAAATTTTATTCTATCGTGAAATATAATTGTTATCTTTGTTTACTGCGCTTTTATGGGGTTAAGTTAAAAAAAATTATTTACTAATTGCAATGTATCATGGAAGCTTCGAAGAGATAAAAGAGCGTCACGCTTGGGTGCGCGCTCTCCCTCTCTAGAATTGTAGATCAGAACGCATCTGATATATTGTACTTGTAATTGTCAGATCCGTAATCCTGGATCTCTATTTTCAATCTGGGGAAGTACACTACCAATTGTGTTATAACGCCAGTATTTTTCATGACACATTTTCGTACCTATGTGTTACACTTTTTCAAATTAATACATCTATTGTTCCATTATCTTTGAAAGCCATCTACATTATTTTTACGGAATCCCAAATACCTTTAAGTAAATCGACTGCAGACGCCAGAAATATCAGTTTATTTTTATTAAATTTTGGACACATTGATACAACTTTATTATTATTAAGGAGAACACATTATTATTGTGAAGTTAATTACAACTTCACAATAAGAATGTGTTCTCCTAATAAACTATATATTGTTGTTAGATCGAGTTATCTTGACTACCTGCCTCCTAGCACACAAGAAGATCAAGAAGACATTATTCTATGCAGTCGTGATAGTCGGTTCAAGAATATAACACTAAACAATTTTTACGAGATATAAATAGACATATTTATGTAAAAATATCACGTAAAATCAAACTCAAATAACGAAGAGAGAAAAACATTTTCAATCGCCATTTAAGCGTGGTGGGCAAATATAAATACATTATAATTTTCATTGCAGGACCCAAAAATGCACTCTTTCAAATGACTCAAGAGTCTGGTAAGATGTATAATAGCCAACGACACGTTTCCTATTTTATTGAAACTTGTATTGGTGTATTTCAGTTTTTTTCAATTTTAGCTATAAAAGATGAGAAGATACTTTTAGGGTTAGCATATTTTTCTCTTTCTTCTTCGTATTTCAAATACATATATCCGACCCCTTGGTTAAGATGTATGTAAGTTCTCGGCTTTGTTTATTTGTCTACCAGTAAGATAATAATTTATGTGGAAATATATTGACATAATGCAAAAATAGTGTAACTTATACTATGTGTCTCTATTCATTCCATTACACACCTCTTTCACCCAACAACTTGTCCCTATTCACCACAAGACTTGTCTCTATTAACTCTGCGACTATTTCTTATTCACCCCGAAACTAGGTATTAAGACACTTGACAGTAAAACCATATTTATAAATGGGAAATTTTAAATATGAATTAAATATATTAATTATAAAGATATACATATAAAATCAATTTTATCGAAAAATATTGTTGTTGCGCCACCGGCATTCGAACCTGGATCTCTTCCCTAACCGGGGGAGGTGCTTTATCCAACTAAGCTACAGCGGCATTATTTTTAGCGACAATTTTTCGACCCTATATGTTACCTTTTTGAAATCAATACATTTAATCGTTCCATCATTTGACAGAGCCATCTACCTTATTTTTACAGAATCTCAAAATACCTTTAAGTAAATCTGATAGTAGACGCCAGAAATATCAATTCATTTTTATTAAATTTTGGACACATTGATACAACTTTATTATTTTTTTAGGAGAACACATTCTTGTTGTGAAGTTGTAATTATTCAGAACATAGGTCTGTGATATTTTATATTTAAAATATCACAGACCTATGTTCTGAATAATTACAACTTCACAATAAGAATGTGTTCTCCTAAAAAAAAAAAAAAGGGAAATTTTACTTGGAAACCGAAAATTTTAATAATTCTAGTAGCAAATTTATGCTAGATATATTAAATTTTGTCCGTTAAACTGAAACATTTAATATATCTACTGCAAAAAATTTAATAATTCAAATTATTATAATGTGGCCCCATAGTAATAGTAGGTAATTATTATTTTTTTAACTTAAATTATTTGAATTCCAAAACTGAAGCCAAAATGGCGTAATAAGACTTTAAACATTTTTCTGACGATTGTCTAATTCACCACAGTTTACAGTAACTATTTAGTACCCATAATAAGTTCGATTTTTCATATTTTAACCACGGATTTTGCCCTCATTCTTAGCCAGATTGCAATTAAGTTTGTACAGAAATATGTGTATTGTATTAAAGTGTGCATTTTGATGGAAAATACACGATGCAATGGCAAAGAAAGCATTATTTATTTATCGAAGATATTGAATACCGCCATATACTCACGCGATGTAGGATTAATCACATCACGTTAATTTAATTTAACATATGCCAATATTTATGTATAGCCTTTTTAGAGATATATAAGTTGAAAAACTCGACAAATTGATGATAATATCTATTAAATATCTTATTTTTCTTCAAAAAGGTGTATTACACTTTCCCACCCATATAAACAAAACTTTCATCTGTAATGAAGCTAGTAGATATTTGAATTCATAATATTGTAATAATTGTAACAATTTTTAAATGAAATCAATTAAAAAATAAATATCTATCTTTTTAGTAAGTCTCGCTAAATACTGTGACCACAATAATTGCGGTGCTATTGTATTTTGTTGTTATGTAGGTAGAGGATATAATATTACTTAATTATTATATAAAAAATTTGTACATCGAGAGATCAAATATAAATTGTAAATCGAGTAGAAGTATATATTAAGCTTTTGGGTTGTAAAAATAATGAAAGTGAGGCTAGAATATTTGAGATTTGTAGCAATAAAAATGTGATAACTTTTAAAAAATGGAATACCAGATAGTGGAATAAAATCAATTTATCGAAAAAATATTTTTATTGCCACCGGATCTCTTTCTATCCGAGGAAATGCGCTTCCATTACACCACGTCAACCGATTAAGTTAATGACAAATTTTTGAATCTACATATATGTTGCAGCTCTTTCAAATTGATACATCTGTTATTACATTTTCTTTTAAATATAAATGATGCTGGTTCGAACCCCGGTGGCTACCAAAATATTTTTTTCGATAAATTGATTTTATTTGTATATCTTTTTAATTAATAAATAATTGTATGTTGCGTATAAAAATAGATTAAAAAATGTTATATAATTATTGAAAAGGCACTTACAAACGTAAAAGTAATGTTTAGTTATCGATCGGCAGCATTTTCAAATTCTTTCAATGCATGTTAAAAGTCTCATGTACTGGATGAAGTGATACGTCAAGATATAAATATATGTCGTATTTGTCACTTTTAATTTCGGGTACCTACTTGTCTCTGGGACCTAGCTAAGGCAGAAGGTTCCATCTTTGTACAAGTTTTTGAAGATATTTGAATTCAGCTTATTCGAATTATTTTAAATCATTCTCTATCTGTATCAATATGGAAAAAAACCAAGTTCTATTAATTATTATTATTAATTATGATTATATTATTATTATATTCAAATTTCAAAAAGTATGTGATTGACCTTTTACTTTTAAATACGTTGTACCTAGTATGTGGTCGCCTTATATGTAGATTGAGTTATCTGGATACATTTACCATTCACCTTACACCCGCACAATAGGTCCAAGAACGTTTATCTTATCACTCATCACATCGCACCTTTTCTAAATATACAAAAGCAGAAAATAGTTTTTGACTTTTAGCCAAAACTTTCCAGTCACCTCGTGCGGTGAAAACTTCCACAATATGTATTAAGTATGATTGTCTGAAAAGGGGTGTGTCCCATTCAGCGTTTTCAGGTTCAAAATATATTATATGTTCTTTTTCTTTGCAGAAAATGCGAATAAATATTTTTATGCAAATTATTTTTAAACTTTTCAGCTCTTTTCCGAATGAGAATCAGACTATTTATGTCAAAACAGGTAGTGAACACTGATAGCAGCCACAAAGCTAACACATAATTTTTCATAAAGAATATTTTTAAATACACGCCGATGTATCACACCGAATTGATATCACACCGAGACCAATAAATGAATAGACATAAAATAACGTGTACATAGTGAAGAGAAGTTCGGAACATTAATTGCGGGACGAGGGGTATTCTACACACATTATTTGTGGAATTTCGAAGAGTAAAAGTATTTACTCTTCGAAAATTAAATCTTTATGTAAACAAGACGTATTTTTTACATGAATGCATATTATATTGTCAGCGTTTAAATTTTCATTCCAATCGAGTCATATATTTTTTTTAAAAAAGTAGTAAAGTGATCACGTGATTGACACCAAAATGAAAATATTGAAATAAGGAATTTCCGTTAGTTTATGTCTATATATTTGGTCATCTGAAATATCACATCAATATTCTTACTATTTTCAAACTAACCTAAATGCTTGTGCTATAGAAATAGGAATAACTCGATGATCTCCCGAAATGAGGCTCTAACCCTCACGATCACTAGACGAGTACTTAAACCCGAGACCACAAGCAGTTTAATTCACAACTCTACAAAAAAATCTTATCAAAGAAAAAATATATTTATCTTACGTACGTTTCATTTTTTACTATTTTTCATGATTCTACTTAATTATTCTCTTTCTCTTCTTTTACTCCCTGCTTTGAAAAATATTATACTTTCGTTGATCGTTGTGTTTATCAACTGTAAATTTATTTGTCTCACACAGTATTTTCTTTGCTTATATTTTGCTTTGTTCTATGTTTTGTTAAAATAAATAATACTAAATATTCTGTTACCCTTACTCCTGTATAAAAGCAAGTAGTTTTTTCAAAAATGTGTAAAAATATTAGTATATAAAATAATAAATTATTTTAACATATGTGAAAATAAAACACTTGTTTTTTTATTCTACTCATTTAATTCCCTTAAGAAACGTTTCACCTTGTAAGAACATTATCAGTCTAATAATTTAACACAATCACTTGTAATTATATCTAGTGAGGTACAACTAAAATTTTATTTGTATGAGTTAAAAAGGGACAATATTATTCTTTGAAATTCTGAAGATTTCCATAAATCCGGAAAATGTAAATTATGAGATATCTATAAATATTAATTTGTTTATTTATTAATTCTGCCGAAAAATTGTTTCTGTTATAAATTTACCAAGGATGTGGAAAAAGATCACTAATTTGATATTGCTGCATTAATTTTAAAAATATCATTCGAAAATAATTATTTCCTAGAATCATGCAAACATTATATAAATTCCAGAATACGATAAATGTATTTCTAGCCCTGTTGTAAAATTATATAGTTGTTAAGGATAATATTATTATAAGATTAACAGACGCTGGACCTCTACGAGATGCAGATGATCTCGGGGCATGGATATTTCATGAGTAAACTCTTCGACTTAGGACATGTCCGTGAACCGTGGTGTGTTTGCGCTCAGGGTAGGCAGACGCCGGAGCACATCCTCTGGGACTGTGGGATTATGAATGATGCACGTGCGATAATCATGATTGAGGGATAGGTCATCGGATCCCCCGGAACGATGACCTATTAAAAAATGAAAATAATTTTAGACATTTCGGGGATTTTTAGGGTGTGAGTCTTCCGCTGGGGGCTGCTGGGATGGACGATGCCGGAAAAGCGGCTAATGCTCACGAACATTTCTACCGCACTATGATCGAGTACTGCGACTGCAACACATAAATGTGATGTCCACCCTCCCCTTTTCGGGGTGTATGATTTCTATAGCTTCTCTCTGATTTCCTTCTGAATTTAATGTGATAAAGAATCTCACGTCAAAATTTTACAAGTATGGCTATAGTACGATGATACCGGGGCCAACCTTTGATGGTATTAAGATGTTTATAACTGAATGTAATAAAAAAATAAAAAAATATTATAAATTAATAGTTTACAGTTTTTTTCTTATAAAAATTAGTAAAGTCTTCTATTGACTTCTCTTGACTTGTGCAGAGTAGAATAATTGCAAAACCACTAAAGTGTGCGAAGTGCCTGAAACTTAATTTTTCAATTGAAAGCTGTCCGTCGTGTTAATTGGTAAAATCAGCAATCCGACAAAAAAGTTGGAAGTCAGAAACCATAAGTAAAGCGTTTCATCCCTGATCAAAAACTACCCAGTTAGTTAAATACGTGAGAGCGCGAATTAAGCAGGTCGGCCCAATTAGCGAAGTTTGTTAGCCACATTCGGTCAGCTCCGGCTAACAGGAGTGCGCTCAATCGTAGCGAGCGCCCGCGACATCGCCGTACCTAACCCGCGTACACACTATTTCATTTCAAATCAAAATATTTTATTATTAGACACAAATATAGCAAAGGTTTAGGGTGGTTTTTTACTCACCTCACCTATCCAAATATGCAGTTCCAACTTTAGATTCATATTCCGTTCCATGACGTTGTTCATTATATATATCTCGCAGTATTAGGATCTATTTCAAATGATTATATATAATATATACAAAATTTCTATGATATATAGTCGCACATGACTCTTTGATAGTATTGGGCTTGAAAATAAATTAAAGTACACCGGCAACCTTTTTAACCTTACCCAAGTAGAATAACCTTTCAAACTCATATGATCAGTTTAAATATCTTATTATATTATTCCGAACAATTACTCTCAAGCATCAACCTTATAAATAACAAATTAAGAAATAATTCATGAGAATAGGGAAACCGTATAAAATTAAAAACTATTAGCTACGTATACAGCAGCTTTTCCAAGAAATTATAAGCCATCCTTTACAATAGTTTAAAGAAAACGGGAAAATATTTAAAATTAATTAAAGAGAACACATTATTATTGTGAAGTTGCAATTTTTCTGAACATAGTTCAGCGGTGTTTCAATACAAATTAAATTTATGAATTAAAAATATATACAGATATGTTGATTTAATTTCTGGTGTCTCCTATCGAAAATTACTCGAAGGTATTTGAGATTTTTGGGAAAAAGTGTGATAGCTTTTAAATTTGGAATAATAACTGAACTAAAAAATCAAGTGGAAGGTGGAAGTCAATCAATATCAATGGATTGAGAACAGATGTAAAATTTTTTCAGATTCAACCGTGCCCCGCCTGAACGAAATAAATGTTAAACGATAGATTTTAAGCCCCTCTGTACGTATTTAATAGTAATAAAATAAATAATATCCGTTCTTAGACCGAAATAATTTTCATTGGTTTTTTTGTCTCAGGATACTGACTGACTACACCCACACAAAACGTTTTATAATAATGTGCGAATGCATTTTGGTTTATCGTTTACAACACGAAACGTAAAATAAATAAAAAATTAAAATAACAACAACCGTGTTCTTATTCCTTATTATATCCATTATTCTTATTCCTTTTAAACAAATCCATAAAAAAGGTACAAAACAGAAATAAGTTAAAGTATTATTATACTAACATATTATCAGTGTTAATGTTTTCAATATGAATTAAATATATTAATTTGAAAGATATACATATAAAATCAATTTTATCGAAAAATATTATTGTTGCGCCACCGGGATTCGAACCTGGATCTCTTTCCTAACCGGGGAAGGTGCATTATTCAACTATGCTACAGCGACAATATTTTTAGCGACAATTTTCGAATCTATATGTTACCTTTTTGATATAATACAACTTCACAATAAGAATGTGTTCTCCTAAAATAATAAAGTTGTATCAATGTGTCCAAAATTTAATAAAAATGAATTGATAATTCTGGCGTCTGCTATCAGTTTACTCAAAGGTATTTGAGATTCTGTAAAAATAAGGTAGATGGCTCTGTCAAATAATGGAAAGATTAAATGTATTAATATCAAAAAGGTAACATATAGGTTCGAAAATTGTGGCTAAAAATATTGTCGCTGTAGCATAGTTGGATAATGCACCTTCCCCGGTTAGGAAAGAGATCCAGGTTCGAATCCCGGTGGCGCAACAATAATATTTTTCGATTAAATTGATTTTATATGTATATCTTTCTAATTAATATATTTAATACATATTTAATGTTTTCCATACAAGTGACAGATAATATTGAGTACTTGAGTACTTGAGTAGTGCAGATAATATTGAATTAATTGAATAGCTCTGTCCAGACATTGCTTTCTATGTTTGATAAACGTATATCGCATTTGGGGCTCGAAATACATATTTTAAAAATTAAATTGGAGTTTTATTTTGTAATGAAGAAGTAATAAAAAAAGAACCTATGATAAAACAGTTTCAAATGCGCCTTGAAGCCATACTAATATTGCATTGACATGTTATGTTTATTTCAAATGTGGCTCATTCTAATTTTTTTGTTTCAAAGGCGGATCATTCCATTTTAGCCAACAAGAGCTGATCTTATTAATTACGTATGTAATGGCATCAGGCGTGTTTTATTGAAGAGTTCTTACAAAAATGTATTTATCCAAAGAGATTTGTTACAAACATGGCTTATTCCACCTGCTACTTTCAAAATCAGCTATACAGATCCAAACAAATATGATATATCGAATTACATTCTGTATTCTGTACATACATTATATGTACATTCTTTCTTATTCATAATAAAACCTGTGTTCATTTGTATATATATTTTACATTTGTGTACTAAGTAATGTTTTGCATTTCGCCGTAAAATATGTTCACAAGCAAACGCTCCTTGTGTAGACTTCATACTGTATATTCTTATATCTGTAACAAGCATCAATAAACTCGTGACAACTGTAAGTAGTATTTCTTGTGCCACCTGCTCTGCTCTGGCCGAGCGCTGGGTGTAATTATTCAGGGCCACCCGGTGCTCACACACATAACCTTCTGATTCATAATTCATACACTCGTACTCTTTTTTTATCTTTCTTAATTTATCTTTCCTGTACAACACGTCATTCTCAAAATAAAATAAAAAAACATTTTGATTTAAAGCGATATTTTCTTTATCTTAAAATAAAAAATAGGTTTTGTTTTAGTACGTTTCTATTCCAGCCTGACAGATTGGCTATACTAGTAAAGTGAATACGTTTCTTTAATATTGATAGTTTTATTGCAATGAAGTTATCAACAGGTCTCTGACAAACGATAAATAATTTATGGAACTCGGACCTGCGATGCCCTCTGGGTTGACCCGTGTGTATAAATAATACCTACATTACACATGCATGGGTTGACCCTATAGCTTCGACGTATACCAAAACCGATAATAAATTAATCTCCAATAAAACAACAAACCAAACTGACCAGGTCTGTAAAGTTTCCGGCTGAATATTAACCAAGTCGCACTTTCGTCGATAGAGATAGAGGTCATATTGTTATAAAATTCTGATATTGTGACCAGGAGCGTAACAAAGGAGGTGCAGTTGTAGTAAAAATCCCCCTAAATATAATAAAACTTATTATAATGTATGATATATTTAAGATAGTAAACAGGCATTAGTTTCGAGCGGTTTATGTGTTTATTAATTAACACTAGAGCATTTTCATGTATATAATTGATTATATACATGATAAAATATTGAATTTATAATACATACATTTATCACATACATATAAACAGAACACTTTTTTTTTGATTTCACTCATTTAATTTACTTGAAATGCATTTCGCCTTCAATCCCTTGTCCAATTAATCAATACATTGCCTTTGCAAAACGAAACGCATATCAAGTTAATTAAATAAGTGGAATAAAAAAACAAGTGTTTTATTTTCACATATATGATTATGGAGTTCTACAAACTTACCTCGGAAACAGTAGACATACATTTATATTATTTTAAATATTATATAAGTATACTGAAATTAATAATATTAATCATAATCATATTTTAAGATGTAAGAACATTATTATTTGACTCAATCTTTCGCATTAAATAGGTATACGACATTATTTGTAAAAAATATCGATGTAAAGTAATGATGAAATCTGCTCCGGATATAGCGCCAAAAGGTTGTTACACCACTAACGGTTATAATCATCAAAATCAATCAATAAAACGTATTACACTCAGTCTTACCTAGGATTTATTTATTTATTTATACATTCTCATTCTTAATATAGTTCATACATAGTATATTTATATATACTTCAATATAAACACAATCAAGATGCTATTTTTTACTATAGATTATCTTGCACATATTTGCGTAATTTCATTTTGAATCTATGTAGTTTCTCTTCCTTTCTTATATCTTCGGCATTTCATTAAAGATCTTCATCACACTATGCTGATTTACTATCCAGACAGTACCTTAAATTTAAAAAACAAAATATAATAACGCGAATAAATTTCACAAAATATGGATTTTTAAATGACCGCGATTTTTTAAAAAGGGCTCTTTTATGTATAGTTATATATATATTTGTGTGTGTATATGGTATGCCAAGACAAAATAGTATGGCGTCCTATCTATTATGCTTTTCCCTGCGCAAAAGGGCGTGATGGTAAGATGGTTAGTTAGTTAATTTATTTTTATTTATTCTCGTTGTTGTTTAATGGTTATTTATATTATTTAATTTACATAATAAACAGATGAATATTTACCTTTATAATAGCCAAAACAGTAGTAAATTTAAATACACAAGTAGATTTCAAGCCCTCACAGATGATAATTGAATTTTTTCCGGGTTTTCATACCGTCAGTCGGTTTTAGGATATATTTTAATAGAAATCATCAAGGTAAATGGGCTGATTGCGACAATAACTGATCCACTGATAGAAAATTACATTTCATTCAATTAAGTAATGAAATAATCAAATAAAAATATGAATCAAAGAATAAGATATACAGAAAAAAATGTATATTTCCAAAAAAAAATTGATTACCACACCGGTAAATTAGCCCGGAACTTTTTCTTGTCGAAGATTACCATTACGCTACATTTTAAGTTTACGACAAATTTGAAAAGTTTCGGGTTCGTAACCAAATATTTTTTTCGACAGAACGATTTTTTTAAATTTCTTTTTAATTGACTCATCAAATTTATTTTAAATATCATTAAACTATGTTCTAAAATAGCAACTTCACGATTAAGTGTGTTAAATTTTAAAAATATACTAAAAAAAATCATCTTGTTACGTACAGAACAAAGATTGACTGGTTAGTTTTTGGTTTCGTCAATCTTCGTATGTTTCATACGATGTGATGATTCTGTACAATTGAAGATGTTAAATGCAATGAAGCGATGCATGTAGGTAGATATATGTTGTGAAGATTCGGGATATACACGGTCATGAATGAAATAAATAAACTCCAGTAAAAACAGGTCCGAAGCTGTCGTATTAATAAAATGAACCAATGTTAAAAAAAATTTAATACATACGTTTATAGGCCATTATACCATCTACATCATGTTAAATATATTATTTACTCAGCCCATGTGGTACCGACCGTTATATAATACATATATACTAAACAAATTGAAATAAGTAGTCCACGTTACCTACGTAAAAATCTTTGTCAAACTGCATAGCAGTTTTACGACAAGGATTACTAATTAACATAGTGA
The DNA here is from genome assembly GCA_031772225.1 of Eubasilissa splendida. Taxonomy (NCBI): domain Eukaryota; kingdom Metazoa; phylum Arthropoda; class Insecta; order Trichoptera; family Phryganeidae; genus Eubasilissa; species Eubasilissa splendida. The sequence continues at coordinate 4,195,111 of CM062850.1, forward strand.
ATTAAAGTAAACTACAATATTATCAGCAAAAAAAAATTTTTTAATCTTCACTGATGTCTTCTTATTTTCCATAATGTTTAATAATTCTTTACTGATTTTATTAAAAATTCTTGACACAACACATTTTATCGTTCTCTCACCGAACGCATTGTTCCCGATCATATGGTATGGTGGGGGTCAGTATTCATATTTACATTGTTTATCATGTCTGTTAAAATTACATTTCATATTACTTTTTTGTCAATTCGTAAGATTTTACATATTGGTAATAATTTCTAATAATCATCTTTATACAAACACTTTGTTCTGTTATCTACAATGAGTTTGAAAAATCTTAATTGTGACTGTTTAATTTTATTAGTATATATTTTATATGTTAGTCCATAGCTACTCACTCCATAACTGATAACCGAGTCGACCATCGTAAAGTACAGTGTGGCCCGAGAGGTGCATAACCTTAACACACAAAATGCACTTAACACGGATCTCAGTTTCTTACAATTACAGAATACTCTGAAATTTTCATATTATGCACATTGTGTTTAAACACGTTCTTAACAAACGCAATAGAATTTCGATAAATGATTACAGTAATAACACATTTGCACGAATAAAAATATTTTACTGATTCAAAAAGTGCAAGTCACTGGGATATTTTTCATCTCTAGACAACGTAAACACGATTCCTTCTTTATCGGCCGAGGGCCGCTTGTACTCCCGAACTTTACGTCTTTTTAATGCGGGCCGCATATTTCTCGATGCCAAGAACTTTCTGACTTGATTGATCATTTTTTACGCAATCGATTCCGTGCTATAAAATGTCGGAGAGAGATAGGGACACGGTGACTAAAAAGACTCGAGCGGCATCTGTTATTTTTTTAATGGTGGTCATCCATCAAGTCGCACGCTTTCAATGATTTGTCTTCTTCAAATCGGTATGAATAGTCCTTCCGGTGATCCTATCCCATTCAATACGGGACATAGTTCAGACACTTGTGCATCCTGGTCAAATTGCAGCCGAAAATAGCTTATTTCTGCACGGCAAAATTGTAATCGTTTATTTTATCGGGCACTGCAAATCTAAACAAATTAATTTTTTTTCAGGTTAATAATTTTCCTGAATAAACAATACTTTATTAATATAATACCAAACCCCTATTTAGAAACATGGTGAATAAACAAGGTGATGCTAGTACCAACTATTGCGGTTCATAATCAAGATACAGGAAACAATTCGTTTATTTTTTGTGAAGTTAAATACATTTATATAAATTAAATGCATCAATAACAAAAATATACATAAACTCAATTTATTGAAAAAATATTTTCGCTGCCGCTGAGATTTGAACCAGGATCTCTTCCTATCCGGGGAAGTGCGATTACCAATTACAATACAAATAAATAGAATGCGAGATGTATCATTTTGAAATAGCTACAACATATAAGTTCGAAAATTTGTCAACTATTTACGAGGTTGTCGTAAATGTTTGACGAGTTTTTTTTGGTCTGGCGGAAATATACTCGCGCAGTGGTTGGAGGTATTGGGGGTTGACTGATCAAATGACAAAGACAGCTGGGTCCATACCGCATGGAACAATCTGTTTTGCTTAAGATCATGAGAGATTTATTTTCGGTCAAACAAAAGAAAAATGTGAACAAAATAATCAGTCAAAATTTGCCAAAAAAGTTTCATTCGTCATTCTTCATCACATCAGCCCTGATGATGATGTCTACTGAAATTTGTCCCGAAACGTAGGCTACGCAATAAATTGACTCACGATACAATAACTCCGAAGGAATTCTTCTATTATTTTATGACTAAAAATCTTATAGCGAATTTGATGTAAAATTGTAATAATATAAAAATAATTTTGCATTTAACTAAATGATACGCCCGGCGTTGCACGGGTAGTAAATGTTAACTTCTAAAACCCGCGAGAACAATCTAAAAAAATTTACTAAACAAGTATAAACCTCTTCCAGAACCATCTATTTTCATAAATTGCATCCCCTCAAAACCCCAACATACACTTTTCAACTAATCACAACATAACATAACATCAAATTTTTCTATTCTGGTATGCCTAACTTATTCGCCGTGAAAAGATATATCTAGTAAACCCTTTGCTGTACACTTAGAATCTTTCATCTCGCCAGGTATCGAACATATATATCAACATATTATATATGATATAAAGACATATTATATATATATAGTTATTCTGAAATATACATAAGATTATTAACAGATTATTTTGTAATCAGAGTGCTAATCCTTATATCTCCTAACGCCCGAATTTCTTCCCGCGAAATCCAATCCGCGCTCTTGAGCCACGCACAAGGCGAGTGACGTCACGAGCCTTCTTGCAAAGAAATTACGTTGACCCAATAGCGAGGTCGAAATAAATTGATCAATCTATACAGAGTGCGGTTTAATTCGGAGATTACGCTCCGAGCAAATACTTATTCGTTCTATAAAAATGTTCTGTCTAGAGATATTGATCCTTAAGCCCTAGTTCTTTACTACTCGAGCACCGTTTTTTGCAACAATCGAGGAAATAAGAATTATCGTATTATATACACACAGAGTGCTCTAAACAAAACGTACATAATTTTTAATGTAGGTGTAACATAAAATTCTGAACAAAAAATAATAATTTCTTCTTTTTTTTAGAAATTTTCTTGTGAAACTTTATGAAAGGCCATTTTTAATTACATTAAAAATAAAAACACTGCCTACTTTCACTAATTTGTTATTTATTATAACCACGCCCCTACACCCCCCCCCCCCCAACTCTAATCCCCCCGCCCTCCCCACTCATCAACCCTAAGTAGCGCGTAGTCCTTTAGTCTTAAGTTTATTATTATTTGATGTTGATAAAAACGTTATAATAATTGACAAATTAGTGAAAGCAAATAGTGTTTTTATTTTAAATATAATTATAGAAATATTGTATGCAAATTAGTTTTAAATGCTCTATTATTATTATTAAATAATATGTTGCAGTTAATACGTGTTTTAATCAATGTGTTACACCTAAGTTGATACAATATAATATAAAATATTTCTTGAGTTGACAATTATTATTGTTGCAATAATCAAATGATGCACTTAAAAATATGTATTATTTTTGTACCTAAATTAAATCCTCAAGCACTTCGATGCATTTTTGGCAGTGTTCAATAATTCAATTCCGTATTCTAGAGATCTTGTTCATTGCATCTTATTTCATCATATAATAAATAAAAATCTTTTTTTTCGGTAATAGATCGCTTTAGACCAAATTTTTATATTATTTTTTATTATTCCGAATTTAATGACATCTATATTCAAAGTTATACACGTTTCATAATATGATACAAAATAATATTATTTCATTAGTTGAATACATCTGTTTTTTTTTTACGAAAGCAATCCGGTGTTCCTAAATGCTTTCGAAAAATTTACTATTCCAGCTGCTTTATATCCTTCCTACCAGAGTAGTACCAATGGATGAAGTAAAGCTGTTGTCATCGATGACAAACATACATAATTTAATTACATTGAAAATTTATAGAAATATGATATTGTAACAAAAATATTTTGTTTTATGTGAATTTTTGTAATGTAATGTAAGTTATGTAATGTTATATGAGTAAATATGATATTATAACAATAAAAAGTAATCAAATTTGCCGACTGTCAGCTTATTGTAATAAGACTAATCCTTTTTTTCTACTGTAACATAGAGCTTTATCAATACCTGTCGCACAAGTATCTTACAAGAGTAAAAGAGAATATGTTAACTATGAAGCCAAAAATGAAAATGAGCTTTGGTTAATTCTCCCGCATATTTTTTAGTTCCCAAAGCCAACAACATTTTCCCCAATTATAAGAAAATTTTTCCGATTGATACAATTAAATTTTATCTCAAAAACTGGATATTGGGTATTGGCAAAATATCGACATTTGTTTATTTTTATTTATCTATTTTTATATCCTTTTCTTTTTTGTTTTTAAACACAGACAATCGATGATATTTTGTTATCTAAAGTATTTTATATTTTTGGTTATTTTATTTCGTATTTAATATGTTAATTCAGATTAAAATTGTTATTGTTTAGATTTCACTCATGGATATAACAGATGAGCACATACTTCGATCTAGTTAAGAAGACAGTGAACATCTTTTACATGCTTAAAACACTTGAAACTATTGAATTGTAATTATATATTTTTGTACTCTTTGTGTATGCCTTAAATAAATAAATAAGTGGCAAAAGCCAAAATTTTCGTAGAACCTAATGTTTCATTTCTGAACTAACTTATTATTACGCCGTTTCCCCGCGGGGGTAGACAGAGAGGATAGAGCGTCACACTATTTTATCCTGACGCACAGTTCTCGCCTCATCCACATTCATACATATTTTTATACAAGCTCGCCGATTATTGAGGCTTCTAACAGGACCATCCTCCAGTATCTGGTTTACCTGGTCGTGCCAGGTCTTCCACGGACTTTCTCTATCTCTAGTGCCATCAACACTTGCGTCAAATATCTTTCTCACCATTCTCTTCTCATTCATCCGTTTCATATGACCAAACCACCTTAGTGATCCTTTCTTAATCTTACTCACTATACTATCATCAGCTTTACATTCTTTCATTATTTCTTCATTCTTTACTCTGTCATAAATATATCTGCCACACACACGCCTAAGCGATCTCATTTCCACTGCAATCAGTCTACTGTAGTTCCTCTTCTGCCAGCTTCAGGCCTCACTTTCATACATCAGTGTCGGCACCAGGACTTTCAATTGTGAAAATGAATTAAATGTGTAATGTACCTACCGTGACGCACCTCTGCGACGCCACCTGGCGACATATTTGGAATATCGCTAAATAAAGTGGTTAGCGTCTTGGCTTTTTCAAAAAAAAAAAAAAAAAGGTTAATATCGACCAACATTTGACATGGCATCTTAGCCCACTCGGCCATGAATAGAATTATGAAACGCGTCAGTATTATCGTATTTATAATAAATTAACAAATGTACAACATCATACGCTAAAATGTGATATTGCATTTCTACGGTGATGTAGTTAAGAATATTACGAAAAAACAAATCGTTTAGAAAATCAAGTCGATTGTCGTGTTTATGTTAATTTGAGAACTTTCTTCAATGAACATCGGCCATGAACGTTATACGCGATACTAACAATAATCTTTATGTATATTGTATATCTGTATCCATAACCGTTATAGCCAAATACCGGCGATGGGTGCCACAATCACATAAACCTCCGAGACCTCGTAAACGTCATCCGATCAACGAGAAAGCTGAGTAATATTTCAAACATTTGTGTTCTTGCTTCGTTCGTTCGACCATCGGAGTCAACATAAATATTTACAATCAGCTTCTACGACTATATTCATAATATCAAATTGCTTTTTTCTTTGTACTGATGCCTGAATAAAATCCAATAAAAAAAGTTTTATTTTGCACGGGAGTATGTACCTATCTACCTACCTACCTACGAGAATATACACATCTACTAGTGTTTAAAATATAACACACACTTTTTAATTTATAATATCAATCGTCTTGAAATGTTACGAAAAATTCTTTAATGTTTTAACTTTAACAATCATAATTAACAGAAATATATGTTTAGAAAAAAGAGCTTAAATAGTAATTAAATCAGATATATTCCTTTTCCATTTTTAATTTTTTTTACAATTTTATTCATTTTTTTTATTTTCTACTTGAAAGATTTGTCTTTCGAACAAAAAGGTCACGTATCCTCATTTCAAAGGTAATTAACACTTCATTCCAATGAAGTATATCCATTTCCCTACGCGTGACACATAAAAACGTTGGGATTTTATATATAAGATATATATTTATACATATCAACGTCGTTTCTATTTTCAAACTCAGCTAACCGCTTGCGCTATGAAAATATAATTAACTTGGCGGTCTTCTGGGACGAGACTCGAACCCCCGACCACTAGATCACTAGGCGAGTGTCTTACCGCTAAACAAACAAGCACATCATTATTAAATAATTTATTGCACTATGTTAACCTGATTAATGAGATTAATTACACAATTAAAATCTGATTTCATTTAAATATATTATGCTTTCAATTTAAAAGCAGACGGAATACCGGGACATGCCTAGTCCGACAGCAAACAGCCGCTAACGTATCAGGAATTTGTAAAACTATTGAATGAATAAAATAACTTTAAATTTAAAATAAAAATCTAAATCGTCATTGCATACGTTGCGAAACCATGGATAAGATCTAAATTGCTCTCGATACAAGCGGCTAGCAGCGGTAAAGGTCGATTGATATACATCAGTTAATTCAGTTTGCTCTGCACACAAAACGCAATAAAAAACAAACGAAAAAAATTGTACGTTAACATTTTTTTTTAATTCCATATTGTAATTTTTATGTCAGCTTAGTTAAAATCGTCCTACGATTCACAGATTTTCGGTTCATTATATTAATATAGATATTACCATAAATAAATTAAAATAATGTAGAAATTATAATAATAAAAGTTTTTTTTTAAATGTATCTCTATTTAAAAAAAAAACTTTGAATACATGTCACATAATATTCATATTATTTTCAAACAAAACTAAACGCTTGTGATATGAGAATAGGACTAACTTTTTGAGATCCTAAAACGAAGCTCCAATATCCGACCAACTACATCACTAGGCCAGTGTCTTAACTACTGGACACTAGACCAACAAGCTAATTTGGAAGCTACAAAAATATAACGTTTAAGACGTAACAAGAGATATAACCAATACTTACAATAATCTTTTATAAATAATTTGAATTTTTAAGGTGAGGTAGGACATTTTATTAAACGTTTTAAGAGTGCATTAGTCTTGTCACTATTAGCTAAGTTATCCGCAATATATTTTTATAATAAAAAATTTCCAAAATGACACATGATATTTGAGTTCGGACTGCACAATGGATGGATCCAAATAATCACAAGGGTAATCGGCTTAAAATCATTCAAAGATCTATTCCCCGCACTCCCTGGTTCTCCAAAAGGAAAGTCTGCAAGAGAACAATATCAAATATCTCTAGAATAAGAATTGGGCATTGCCAAATAGCCTCATATTTATTCAGATTGAACTTAATAGATTCCCCGATGTGTGAGTTTGGTGCCGAGTAGGAGACCCTTGACCATATCTTTTTTGCTTGTCCATTGCGGATTGCAATGTATTCCATGCCAGTTGTAATTTTCAACTCCCGGTTAACTTGTGTCATCTTATTTTAATTATTTAATCTATTAATAGCAAATTTTTTTATTATTTTTCAATATTAGCAAAATTACTGTGTTGCCACATATTATATAAATAAAAAGACAAAACACTTTAAACCACTATTTATTGATAAATCAGCATGTTTCGATATCTATGATACCTTTTTCAGGAAACAATGTAAACTTAAATTAAAAATACAAGCATAGATAAAAACAAAACTATAAAGTATAAGTGGTGGGTAACTAAGTATGAACTATTATGTTATTTCATATTCTACATATTACGGTACTTTTTTCTACAAAATAAAGTTTTAACTTGATTAATAACACAAATCTCTCTTGAAGGGTGGATTGCTTATTTAAAATAAGAAGAGGATATTTGAGTTCAACTTTTCAATTACTTAAAAAATATGTTGCAAAACAGCAAAAGTGGAGTTTACAAAATACAAAATTATTAGACTGAAATATCGGGAAAATACCCTTGAAAACGCACAAGGAATAATCACATAACAAACCCTCGACCGACAGAAAGATGAATTGCCAAATGTCACAGGAGGACATTTATAGGAATGGAATTGAACATGTGAACCCTGGCAGATGGAGTTACAGCCTCTACTGTAGGCGGAGCCAACAGACGGGCCGCGGGCCACTTTTCTACACCTTTTTAAGAGTTTTGTCTCTGTCAAGTTTTGGACCCGACCCTTTAATACTAAATTTAAATATGTATTATTTGTAACGTGTAAACATCTTAGGTCGCTATCTAAGAAATTTAATACTGGAGTTATCTCGAATATGAAATAAATAAACACGCCATACTCGTTATCATGTTGATTACATATTTTATTCAGAACACATAGACGCCAAACTTTTTGACACTTTTTAGATATTCACAAAAGTCACAACGCTAATGTGTTCGAAAATTAAGAAATGTACTTTCACGTCTCGGTAGGTAGGTAAATAATTTATTTGTGAATTCATTACCTACACAGTACTTACTTAAAATGTTCATTTCGCAATAGGCTTTTACCTACATACTTACCTACACAAAGCAACTGTTTTCTAACAAATGAGATATTAAATGTATTAATTATAAATATATACATATATATTAATATTATCGAAAAATATTGTTTTTGCACTACCACCACAGCGCCAGTATCTTTCGTTTTGTCACGAAAGATACTGGCGCTGTAGCATATTTGGTAATGCACCGTCCCCGGATTTGAAATAGAGATCAAGATTCGAATCCCAGTAGCGCAAAAATAATATTATATATGTATATCTTTATAATTAATACATTTAATTAATATTTAAAACATCGCAGACCGTCTGTTCTGAATAATTACAACTTCATAATAAGAATGTGTTCTCCTTAATAATGAAATATTAAAAGGTCAAAAATAATATAAACAATTTATTTCCTTCCCAGTCAACTAAACATACACATAAGCATACATACACACACACACGATATGTTTACACATTGCCATGAAAGTACTGATACTCACTCGATTTTTTCTTTCATGTATTATCATATTTTAAATTTATTATTTTAGTATAGAAGTTTCGATACCAACACTGATGTACAGAAGTGAAGCTTGGAACTAGCAAAAAAGGGACGAAAGAAGACATAATGCGCTGAAAATTAGGTCACTTAAGCGTACACGTGACAAATAATTTATAATATAGTAAATAGTACCAGCATTTAGCTTAGTTTGAAAATACTAAGAATATTGATGCTACAAGTATTCCGTTCAACAAACAAAAGAATGTAAAGCTGATCGTAGCATAGTGAAAAGAATTAAAATGCGTTATTTGATGATTTGGTCATGTGGAACGAATGAATGTGGAGTGGATGGTAAGAATGCTGTATAACGTAAATATTGATTGCACAAAAATAGAAAACGTATACTGATCAGAAGCCTCTTTAATTTATAAGCGTACATGAGAAGATGTATAAACGTGGATAACGCAAGAGTTGTTATTCAGGATTGAAGAGTGTGGCATTCTATCATCTCTGTCTACCCCTGTAGGGGATTGGCGTGATGGTCAGTAATAATAAGTTAAGATAGGAAATTTAAAAACGTATTTCTGTAATGCTTAACACTGCGGGTATGAAACAATGCTATAATAACATGTCTATAGAGCCATGTACAGATCTATGTTGAGCATATTGAAGGACTAATGTAGAAGACGAAGGACGCCGGATAGCAAAGCTATAATAGCAGTGGACAGGGCAGGTAAACAGTGAACTTACAACACCAGCAAAAAAATACATTGAAAGATGCGTATATCAAGACGATGGTGGCTACACTTGGTAGAGAGCCCTACCAATAAATTTCACGCTCTATAAAATAAAATAATAATAAAGAAAAAACAGAAAAAAACAATTGGCTTTTGCCGGCTCTTGTTAGGTTTTGCGGACTACTGTTGATAAAACAGAATGTACACAACTGAAAAGCGGATTTTCTGACACTCGGTGGATATACATTTTCTTACATACCGACCACCTCAGATACAACCGATAATAATTTATCCACATTTTTTTCAATTCATCATCATCGTCGTCGTCTTCAGCCACTGTCAACCGATTCCTGGATGAAGCCTTCCCATGACTCTTTCATTTCTCAACTCTAAAAAAGTTTAACTATGTAACATATTTTACCCTAATTATCTTAAAATGTTTTTACATTTACCTAAAGTCATACATGGACAATCTATCTTCTCTCCTTCGTCTTCACGTATCTTATCCATTCAATGCTGTCTATCATGTTGGCCTTAATCTCTGCTGACCGGAAAAGCTCTACAGTAGACTGGCCAAACCATTGCCTTGAGTTCTTCATCCATTATGTTCTCATTTTTCCAAGTCCCCGACTTCCAGCAATTTTTCCCTGCATTATGAGGTACAAGATCTCATACTTATCTGGACGTCTAATCACATGACCGAAATATTAAAGTTTTCATATATGTATTATTTTATATTTATTATCTCTCGGGATCATTAAGAATCTGTTTATAATCTGTACATAAAAAATATAAATATGTTTAGTTTCGGCAGCTATACTATGTTTATAGGTACTTCAGATTCTACATTACCATTTCTCTCGTTCCCTTCGATGGACCCATATTCTACCATCATCAAACCACTATTTTACGGACATTACGTTTTACGTCATCCAATGTACTCCTATGATACATTCCGTCTGTGCTGGACCTATATATTACGTGAGTGTGCGCACGTCTTACCTTATTAACCAACAGCTCCCACCTGATTTGTGGCGACGTTACACGATCACGTGATGCAGTAGAACGTGTAAGGAACGCAATTTTCCGTTCAATGGCAATTTATAATAAGGGAATAATTTCCCTAACCGCCTAGAGAAAATAGCAAGTGTGTAGTCGTCACAGCAATGCGATGCAAACAAACGCTAATATATGTCTCGTACAAAAAGCAACCACCGAGTAGAAAAGATGGAAAAGGTGGGAAATTTTCTTTATCCACCTACAGAAAAAATATTTTACTATATAACATTTTTATCATCTAAAAAATAGTTTTGTTTTCTAAAAGTGTTTTTGTTTTGTCAGTCCATGCCGTATTGTATGTAGAAAATGTATCTCTTATATAATTAATCAATCTGTTGTCTTATATTATGTAGGTATACTTATATATATATATATCTCTCTCTCTATTACAGTGTGGGTTACAGTTAATGTGTATTACTAGTGAAATTTAATTTTCACTAGTATATAATTTCACTAACTCAGCCAGTTAAAATGTATCAAACAATTGATTTACTATTTCACTGCTCAATATCAGTGAAACTTTATTTATTAAGAAGAACATATTCTTATTGTGAAGTTCTAATTATTCAGAAGATAGGTCTGTGATATTTTAAATACTAATTAAACGTATTAATTAGAAAGATATACATATAAAATCAATTTTATCAAAAAATATTGTTGTTGCTACCGAGATTTGTACCTGGATCTCTTCCAATCCAGATAATGTGCATTATTTAATTATGATATACCAACACTGGATAGATGACAAATTTTCGAACCTAGATGTTACACTTTTCAAATTAATACATCTATCATTCCATTATAAATAAATATTTGACTTGCTGGTCTCCTGGGACAATTCCCTTAATCACTATGGAAGTGTTACTGTTACTAGATCAATTATATTAATTATATTTTTATATATTAATAAGTTTTCCAAAATACCTATACCTAAAAATTTACTAAAAAATAATAACAATACTAATAATATAAAAGAGATCTTATACAAGTATCAAATTAACAAGATATATATTATTTTAATAAATAGAATCTTGGATTTTATTAGATCTTCAAGTAAAATAAAATATTTTAAGAAGTACAGGGTGAATATTATGTTCCAGACAGATTTTTTTTGGTCGCTATTTTGGTTTGGCAGATATTTGTTAATATGTATTTAGTAGTCTTAGAGAGTAGTTGATAACAATTTCGTTTGGAGCATTTACGGCCTCAATAACGTGTTGAAATTATTCAAACAACCTCCTCTATTTCCGGTGCCATCAACGCTTGCGTCATATATTCTCTCTTCATTCATCCGTTCCAATCATGTGGTCATCCGAACCAACTAAGCAATCCCTTCTTAATCTTAATCACTCTGCTAAGATCAGCTTTACATTACCTCTTTATATCTTCATTCTTCACTCCAAATTCTATGTCATTTATACTGCATCTTAAGTACATATTTTTTTAATCAACGATCTTTAATAAAGTATGTTTCATATTTGTCATTAAATTTTATGGATTTTTTAAAAATTTAATATTAAACTTGAAAATTTTCTGCTGGATATATTATAAAGATTAGCGCAATTGTGCAATTGCTACATTTTTCAAATTTAACCTTGTTATATTTCATCCCTTACGGCAAAGCTAAAATTCCACTATCGATCTATATTATTAGATAGATATAAAGAATTGTCTGCATTCATTTGTGCCGCCCGAAGTGGTGACGTTGCGGTAGTAAATTGTAAATCACGTCTACTGTCCTGTATTTTTGGCCTCCAGACCTTAAACTTCCCGGCTGGCACCCCTCTCCGGCAATTAATTATCAGGCACTCGAAACAGTTTCAGCACCGAGGGGGTTAACAGGAAACGCTGGCGGCGTCACGGTTACTCAGACTTTCGGGTATAAATATTTATTTAATTAAATGTAAATTTTAATCAAAGGTGCCAAGATTTTTTTAATAAAATTTATGTTTAATTATAAACCCGATTTTTAACGCCATAAAAATATCATAATTAAAATGTACAAATTCAAAAATTATCTACAAATATAAAATTATATGCCGCATATCGGCCAGAACAGCAACAAAGTGAAGAAACATTAAGAGGAATTCTAAGAGCTTACAGATGGTATTTTGGTTTACAGAACCACTTAAGTTTACACATATGTCATGAAAGACCACAATTCGTCTATACACGACCCTTATTAGTTTAGTATTGGTATACTGAGCAAAAACCTGGACCTTAAGCTCTATAGAATCAATAAAATGATAATAAATAATACAGACAATAAAAATCCTGCTAAAGATCTTTGGTCCAATTTACAAATATAAATTTGGTATCATCATTACAACCTCAATGTTTATGAGCTCTATGATGAGCCTGACCTTGAACCCTGGGAAACGGCGGCCCATGATCGAGAATAATGACGTCAAAAAGTATATTGCACCGGGGAAACACGTAAACAGACGAGGGCTGTTGTAATTACTGAGATAAGGAGAAAGAGGAAAGAAAAGAAGGAAGATCCGTCCCTTAAAACCTTCCTGTCGAGGGGGTCCATGTGCACAACATGTGAATGGGTGTACGGTCCATGAATAGGGCTACTCTTAGGTCCTTCAAGAATGGCAGACGTCGTCATAGTAACGAAGAACAACCAAAAAATAATGAGTCTGACATCATCAAGTTCATCACGGTCCAAAAACTTCAGTGGACCGTGCATCTAGCTCGGATGGAAAAATATTCACGTGTACATCTGACGTTCCACAAATCAGAGGGGAGACGGGACATTGGGAAACTGCGACTCCGTTGGCTGGATAGGATCTAGAGGAACCTAAATATTTTCGGATTCGATGATTGGTGAGGCAAGACTCAGAACAGAGAAGAGTAGACGAATCTGTTTGAGGCGACCAAGGGCTACCTCGGGCTCTAGTACTATTATTAAAAAGGGTAGTTTTGCTTCAATTCCATTACCTTAAAAAATTGTAAAATATATTTTATGTAACAAACCTTCCAAATTGATTATTTTCTCTTTTTATTTGAAGATCATAAAAATATTCAAATTACTAAAATATATAATATTTACTAAACTTCAGCATCCAGCTTCTTCTATAAACTTGTAATGTCATTAATCGCACGTTTTTAAGACTTTTGAAGATTATATCCCTATACCCTTTCATCTCTCTTTTGCACAGCATCTTAATAGGTGAATATTATGTTCCAGTCCGATATTGTTTGGCCGCCATTTTGGTTTGACACATATTTGATAGTTTGCATTTAGTAGTCCTAGAGAATAGTTGATTTCAATTTATTTTAGAGTATTGAAGTCATTAAATCATTAAAACAAACACAAACCCGACTTTTGTAAAAATATCATCATGAGCGACGTAGCTCATTTCGACCTTGCGGATTATGTTAATAAACAAAAGAGCCATTATTGGGGCACTAAAAATTCTCAATTGATACACCAATGACCGTAAGACCCACGCAGAATTTTTGTATGGTGTGCTATGTGGGTCAGCGGAACCATTGAGCCCTATTTCTGTCAGTATCTAAGAGACAATTCTGTAAAAACTTTTCGCTACCCAAATTGGGTTGATTAGGCTTGCAACACATTTGGTCTCAACAGAACGGTACCACCTCATACACAACCCGAGCTAGGCTTAAAAATTTTATAAATGAAACATCATCAACTTGGAACATAATATTCACCTTGTATATCATGTATGTAAATATATAAACCAGCTTGGAGATCGTTAGACTATCGTGTATATAAATATATATTTTATAAGTCAACAAGGTGTGGAGTTTAATATTACCTCCGTAGCCCTGTCGAGCAAGGGGTGATGATATGTGCGCATGTACTTATATTTTTTATAATTACGCTCAGCGGCAATTGAAAAAATTCCAACAATGGCTGTCATAGAAGGAAACTGTTACAGAAAAATGGTGGATATTAATGACAGCGAAAAGGCTCTGCGGTAGAAGAGGGGTGATTGGGAACGCATACATTTTATAAAACGAACAAAAGAATAACGAAATATAAGATTCAAAAGAAAAGCAGATTCCTGGAGATTACTGTATTTTTGTTGAAACGTCACAAGGATAAGAAGGCACACACATATTTATATATAAAATGCTCAGAATAATAATTGATCAAGTATCCTTGATAATTTTTATTTTATTATTTTCAAATTGTTTTCTACGTTGCTAACAGTCGTTATTTTTTACGCGGACTACTGACTATTCAATGTATACCTTACTAATACAAATAAATATCTCACTGAAAGAAAAAAAATATATATATATATATATTTGAAAATCACACATCATAGATTACTATGGCGTCAGCAGTAGAAGATTCTTCGTCTTATCTGTATTTTTTAATATTTAGATTTGTATGTGTATCTTCCTAAGTTATTTATTATTATGATATTAGCATTACATTGGGAGACAGAATATATTGATTTAAAACTGCGGACAGTTTGCATCATTGTGTTGCATCAACAAGCAAGTTTCACTCTTTTTTACATTGGATGATAAACCAAATATTTCATGAATTTAATCTTATTGCGTAAACTTTATTAATTGTCATAATTATCCATCTCTATTACAACATTGCTCGAATATAATATGTATAGAATATTTTGGTTCTTTCAATAATGCTTTAACTACTCTCACTACGTATTTGATTTGGGTTTCAGGTTATGATTTTCAATTTCAAAAAATAAATATATATATTAAAACACATTTTAATGTTTATTACAATTTATTTTCTTTTTGAAAGATTTTCTTAGTAATTAATTTACTGTAATATTTCTTTTATATTTAAGCAAATTCAAAATAAAAATATTAATGGTAATGGGCCATAAAATAGCGACTTTGTACCGTACGCACACACGCTCCGTAAATGTTTTAAATACTTTAATATATTATATTAGTTAGTTATTTATAATTTAACTAATATGTTCTATAAAAATTGCGTATGATGTATTTTTGTTTAATAGAAAATATAAGTTACAATTATTTAATAAGTCTACATCATTTAAAAAAAATACCTTGGAGAAGAGATGTGAGCGAGTTAGTATTTCTATATAAAATTATCAATAGCATGTTGGACAGCCCTGAGTTAACACAAATGGTTTCGTATAGAGTACCAACTCAACGACACCATGAAGTGTCCATAGAAATAATTATGGTGTTAACTCGCCAATAATACGAATGCATCGGCTTGGTTGGATTTCGTTGACATTTTTCATTGCAGGGCTCACCTGAATTATTTGAAGAAATATTTGTACTTAAATTATACTTGTTTTTAAAATTATGTTATATTCAAGCTGTACTGTTATATTTAAATTAAATAAATTATTATTGTTATGTAAATGTTCACAATGTCGTTGATGTAAATAAATAAATTAATAAATTATTATTTTTTATATTAAAGCATTATTACAATATGCACGAATATTACAATATTCGTATTTTATCTTAAATGTGTCACTTGTGAGATGTGAAACAATATTTAAAAATAAATAAACTTGCATTTATGACTTATTTTAGGCAAATCGTGAACTTGTCACCGTTGTGCTGTTTATATTCAATATGTGCTTTTACGTACATAGTTTTCATATGTACTCTTATGTATATAGTTGCAATATATACTATTATTTATGTATATAGTTTCAAAATTCTTAGACATAATCGAATAAATAGCATTGAAATTGACATAAATACGGTGCTTTGTAAATTATTACACATTTGCGTATTAACAATTTAAATATTTTAAAATTTATTTTCATTGACTTTAGCCATCTTCATCCATGCTCATGAAACGTAACAATCCCGGCGTTCCGTTCCCGTTGACGTCGAAAATGGAACGTTCTCATGCGCCGTTCGACTTCCGCTTCACGTCCGACCATTTAATTGTAGGGAGGAAATTCAAAAAAGGCGGGAAACACGTGAAATGAGCCCAACAAAGCGAGGACACTCGGCTGCCCCCGCTGCCCCCGCTGCCCCCGCTGCTCCCCTACCCTTGAGCCTCGTCTCGCTATCACTCCATTGTGTTCCAGCGGCCGTTCTTTTGGCGAAGGTCACTTCGAAATCGGTCGGTCGTTGATTCCAATCTCGATAGTGTACCATTTACATCCGTTCAACGTGATAATAATTACCGGGGACTAAAATGCATCACGGAAATTATTCCGCATTCATATCGTTACACTAGTCCATACTAGACGCTTGTTTTCTGATGGTAACGATTAAAACGCGTTTTTAAAACAATAATTTCAGACTAAAAAAATCTCAGTAAAATAAAATTTCATTTTATATCTCCTTGGTGGGAGAACCGACAGTTGGAGATATTTACCGATACGCTACCTAAAAATATAAATAAACTGTGAAAATAGTCGTTTAAAATATCTTAAGCTCTTTATTAATACGAGCTTGCTATAAATTTACTTTTAAAAAAAAAAAATTAGTATTAAAATGAGATTTTAATAATAAAATATTTCAAAAATATAAATCAACGCAAAAAACAAGAAACAAAAAACAAAAAGAAAAAACAGATCGATCTCTGAGCTTTGAGGTTGATACTCTGCCTCCCAAAATCTTTTTGATTTCAAAAAAGTTCCGGAAGCGCCCGGTATCAATTTTGGTACCACAAAAATGAAAAAAATATGATGTTAACAATTTTTTAACTTAAGAGAACACATTCTTATTGTGAAGTTGTAATTATTCAGAACATAGGTCTGTGATATTTTAAATATGAATTTAATATATTAATTAGAAAGATATACATATAAAATCAATTTTATCTAAAAATATTGTTGTTGCGCCACCGGGATTCGAACCTGGATCTCTTTCCTAACCGGGGAAGGTTAAGAATGTGTTCTCCTAATAATAAAGTTGTATCAATGTGTCCAAAATTTAATAAAAATGAATTGATAATTCAGGCGTCTGCTATCAGTTTACTCAAAGGTATTTGAGATTCTGTAAAAATAAGGTAGATGGCTCTTTCAAATAATGGAACGATGAAATGTATTAATATCAAAAAAGGTAACATATAGGTTCGAAAATTGTCGCTAAAAATATTGTCGCTGTAGCATATTTGGATAATGCACCTTCCCCGGTTAGGAAAGAGATCCAGGTTCGAATCCCGGTGGCACAACAACAATATTTTTGGATAAAATTGATTTTATATGTATATCTTTATAATTAATATATTTAATTCATATTTCATTTTTTAAAGCTGAATAAACATATGTATAAAGGAAAACATATTTTTGTTGTGAAGTTGCATTTTCAGAACATAGTTTTATAGTATTTTAGTAGAAATTAAATTAATCACCTGTGTTTCCCGCATATAAAGAATTCCAGATTCGAATCCCGATAGCAACTAAATATTTTTTCGATAGATAGATTTTTTCTGTATATCTTTATATTATAGTTGATTCATTTAATTTGTATTTAATCGTATTTTATGTCAAAATAATTAACTAGTTAACAAAATAAAATTAATTAACACCTTAACATAGTTGAATATAACAAAGATTTTTCATCTCAATACGGAAGTATCTCCAGTTAAGGACTTCTTTACAAATATATTAATTCTTTGAGAAACTGAAAACATTCAAAGCCGAGACGTAAAATCGTCGTATTAAAAATAATCCAAGACTTGTATCCAGATACCTGTTATAATTATTATAACCTACAGTACAACCACCCTTTCAATTAATAACATATATGTATAGATACTCTCGAATCCTAAAATAGACAAAATCAGTCTAAAAAAGGATTTTCAAATATTCAATCTCAGTTGTGTTTGCCCTTTTACGTATGTGTTTGCTCAATGGTCTCCGTAGAGGGCGCGCAGGGGCCACTCGATAAATTACGATCAAATACAAAAAGGCTGTATTAAGTTAGTAGGTTCGAGCTTTGTGTCATTATGTTACGTAATAAAATATATTCCAAAAATATTTTTTCTCGAGGGGTAACGCTTTATATGTAACATACCCACCCACGTCACGACATGCCGGTATCGGTAGGACTCTAAAATCGTATTCGAAATTTATTTCCGCCATAAGTTAATCCTGTTTGCATATCAAGTAAGATATTACTATCAATTAGCAAAATATGTCAAATTTGAAAATTAACAAAAGTGCGTGAGTGTTGTTGTTTCATATAAAACATTAGTATCGGTTTTTTTAATTTTATTTATTTTAATATTAGAAAATATAATACATTTTAGAATTATTAGTAGGATATATATATATTTCATTTAACATTTATTTCTTCTCTATAAGAGTAGGACTCGTGTATAGAGAAGAAGTATATATGATATAATTTATGTTTCAGTTAGTTTTTGTTTATATTTTTTTACTTCAGATACAAATTGGTATTAGATTGTTAAAAAATTTGATGCCTTGATAAATATAGTGATTTTGGGTTGCAGTATATTTTTGTTTTGGAATATCAATTTGGTCTCTAAATCTTGTAGATTGGAATTCGCTTCTAAAGTTTAATTGATTTTTTAATTTTGAAAATTTGGATTATTGATTTATTTTTATATATCTATTATTTTTGGTACTTTGAAATCTGCGTTAAATTGTTAAAAAATAATTTCTTCTTTTCTTTTGGTTTCTTATCAATGAGAATCATGACCTCTGTGGAGTACCGCTGCCCTCGGAATTATCAAAACCCTCCGTTCCTGCTGCTCGGAAACCAAATTGAAGGTTGAATTTCATCGCATTACTCGCACGTCCTCTCACTCGTTTTCCCACAAAACTGCCTAATTTAAAAATCACATATTTCTCAAAGTCCTCCAAAAATTGTAATGTACATCTTAAGCATATTTTAGATAGTTACTTTTTCAATATTCCTACATATCTAATAGTTAATGCTTGTATTACTTTCCAATGAAAACTGTGACATTACTTCAATGCTATTGTACTTAAATATAAGTCTTATATTATACTATAAGTTATTTTAGTGTAATATAAAACTTTATACTGTTAAAATACCTTAATTAATATTGGTAGGCGCGTTCTTCGGACAACTCATAAATCTTTTGCGTCATTTTGCTCTCAGTATATATATATATATATATATATATGATTCAATACTGTTTATAAATATAATATAAATGAAAAATATTAAACTTTTCATTCGGATCGAAAATACTTTTTGGTATTTTAAAAAGTTTTTTTATTATTTATGATGATACAAATAGCGTCACAGCTACCACGGTGCAGATTATTAATATAAAGTTGAGGGTTTGTAGAATATCCGACAGGATGGACAGATCTGATAAAGTTGTTCGCTTTAAGAAGTTGTCAAAAATACCGCAAACCGAAGCAGATAACGCCTAATAATTTTGACGATAGCGATTTTGTCAAGAGGGTATTAAGGGGAAATAAATTTGCATAAATCGAAATTCAAATGTTTGTAGTTTGCATAATAAGATAAATATATTTAAATCTTGAATACGAATATTTTTTTACATTATTTGTTATATTTTTTAAATAATTATTTAGTAATAGATACTTAGTAAAAGTGTTACTGCAAAATGCACAAATATTAATTTACATAAAAATAAGACAAATTTTGGTTAAATTTGAAGAAAATTGTCATTGAACCTTATGAATTAAATAGTCTTGAACTTGTTCGTTTCCCTTGATGTAAGAATTAAACCTACAATTTATCATATTTTAGGGTTCTATCATATTAGATATTTTACATTTTACTTTAATTTCATTGTCAGACTATTCATCAGGGTGCTGATAATCTGCATTTAAGAATTTAAAATATATAATTTGTAGTATTAATACATAATATATTATAAATTTGTTAATCGATACACACATAGTACTTATTTTTCGTTTATGTTATATAAACATAGGACAAAAATCTTTAAAACAGACGAAAAATGCGATGTTACCATTGTTACGCAGAATTACTAATTAGATACAATATCGAATTCCCCAAAAATATGATATAAAAAATCGATTCTTGAAGTAATAACACACCTTTTTCATTTAGGTACATTATTATCACTTATAAATCACTCATTGGAAGTTTTTTTTATATTTGTCAACGAATTATTTCAACGAGAAAAAGATAGGAAGAGATCCAGGTTCGAATCCCGGTAGCACCAACGATATTTTTTAGATAAATTGATTTTATGTGTGTTTATGTTTATTTCTAATTAATACATTTAATTTTTATTAGAACCATTTCAATTTAAATTTCCAAAATCAACTCATCTGACAAGTTTTAATCGCTAATAATTTTTTTTCAACTGTAAATTCTCATAATATATTGAAAAATATGTGAAATATCAACTTCGATAAAATGCTGACTGATCGTTTAAGATTAAATAAAATAAATTAAGTCAAAAGATGAAAATATTTATTTATTTTTACAATAATTGTAATTTGAACAATATCGACGTATGTATACATGTGTTATTTTTAGAATAGTTTAGTGAAAAATCCATTACGGTTAAAAAATTAATATAAGAATACGTGTCATATCAATATTATTTATTATTTTCCAACTACAACTTAAAAACTGGACTAATTTGGTAGAATTAGGCTCAAACCCACGACTACTAGACGTGAGTTTAAACCACTAATCTAAAAAACCATATGATTTAATATGCGATTTATTTATTATTAAAGATTCATTTAAAAATATACCTAAATTAAAGCATTTTTAAATGCTATACTTTATTATTATTTTAAATGTCTAACACAGCATTGTAACAGTGTAATTACATTGCGAAACAAACTCTTGTATAAAATAAATAAAATTGTAATACATACGTAATTTAGAACGTGCGCCTAAAGCAGCTATCATCCAACAACCCCAGACATTATTATGTTATGAGAACATCTTGTTTGCAGGCCCACATATTTCCTTTTGTAAATAGATATTAAATAAAGCAAAGATTTTAATAAGGGAAGGATCCGGTTGAAGGCCTTTTTATATGAAACCTTACACATTCCACCTTACTTGTACTTAAATATTCTGTGTTTCATGTTAAAGGCTCTTCATATTTGCGATGACATATAACAACAAACAAAAGTGGAAAAGTACAAAGAGATTTTTGTTAGCCTCGCCTTGTGACTAGAATTTTTAATAAAATACGTTTTATTCTTCAATTGTTTTCTTAATTTTTTTTTTGTGCTTGTTTTCATGTTGAAGACTAAAAATAATATATTTATCAAAATTGTTTTCAATATTAGTTATTTATTTATATTATATACGATATGCGAAATATTAATAAATTGTATTTTCACATGCGTACACCAAATTCGATAACAGAATTTGATATAATTGAAAACGATAAGAAAATTAAATGGCACTGCACATCACTAGAAGGACTGACAATTGTTGGACAAATGCAGCCTGCCAGTGGTGTCCTTGGAAATCAAGACACCGACAGGATGCCCTAAAATCCGCTGGGCTGACGAAATCATTAAATTCTGCGGAAATATGGAAATACACTTTGGGAGGCTTTCTTCCAGCAGTGAATAAAAAATGGCTGATAACGACAATAATGATGACCAAATTCTCGTTACAAAAATTAAATACTAATTTTAAATATTTAATAATAATTTTATTAGAAATCAGCTTTACCCACGGTTTCAAAGTTTTAACACATTTTATATCAATTTCCCCGGTAAAAATAGATATTAAGTACCATATATTATTTATTTAACATTATATTAGGACGTCGATAGGTAAAAATAAATTATTTATAATTAAATTATTACAGCGCGCGTCTCATTTTATTTACAACGGTAAAAAACTATATTAATAAATATATACCGTAAATACATTGCCAAAATGCTTGCGTTTGATATATTTAATTTTATCGTATTTATGTAGTGCTCGTATTAGTTTTACATGTATCTTGAAAATTATGCCGATAAGGAAAACATTGCATAAAGTTAATTTATATATTTATATACTTTGTCCTCTGTAGCGCTGTAAACCTTAAGTTTAAACGTCAGGTGATTTTCGTCAAAGTGAAATTAATAAATAATCTACCTACACTGAACGACGCTATGACAAACAAAAATATGACGTCACGTGGTATGTACGCCTATTTACCGTGTCTGCGTTATGCACCCATTGGCCTCCAAATGCAGGGGAAATTAATGACGTAACCCAATTAATCTCGCATCCGAAAATTCTATTTGAACGTCATTTCCGGTCAATTTGCCAGAAATCAAATAAGCGACTTAAAATGTCGCCTCCAATCCGCAAACAAGACTTCGCTACTCCCGAACGCTCCTTGGGGATAACGGCAGGAGCCAGGGGCGGCCGGGGCGGTCGGGGTTGTCGGCGCCCTCACACAACCCGCGGGTGCTCGCGCGTATGTTTATACCTTCAACGGCCCTGTGTTAGATTTTATCTATTAGTGTACATTATTTAAATTGTTCCAGCTTGAAGTTACCTTCTTTAGAAAATACAGAGATGTGAAACCAGGTCCCAATGATATACTTACTATTTTTTGGGTACATAAAATATATCAGAAGCAACTCCTGATAAATGTGGCGGACAGACAACGCAAACTTTGGACCGCGTGACGATTTTTCTCTAGCTGCGACGCTGAGACGAGCGGTCAAGAGAGGTCGCAGGTACCATGTTTAACAGAAAAGAATAATATTTTATATAAATAAGTATACAAATTTACATAAAAAAACTTGTTATATTGTTATTAAATATATAAATTTATATTTATATAAGTACGTTAATGATATGTGCCATAACATAATTAATAATATTTAATAAATATAAATGTAATTTAGCATTTCCTGTGCACACGGAGTCCGTAGGCGTGTGCGTATTTCAAACTGAGCCTATCATAACGATAGAGTTTTCAACAAGTTTATTTTTAAAGGGTAAAAATTGATGACCACGTGACATTTGACGGTGAAAAGCTTTTATTGGGCGCTCGTCCGCGGCGGCCCGCGTGCAGCCGCCGGCCGCCTAAAGGTCAGTGCGGCACTGGCGCCCGGTGACATTCAGCCGGGGCGCGCCCGCCGCTGAATGTCACCGGCCGACGACGACGCCGACGCCGACGTTAACATTTGCGACTCGACCGGGATGGACGCTTGTTAGCGCGCGCTTTGTTAGCATTTATAAATTAATGTCGTCATGAAAAGCGGACGACTGATAATCTATTATTTTATTTATACATCACGTATATATAATATTATCATCATAACATTATTATGAATTTTTGTATTGGGAAGGAAGTACTCAAGAATGGCAGTTATTTTAATTTAATTGTATATAAATTTATTTTATAAAGTGCTAAAATGTATAGAAGTAAATGTTAAATGAAATCAGATTCTCTCTGGGAGTAAAATTCAAATTCTATAGGTTACATGTTTTTTAAACTTTTTATTTTTTAATATATAATTTTAAAATTTTTCTAAATTCTGAAAAAAATTATTAATAAATTTAACGTGATAATTATTTATTACCACATCACGTTGCACACCAGTAAGTTTAACAAATGCACAAACCACTCTAATTGTTTTTTCAAATATTCGTCAAGTGCTGCCGGAGAAAGCCTGGCGGCAAGGGTACATGACAATATTATTCAATAATACGGTTTCAAATATTATTGTACATTAATTAAAATATTTAAGATATATGGTATCCGCGGGCTACTAGTTAATGTATATTTGAATTGTAAAATTATTTATGCTGATGTGTACAAAAAATTACACAGTTTACAATAAAAAATAATAATGATTGATACCTCGTACCTACCTTGATAGTCGTAATTTTTTTTTGACAATATGTTTTATATTCTTTGAATATGTACTTGTGAAATAAAAGACGCTCGTGAAAATACTGCGCCGTCTATAGATAAGAGCGATGTCAGTTATAACAATAATTCGCGGCCTTGGAACAACAAGTTATTGACTTTTTTGTAACTAAATTCTGTCAATTTTCCCTTTACAAACATGTCAAATTTCCTTGTAAATAGTTTAAAAGAAATGTAATATTTTAGTAGCACATGTAATATTTTTTAGACACTGTAGATTTGAATATAATTAAAATGTTAGTTATATAATGTGCCCAAAATCAGGATTCAGTTTATTTATCACATGTGGACACTATGTAATATAGCGTTTATATTTTAGTAAAAAATTCACCTTATTGGCGATGACCCAAAATCTGCAGAATAAAATAATTTATCTCAGTTTAGTGTAAATGTCGACGATGCCTTGTTGTTGTGAAGAATTACGCTTGGGTCACAAATTTAAAACCAAAATGTTTAAAATGAGGCAACAAAGTAATATTGCAAATATTGATGAAGCAAAACAAAAATATTAATATATTTTTTAGCGCTTTCGAATCATTCTAAAAGTTGCTTTTTAGAAATACATAACTTTAAAATGTAATAAAATACATAAAAATTATGGCAATGGCCATGGTATTGGCCATTAGTGTTGAAATATGCTTTTGTGCATGGGCGCCGCGGCTAGCTCGAATATGAATATGAAGTCCAATTTTCGACCACTTTCTGGAGCAGCTGGGGTAGTATATCGGCAATAACGCGATAAACGTTGGCTTCCAAGTCATTTATCGTCTCTGGTTTATCAGCGTAGATAAGTTACTCTACATATCTTTACAGAAAATAATCCAAAAGTGTTAAATCACACGATCGTGGAGGTCAATTCACAGATCCATTACGCGAAATTACTCGCTCATCGAATATTTCCTTCAATAAATTGATTGTGGCGCGCGTATGTGGTATGTTGCGCCGTCGTGTTGAAACCATAGCTCCTCAACATTAATGCCATTCAATTGAAGAACGAAAACGTCAGTAATCATGGATCTATAGCGCTCTCCATTAACAGTAATATTCTGGCCGGCATCATTTTTGAAGAAACAAAAGATTCTTCGGTGCGCACTGTAAGACATCTCTGCGAGTGCGTATTATCAATTAAAATATGCGTGGTGTGAAAACGATCCATGTTTATTCAAATTACTTGTTTGTATGGACGTAATATATTGACCGTAACATAAATTTAGCGCACGGTAAGTTTCACGAACTGAACCACGATTTTAGAAATAAATTTGCACAATTTTCAAGCGTTGTTCTGGTGTAAGTATATTCATGGTGAAATGGCAAACTAAAGTTAGCACAAATCAGCTGTCAGCTGACAAATTGGTTGTCGCCGGATAAAGTGTTGCTAATTCGAAAAACAAACCTTTAAAAAAAACATCTTTATAATAAAGTTTTTTAAAGAAAAAAAACAATATTTTTACATTAAGTTTTCTCAATTTTTCAAGCCAATAAAAAAAATAATCTTATTTATTGTTGAATATAACATCTGGATATAAATAAATATCAACTTAAAAATCCTGAGTCTTTCAGACATAATTATACTCCCCTACCATTAATGTTTATTTCTTTAAATAAAAAAATGTTTGGTCAAAGAGCGCAATTAGAATATAATCACATCAATGCAAAAACTATTTTAATTAATTTAGACATTATGTTAATTGTAAAACCTATGTAAATAATTGTTTTTACAACCTCATTAGAAGACACGCCAACGTAATTAAAAACAGTAATATTTCATCCGTCTGAAAGCAGAAAAGGCAGAATACTTTGAAAGCCTATGTCAAATGTGTTTGGTTAAGGTTAGGTAATTTTTAATATAAAGCTGCGTACATACCTATATATATTATATACATACCATTTTTTTTAAATATGTAAATCTCACATCTACGTTGTGAATAATATAACTAACTTGCTGATGTCTCGGGAGGAAGATCGAAATCTAAACCTCTTTGTCCTCAGATGAGCTTCTTACAGTTGGAGGAATTAACTCTTCGTACAATTACCTGAAACAAAACAAGCATTAATTAATATTTATTATACATAAATATACGGTGAATTGTTTGGTACTCATATGTTACATAACTCTTTCTATAATCTCTAAAATGGGATAGGAATACATTGCGGTCGTATATGTGGTCAGTTTAAATTTTTTACACTAATTAAACACCCATGTTCAATATTATTATGTTAGCCTCGATAATTTTTATAATGGTTCACTTTTACATACTTGTCATGTATATAATTTTTTTTTATTTAAAAACATGACGTGATTCCTCAAACTGAGAAACAGAAAAGAACAAATAGATTTCTTAAACGGATTTCGAATTAAATTTTTTTTTTCAAATATTGACGTATTTTTTAAAAAATTTATTAAACTCCTAAAATCCATCTGGAATATTTTAGAATCCTAGTAAACTATTAACGTGCTCGTTCCACACATGAACATAATGTTTTTCTTTCATTTTCTGATATTATTTATATAATGTTATTGAATACGTACATTACTCGGGCAATTTACTATTGTATTGTCCACGGTTATATGGTAAATGTAAGATTTCTAAATAATTTACTCGTTTATGCATCTAATTAATGCATATTTTGAAACAAAACTAAATCTACATCATTTTTACAACAGACAAGTTATATGATTATAGGTAAGGCTGTAGAGAACTTGAAGCTAAGATGAACCTTGGTGGACCTTTTTTGTATTGAAAACAAAATAATTATTATAATAAAGCTATATTCTATATTAAATCTGGGAAGTAGAATAAATTTGTATTTTTAATTGTAATATTTGTAAACAGTTCACTTTTAATCTTATATCAACATTATTGACATATTTTAATTATTTATTATTAAATACTATATAATGTAAAGTGGATGTGTTGTCCCAAGTGTTGTAACACCTGTGGTACCTCAAATTAAATATCTCGGTTGATTCAGTATTGGGTCACTGTGTACGCTTTGTAACTATTTAATATATTTAGGTTATAGAATCGTCCGGCCGTTGCCAGAAGTCTAAGTTTAACGAACGGGCATTTGCGGTGACAGGCCCAAAAGCGTGGAACTCTTTGCCCTCCGTCATAAGAAACAGTGCATCAGAAACATTAAGAGACTAATAAGTCAAATAACAATTTTAAATTTTAAATAGAATTATAATGTAGGACTATAAACAATTTATGTGTTAAACTCCCTTGAGGTGAATTTTTTACAAAAATGGTGATATAAAAATTACCCAATATTATTATTATTACATAGGTTTTCGTTTAAGTC
Organism: Eubasilissa splendida; assembly: GCA_031772225.1. Classification (NCBI taxonomy): domain Eukaryota; kingdom Metazoa; phylum Arthropoda; class Insecta; order Trichoptera; family Phryganeidae; genus Eubasilissa; species Eubasilissa splendida. The sequence continues at coordinate 4,222,805 of CM062850.1, forward strand.
ATAGGATTATTGCAATATTTTGTAAAATATAAACTTTTTACGAGTCTCTTACCAAAAATCCCAATGACTTGTATTATTGTACTTAAATTACGATTTTTTTTAAATTAACCATATTTTTTATATTATTGATCTTGAAAAGTATATGAGTAGTTAAGAAAATCGTATTTATTTTTCAATATAGTTAAATCTGTGTACATTGGACGTCTGGACAGAGATTGGCGCGTGAAATAATTAGCCCCTTTCGAACGTTGATCTTTTATAATTAAATCACCCCCCATATTTGTGTTTACCCCGACTAGTCGGGGATAAACTACCCGCGGACGATCCGGCGCGGCGCGTCGCGTGCACCCCGCGCGCCGCTCCGTGATTGCTTTTCAAGTTTTCATTCGCGCCAAAACTTTTAATTACATATTTGCCCCGGCGCCCGCTCATCCCTTTCCGGTCCGCCCCGCCCCGCCCCCTGCCGCGGAACCTTCCGGAAGTTGTTACGGGGAGGCCCGCGCGGAAATTCACGTCTGCGAGGACTCATCCGTCAAATTTTGCAAGTGAGACATTTCTCAGACGGGACGCGCCGCGCGTTGTCGCACGCTAATGCGGGCCACGGTTTCGCGCTAACCGGAAAAAATCTCCCTTTTTGGAGTTGACTGATGGAGACATGTGCTGCTTATTCAGAAGTGTGCTCGCTGTCTCCGAGTTGCTGCGGTTGCCATTTGCCGAGCGCGCACAAGTTTGCCACCGAGTAATTGGCAGGTTGCTCTGAATCCGTTAGACAAAAAGAATAACCTTTCAGTCACCCTTATTATCGACCTGCGTCTGTAGGAAGGTTGGCTCTCTGTATCTACATTGTTGCACTCGACGTATTAAAATAAATTGATGGATCGAATATGAATGTCGATATTGTGTATCATTATAACAGGTTGTTTCGAAAATATTTACGCTTTTTTATGTATACGCATTTTTTTTTTTTTAATTTTTTAATTTTTTTATAATATGACTTATTAATTAAGTATTGTACATTATTACAATTACATGTTTTTTATTCTATTACCTGTCCAAAAATGAGACTAGCTTTTGTGCTTGTAGAGGGAGTTACACTAATAATTTTATATAGAGAGTTATACATTTGTAGTTTATAATTATTTATTGTCAATTTGTGTGCTTCTGAAGTGTTCTGTAATATTATTTATTTTCTAATTATGTGCTTTTGAAGTGTTCATTTAATTTCTTTCTAAGCTCTTTTATTTCTTTAATTTGTGTAGGGAGGCTATTGAAAATTTTGCTGATAGTGTTTGGTGTTACATTTAGGAATTTTAAAGTTGTTTTTAAATCTTAATAGTATGCTGGTTTCAATTATTAAGTGTTATTTTCTTTAAGTAATTGATTAATTGAGATTTTTTTGTAAATGCTTTTATATTTTGGGAACTGGGAATTTTGTAAAAAGTGGCTGTGTTAAAAAGGTGATCTTTTTTTTAATTTTACTTTAATGATTGTTTTCTGCATTATTTTTACCGAGTTCATTATGCTATTGTATGCTCCTCCCCACACAAAAATGCAATTATCTTTAAAATCGAAAGATATTTTTGAGTTATGTGTTTTTAAGTGTCATACCGGCAGTAGGTTATTTATTTTCAACTCTGAATTGACGCAGGTACAGTGGGTAAAAAAATCTGACTTGCTTTACAGTATGTTGTATGGGTTCCACTGTTATTTTACTTTAGATGTTAGCATATGAGGCACCATTACGCCACACTTAAAAACAATTTATATTTAGATTTAATGTCTGTGAACCGTTGCTGGCCACTCTTAACTTCACTTAAAGTCCGCTTCGACGACAACACTAATATACTTCTTGAGATCTTCAATGATAAAATATCTAGAACGAAGTTTTTGATAAACTTTTGACAATATCTTCATTTTATTAAATCCCTATTTACAAATTCTGTCAATAGCCAAAATCAAATTGAAGCAAGCAGAATATAGCAATAATCACTTGCTATTTTCAATGTAGGATTGAAAATAAATAAATGCACTATTAAACATATGCACTTCGGCACATGTACTATTGCAAACACAAAAAAAAAATAACTCTAATAATATATTTAGTTTTCAAAGACTTATGGATCTTGTGTTAATAATAGTTATTCTGGCTAGTATATAATAGTAATATAAATAACATATAATAAACATGCATTCACATATAAAAGAACTTTAAAATTACTTCTAAATAGTTACAAAATAACTTTGTGGTAACATATTATATAGATAATAAAAAAACATACTTTTTTTTAAGGAGAACATATTCTTATTGTGAGGTTGCAATTTTTCAGAACATAGGTCTGTTATACGAGGGCCAAGTAAAAAATAAGGTTCCTTACGCTGTACACTCGCCACGCGAGATGCTAGGCGAAATCCGGCAACACCGCCTTGATTGTTGGTCTCTTAACTACATCCCCACTACCGGGAGCAAACGCTGCGACGCTCAGTAAAGGCCTGACAGCCATCCGCTATGGAACCCGCCATCGCCGTTACCGCCAGGTGTGAAATCCGTTCGATGATTCGATTTTTAAACGCGAAGAAGCTTAAACCTGTTGAAATTCATCGACAGTTGGAAGAAGTTTATGGCACAGCTTGCATCAGCGTCCAACACGTCCGCAAATGGTGCAGGGAGTTCTCCGAAGGACGCACAGACGTCCACGACGAGCAAAGGAGTGGGAGGCCATCGGTGTCGGACGAAGTCGTGGCGAAGATTGAGCGCATTCTCCTCGAAGATCGGAGAGTAACGCTTCGGGAGCTTGCTGTCCAGGTTCCTGAGGTTTGTGAAAAAACCATCGACAACATTTTGACCGATAAACTTGGTTATCGCAAGGTGTGCGCGCGGTGGGTCCCACACATGCTTTCAGAAACCCACAAAGACAATCGTGTCAAGTGTGCCGAGGGGTTTCTTCGAGAATGCGCCGAGAATACCGAAGAATTCTTGGACTCCATTATTACGGGAGATGAAACGTGGTGTCACTACGTCACTCCAGAAACAAAAGAACAGTCCAAACAATGGCGCCATCCTGAATCGCCTAGGCCGAAAAAGTTTAAGCAGACGCTTTCCGCAGGGAAAGTGATGGCTACGGTGTTTTGGGACCGAAAAGGCGTCTTGCTGACCGAGTTTATGCCTAAAGGGACCACCATCAATTCGGACAGGTACTGCGAGACATTGACAAAACTCAAAAGAGCCATCCAAAATCGCCGGAGAGGAAGGCTGACCAAGGGCGTTAGGTTGCACCACGACAACGCTCGCCCGCATGTCTCTCGACAGACCACCGCCCTACTGGACAAATTCGGCTGGAAATTGCTTGACCATGCCCCCTACAGCCCTGATATTGCTCCCAGCGACTTCCACTTGTTTCCGAAATTGAAGCAACACTTGGGTGGACAACGCTTCAATACAGATGAAGAGGTGAAAGAAGCGGTCACCAAGTTCATCGGCGGCCTAGCGGCGGAATTCTTCGAAGCGGGTTTTCAGAAGTGGATAACTCGTCAGGAAAAATGCATAGAAAAATCAGGAGACTATGTAGAAAAATAGAATAAAGTACAAGCTTTCAGATGGTTTACTTATTTATTGCAATAAAAAATACCTTATACCTGAAAAAAATGTAGGAACCTTATTTTTTACTTGCCCCTCGTATTATTGTAATACAAGTTAAATATATTTATTAGAAATACTAATCAAAGGTGTTTGAGATTCCGTAAATACAAAGAAGATGGCTTTAAAATAATGGAACGACCAGGGACGTGCAGCGCATACAAGCAAAAATGCAGTGCATAACTTAAAATTGTGGGAAATAAATATAAATTTAAAAATTGGATTAACATTAACGAAAACATTGTTTTTCAATTAGTGCCATCTGTGTACCAGTGGAGACTTTAATTGCTTAGTTCTAAAAACTCACCTAAGCTAGTGAATTACTCAAGTCATTTAAATGGCTATTTACTGAATTAAAAATTCCTTTCGGTAGATCCGTTTTATATGGAGTCGATACCTATGCTGTTTATTAACAGAATAACATTTTAAGTGGTTACAACTGCGTGCAAATCATTTAATTGTCTACTTCCTCTTTTAATAATTCGCGAATTTTACAATCTGACTGATTTGGTGTATGGATTGGTTTTTAATTTGAGAAAAACAAAAAGCAATTGGCATAACTATTTCCTACGTTAACCTTTAATAAAAATAATTATTTCCTTTAGTTATTACTTGAAGTATTTTCAAATAATAAATTAATCATGTTCAGTCATAGAAAGTGTTCATAAATTTTTTATTTGGGTAAGAAAGTATTATTTTACGTTAAAACTTAAACTATAAAAACACTATTAACAGTACTCTAAAATTATAAATAAATACGTGATAGGGTCGTATAAACGACGGATTTATTTTGTCCAAAGACATTGGTTAAACCAAAGTACATATATTGTATTACATATATTATATATGATTATATATCATTGATAAAAGCATAACCTACATCTATACCTACTGCACGCCAGTGGGAACAACTGATGTATCAATTTGAAAGTGCTACGCAACATATAAGTTCGAAAATTTGTTGTCAACTTACTGTGTTTGTGTAGCTTAATCGGTTAATGCATTTCCCTGGATAGGAAGAGATCAAGGTTCGAATCCCAGTAGCAATAATAATATTTATTCGATAAATTCATTTTTTGTGTATATCTTTCTAATTAATACATTTAATCGGTATTAAATATACTTTTTCTTTCAATTACCCTAATTTATTTTTAATAAGTACATTTCGATAGAAATACTATATTCCAGAGTCTAATGACAAAATTTACAAAAAATTTAAATATACTATTATCGATCATAATCAGGAAACTTCGAAACGTATATGTATTTATTTAATTATTTGTATTAAGTTCGTTAACCAGCCTGATCCATTTCTTGTTTCAAAATGGCGGATGATCAAAAATTTTAAAATACCAAAGTTTTTTAACCTAGAGATCTAGAGAAAAAAGTAAAAAACACATTCACACACGTAGACGAAATATAATTAGATAGATATCGGATAGGATTTTTTATTTTAGATTCATGATTAAAGTACGCTAGAAATATATACGAGCGTGGAAAGTTTATTGATATTATTCAGATGCTTTTGTCATATTTTTTATGTTATATGATAAGAAGTGTGAGAGTAAATAACGATGACCCTTGTTAACCCGTTGTATGCCAGGTGCTTGTTAGTAGGCGTCCATTTTTTTGAATGGACCATAAAAATCATTTTACTTCATGTAACACTATTTCATCGTATTGATTCTAGTGCCTGGTTTTAGTGGAGAATAGAAAATGCTAGATAGACCATATTAATAGTTCATAACCTAAATGTACTTTTCGAAAATATTATATATATATATCGTATGACATCTTCAATAATTAGTATTTTTAAATACTTAATTTTTTGGGACGCTTTGAAGCTTTTTTGGGACGAACATACATTTGTTTTCCATACCGTGATTTTTTAATCATATTCAAATTATGTTCATCATGACAAATATGCCATCATGACACGCTTGTTGGGTTTAACAGTAAGAAAGTAACCTTGTTATCAAGTGGTTTGAAATTTGAGGCTCATTCTGAGAGATCATCAAGATAGTGCTGTTTTCATAATACAAGCTCTTAGCTTTGTTTGAATATAGTAAGAATATAGTACTATATATGAGTATGTCAAATGTATTAACACATATTCATATCATTTACGAGTATATATTATGTTAAGTGCCTAGCAAAAAAAAAATATTTTTGAGCTATACTATATATAATACGAAAGATATACAGATAAAATCAATTTATCGAAAAAATATTTTTGTTACCACCCGGATTCGAACGAGGAACCCTTGCCGAGGGGAAGTGCGCTGGCCTATTACACCATGTCAACATAGTAAGTTAACGATGAATTTTCGAGCTTATGTGTTGCACTTTAAAATTGATACATTTAATTTATATTAAAATATCACAAAACTATGTTTTGCACAACTACAACTTAACACACACACACACACACACACAGTAATGTGTTCTTTTTAAAAATAACTAATATTAAATTACATCTATTCATATACAATATATTTACTAAACATTAACTCAAAAGAGCGAGCACTGGATGTTTTTGAAAGAATAATTTTGAGACGTATCTTTGGGCCGGTTTTATAAAATAGACATTATCGTATACATTACAATAATGAGCTCTACACGAGTAAAACATCTCAAAGTTTACAAAAATAGGAAAACTTTGGTGGTTGCACCATATTAAGAGGATGGCAAAATAGCAACACCGAACTCATTAACTAACAGGATGCATAAGCTAAAGAAGGCCTAGTCTAAGAAAGAGTAACAATGTCCTCAAAAATCACATCCAAGGCAGCCCTTGTTCTAGTACCTTTATTGTTGGTTAAAATCTGTAAATAAACATCACAAATCAGGGATCAATGAAGGGAAACTTTTGAAGAGCCCAAACCTCATCAATAGTTGTACAGCCAAAATATCTAATATGGTTAGCTATTATATAGCTATAAAACTAGAATATTATTTATAATTTCTGCATATGTACAAACTGTATATATGCCTACATATCGTCACAAAAATCATTTAGATATGTTGATTACACAAATAATAATAACCCGCCGGCAGTATGGATCAGCTATGTGCACAAGGCCGTCCAAATGCCTCCCCATCCCCTCGAAGGGGGTGTGTTGACGAATCAGCCCTGCCTCCCTTCCGAGAATTCTTCTAGACAGACACTCCCGGCATGATACATGTCGTCAGCTTCGAAGCCCGTCACGAGGACAAGCAAGCAAAGGATAATAATACGTCAGGGTTGAGAGTAGATGGTTGGGGGTCGGGGGTTGAGGGCGTTATATTATGCCCCCAGAATTACCTAATACCGATGTGAAGAGGCTCTATCTCTCGGATTAGTGATGTAGCAATAGATAACTCCGACGCTTGTGCCACTCATATCCTATGTTATTGATGTTCATGAAAAATATCACCGTTTGTTTGGGGAGTTATACGTACGGTGACAATAGTGAGAAATAGTGTTACTTCATATTTTTACCGGTAGAGTATTTTATTTATTGGTTTATATTTGTTGACACATTATTAAAAACTAAATCTAGTATTCTGCTAATTAAATTCAATAATAATAATGTGAATTGCGTATGAATGTTTCCAATCGAAAGTTTGTGGGTACGATGCAGTACACCAATTTGTCTTGTACACGATGTATTAAATCTACGGAATTTTGGATATTAAGTCATTTTCTTTGATTAATATATATAATAATAATATATATATTTATATTTTTATACCAACACCTCCACTGCCCTATATCTTCCACTGCATAATGATTTATTATTGCAAAGAATATGTGTAAAGCGCGCTTGAAATGAAAACAATTGAGATTGAAATAATAATACAAATGAATGTTCAAAAGTGATAACAATTTAGTCGTAGATATTTATTACCGTTACCGAAACTAGTAATAATAACCGCAGAGGACTGAAACAGCGGAAATATTTGCTGTAATAACTATTTCGATTCGAGTCCAAAACGCTCAGGCAAACCGTCGGTATAACCTTTCAAGAACAACATTAGATTAACCCTGTACAATTTATCCGTGAGATTAGCTTCCACGTGTTGATTCAAATCACGTGCCGCCTCTGGTCACGTTTGCCAACTAATTCAGAACATTCAGAGTCCTTCATTATAACGTATTCGGATCATTTTCACAGTTTCAATTCCTGTTGTTCGAAGGTACACTAAATTTCCACTGCAATAATCTAACTCCATTGTGGTTAATAATTATTAGAATATTTATAATTGAATTATTGAAAGTAATATTATAATATTAATAATGAAGAACCTTTAACTACTGAGGTGGCGTCTGGCAGACGTTCATGATTGCAAACTTAACTTCCTTTTTCACTAATACACACCTGTCAATATGTCAGGGCAGTATGTTTATTTTTATAGTGTTTGCGGCCCTCACAGATGTTGCATCAGCAGTTACTAATTTAGCGCGTGAGAATTATATTCATTTTTTAAATATCGCAGTCAGTATCTTCAACTGCTATTATGGCAGAGAGCGGAGAGTGAATTTTGCGCACATATTAAAAAAACAAAAAGACTTATCCTGACCATGAAAATTTTCCTTTTTTTTATATACTTACACATGCATCGCTCATAATTGGATCACTACCTGCTATATGACAATGGTCAAATGAGATAAACTCAAATAACTTGTTTAAAATTAAGAACATCAAAATTCAAGAGTTTCGAAGTCTCTGGATTCAAGATAGCAAAAAACCATAGAGTTTCAGGGAATTTCTTTCTAGAATATCTTGATACAGAATCCTTAATAATGGTGTTGAAATTAGAATATAGTTCTAAAAACTCCGAGATTCCTAACATTTTCCAACTATAAAAAAATCCCTCTCGGGACTGACCGATGATAAATTTCGCTTGTATATTCTTTAGGTGCGTCTTTTTTATATTTTATATTTTATTACTCTTGTATTAATAGAGTTTGAAGATTTAGATATTGTTCAGGTATTCGATATGAGCTCAGAAAGCAGTTGTACTTTCGTGTTCGAGCATGTATATTGCAGTCTATTTCGGATGTTGTGTGTTTGTATGCAGACATTAAAGTTGATTAGAATAAAATGGTTTCTTATATTTAACACTGAATTCATTTCATATATTTACAAAAGTTGCTTAAATATTGACTGTTCGATGATTGAGTGCGAAACAAATGCAGTTGTTGAGACAGGCGAGTCACCGGTGTGGTGGTTCTCCATGGTACATTCAGCTGCATCGAGAGCTGCTTCCTCACTCATACTTTCCGCATACCGAAACAGTTTTAAAGACCCATTATTTATCCCATCCGGCGCTAACATATGATATATATAGGTATGTGTTTACAATCACACCTTATTAGGTTATTCTTTAAGATGAACATGAAACATTTTTTTTATATTTGAGTGTCTAAGATAAAATCTATTAGTATTACTCGTACATACATATTTTATGAAACATTAAAAAGGCAATCAAACACGTGCTCATTTATTATTTAGTATTTATACATCACTAATGTATGTTGTATTTCTATAACTCAAATCAATTATCCACCAAAAACAAGACTCACGTAAACTGGGTAAACTTAACGATACCATTATTCGTAATGAAACAATTATATGAATTGTTCGGCGTTACGCAAATGGACTAATTCAAATAAATCTTCAATGAAATGGCTTAAATAATACTTTGATTCTTCTTCTTCTTCATTTAAATAGGCAATCCATAATACTTTGATTCATGACAGATATTTGATTGGTTAATACTTTTTTCTTCTTCGTCCTTTTGTCTACATAGTCATGGCCATTAGTCACTCTGGACGCAAGCTATCGATCCCGCTTTGCTTTTTAGGGTCATGTTTGTATGCAACACATCTCAAGTATCTAATGGCACAATGAAATAATATGTTATAACTTAAATATTAGCGTAACATAAAAAATAGTATATTTGAGGGGTACAGAACCATAAATAACTTTCTACTACAATTCAGAATTTGAGAAAAACGCTAAAATTGTTATATTCAACATGTTAAGGTGTTAATTATTTTATCTAGTTAATTATTTTGACATAAAATACGATTAAATGCAAATTAAATGGATCAACTATAATATAAAGATATACAGAAAAAATCTATCTACCGAAAAAATATTTAGTTGCTAGCGGGATTCGAATCTGGAATTCTTTCTACGCGGGAAACATGGGTGATTAATTTAATTTGTACTAAAATACTATAAAACTATGTTTTGAATATGTTACTTCACAACAAAAATATGTTTTCCTTATATATATGTTTATTCAGCGTTAAAAAATTAAATATATTAATTAGAAAGATATACATATAAAATCAATTCTATCGAAAAATATTGTTGTTGCGCCACCGGGATTCGAACCTGGATCTCTTTCCTAACCGGGGAAGGTGCATTATCCAACTATGCTACAGCGACAATATTTTTAGCGACAATTTTCGAACCTATATGTTACCTTTTTGATATTAATACATTTAATCGTTCCATCATTTGAAAGAGCCATTTACCTTATTTTTACAGAATCTCAAATACCTTTGAGTAAACTGATAGCAGACGCCAGAATTATCAATTCATTTTTATTAAATTTTGGACGAATTTATACAACTTTATTATTAGGAGAACACATTCTTATTGTGAATGTGATATTTTAACACATTCAATAAGAATGTGTTCTCCTAACAATTTACATTGTATAATTAAGTTATTTATGTATATTTTTGATTTATAAATGTCAACAATGTTGCATTTGCTTCCAGAATGCAAGGTTAGGTACTAATTTGGCTTATTTTTTTCTAGGCATTGCGTCCTTTATCGAACGTTAGACGATGCAACTTCTGCAGGATGATATTCCATCTTCTCAACTCTTGCTTTCAAATTGTTCAGAATACAATTTTAAAACATAAATCGCGTTATTAAAAAGGTGTAAAAATTATACAACAATCTTGTCAAACGTACTGGGCGGTCATTTTATATGAAGGCTGCTTGCTGTTTTTGATAGTGCGAACATTCAAAAAGAGTTTTTTTTTAAATATATAATGATGAGTTTGCAATTCAAATATATGTTTACAAACTATAAATTTCTGATAAGCTTAAAAAGAGCGCTGCCATTACGTCTATACCTCTCTAAGTACTGTGACTCGATACCTTTTGTTTGAGGAATTCGTATTACTCATAATATTACAACGCTTTGACAAACGCCTATTCTGCTTCAATTGCTGTAATCTATCTTTCTGATGACATCAGATAACTGAAAACTGATAACTAAATTGGATTAAAAATTGATGATACCTTCACATTAGTAAATGCTAAAGAAGATCACATTTTTGTTGTGAAATTGGAAGTTTTTCAGAAGATAGTAAAAGGTCCAGTTGCCAATCCCGATAGCTACAAAAATATTTTCTCGATAAATAGATTTTTTCTATATATATTTTTAGTTAATTCATTTCATTTGTATTACAAATACTGAAATAGATTCAATTTACTCGTTTAATTTACTCGAGACGCGTTTCGCCTTGCAAGGGTATTATCAATCAAACAATTTAACTCAACAACTTGTATTTATAACTATAATGGGAGACAGCTATACAATTTTATTTACATGTGGTGAAAAGGGACAACATTATTCATTGGGATTCTGAGGATTTTCATACATTTTGAATGCTTCACCTTACTGTCTGTCGCGTACAGGGTGTGCGGTCACATAACATTAACAGTCGCTTTGCGTAGAATTCTACAAGTGCCAAAAATAAATTAAAAAGTTTAAGCTGGTTTAAAAAAAAGTACGCGAAACTAGTGTACTGCGTGGCAAGCTTGAAATATATATTTTTTTAATAGATTCACAAATTCTTTATATCTGCATTAAATGTGAAATATTAGTGGAAGAAGATTTTTTTATTCTTTTTTTTTTAAGTTACGCAGTACGTAATAAAAAACCTAACAATTTTGGAGAATAGATATATTATAAGGGTAGGAAGGCGCATACTAGTAACGGAAACAATAAGGATGTACATGGTGAATATTATGTTCCAGGTTGATTTTGTTTGACCGCCATTTTAGTTTAGCAGATATTTGTTAGTTCGTATTTAATAACCATAGAGAATAGTTGATTACAATTTATTTTGGAATATCTTACACCTCAATAACAGATTAAAGTTATTAAAATATAAACACAAACACAAACCCGACTTTTGGAAAAAATCATCATGAGCGACGAAGCTCATGTTGACTTAGCTGGTTTTGTTAATAAACAAAACAACCGTTATTGAGGCACTAAAAATCCTCAATTGATACACCCACGTAGAGTTGTATGGAGAGAGTGTATGGTGCGCCATGTAGGTCAGAATCTTTGGCAATGCTGAAAAACTTATTTGTGGCCGAATTGGATCGATTAGGCCTGCAACACATGTGATTTCAACAAAACGATGATACCTCACACACAGCCCAAGCTACGCATGAAATTTTTATGAATGAAACAACATCAGTCTAGAACATAATACTCACTCTAAATCTATTAACAAGGAAGGAAGGGGAGGAGGGAACCAGCAAGGGAACTTTCTTCTAATTCATGAAATTTATAGAAGCAATTCAATAAGTAGACGCTGTGGCCAGATACAAAGAACTTCGTATTTCTTCTTGAGGACTATAGAAGTCCGTGATTTTATTTACAAAGTCTGGTATCCAAAAATGTGATACAGATAGTTGTGTTTCAAAAAACGTAAAAGCTTGAATAGTTTAGCCGTTTGTAATATATATCTGAATGCGATAGAAACTATGAGAAGCAAATATATAATTTACGTAGTATAGCTGCTTATATTTGGAATAGGAGACAAACTATTTCTGTTCTGCATAACGTACACACTGAAAAGGCTATGGATAATATGAATAGGCAAACATATCTTGCAAACTTTATAGATGGCTAATATATGACTTTAAAAAAATGGAGATATCCTGAAGAAAGGATGAAGAATGATAGATAAGTTGTTTATCAAGTAGATGGACCGATCGAGTTCGAGCAATGACCGAAGTGGTCATTCATCTTGTCAGTATGAACTTGCACAAGATTGAGATGAATAGAGAGATGCAGTTTATGCAGTGAATTCTTCTTCTGGTACTTGTCCGCTTAACGATTATATTGGCGATCATTATTTTATTTGCAACAACTCTAAATTCTTCAGCCAAGATGTTCTGCAACCTCCATGGTCCCTTCTATTAGTCGTTTTGCTTTGAATGATGAGATACAGGGTGTGATTATTTTCTGGATATCTCGTGATATAAATCATCTACCAAGTAACTTTAGCATTGTTTCAGTAGTAGATAAGAGGTATAAAATACTCAGATACGAGCCAACCAACTAAGGGGTATAATTACACATTTTATTTTTTTATTTTAATATTATAAAATATATTACAATTTAGAATTATCAGTAGGATATATATATATTTCATTTAACATTTATTTCTTCTCTATGAGAGTAGAACTCGTGTACAGAGGAGTATATACGAGATAATTTATGTTTCTGCGACTGTACAAACGCGTAATATATTATTTTCAGATTAGTACTAAATATATACTAAAGTATTATTTTAATATAATTAAACCCAAGTAGAGCTATACACATATACGTCCATTTTAATTAATTTTTCTGTAAATAGTGATCAAAAATATTAAAATAATAAAATCCACGCAATTTTTCATAGGTTTTGTTTTCTGTTCACAAGAATTATTTCTTATTATTTTAATACTATTAAGATCAACTAACTTCCTACTAAGTTCCTTCTATTTTAATATTAAGTTTTACTATTTTTAACGTAATCCGTAAAAAATCGACATAATAATATTATAGCTCGTGTCCACAATAACTCTCAATAGGAGTCACTAAAAATACGTATTTACTGGTTGCGTCATTCTATTCCACATGCAAAACAAATGTGCTGATGATTCATAAATCGCTTCGCGCCGAACTCTGTCGTCTCGAGTCAAATCTCCGAGAGAATTCTCATCCATGAACAAGAACCATTCGACTATTAAAAATATATGATATAATCAACATTGTAGAGACATCGAATACAATTAAATTCACATTTTAATAGTGAAGTGCAATACTTAAGAATTGTTGACATTAGATGTATTAATTTTGAATATATCCGATGTTTAAACGGCAAGATTGAGATAAAAGAATAATATTACATGTGAACAAAGAAAAATATAAACAATTTAGCATGCCATTGAAGCAAGGACTATTCCCTTAAGTATATACATATATATTTATGACGTCATAAAATAATAGAAATTTGTCAGAATGAATCTGGGTTACATACAAAACTTCGTGAAGCATATATCACACTACACGCTGATTGTGTGCGTACATAATACATAGTTATGAATATGTACATATATTGCGGGAAGCAACTTAAGTGGAGCGTTTTAGTTAAACACCCTCAATGTGAAGTTTCCTTCTCCATCCCCACCCCTCACAGCCTGTCGCTGTTAGCCACTCCCCTAGAGTTAGATGCCGACTCTGTCGCTAGGTGTGAAATAATTGCGTAAAGGTTGTTGGACCTGCATAACAATCTGATCATCCTTATGTTTTCTGCTTACATCTGTTACGATCTTCATTTGTACCTTAGTAAATATATATGTGTTTCTAAAGCCGTATATAAATATTTAAATACTACGCCTGTTATAAAAGTGAAACTTCCAGATACTACTTAATAAAATATTATTTCTGGAAATAAATCAAACGCCATGGAGCCATGAGAGTAAGTACTATTTTACACAAGCAAAACTTTATCTATTCACTGTTTGTATAATTAATCCTCACACCTCAGTGATATATAGACTGAGACTGCAATTCAAGAAAAAGGCTAAATCTCGAAAATCGGTGATGTATAGTGCGATGAAGATTTTCAATGAAATACCAGATGGCGTAAGAAAGGAGGAGATACATATATATACTTATGTTTGCATTATATTGAAAATAAATAAATAATCAAATGTTTTTTTAGTATAATACTTCATTTTATTTATTATTCATTTCATTTAGTATAATAATTCAAACTGAACGCATTTCGAAATCAATCCATTCCTACTAATGAAAAAACTATGCACCATATGACTGCTATGTATTATATAATAAAAATGTATTATTTTTGTATGTATTTAAATTAAATTTATTTTTATTCTTACGTAAAAATCCACAAGGGTGTTGATGGAAATAAATATTTCTATATGCACAGGAAATATTGAGACGATACATATTTCTGGAAATATATATAGCCTTTGTTTCATTTTCTTTTTAGAACATTTATAAACATGATTGGATTATAGCTTTAATAACAGAAAAACCTACATTATAAAAAATGCATTTTTAAATTAAGATCAGAATAAAAGATTTCATCCGTAACACAAATAAATATTTTCCCAAGAACTATCGGAAATAAAATAATCAAAAACGTCTAATAAGTTTAAAGTTTTCAAATTTACACAAATGTCACCTGTTAAATTGTTGTGGTTATCTTTTCAGTCTACTTGAAAGAAAAAATGTCATTTATATATATATATATATATATTAATTTGGTTTGCTTTTTACTTTTAGTTAGCTAAAAGTCAATCCTCAATCTTGAAAAAAAAACTTGTTTTCCTCTATTTTGAAAACTTTGACAATTTGTAGATATGTTTTTATGTTGTTAAGCTATCCAATAATAGCTGAAGATTATGAAAGCAAAATAAATCCTTAATTAGTGATCCCGTCTACTAAACTGGCTGTTTACTATAATATATTATTGTAGATAGTGATAGTTTGCACTAATAGAAAAATATAGTATGTGATAGGATAGAAATGTGATAGGAACGAATAGACATAACCATATAATTTTTGTTGAGTTAATAGTAAAATTGAAGATTAGAAATATTTGTAATAGAGGTATGTCCAAAGTCAATAATAGTTGATTGTAAGGCATAAGTCTCTATTGAATTCTTACATAGCAGACGTGAGAAAAAAATTATATAAAGGATTGATTCTCTATCTGAATAAGGAGATTATTTTATTTATAACATAAGGCATATTACTTTTCCAATTACTTGTATACATGAAACTTTTCCAGTGAGTTTATATGACACACGGGGTTATTTTTTATACGGGGTTTATATGACACACGAGTTTATATGACACACATTATATAAATGAATCTTTAAAATTTGAATGTTTTAAAAATTGTATATTATTTTATATACGAATTTACAAATTATTACATAAACTGAAAGTACATATAGTTTAATATAATTGCATATTTTTCTGTTTTTAAGTTGAATTCTAATAATTTAATTCGTATTTTTTTATTACTTCATTTATTCATACGTATTATATTTTGATGTACCTATTTAATATGTTGAATTACAATTATTGATGTGTGATTTTTTGTTTTGAAATAATAAATATGTATTGATCTAATTTTTGATACGTTAAAAGGAATTTTAATAAAAATGTTCAATTATTCAAATCATTTTAAAAAGTTTTTTTTTATCAAAATGAACCTGTAATATGGTTATGACTAAAAATATTTAGAAATAAATAAAATAATCTCTTTAAATTCAATTTGTAACAAACTGGTCTCACGCCTAGCGACAGAATGATCCCGGATCGTTGTCCGTTGACTGCTGAATTTATTTTTTAAAAGATTTTTATCGATTTCGCATCTTAGAAGGACAAAATAATACACTGCATCATCGCCAAATTGTTTACTGTTCATGACTTTTATAGTTCTATTTTCTGTCTAGCCTTAAATCTGATAATGATTATTCCACTTGCTACATACCATGCTATTCTTTATTTCGCTTTTTAATATAATAATATAAGAGATGTTCACTGTCTCAGTAAATAGACCGAAGTCTGCGCTTCATCCGTTATATATTTATGGGGAATCTGGTTAAAAAAAACCTGATCACGCTGGAATAAACACATTATTATTATTATAACAGTGAAATGTAAACAATATATTATATTAATGAAACAATCATTCTCAATTAAAATAGATACAAGTTACAACATGAAATAACTAGAAATATTAACTAATTTAAATAACAACGTTGTATAATAAATGTTCAATATAAAATAATTTTAATTAGAACACAATAAAGAGAGATGAACAGAAAATTAAAATAAGGAAATTTTGTTCGGTTAATTTACATAAATCTCTGTTCAGTTTATTGTCTGCTATTGCCCAATAACCACTTTTTGAGATATAGTTACCCGGATTATCTAACGGCCGCATCATCACTGAATGTTTCACTGTTAATGACTTTACGATTTAACTTTATATTGACTAGGTTAACATCAGTCATTTATTTTAACATGTAAAAATACTTCCGAAACGATGTTCACTGTATAACCTTTGACAAAACAACTTGTGCAAAATGCAAGAAAGAACGTAACTATATTTTACATTCCCAAGTTGGTGGCTTATTCCCAGTCAAATGGTAAAGATGCGACGAAATTCGCAGGCGGATGCAATTCGAGCATTCATACGTAGGCCACCCCATGTACCTACCCCCGCGCGGCAGTAATGTGCCCGCCCATCTGCCAGTCGCCCCCGTCACGTCCGGGAAAAGTTGGCGGGCGCAAATGCAGGTGCCACAGAGGAAGCCGACACAGGACCGGATCCAAATATTCATGACTTTATATTAAATGTGCATGTGTGTGTGTGTGTGTGTGTGTGTGTGTGTGTGTCATCGATTCAAACGGTTTACTCGGAATAGTATATGAAACCAACATTCAGTGACAAGTTCTTTCCTACGAGTGCATGCATCCTTCTCACACGTGGTACCTTAATAGATAAAATATTTCCAACCGTCTCATGTTGCAAGTCCCGTGATATGGCAATACACTTTTAGGCATCCTGAATTAAAAATATAAAGACTTCTTAACTCCGTTAATATTGATCCTAGAAAAAAAATTAACCCGAAAGAGTTGATAGAGTACATACAGGTCGTACAGTGTACAAATAAAAGGGGTATGACCGATGTAAGTTGCCGGTTAACAAAAGTGGTGGATGATGGTGATGGAAGGATGGGTTAGATAGAAAATAGGGATTGAGGGAGAGATGAGGGAATGGGGGGATGGATGATGGGAGGAGAGGGACCTTCAATAGCGGACCAGGATAGACTCACGGAACCAAAGAACAGCTCGACTTATCTGGTTAACGACGCCGTCACGTTGCTCTTCCTGAAGTTCACCCAATGTAGAAAAACGACACCTCACAAAACTCTGATGAGTGTCACGTTCACGAACAACAAAAACACAGCGGTGTGTGCAAAGTAGTGATTCAATACGAATTCATACGAGAACACTTCCTCTCCTCGACTTCCAAAAAAACAACCAGTTGAGCCACAGGAACGAAATATACTGGGGAGAATAGGCTAAGGGGTATAAATAAACTAAAAACTGGTGACAAATTACAATTAACAAAAATATTAATGAATTTATTTATTACGAATACGGAACAAGGGGAAATATCTTTCTCTTTAATTTATTAATTAAATGTACCTGATTCTTGTGGCCAGTGTCGGGAGAAATTTTGTGAAAATATATCGTTTCTTGACATGAAATGACATCTATGCGAACATAATAATTATAAATTGTTAATTAGATACAAATTAAACGTACAGCTTGAATATTATGTTCCAATCCTTTCCTAAAACTGTTTATAATATTAAGGTCATTTTCAATAAATTTTAAACATTCCTATTTATTATTAAGGAGAATACATTCTTATTGTGAAGTTACAATTATTCATCACAGACCTATGTTTTGAATAATTACAACTTCACAATAAGAATGTGTTCTCCTTAATAATAATATAAGTTGTATCAATGTGTCCAAAATTTTATAAAAATGAATTGATAATTCTGGCGTCTGCAGTCGGTTTACTCAAAGGTATTTGTGATTCCGTAAAAATAATGTAGATGGCTTTCAAAAATAATGGAACAACAGATGTATTAATTTGAAAAAGTGTAACATATAGGTTCGAAAATTTGTTTAGAAAAATACTGGCGGTAGTGTACTTCCCCGTAGCTGTAGCGCAAAAACAATATTTTTCGACAAAATTGATTTTATATGTATATATTTATAATTAATACATTAAATTAGTATTTAATTCCTATTTATCAATTTCAATTTTCAAATATCTGAGTGTAGACATTAACAAATATATCTTCAAAGCAAATAGTTCTCATATCCAACTAATACTTATATTTCTAAGTAATTAACACTTCACTCTAATGTAATACATTAGTTTAATTTGAAATCTCCCCACGCGTGACACACAGTTATATGTAAGATTTCTCAAACGTCGTTAGGAACGTCGTTACTCAAGTGTCCGATGAATTCAGGTATTCCTTATAGAGTTACTTTTAAATATTCTACCCGATGCGGAGGCTCTGCAGCAAAATTAAACTATGCAAAGACTTGTATAAAAAAATAATCTTCGGACAGACGTTCAAAGAGAAGACAGACCTGACTTAATATTTCATGATTCACAGACTTTCACGAGTTTTTCACAAATGGTTACTGTCAAAGTGAACTGTGAATTGACGGTAATATAATAGTAATGAGCATTTTCTATTATTTCTTATTATTTTTAAAAGAACACATTTTTTGTTGTGTAGTTACATTTTTAAACATTATTTTGTGGTACTTAAATACAAATTACACGATGAATTTTTTTTTTCCCCCTCCTTAAATATTTTCACATTATATGCTATGTATGTATTCGATTTTACTGTGTTTTGCCTTCAATGAGTTTTAGTTTTATAAAATATATTAGTTTATTAATTTGCCCTAAAACAGGCTTGCCTAGTTGGGCAATGTATTTAAATGTGTGTAAATATGTAAATATGATACATTTTGAAAGAAAAATTCAGCTACAAAAAAAATTGTATCTTTTGTTTATCATGTTATAATATATTCACCTCTATTACAACAGAAACATGTATGTCAATAAAGTCTAATAAAAAAATAAAAAAGTCAACTAGAAAGATATACAGAAAAAATCTATATATTCTGTAATCTTTCCAATTGATACATCTATTATTCCATTTTTAAAAGCAATTAACTGAATCGCAAATCTTTCCCAGATAGGAAGTGGTCCAGTTTTGAATCTCGGTAGTAACTAAATATTTTTTCGTTAGATATATTTTTTTTATGTATTATATGAGTATATCTTTGTAGTTGATTCATTTAATTTGTATTTCTTATTAAATTAATCTAGATGATCGCAATTGTATCTTCAGTAAACATCTCTTCGATAATAATTTTATAATAGTTTATTCTGTAAACTACACATGTTAATATAACATTATGTACATACATACGATTGGCGCGATAGAGTAAATAATAAATAGGCGCGATGTAGTTCTGCTGCCGCATAGTCGATATAGTTGAAAAGGGAAAAGGTATGAGCGAGGAGTAGATAGTAAAGAAGCAAGAGGTATCCACGATGACCTGACCCGATCAGATAAACCAAATATTGGAGAAAAAAACGGGCTTGATAAAAGCTTCAAAAAACGATAAACATGCATTAAAATATGTATGAAAGTGGTGGAGACACGAATGATGTGCCAGGACATAAAAGCGGTGTTCTATCCTCTCTGCTCTTTATGTAAATTAAATAATCATGAAAATGTTCAATATCTATTGTGCGTATATAGTTTGATATGTGTATATTTTATGTAATACTAGTTACCAGCAAGCAAGCAATACAAGCAAAAAATCTGCACATTACTGAAAATTCTGGGAAACAAATATAAATTAAATAATCCACAATATGGATTAACATGAACGGATACATTATTTGAGGATTTATTACAATTAGCGCCATTTATGTACCAGCAGAAACTTTAATTGCTTAGTTCTAAAAAGTACCACGACAACCCACCGCTATAGCCGTAGCGCTGTTGTCGACTGATGTGGAGATTTTAGATATTCTTATTGTTGTCTTCAATTTTTAAGGTAGTGTACTACTCAAACATACAATTGGCTATTTACTGAACTGAAAATTCGTCGTTACTTATGCTGTTTTTAACAGAACAAAATTTGATAGGCTTACAACTACGTGAAAATCATTGAAATATCTACTTCCTCTTTTACTAATTCGTGAAATTCACTATATTACTGTTTTTAAATTGTTGATTTTATGATCGTTATATGGTAAAAACAATAAGCAATTGTCAGAACTATTTCCTACGTTAACCTAAAATAAAAATAATTATTTCCTTTAGTTCTGACGTGAAGAACTTTCTAATAATAAAATAATCATGTTCAGTTATAAAAGGTGATCTTAAAAACTTATATACATTTTTTATATTGATTTTTATATGGGTAAGAACGTAATATTTTACGTTAAAACTTAAACTTAAAAAACACTATTAATAGTACTCTAAAATTACAAATAAATAAATGGTAGGGTTGTATAAACGATGGATTAATTTTGCCTGAAGACGTTGGTTGAACGAAACTTCATAATCCTATTGTAGTATATTGTAGTACATGCATTATATATGATTGTATAATATCATTGGTTACAGCATAACCTAAATAAATACCTACTGCTACCGCCACTGCTAGTTATACCCGACCTACCGTACCCCACTATGCATTATAGTTCTATAGCTGAAACACCCAGCGTTGCACGGATAGTAAAAAGAGTGCAGTTATCACATCAAATAAAGAATATTATTTTGCACATTCTTGTACAAAATAATATACAAATAAACGTAAGCCATGAAAATCATGATTGAAATAAAAAAATATTGGAGTGTAAATCCATAATTTAGGGTTAAATACCTAAGTGTTTAATATACATATAATACATGTATATAGATTTATTTATGAAATATGAATGATGAATTAAAAATATTTTCAATAATAAACAGTCATTAAATATTACAATTTGCAATTATGATACAAAATATAAATTCTCATTTAATAAATGATGTTGTGAAATTTAATATAATTGCTTTTATACTTATCACCTATTCACAAAATTCACTTAATTTATCGAGAAGTAACGATTCAGTGCTGCATTACTTATTCGATCTGCATCGACTCCCCCCAATTTCCTTAGGGGTAGACACCAGTGACGTAGGAGGCTCCCGTTGAAATTTATGTGGCGCGGAATGTTGCCAGACACGTCCCTTATACGGCTGAATCTTAGGCTGCGTAATAATGTATGTATAAGTATGTAAATAATCGAACTTTTATGGTACTTTTTTTTTTCATAATGTACGTGACGATCGCTTTACGTTATTTTCCCCTAACAAAAGCAGTGTTCATTTACAACGATAATTTTATTTATATGTATTAACTAAATATTTATGTACAGTTTTGATTTAGTAATTTATACATATAGGAAATAAAATACAAGGTACGTGTTTCAGATGTTAAATAAACTACTATGTATAGTAACTAGATCTGAATATCATTATATAATAAAGCGTATCCCAAAAGTCGTTTTCATTTCGGTTCATTCTCTACACCAACGAAACGATCGGTTGAGGGGCGTGGGGTATGCCGATCGCTAGCCGCGTCCTTGAGAATCCAGTCGCTATGTTTCCCTGAAAAATTGATATCTACTAATATCCACGTAGCCCAGACTCGACACCAATAGACGTTTTCCTATAGGGCTACCTTAAATCAAAAGTATACAGTGACAATCCTCCCTCACTAGATCAATTAAAAAAATATCCGAGAAGAAATGGCAGCGATCAATGAGGAGACGTGCCGAATAGTTGTCAAAAATTTTGCCTCCCGTTTATAAGAGTGCCAGCAAAATAACGGTTCACATTTAGACATTATTATCATTAAGAAATAAATTCCCAAGGACTGTATTTAAATGCAAAATAATCATTTTTTTATTAAATCCATCCATTATTTTATCACAGAATTTTTATTATTAAAAATACTTTTGAGATAGTACTTTTAGAGTCAATTCGGCGTAACTCTAAAACATACACCATACACCGAATTGACCCTAAGCAGTCGAAATTGTGAAGTTGTACATGGATTTAACTTATTACATCATAAGCCACACAAGGGCTTTTTGTTTGCAGGTTCTTCAAGCCGACCCTACAAAGGATAGGTACGGACAATACGTTAAATCAAAAAGGTTCCTTATATAAATTTATTACACATCTATTCATAACGATACAAAAATATATATATTATATAACCTCATTGTAAGATGTCGGACGTGATTAATTGCGTGAATTTACACCCTGCATCACTGCGCGGCTACGCAGGACTTTATTCATTTATTTTCAGCACCGATATAGGCTTTTACGCTATTAAATTATGCATTTATTAATTAAACAAGGCAGGATTATTATCATTACAGTTTTTGATCTAAATCTCATTTCATTGGAATAAATATAGTCACTAGCATCTCAAATTCAGCGTATAAACATCAAATATTTACAAATACTAAAAAGTAAAATTAAAATTATAAAAAAAAAAAAAAACACAAAACAGCTTTAATATTATCACTTTAATGCGTATAATAGTTTTTCAATAAAGCATAAAAAATATTAATTACACTTATTTTGGAAATTGAATTTAAAAATATTGAGTCAAAGTAATAATTTGTTTTCGAAACATTCAAATTTAACACAACACAAGTAACACGTAACGATCTAATACTTTAAATAGGCACACGGTACAAAATCAGATCAGTCAAATCGAGGACGTACAGCATACCACTGTTTTGAAAAAAAGCTCGCTCAAAGATCTTCTACACGACGGTTTAAATTAAGAAGGCTGGTTAAAAAATCGTAACTGATTTGTTCAACTGGTATAAATAGTTTAAACTGTATGGGATAGCGAGGAATAATAGCGAAGACCCTATCAAAATATAAAAAAGTATCCAATGAATATCTTAAATAGAAAATTATAAGTCTTTTTTGCCTCGTTTCTTCTCGTGCTTTGCCGGTCTGTGTCTCTGCTGAATATACAAAGCTCGCCGCTAGGCTTTTATCAGTAGCACTTGTAAATAAAGCGGTTTATGTCGTGGATAAATATGCACAGTAAAAATAAAACCCTGCCACTGAAGACTCGAAACTGCACATGCAGAGGGAAATTTTGATGGCTTGGCTCACTCAGCCATGGGCAGTGATACGAAATGCGTTGATGTTGCTGTAATTATATTTAAAAGTCCACACAATACACACGAGTAATATAGTATTTTTGGAGTAATATACCATTGTCTAAGTCTTAAATTACGGTGTCCACGAGTTACATAATATTTCGCTAAAAATAACGTGAACGTTAATAAATAGTTGTACCTTATATACATAAATTCCTAATGTTTATTGGCCAATTTTATCACGTAAAAATGTGCAGTTTTCGCGTCAAATTAATTCAATTATATTGCAGTCATATTTTTTAATAAATTAAAGTTATAAAAATAATTAATACAAATTAAATTGATCAATTATAAAAATATACATAAAAAAATTATCTTAAATCTTAAAATAATTTCGTTGCTGCCGGGATTAGAACCCGTAACTTTTCCTAAAAACGCGCTACCACTTTTTCTATATTGATATATCTACTATATCATTTTTTAAATTAAAATGGCAGCTCCAAATTATTTATCAATTAAAAATAAACAAATTTGTTGATATCTCATAGAGACGAAGCTATTTTTATTATATTTAATGGAAAATATATAGAAGTATGGGGTAATTATAGAGCTTACGACCTGTCATCGGTTGGCTTGAGTGATCACTTTATATAAATATAACGTTCACCATTCTCAACCAATCAATCTCCATAAATTAACTTAAAATAAAAACACGTGAAGAAAGAGAAAATATTATTGAAAAATAGTAAAAAAAGTGATCACTTAAGCCAGCTCTGTAATTACCCCATACTTCTATATATTTTCCATTAAATATAATAAAAATAGCTTCGTTTCTATGAGATATCTGATATTTATTTAATAACAGTGCCTTTGTTGGTAAAAATCCAATAAATGTGTGTTCTTGGTCACATTCAAATATTGCTAAAAAAATTTTTAAATTAAAATGAAAAAAAAAATTAGTTCATCGGTCGGTCGGTTCAATCGTTATCCCGGGAGTCCACTAAGTTACTGTTGTTTTTCTTAGAACAATTGCATAGCTAAGTTTGAAAAAAAATAGTTCATGTAAATGTTCTGTTTTACTTATTAAACATAAAATGTAATCTTGCATGTACATCACAAAGGGTATTTTAGATTTTTTTATTCTATTGTTTGTACAATATTATAATACTTTATACTCATCCCTCTGTGCTCATCCCCTGCACATCATATAATTTTCTTCTGAGCGCCAACATTTGCATCTGACCTAATGCCATTTAAGCAGTAATTTGTCGGTAGATACTTTAAACCAGTTTAACACGACGCTTGTTAAGCTGCGGGATTATTTCCGACACTCAAGTACAACACAACATTTATGTTAACACCTAATTTGGACACTGTAGACCACTTCGTGGGAAAATATTTATTTAAATGTAACTAGCATACATAACTAGTATACCTACTACTAATTATATATAATCTTTTTACTTCATAGACAGGATTTTAAGTCGATATTCATTTCCCGGTGCGTACATAAAATTATCAAACTACTCAAAAATTGATGAGAGTGCGTCAGTGTACATCATCCACACCCGCCGTTATCTCTGTTCCCAACGTTTTACAGGTCACTTATAATTATTTCTAGTATGCTGAAAGATGGTTATGTTAGAAGACGAGCATTAAACGATACATTCATGTGGATAATACGACAGTATTATTGTGTATCAGAAGTGTGGCGCTCTATCTTCTGAGATTACCGCAGTTCATTAGCTATTTAGTTAATTATTCCAAAATTTTGACTTTTAGTAAATATCTTATTAAAAAAATTGTAAGGAATAACGTAAAAATTAATTTATGCCGAGTAAAATAAAATAATTATAAAATATAAAATCACACAAAAGATTCATTGATAGCGTGCATCTTATTCACATTTTTTTTAATTTGTGTATTTTTTAAAGATAGCTTGATAAATGAGCCTATTGCAAGAATGTAAAAATCGCAGGAAATAAATCTAAAATATTTTTATTTATTATCTTTGTTTTATTAACCACTTAATTGAGTTTAAACACATCTAGCGGTTTCGAAAAGTACCATTTTCTTTTAACAAAAATAACAATTATTTTAATAACATAAGGTTATGATATCCTGAAGAAGAAAATGGTATTTTTCGAAACCGGTAGATGTGTTTAAACTCAATTAAGTGGTTAATAAAACAAATATAATAAATAAAAGTATGAATTTTAACCACAAAGTTAATATTGCTAATTTTAAAAGTAAATCTAAAATAGATATTATTATCTGAGACATATTATCGGTACATAATAGAGTTCCAATACCAACACACTTAACGTATGTAATGGGAAAAATGACAAAAAAAACTAAAAACAGGCTGAATGCAGTGAAAATGCGGTCACTCAGGTATGTATATGTAAAATCAAAATACAGTAGCGTAAAGAAAAACAAAAATATGAGGCGCTACATTTTATAAGACAAGTTGTCAACATACCAATAGATCCTAATAGATAGTTCAACGAAGACATTACAGCGCAAATGATAAAGAATATAGAAAATAAACTATTGTGAACCTACTGGCGTAAACGAGCCAATGATGTAAAACTTAAAATAAAAACACGTGAAAAAAGAGAAAATATTATTTAAAAATATATTTACATGTCATGTTAAGTCAGTTAATTAATTGAAATGTTACAGTTTATCATTGAAAAGTTAGAAACACATAAAAACGGTTAAAAATTTTAATGTTATAGTTGACAATTGAGAAGAAGTAAAATAATATCTTATATCTAATTCGTACAGTATAAAGCTCATGATTTCATATAAAAATGTAAATCTGTTGTTGTTGACATAAGAAATTATTTTTATTTTTATTTATTATCTTTGTTTTATTAACCACTAAAATGAGTTTAAATAATTCTACCGGTTTCGAAAAATACCATTTTCTTCTTCAGGATGTCATAACTAAATAAATAAATAAATATTTTTAAAAAATCTATTTATCTTTAGTACCTAACTCAAATCATTACTTAATACAAATTTACTCGAATAATTTTTAGGAAAAAATTTTAGAATGGGACTCGTAGTTAAATTTAGTTGGTTGTTTATAATTTTTTGATTAGTTTTACACGCTTTATTTATCTCCAAATATAGGAAATTTACTCATAAATTCTAAAGACAAAGATGATAAATTTAACAATTCTGGTGTCTATAAACTTAGTTGCAAGGATTGTGCTGCATTTTACATTGGTAAAACGGGTAGAAATTTTAATATAAGAGTAAGGGAGCATTTGAGATGTTTGAACAATAGTGGATTTTCAGAATTTGCTAATCATTTGATAGAAAATGGTCATGATTTTGATAAAAAATTGGGATTGTCAATTTTGCATATAAACGGTGTTGGTCACAAATTAAATAATTTGGAATCGTTGGAGGTAAATAAAGCGTGTAAAACTAATCAAAAAATTATAAACAACCAACTAAATTTAACTACGAGTCCCATTCTAAAATTTTTTCCTAAAAATTATTCGAGTAAATTTGTATTAAGTAATGATTTGAGTTAGGTACTAAAGATAAATAGATTTTTTAAAAATAGATTCTGTCAAAGAAACAATATATGTTTTATTTAGTTATGACATCCTGAAGAAGAAAATGGTATTTTTCGAAACCGGTAGATGTATTTAAACTCATTTTAGTGGTTAATAAAACAAAGATAATAAATAAAAATATGAATCTTAACCACAAAGTTAACATTGCTGATTTTAAAAGTAAAATTCTTTTTCGTTTTCGAAGGTCGGTGAAACTTTAAAATGGCAAAAAATAAATGAAAACATACTAAATGCACTGAAAATGTCCTCGTCGTTGAGTTATTTTGTAATATATGAAAATACTGTGATTTGAATATTACTTAAACCAGAAAAAAGTCATAGTATAAGTAAACCCAAAGTAGAAGAACAACAAACATAAATAAAGACCTGTCCATTCCTGGAATCAACTATTGGCGGAAAGCAGCGCGGTGGAGGAGTATTCTTGTAAGGCCAGAACATATACCGGGTTGTAGCACCAGGAACCATAACCATCAATGAATAAAACGTAGTAACGTTTATATCCAATGAAAAAATAAAATAAAAATCGAGTGCTAATGATACAAATAATCATGAAATTGAATGATGCAGAAATATTTCATATTTCCATAATTACTCACTGTGTTTTCTGTCTGGCTAATGTATATGTTTACGTGAATAGAATTAAAACCAGGCGCGTAAATTTGAAATAATTGAAACAAACTGTACGTAGCTATATACGGGGAGCATTTTTTAAGTACCGAAATTTTGTTATCTACTTTCAGTAACTATTCAAATTTTCGCGTTTTTTTACGAACATTTGGGTTTTTTTAATTCATTTATATCGGAAGTTATAAACAAGATTTGATGTTTTTAAAAATATTACTTAGATACGGCCTTTATAGTCATTCAAAACTAATAAACTGAATGTTATTTGCCATAATTTTGACAATACAAACATTATAAGAAAGACAGCGACCATTAGATGCATTTTCCGTGTGCTACAAAATTGTGTTAATTTTAGTAAATTATTGCATAAATGAAATATATTTTCTTATTTAATTAAGCCAAGATTACGGAAACTAATCTCAATCAAAATGATTTAACAAAATGTTAAAAATTAATAGTGTTATAAACCATTCAATTTGCAAGACATATTACCAATTTTCGACGTCTTTAAAATACTTTGTTTTAGTGAATGCATACGTTTTTCAATAATATATTATATTTACTTAAATGCTTTGAGGCTTCAGCTATTATTTAAAACTATGGTTTATATCAAAAACACAATAATTAGTTTTTAAATAATATATTTTCAGTCTTATAAAATACGATAATTTTAATTGTCCAACGGAACCTCAATACGCCGTTCGACCGGCCGTGCTGCTCGTGGAATCCGTGCGGTCATAATTTTCATTTAAAAATGCCGAAAATATAATGATTTCATGGCATGAATTAATATTGAACTTATTTACAACATTAGTAGCAAATTTCATAAAATAGATATCTTTTTACTGACTTTAACGGAAAACAACGTTTTCTCGAAAAAACATTTTATATACGTAATTTGTATGTAAGTCGGAATTAAATATTACGTTTATATATAACACTGTTGCATTTTAAACAAAGCTATTTGTTTCATAAATAGAATATAATTAAGAAACAATCTTATCACCAAAACGGCAATGTGGTGTTTTAAATCGATAATATTAAATAAAATAATAAATTAAAGCTGTCATAATAATTTTAAATTGACAAAACTCATTTCATAATATTAATATGAAAAACTTGGATAAGCCTCTAGACACGCATTATGTTTGAATGCGAGAAAATCAACAATTTCATTGTTGTCTCTTTCTATTTAAACCTTCCTCTTTCGCATGATTTACGTAACATATAACGTCATTAATTATTTCTCTGGAACATATACAAATTTAACTAAAATTGTCTTGAAATAATACCAATTTCATGTAGAATTTTTTTAATTTCAAACTGAAAAATGAACCTCGCCCTTAAAGAAACATAACCTAAGTTTATCAACATTTTGCTTTCTTCGGATGCTACACACCTTAAAGTACTTCTCAACGTAGTCGCCACCATTATTAAGGCACTTGTCATAACGGGGCACTAATTTTTGTATACCTTCGTCATAGAACGAAGGCGCCTGGGATGAAAACCACGTCTATACTACTTTGTCTTTGAGTTTATCATTGTCATCAAAACGCTTGCCACTAAGGATTCGCTTCAGATAAAGGAAAAGATGGAAATCACTTGGCGTCAAATCAAGACAAAATAGGACACACTTGACAATGAATCTTAGCTACTTTCATGCTTCATGCATTCAAGAAACGAATCACGGACCGTATCACACAGTCGGCGGACTGATCTATTGTCTTGGATATTTCAACCACTCACTACAAGATGGCCACACTATGTGAATGTCTCTAACGTTGCATGTGGTGAATCAACAGATGAAGGAAATCATTGCACATGCGCAACATTGCAACCGTAGCGCTACATTGGGAATATCCGGCAACGGTACTTAAAAAACGCGCCTCGTATTTTAAGAAATAAATCAAAACTAAATATTTATCTGACAAAATAGGTATTAAGATATATTAAAATCTGAATAATATGATAATAATTGTATTTCCGACGCACTTCACCGGAATTAGGGGGAATTGGAAAAATGGGAATGTAAGGGAATGAATAGGAGGGTTAGTTAATTGGGGAATTCCTTCAATTTAAAATGAACAAATTACGAGGACTTACGGGAGACGGATAGGAAAACTCGACTCGCTCGATGATGACGCTGAACCTTCACTCCTTATCTCCTGAAGCCCACAATCATAAGTTATACGTTGCACAACAACACGTTTAAGTTTTCACACTAGTACTCTGATTAGTATAATTCCACAAAATGGTCATAATGAGGTCGAAAATCCGCAGCAAGCTCGGCGATCTCCAAGAGCTCGATAGCCAACCCGCCGAGTCGGAAGGTTTTAAGTAAAATAGGAAATTGGACCCAGGCGGGGAAACAAATGTGACAATAATAAATTCGCAAATACGCTACAATAAAAAATAAAAACTACTATTTATTAATGTATTAACATGTTTTGATACCTATGGTATCTTCTTCAGGAAACGATGTATACTAATATTTAAAATAAAACTATAAAAGTATAAGTCTTAGGTAACTTATAATAAATTTAAAAGGTGACTGACTACTTATAAAAAGGATTTGGTTATTTTTAATATTACATTTGATATTAATACTTTTTCTTTTTCTAATATTTCAAATTTATCTAAACATAAACCCTTAGTATTTGTTTGTAAAATTTATAAACCCTTGTTAATGTCAAAAGAATAGTTTATTTCTAAAAAATGATTGGCGAATTCAAGATACGTGTTGCTATTAAGACACCTCGAGTGCTCCAAAATTTCAAAAAAGTGATCGAAATTTCTGTAAGTTTTATGTAATATGTTGCCGCAAAGTAATTTTATATATGAAGAAATAAAATAATAAATTCAGACATACGTCCGTGCATGCAATACGTCAGAATTGTGTGTGTCCATTGCGTAACGATTGCAAAGATTCAACAAATTGTGATAGAAATATAACGAAATATTTATATTTTATTTCGCAGATATTCTAATTAAGTAAAGATTATTTCAATGTACTGTATTATATTTGCACGCCTGGCTGCGTTGAACATACATATAATATTTAATGTCCTCCGCGAAAAGTCTAGTTTAGTAAAGCATTTCCTACTGCACGGCTTGACCCTTCGCGAAACGTGTAAATATTATTATTTTATTTTATTTCCGCGATTGTGTATTGTAAATCAAAATCATTCAATACTTTTGTGGCCGCCTACATCTTTCTGTTGTCATTCCTCTTTGCCCTTCGGAAATGATATTTTCTTTTGTATACAAATGGAATGGAACTATTCAAAACTATATTTATTCCATATTCCGTGGGTTCAGAACACCCACCTTTGTCACTGGTGACGACGTTCCTGGCGACGATCCAAGATAACCCTTTTTTCACAGCAAAGTGCTTTAGTTTGGTTTTTAAAAATGTGTATTTGTCGATGTGACACGATCCATGTACACAGCAGCTATGGATAAACAGTACGGTATGAATCAAATGAATGACCTAATTCGTGGTTAACTATACATTTTTATTATTTATTATTGTAAGCGCCCGGGAAGATTTAAAAAAAATTCTTCCGGTACTGGCCGCAGGAATCGGGTAGACTTTGCTTGCCTGCGAAAGTTTGTTTTTACTTACAAATACGAACCATATATATGAGACCACTCCTACAACAACACTGTATATCTTAATTATGAATAATAATAATGATAATAATGGATAATTTGTATAGCGCCATTTTCATATAAACTTTCACCTCAAGGGCTCTTTACACATAAACTATTTATAGTTAATTCTACGATTATCTTTGTTTTTAAAAATAAAAATTGTTATTTTCACTTATGTAAATGACTTTTTGAAAAGGTCCGTTTTAAGATTCTTCTTAAATAATGTCTCTGATGCACTGTTTCTTATGACGGAAACCAAAGAGTTCCACGCTTTTGGGCTTGCCACCGCAAACGATCATTCACTAAATTTAGACTCCTGAGCAACGGTTTGTCGGTTTTACAACCCTTCCTGTAACTGAAGAAGAGGCTGACCTAAGAGTTTGACGTCTACCATTCAAATTGTCTGGGATACAAAGTTCCTAAAGATACAGAGGCGCCATTTTGTGTGTCGCCTTGTACATCAACTATCACAATTTAAATTCAACTCTTTCAGAGAATCGGAGCCAATGTAGCTGATGTAAAAGGGATGTTATATGAGAGAATTTGGAAACTCCATATATTATCCGTGCAGCCGCATTTAGAATAGATTGTAATCTATCCAGCTGAAACATTGGCAAGCCACAATGTTTTATTTTCTCCCGTGTATCGAATGACATTATATTAAACAATAATATAAAATAAATAAAAATACTATTAAACACAATTTCTAAGCAATCTTACCTGTAACAACACTTTGAATCATTCAAGATGGCCGATACTCCATGTCTCTTCTATGTTAGAACACATTTTATGTAGATGATTGCCTAAGTTGGTAAACCTACATTTCGGTTTGATAACACGTGCCATTGTCAAGGCTTTGGATCAAAAGGTTACGGTACGATCGTACTTGCTCACGGGAAATATAAATATTGAGACTTATTATATTATGGAAGATCTTACTGATTATCTTCGTACAATAACAATAAAAAAATCTTAAACAATATCAATATCTA
This sequence comes from Eubasilissa splendida, assembly GCA_031772225.1. NCBI lineage: Eukaryota > Metazoa > Arthropoda > Insecta > Trichoptera > Phryganeidae > Eubasilissa > Eubasilissa splendida. The sequence continues at coordinate 4,255,460 of CM062850.1, forward strand.
AACTGTCAAAAATTTCATTTTAAATGCATCACGTCTGTCCATTTACATTTAGTTTTAACTATGAACTTAACTTCAACTATTTTAAAGTAAGCAAAAAAAAAGTCTTAATATAATTTATTTTCGTTTTCATAGTTCCGTTATCGTAAATGCAAAGTTAGTTTATATAGGTTTAACTATTGAAAAGTTGCATTGATAATTTTTCTTCCACATGCACTTTATTAATTTTGATACGGTACCTGAAAATAAAAAATTACATATACGCACCCATTATTATGAAAGCGGTCTGTCATGTTTCTTTGGTTTCGAGATATTTAAAGGTTAGCGTTTGAATTGATTAAAAAATATTTTTATATTACACAACACAATGTTTCAAAATTTATTTAGTCTTCTAGATTTATAATTTATTTCGACATATAATAATAAAGTTAAAATGTATTACCTTCTTTTGATAATAAAATAAACACTAGCGGAATATCGTTGAACTTCGTAACAATACACCGGCTTCAAAATTTTCACATTTGTTAAAATTTTCATCATATTATATTAATTTAAGCAATGTGAATAATTGATAAAATTTTTTTTTTCAATTTCTTGACTTAGACCACTTTCATAGCAATGAGCACATATATTGGTCATATCAATTTCAGCAGTTTATAAAATAAATGCTGCCTCACTAGATAGAGCGCCTTTTTAAAAATGTATTGAAATTTAAAATATTTTTGCTGATGCACGATTTAGTCTTTACAAATATCCTTCGTAGACAGTTGGATAAAATTTTAGCTCCTCTACACATGTTGAGTCAAATGATTCATAATCTCGACAGGTTCTCGTGGTTCAGTACATACACCTTAATTATTCTGCTAGGTACATTACCCAACTAAAATTATAAATACATAGGTCTATCTCTAGTTTAGTGAATGTCTAAGTGTGTTGCGCGGATCGTCGGTGGTCCCTGGTGCCCTCCAATGTGTTTCGCTACGGTTTCAAGGAAAAATAAATTTCATGCTTTGAAGATGTGGATACGTTGGTCTGTTCGTGACTTGTTGGTTAACATAATGATAGATGACATACGAATGGTACTCCACCTCTATAGTCGGTTTATCATTCTGTGTTCATGTGAGTATGTTGCTGAGTCTGTCAATTTTTTAGTGCCCTTTAAAAGTACCAAAGTAGTTTTTAAAAAATCCGCTGGATGGCAGTACATATTAGCAAAAAATAGTAATAAATATTAATATTCATTTACAATCTTTCTGCGTTGTGCAATAGATGTCACTGTATATGTGTAGATATATTGTATTTACATAAGATTTTAAGCTTTTTTTTACCTGTCTATATTATTTAATTTCTCTAAGTTCACTATGGCATTAATGTTTATGCTTTTAATATCATTTTGACGATAATCATATCAATTAACGATAGCTTTAGGTGAACATATGCATATGTATGTATTATTTTACTACAATATTTTGTTTATATGGATTTCTACATTTAAATATAGATCCATCTGAAACCCGACTGAAAATTGGCCACAATAGCTCTTCGCAGAGCCTAACAGCAAGCAATCGGCCGAATTGCACTACTAATATATTTTTCATTCGTGAACACGAAAAATGGAAACACCTTATCAAAAGCCCCCGCCCTTCTAGGATAAGGGAATGAAAATGATGATATTGATGGATATGTCCTCTGTTAACTTATCGGAGTTCTAAAACTAGACAAACCGATAAAGAGAACGGGCTGAAACAGGTCTGAACGGACCGTCGATGGTCGAAATGTTGAGAAGCGCCGGCCCAGTTCCATAGCGCCTGGCAAATCTCTTCATATTTACACATTATTACACTTCACAGTAACACCGACATATGAGTTAGCATAAATGTAATATTCATACGGACTAGCGGGACGACACCGGGTACCGAAATGCGAGCGTGCCGGTATACGACACGTCGCTAAGTACGATACGAAGGATAATTTGATTAACGCAAACATTTTGCACAAAAATGTGTGTTTCCGCTACAAATTAATACGAACGACAATGGCGGCCAAAGGTCACGCATGTACAAAAATACAATTAATTATTATTTATTCGGTTCTTCTTTTATACATGTTTTACATGAATATATTACATGTAGTTAACGTAATTTTATTATGTGGAGTTAATAGCAGACTTGCTGAGGATTTTGGCGGCAAAGCAAATACTTAATGCTTCACCACGTATGCTTACATCAGAGAGTGCTTTTTGATCACGAAATATAGAATTTTAAATAATTCGTGATTCTTTAAACAAATGTTAAAATACCACTATTTAACCGATCAAATACTATGAGCGAGCTAACAGCTCAAGCAATAGTCGTGGATGAGGTGCATGTTGGTCCAGTGGTTAAGACACTCGCCTAATGATCGAGTGGTCGGGAATTCGAACCCCACTCCAGGAAACCAACAAGTCATTTTATTTTAATCACATCATAAGCGTTAAGCTAATGTTTGAAAATAGTAAGAATATTTATTTGACACTCATTTCATGTACGCATCTCTATTATATTAATAAAATAAAAATGGAATTTACACACTTTTGCATTGGCAGGATTAAACACAATTTTCAATGTCTACCATTTGTGGACAGTAGTTTTTAATTACCCAGCTTTTAATTGATATTTTAACTACAACACCTTCGAAACCTACCCCTAACTGTGGAGTCCTCCATATCACATATGGCGGGCATTTAATAGGTTAAGATTATTTGTTACGGTATTGTTTCGGTGGTCGTTATCAAACTGCAAAAGTTTACATAATATTTTTAATGTGTATTATATTGTATGCTATCCAAATGTTGTTCAATTGTACTCTAGAATTCTGAGAAAAATAGAATTACTCCACCCTTCTTCCCCGGACTCACCATCTCTCCACCTGTACCAAATTTCACATACCTCGTTATTATTTAGAGCCTACGCAAAACAAACGCACCTCTTTAAACACTGTTAAAACGTGAAATTGCCCAAAATAATATTTTGTTAAAGGATACAAAATCACTTAGTCGAAGTAAGGGACGGAGTATAATAAAACTCGGTATTGTTAGACACAGGAGCACCGACACATCGTGAATACAGCAATAAGGAATGCGGCGTACGTGACCAAAGTCACGTCGGCAAATGCATCATAAGAGATGCATCACCTTATGCGTCAGTCTTCACAAAATCTCGGCCGGGAGAACTCGCTCCACACAGACGGGATCTAATTTCCAATTAGAAAATAGAATCAATGTCGTCTCTGAAATATCAAGCAAGCGCTTTATAGATTGTGATTCCGGGGAAAATTTTAATTGTGCGCCTCGAGTTTAAGCATTGACTGTCATGTACTCTGCATTTAATCGTTGATGTGAAAGTATCAAAAAGGGTCCCGGTGGATCTATAAAAAGTTGATCAATATAATTTGGTGTAGCGAAAACGGACTGTCGCTATTGCATAAGAACATCGCGTCCAGAGTCCCGGTTTGCCTGAAGAATTGGGCATCGTCTTGTGGTCAATCGACTACAAGCTTGAACTCCGTCACCCTACGCTGGCACCACCCGCAGCTGGCCACACTTTACGTCCAGAATCCAGGACCATCCTAAGAGGTAATCCCTTACGTGAGGGACCTGAATAATCTACATCAGACAAGCATCAACATAGACAATTTGGTAGAGAACTTTATGCTGGCATGATGAACACACATATTTAATGTTAATTTAATTGTAATTATTTTTAATAGTCTTATTAATAAGTGTTCAAGTAAATGCTCATTTTCCACTTCTAACACATGCAAGTATCATAAAATATAAAACTTTCTTATAAAAAAATATTCTTTCATTTCATAACCATTTGACTTGACAATATTTAAAAAAGAACCAGTTAGGCTAGATGCCTCCCTCTTGAATATGAAACCGCGGCAGAAAGAAAAAATAACCTAACAACATAAAATGATAAAATTTGAACACAATTTATAAAATATATTTAGTAATAATATATATATATATATATATTTTCATTATTAAGGGATTTTGACAGTGAAAACATATTGAAATAAACATAATAATTATTTAACATGCGGTACTAATAAAGAAAATCCGCAGAAAATATTTGGATACAAAGTATGTTTAGATAAAAGAAGGAGAAGGGTGGGGGGTTGCAACTACCGTTGCGGTAAAGGGAGAGCAACATGAGTTTTTATAGGTATAGTGAATGGCCAAAGTTTAGATTGTGGTGGTTCATAAAAATAACCCTTTGAGCTTAGTAAGGCTAATGTTGAACAAATCAATTTCTGTAAATTTCTAATTATGGTATTTGCATGACCGGTGAATGAATGAATTTTGTATGTAAGATGTTCTATTTCTGGGAATGTGGAAGAGTACGAATTGCCGGGTTGATCTAGATGGCACATGGAGAGATATTAACTCCAATTGGCTGGGACAATCAATGTGGCCTTGCAGTAGTTTGAAGATAAGTATTATATTATATTAGAGGCCTTTAAGGCATTTAACGACTTCTTTTTTATAAAAGTTGATTATTTTAATAATAGATTATTCCAGGAGCAGTATATGCAGTACGTTCCTGGTCTATTCCTGTTATATACTGTTACTTACTTATATACTGATTTTGCTTCTAGTCTGATAATTATGGAGATATGTAATTTTTTGTCTCCTTAAAAAATCACTGAAATGAAAAACAAGTGGTAAATGTGTGGAGTTCTACTAGTGAAACGACAATGATGAGCGTCTTCAGGAGTCAGGAGTCAATAAGGAGTCAAGAGTGACGAATCCCGGACAAAAACGGCCAAATACAGTACAACATCAACAGCGACGTGTACCTGGCCTAGCATGATCGCCTTTACAATGTCGCTGAAATAACTGAAAAAACCGCTCAAATAGAAGCAAATTGTTTTCCATCACGATAACGCTCGCCCTCATGTCGAACGCCGTGTGATCGAATCCATCGCTAGCAAGATTTGCTCCCCCATCCGCCCTACTCTCCCATTGAGACACCCATGGACTACCACATCAACCGCTCTCCGAAAAATTGGCAGGTTGACAAGTCTATGACGATTTAAAGGAGTTGATGGAGAATGTCAAATAGTGGATTGCTTCAAAAAAACTAGTTCTTCTTCGGCCACGAAATCGACCGTCTTCCAAGTAAATGGGAAACAATAATTGACGTTGATGGTCACTACGCCCCCGAATGATACATAATTGTACTTAATATGCTTTAAGTTTGTTTTCATTTTTGGTTATGTTAAAATGTATATTTTTTTATTAACGCCGAATAATTTATGCGACAAACTAATATTACGATCACACAATTGTCAAGGCAAAAAATCATATCGCCTAATAAATGATTTTCGTATAAAAATAAGATTAAAAATCAAGTTGGGACTGTTTTAATGCCACTCTTTTATTTACAGCTTGAAAGGAAAATGGGAATAAAAAAGTTAAAAATTTCAGCTATTAAATCAAATTTTCATCTAAAAAATTATAATAAAGTAAATTTAATAATGGTAGTACAGCTTTTGCCATGGGCACAATATCTTTTTTTTGAGATTATCTAAAAACTGGGGATTTAACCGAAACTATTTTAATTTTATTTTTAAACCGGATGAAAGTATTTTCAGATATAGAGTAAAAAAATTTAACTATGTACCCAACAATTTTAAAATATTGGTAATCTTTTTTGAATTCGTCCGATATTTTATAACGATAATATGTGAAAAGACTTATTTTATTTGATGCTCATAGTAGTTAAGAACACATTTCTGAAAGAAAACTTTACCTACGACAGAATAATGAACAGTTTTGAAATAAATAAATAATAAAAAATATGTGAATTGAAACTTACTATCTTATCGAAATTTCAAAAAAATGTGTGTATTTTATAAACCTTAAAATGTTTACCCTAATCTTAGAGAGTTGAAATCACAAATTCAATTTACAAACAGATTATGACATATGTATATTATATAACGAATTTAAATAGATATTCGAAAACGTGTTAAAATTCTTAAACATACAAAAGTATAACAAAAATCGACAACGCTTAGATAGGTAGATAATATCAATAATTTATTGGATTCCTTTTATTTTTTAACATTAAAATGATGAATTAACATTAAACATTTATCATTTTTAACATTAAAATGATAAATGTGAATTATTAACATTAAATGAATTCAAATGAAATTTAAAAATTTTATTTGAAGCCAAATTTTTTACATCGCTTTAAAACGATTTTAAATAATTTTTCAAGCTTATGTTGATGTATTATTTTCATTTTTGTTTTGTGAATATGTTGGGGGAAAATAAATTATTTTAATAATACAACCTACTGAGCTCCTACTTCTTAATTTATTTTAAGATTAGAACACTTGCGCAGTAGATCTACTCATTTCTTTCTTTATTTTAGCATTAATAACTATCTAACTTACCATTACGCCGTTTCCGTTTCCATCTAGAGAATAGAGCACCACACTCTTCTGTCCTGTCGTGCCAAGTCTTCCGCGAACGTCTTCTATATTTGGTGCCATCAACACTTGCGTCATATATCTTTCTTATCATTCACTCCTCATTCATCCGTTCCATATGACCAAACCACATGTGATCCTTTCTTAATCTTACTCACTAAACTAAGATCACCTCTACATCCTTTTCTTATTTCTTCATTCTTCACTCTGTCATAAATAGATCTGCCACTATCTTATTTCCACTGCATTTAGTCTACTTTCAAACCTCTTCTGCCAATTTCAATTCCATGCATCAGTGTCGACACCAGGACTCCATTGTGTGCAGCTAGTTTTTTCTCGATTGACAAGTTCCCATTCAATATTATTCACTTTGTTCTCTGCAGTCACCCTCCTGTTAATATCTTTCTCAGCCTTTTCGTTTCTATCAAACATACTTCCAAAATACACAAACTCATCTACTTGTTCCAAACAATCACTACCTACAATAATGTTAGCATTAATACAAAATATTATAATATGTTTAATATTATTTTTATCGTAATTGTAACCACTATTATTGGGTAATGCAAGCATTTAAAAGTAAATGAAATATAAACTCCCATCAGGGAGGCTGTTGATTTCAAAAGATTTTTCCTCCAAAGCCTGCCAGCAGCAGTAGGTATATAATATGTTTGCTGACGGGACGAGGCGGTCCCGGGCAGACTGCTCCTCACCCCTCCCTTCCTGCCCTGGGGGAATAAACAGTTTGGATTGATCTGACAATGTTTGCCAATGACGGCGAAGCTTCAGGATTTTTACGCAGCCTAAAACGGGCATTTTATTTTATTGGCTGGAATCACGATTTCGGGAATCTGTGAAACAAGGTTAAAAATGCACTTTAAATTATACAAAATACTTGTAGGTAATGAATATATGGAACAAGTAGATGAGGTTGTGTATTTGGGAAGTATGTTTGATAGAAACGGAAAGACAGAAAGATATCGAAAGGAGGGTGACAGCAGGGAATAAAGTGAACGGCGCTTTGAATGGGATTATAGATAATGGAAACTTGTCAACCGAGGCAAGACCTACTGAGTCTCGTTACCGATATTGATGTATGGAAGTGAGGCCTGGAGCTGGCAGAAGAGGAACTAAAGTAGACTGCCTGCAGTGGAAATGAGATTACTTTGGCATATATGTGGCAGATCCATTTATTTCAGAGTAAAGAATTAATAAATAAGGAAAGAATGTAAAGCCGATTTCAATATAGTGAGTAAGATTAAAAAAGGATCACTTAGTTGGTTTAGTCGTATGGAACGGATGAATGAGGACGCAAGTGTTGATGGCACCAGAAGTAGAGGACGTCCGCGGAAGACTTAGTACGACCAGGTAAACCAGATACTGAAGACTGAATGGTCATGTTAGTAGCCCCAATAATCGGCGAGAATGTATGAATGTGGATGAGGCGAAAACTGTGTATCAGGATAGACGAGTGTGGCGCTGTATTCTCTATGTCTACCCCCGCGCGGAAACGACGTTATGGTAAATTAATTAAATTAATGATTTCGAATATACGTTTTTTTCCGTTTACGATGACACCTTTATTTTATTTTTTTTGTTTTATTTTATCTATTCCCCCGTAAGGGAGTGTTTTCTTCTAAATTCTCTGCCCCTCAACCCTTCTATATTATGCCTGCTTCAGTGCCAGGGTATGAGAGCTGGACCAGCGTCTGTGTATTTATATATTCAAACAGTATATACCCGTTGAATAAATAAATTATGATTTTCTAATGAGCACTCTTAATTTAACTAACATGTTGTGTAAAAAAACATTAAGTGATTTATTATTTTTATTTAAAATAGTAAATGGACGCTGGACGCCCTTAATTTAACTGCACTGATTGTATGCCATGTTCTCACGCGGAGTACCAGGTCGTCGGCGCTGTTCCATGAAAATGAATCATATACATTTTTTTTTAGAAATGCACTCATACAAAGGCTTCGCAGGCTTGGTAACGATTTTGGTCTTGTAGATATATTCCGATGTTCAATGATTAAATATAAAAGTGATGTTTTTGATGCTATTTTGAGTCAAAGGTATAATTAATTTTGATATTCAACCATTATGTGTTAAACCTAATTTTTTTGTTGCAAATTTTTCCATTTTTTTTCTATTTAATCAATTTCTGTTTTATATATTGTATACTTCATTCTACTTGTGTAACTGCACACCTTTTTAAAAAATAAATATTTTTTTAAAAGTCCATAAGGGCGTGGTAAATACAATATATGTACAGTGAAACCTCTATCTACCATTTTTGAAGAGACCTGCACAGAAACAACAAAAAAATGAACTATACTTTGTATTGTATAATGTCCAGCGGCAATCAGTAGCAGCATTCTCTCTCTCTCTCTCGAATATTCCGCTCATTGTTTAAGAGTGTCGTTAATCGTAATGAAGCATTTAGCTACGAAGCATGCTGCGTAATTTAAACGATTAATGCGGTAAAATGATGCATAAAGGAACGATCCAAACGATCTATTTTTGGGTGTTTTATATGCAATTAATTCTAACGATACATGCGGAAAAACGATTATTCGAGAAACGATCGATCGAGATTTCACTGTAAATAAAAACATATGGAGATATGTGTACTTATGTATCTCTTCATTTATTTGTATAACTTGTTGTTTCACGCACACTATTATATTGAATTAATGATAAAAGGTTTTCATGCTGGGCGACAGTGAGGGGTGTTTTGTCGTGTATCGCCGCCTTATTGCCTCTGTAGTATGACGGTGGGGCACTGTAATCTTTTAACATTAAAAAAATGCCAACTTGGACGAATGAAAATGACCAATATGGGAGCATTCGCTCATTGAAGAGTTCTGGTTAAGTAGTGGAGTCACCTCTCATTTTCCGTTTACGAGTCGTTTGGCTTGAATACCGTTACTATTCACTTTCACAATTCAGTATCGAGTGAACTAGAACCCAAATTTGAAGCCTGATGATGAACGCTGATGAAGCTTCAAATGTCAGTTAATTCTTTTTTTTTTTTGCTTAGTTAACTTAATAATTTAAACATGCGTGATATATCTTATATACCTATTGTAAATGACCATGATGCATAAGATAAAAACAAGTTCTATAGTAAAGATCATTACATAGTGAGCGTGTCCTTCAATTCTTTCTCGAGTCTCGAGTCATCGAGTCCATCATTATTTGTTTATATATTGCTCTTCATATATTCGGTAGTAATACTATATACATCAACGTATTTAAGAAAACTTCCCGGGGCAGTTTTCTCAATTGACAGCGTGCACTCAGATTAGTGCGGCTGATCCTGTGCGCGGTGTGTAGTGGGTAAATTAGTTGTGTATCAACATTTACTGAAACTCTCGCCATGTTTCGCGGGCCATGAATACACATTCTATATTTCAATAAATATATTAATATTATCGTTATTATTACATTACACACTTTAAAATATGGTCACCAAATATAATTTTTCAAGGAGAAAATGGTATCGACAAATCAGGGCGCCGCTTGTTTTTAAAGAGAACACGTTATTTTTGTGAAATTGTAATTTTTCAGAACATAGGTCTGTGATATTTTTAATATCAATTAAATGTATAAACTAGAAAGATACACATATAAAATCAATACATCGAAAAAATATTATTGTTACTACCGGGATTCGAACCTGGATCTTTTTCTATCCGGGGAAATGCATTAACCGATTATGCTACACCAACATAGTAAGTTAACGACAAATTAGCAATAAAAATATTTTTGCGACAAATTGATTTTATATGTAGGTATATCTTTCTAATTTATACATTTAATTTGTAATATTTTGGGACCAAGGTGTTGAAAAAAATGTTGATTGTTTTTAAATGGTTGTAATATCTTTATAAAATATGTAAATATTTTATTTTAAACTTCTTCAAGCGGTGGTTACTTTTGTATAAGTCATATTTAATATTATATAATACTTATAAATAACGATATTATACGAATATCATACGTAACAGAGATCAAAGGGATTTTATATTCAATTCCACATTAAAAATCTACCGTTGAGGATTATAATCAAAGCACTTATATTTTTATAAGCATCTACGAACGGGAACACATTTAAAAAAATATTACGAAATAAATAAAACAGACGCCATACATAAGCGTTTAAATTCTGAGTATTTTATTTTAAATTTTGTAACATTATATTTCGTTAAAAGGATGTAGGTAATATAATATTTTACACAATTGCAAAAACTCTTTGGTCATTGATGTCAATAAATAATAAAACAACGTGTAACAATATAGTGTGTTAAAGTTAGGTACATTATTCCGGGTACATTATACCCCCGAAATTTGTGTACGACCCTTAACTGTCACCTGGATCGAGCAGTAGGGGATGCTGGGGCAGCCGCACCGAGACCGCACCACTACCAGCAAGCATTACTTCTTGTTTTCTTACTGTGCTCTGTGTGGTTGGGTCAGGTCAGGTAATCAGTACACAACATTAAACACATCACTGAAATATTGGTGGGTATGCATGCGTGTTACCATGTAATACGCGCTAACGTCATACATTTTGTTTAAATATTTTGATTATTAAGGAGGACATATTCTTATTGTGAAGTTGTAATTATTCAGAAAATAGGTCTGGGATATTTTTTTTAACACAAATTAAATGTATTAATTAGAAAGATATTCATATAAAATCAATTCTATCGAAAAATATTATTTTTTCTTCCGGTTAGGCATAATCGGGTTATGTACGTTCCCCGTATTGGAAGAGATCCAGGTTCGAATCTCGGTAGCAACAACAATATTTTTCGATAAAATTGATTTTACATGTATAACTTTCTAATTAATACATTTAATTTGTATTAAAAATATTTTTAAGTTTAAATATTTGTTTGTGCTCATTGTTTAAAATTAATATTTTCGTAAATAAACTTATTAGGTACCGAATTAAATATTTTGAAACGAATTACCAGATACAAGGATAGCGTAGATAATATACAAGTTTGTACCAATTTTTATAGTCTAGGGTCCATATACTCTTACATAAAATTATATAGATAATAATTATTTATTTATTTCCATCAACGCCCTTGTGGGCTTTGACATAAATAATAATTATTTATTTTATTAAAAAACAAAATATAATTCAAGTACAAATATATTTTTCAATTTCAGGTATGCTCCCGCAACGAAATTCAACTTGTTACCAAGCATCCGCATTATTGGCGAGTTTACAGCATAGTTATTTCTTATTATTATTATTACTGCATTGTTATTTCTTCTTATTATTATTATTATTACAGCTTAGTTATTTCTATATGTACCTACAACACTTCATGTTGTCTCGTTTGAGTTGGTACTTTATAAGAAACCATCTGTGTTAATTCAGGGCAGTCCAACATTCAATAATAATAATGTGTTTATTCCAGCGTGATTGGATTGTTTATGCAAAACCCGTTTAGCTATAAAAATAATACATATAAAATACTAAATAATTCGTATTTTTGTTAAATGTCATATATCGTTCAGAGAAATTTGAGAAGTTTATTTATTTGGTCAGAATGATGTGCCCCGCCTACTATGAACTTCAAATATAACAAAGGAAGAAGACTGCAATGGTCAAGGCATTTAGAGATTGTAGATGAGGGGAAGACCGAGACATAGATGGACGAATAGTACATAGTCTGCTTGACTTTCACGCACCATTGAGATCATTGAGATAATTAAATGTTCTATTACAGGGGTAATGTCAGAACATATGTATTAGCTAACTCCGCAGTTCCCAGATTGCATTCTTTGAAGAATAAACTTGCTGAGATAATCGACATTTTTACTGTAAATTTAACTCTTTATACAACTATTTTTGATAATGAAAAAACATGCTAATATTATGTAATTATTTTCTTTGTATATTGCACTTCTGATGAAAATTTCTATTATTTTAGAAATTATGTTAATGCTTGAATAGGGCGTGTATAATAATGATAAATAAGTCAATAAAATGGGCCCACATGAATCCACACTGCCCACAGACTGGACGATGTCAAGGAATGCGTGGTGTTCTGTAGTGATTGCGGCCATGAACTTTTAAATCGCATGAAAAAGAAAAAGAAGCAGTAATTATTAAGTGTTATAGAAACCATGAGCATTGATTGGTTGAAATATGGATGTGGAGTTTTAGGAATTAATGCTCATAAATCTCGCCCTGTTTAACAAGAATGATGATTGACAACACTACACTGATATATTCATTATTTATTCAAACATTTTTGTTGTTATTTTTTATTGTTATTAAAAATACAAGCATGGACAAAAACAAAACAATAAAATATAAGTAATGGTTAATTTATTAATAACTACTGTGAAAACAAATTTAAACAATGACTATTTGCAAAAAGGATTTGGTCATTTATAATGTTTAATTTTCTATTAACACTTTTACGTATTTCTACATCACTTATCTAACCTTTGGTATTTGGATGTAAAATTTATTAACTCTTATTAATGTCAAAAGATTGATTTGTTTCCAAAATATGATTGGCGAATTCAGAATAGTTGTTGTTATTTCGATAACAGTTGACGTCATGTTGATTTATTAATAAATAGTCGTACAAAAAAGTATTTTCTTATTATTATGAATATAATATGTTGCCACAAAGTAATTTTACAATTATTACAGAGATAAATAAAATTATTTCAAAATATCCTTGTAACTGTAAAATAAGTTATTACAGTTTTGTTTTATTTATAAATATTAGGTAATATGAGTATCTGCAAAAGTCAGTAGTATTTTTTTTACATCTGAAATTTTATTGAATTTTCTTATTTCAGGAGACAGTGTATTTAAGGTTTTTGGAACAGCTATTCTTAGTGGTCTCTCACCGTAGTTTGGAAGGAGGATTCTCAGGAGAATTTTGGGAGCTGTCGAAGAAAATGGAGTGTGGGATAGGCGCCATAACCAGGAACTTTACGACCAGTGTGATGAGCCAAAAGTCACAAAACTCATAAAATTATGAAAGCATCGATGACTAGTCCTTGTAGAGCACATACATAATAGGTGCTCAACCCTCTAAATAGGTAAAATAAAGAATAGGTAAACCCAAAATGAGATGGTTGGACAATATTAATAAAGAAATTCATTTTTGGTATAAGAAATTGGCGGAAAGTATTCTTGTCCAGCGACCAGCAGAGATATTTCTTCAGTAGGCCAGGACATGTGATTATGGTAATTATTGTTTTTTATAGAATAATTAAAAATTCCAAAAATTTTTATTAAAATGACGGTTATATTTTTTATTTCGCATATTATCTACATTGATTAATATTGCGATTATGCAGATGGTTTATTTGTACTCTGTAATGTGAGTTACTAAGGTTATTATTTTATACAAATTTGCTTTAATGAATGAAAACAACGCATGCTGTAGACTGCTTATGTAAAACAGTCGCTGATTATTGTATGTATTTATTACAGCATTAATAATAACGAACCATTGCACGTTTCAAAATGCCACACCAAAATAATTGTTATGATTTTTCAAACCGGATAATATATTTTTAGTTTAGTCACACTATATCACTCTGCAAGTATGTTACTTATTCGCTTATAACACACGTGTGTTACTTTCTTGAGATGTTGAAATATACTTTTTTTTAAATATACATAGAAAAATAAAGTAAAACTACAATGTTTCGTCACACACCGATGATCTTAAATAGAAAGTATGATTAAACTTTTGAGAACTTTGTATTAGTATATATTAAATTAGGTAGATTTCGATAGAAATACATACAACCGATGGCGATGATTTGACGGAAGTGATAATGGCATTAGAATTAAAGTAAAATTGTGAAATATCTCAATTATCAAGTAAACCGAACCAATTATAGATAATTCTATTTAAAGCCTTGATAATTAACGAATCTAGATATATTAAAAAAGAGTTGCGTTCTATCCCCTCTATCTCCAGTGAAACAATGTAGTTAAAGCAGTCACGCGTCCCATCAGCGACATCAGCACTGCTACTAAAAATGGATTCTGCAATGGGCTCCAAAACATCGGCCACAGAGGTCGATTACACACGGCAGAATAGCTCAAAAACAGAACAGCGTAATTGTAAGTAAATAAGTAAAAAAAAAACATCAAAAGAAAGAATTAAATTTAATTAAAAGACAAGCTATAAGAATTTATATTTAAATTGCCATGAGAATATTTGAAAACTTCAATTTAACTGACATTGCATCAACTATGTCCCGTCACACGTGGCGGCGGACGAAGAACGGAACGATCTGACCCACATTTTCAGAAAAGGTATCTTTTATTACAGACTCAGTAGTAAGGCGTTATTGTTTTTTGATGTTTTAGGAATTTAGTAAATCGTTTGAAGATGGGGTAGGATGAGATACTTAACCTTGGACACACATTTACACCTCTGCTTCCTAAAACATACAAATTATTTGCTCGCTATATATTACATTATTTGTAAATTTGTGCAGTGGACTCTCGATTATCCTTGGTGATTGGGAAAGAATTATCCTGGAAAAAAGTAATTTTAATAATAAAAATAGTGGTAATTGTAACAAAAATGTCATTAATATTCAAACACCTTATATTAAGTTCCCTCTCCTACACTTATTGACTACGCCCTTACACTGACCTAACTCAACCCCCCTCTTCCTACTTACTCCTCAAACCTAAGTAAAACGTAGTATTTTAGTCTTAAGTTTAGTATTAGTAACATTACTGAAAATGATGCGTCAGCATTGCAAACGTTACAATAAACAACAAATTGGTGAAAGTAAACAGTGCTTTTATTTTTAATATAATTTAAGATTTAACTGTTCGAAGTTTACTTTCTAGTATACTGTTTCTGTTTTCTCCAATAATTATAAATTATCTTCAGTTTTGTTAAAAATTGTGTGCGCGCTATATTTTTTAGTGTGCGTTGTGATACCAAGTCGTGTGCGCGCGCATACCTTAGAGGGAACATTGGTTACCGATCGTCATTACATTCGAACACAATAACTGTTTAAATAATGGTTTCAGTATCGATTTAACCATCACTAAATTCGACCTGTATAGTATCAAACATTTAAAAGTAGTTGAGGGGGCTCGGCGATCGCACAAATAAGAAGAGAAGAGGATGGTTTTACCTTAAAGAGATGCTCTGAGTAGAAACGACCGCGTTTTTGTATTTATTCCAATCGTCTTTTTTTCTATAAAACCTTTCACATTTCCCCGAATCGGGATGGCAGAAAAAATGCGAGGGCGTATTGTGAACCCGCACGAGGTGTCTTCGAAATTTAGGCCGCCGAGCGGGACGGGACTACGTCACCTTGACATTAGCAGGGGCGCAAACGGGACGGCAATAGGTCGAAGCCATAACAACCGGTCCCATGGCAAACATGCCGGCCTTGTCTAAATATATCCCCGAGGCACGCGCCGGAGGGAGACGACTCGATAAATCACACTAAATGGGTTTTTTGAAAGTGTAAGGAGGCCAGCCACACAATGGCCCGGCAACTAATGCAAATATGTACAACCTCCAATGTTTTGTGTTTGACTCCTCGGGATGGAGAATTATTCACCATTTTGCTAAAAACATTTTTTCATCTTTCAATTTCTTCTTAATTCCGTGTAACATCACTGATACAAGGAATTCCTTGTAACATCACTAATTATCCGTAATATCATATATATGTACATGCCGAACCTACACAAATACAAGATAGAACGTCACGATTGTTTTAATATACAGGAATAAATCTCAGTTATAGCTTTCAATCTAGCAAAATTTTCTTTACCTTATTACCGAGTGACGTCATAAACACTTATTTATTAACACACGCACACATACACACATTTCGTTTCCTACAGAGATAGGCAGAGCGGATAAAACGGCACATATTTCTGTACTGGCATACCATCTTGCCAAGTTCACTTTCATACACCTTGTCAAGCTCGTTCATGGATTGCTGAAGCTCCTAACATGACCACCTTCTGATATCGGGATTACAGTGTCGTAACTAGGCAAGTACTACAGATGCTTTTTTTTAAATAGAGATGCGTACACGGAATACATGCCACATCAATATTCTTACTATTTTCAAACTAAGCTAATTGGTTGTACTATGAAAATAGAACTAACTTGCTGATGTCTTGGAACGAGGTGCGAACCTCCGACCACTAGAACACTAGGCCAACTTCTTAACAAGAGACAAAAGGAGTAAAATATCTTACATGATATACATATAATATTAATAATAATTTTCTTTGTATATATTTGTATAACAGACCTAGTCTACACTATTTTACGGGTGGATACCTGATTAAATTATGAGTCGAAAATGTTCAACCATAAAATATTGTGGACTAGACTCTGTATAAGCCAAATGTTTTTCTATCGTTCTATGTTTTCATTCTCGTCTTTGTATTATTAGTTTGTACGTACATATCATTTAAAATGTTTTATTTATACAAACACATACGAGTAAATAAAGGACTTAATCATTCCAGAATTCTCTTATATAATTGTAGATGTTACCAAGAAAAAAAAAAGTTTCTAATGTAAAGAATTTCTGGCTTTAGGGCCTGCCATAGAAAATGCCCAACGAACTTGGTATTAAAATGGCGCTATATTATAATATTCTCTTGTACTCGAAATGTTGTTAAACATATTTTATAAAACTGTAAGTAACCTTTGTTTGTTTACTTAAAATAGAGTAATTGTTTATGTTTATTATAAAGAAAAGAATCGTTCCGTAGTATTTTAGCGGTCTTCAGTGTGGATGTTCCTAATGTAGATGTATTGATGTATCAGAGGGCATAGGTGCGAAGGGGACCCTCCTCAAACTTTGGGTGCCTACCCTTCATTGTTCGATGTGCATGTACGTGTGTCACGTGAATGCGTAACTGAGATGAGTGTAACAGATAGTAAGCATTACGTTAATGCACCGAATTTATTAGAGCTGAGTTACAATAGTTGAGACTTAATTATAGATACGCAAACAATGCGGAGTGTATCGCGGAGCTGCTGATGACGCAAGAGCCAAGAAGCTAATGAATTAGGTGACATGCGCAAACTCACGTTGGGATTTGCGCGAATCTTTTCACATGCACTCGTGCTGCTAAGTGCATTCAGCGTGTGACGAAAGGCATCACCATAGATCATCTTAATAGTTATAAAAATTCCAATAATGTTTTACAATTACAAGAATTCTGTGAATTGTCCAGCCCTCGCTAGTCCGCAGCCCGCGTTCAGTGTAAAATACACCACTCGGAATAAATCTCCGTTGAGGAGGGAAAACAAATCACAGACTAAACAAACACGTTTAAGTGAATGTATATTTCCCGGGATGTTCCCGTTCCCTATTCCCCGTTGGATTATAAAAGGGAATAAATTGGATTGTACAAGATAGATTTTAAGTAAGCTTCTGAAGTTTACACAAGTTGTGGAGACAGCCATTTGCGCCGAAGGTTCGAGTCGCGGGACGCCTCGCGTCTCGGATACAGCCTGAACTCTGAATACATTATATTATTAAGAGAACACGGTATATTATAATATTAGAGGCGCGGAATAATTTCACATGTAACACATTTTTACGTTCCCACGCGAGGTATGATAACGATATAACTATAATGTTACCCCTGTGAAAACATTTGTTTTTGATCATAAAAAGGCCGCAGTACCTACCCGACTGATATTTTCTAAAGGGAGGAGATCAATTTAGAGTAAATTTAAAAATATATTTTCACCAATTCTATGGTAAACTACTTCATTCAATTTTATGATAAAACAAATTAAAAACCTAATGTTGGATGATTATCCAGGGAGAGAAAGAGAGGGAGAAATAGATCAGAAGCATTTGGATGAGGTGCTGTAAAAAGAAGGAAAAAATAACCTAAACCGAGAAAATTATAATTAAGGATACAAGGAAAAAAGATTTATAATAAACACCATCGAAAATCGAAAAAACTAATTAATATAACTCGATCTTAAACACAACGCATACCTTAAAAATGAGGGTAGATAGAGTGAAAGGTTTAAGCAAAAATACATCCACCAAATAATGATTAAGGTTGTGGATATCTAACGTCTTCATACTCATTATCACCACCGATGGTCCCTGAACAAGCGTTTTGATGATTATGATGAACTCAAAGATGGAGCGCAGACATGGTTTACAAAAGTTATTGCCTCATTATGACAAGTGTCTTAGTAATGGTGGCGATTATATTGAGAAGTAGTTTAAGGTATATAGTGTCCGAAGAAAGTTGTAAAATTAATGTTGCGCTTAAAAACGCGCCTCGTACATGACATATATTTTCTTTCACATCAATATTGACGTATAGTAGCCTCAATCAGGTGAGACACCACAAGTCTCGGTCCAAGGTTGATCTCACAACTGACTCAGGGTCTCTCCAATCAGATGCAATGCATTCATCCAGCCTGGTGGTACTTTTCCTTCCTTCCCTTCTTCGTTCTAATGTTATACCCAGGATAAATTCCTTTTCTATGCTGCTATATTGATATCAAAACGTGGTCGAAAAATTGGAAGGATATTTTATGTATAGTTCCTTGCATCGATTGTTCCGGTTGCAAAGGACGGTGTCTTCTTGTACTTCTTGTGTGCGAGAAATCAGGTAGTCAAGATAGCTCGATGAAGCAATAATACAGTTTATTACAAGTCTGATAATTATAAGTACAATATATATGACGTGTTCTGATCTACGATTCCGACACGCGACGCTCTTTTATCCCTTCCACACTGCTATTCTTGCCAACATGCGCGCGTCATACATTCACTACATCGTGATACATTACATTTAATTTACTACCGTAGACGAAACTTGCCATGGTTGAATTTGATGCAGAATTGAGGCTATCGTAACTTATACTGTCCACTGGGATACGTAATATCCTTATTATTATTTCATTTATTTTTATCACATTTTATGATAACACTTTTACATTTTATTGAAACTGGACATGATGCACAATTTTTTTTATTATTTATTAGGTTAATAATTTATTTTTAAAAAAACATGTTTTTTGAATAAGGAAAAAATAATAATTTGTACACACATTACTTAATAAGAATTGTTTTTGATGTCAGGTATTTTTAATTTCATGTGATATTTGTTTGTTTGCCAAATAAAATAAAATAAATTTAAAAAATATTTTGTATGTATTTATTGCTCTGTTATTATGATTCAATAAAACCTAAAACACGACAAATGTCGTTATTTAATAAACCATCGGCTAAAAAAGAACTAAAAATGTTAATATATTTTAGCTAAAGACACAAAATATAAACATTTCATTAAAATGACCTAACATTTTAAATATTTCCAGTCACATCATTTCATGTTCATCAGAGCATTGTTTACAACATTTCTGAAGTAGTTAATTAGTCTAAATTTCATGTTTTACTACCTTTAAGTAAACACAATAAATATTTGTCGGTTTAAATGGAAAATGCCTGATGCTTTGCAAAATGCTGTGCGTTGTTCGTCGATTTGTTTGGTGGAGCAACCTACCACCTTCACCAAGAGTAGGTATCTACTTGTACGTTAATAGCATCACGCCAAATTTCCATAAACAATGATGGTGGTATATATGTGTCCACCATCTAATTTATTTAATTAAATTCAGTCTAGGATAGATAAAATAGCTGGTCGCTAACTGATTAGGAAAGTACTTGAATTACGACAGCTTTAGAATAATTTAACCTGGGCCCTGAAAGTATGAGAGAGAACACGGATTGATGTCTTTGAGATGTGTGCTGGAGGTACATATTTCGTATAGCATTCACGGCGAGATACCCAAAAGTCTCCATTCTGCACAAGCTGAACATCAAGAAACATTAAGCTGAATCTCAACCATTTGCCTTAGACGAATCCTTAAATTTTTCGACATGTCAACAAGGCGTTCGGTGAAGGGTCTGATAGCCAGGGAACAATACGATTATGCTTTGAAAAACTTCATGAATCTCAAAAATGAGCCTCGAAGAAGACGAAGAAGATGAGTTAAAGACAATAGTGGAAGCTTATCCACATACGACAACTCGAGTGCTCACATGTAATTTAGAAGTTAGCGTTATGACTATTTCCCGCCACCTCACTGTGATAGAAAAAGTTAAAAAGTTACACAAGTGTGTACCACACAAATTAACTGAAAGGCAGAAACTTAGATGTTTAGAGGTGTTTTTAGAGAAATTGCTTACAGGGTCAGTTTTTTAATCTTTTTTTAAACCCAGCGAATCAATTACAACTAGTTCACATCAATGAATGAATTAATTAAATAAATTAATATTATGAACAAAAAATAGAATAAGAAAAAATAATGTATATTAGCCAACAAATATGGATCAATTATACTTCATTTTAACGCTCGACCGCATATATCACAAACCAATATTAATAAATTAAATTCTTTAAGTTTCGAAATTGTTTCGCATCCTTCGTGATCACTCAATTCCTCACCGACATATTTTTACCTATTCCGCTACTTGGAATTATTTTTAAGAAATAAAACGTTTCGAATCCAAGCGGAAATTATTAGGAGGTTCGAAGAATTTATAAAGTCCAAAAATGAAGATGTATTAAAAAATCGTATTTTTAGCAAAGTTTCTCATTAGGAGAATACCATAGAAGCGGATGGAGCATATTAATAGCTGAATAATATTTTTTTTTAATATTGAAAATATCGCATTTTTATTTTAACTTACAAACTCTGCAATTTCATATAGTACAATCTAATGCAAATTAAATTAATCAATTAAATAGATTTTTCATAATAACAATCAGAAAAATATGCATAAAAATTATAAATATCCCGGTAACAACCGAAGATATTTTAGATAAATTGATATTTTCTATACGTTTTTCTAATTAATTTGTAATAAAAATACCGCAGAACCATGTTCTGAAATTTCATCTTAATTTTATAATAAAATAATGAAATTGGAATTTAATTTAACAATAAAAATGTGTTTTCATTAATAATTCTAAATATTGATATTTGTGATTGTCTACTATTCCTGAAAAAATTTAAACAGACGACCCAAAAGTTACGGACATGTGATGCGAAGGGAGAAATATCACATGATTTATAAAATAAACAATGCAAAAAACAAATTTAGACCCTTTGACTGGAGACAATGCAACAAGATGCATCGTTTCTATCAATAATACCATTGCAACGCACAGCTTGTTTTTTTTTTCCAAAACATAACAAGGAATTTGTAAAATAAATTATTTTAGCAAACCGTAGGATTTATTGAAAATGTATAAACATATTTATGTTAAATTTCATAAATTACTAAAATATAAAAGATTTAATTCTAAGCATCTTATCTTATGTAAGTAATATAATGTTGTAGAAAATAAAGTTTATAAAAATTATTATAAAAATCCCCACTAGTTTGGATGAACAGTTGACAATCGGATAACAGATGAAAGATTTTTGAGAAAATTAACAAATATGTTTAAAGAAAATACTGTTTCATAAATTCAGGTCGGTGGAAACATACTAAATAAATGTGTGTAAATTAAATGTAGAAATTTTTCATTTGATTGATAATGACACACACATCTCTTCACACTATTGAAAAATGGTACTGGTACACGAAAGATTTGAAACAAAATATTGTTGAGATGAACAAACATAAAAGAATGTCACATTTATTTTATTTCGTTCCTTTATAACTATTTGTACTTTCGAATGTATTTAATAGAAACGCATTGTTCATTTGATATAAATATGAAGATTGTAATACAATGTATTAAGGAATCGATATTAAGAATTTATAGGAGTCAACTATTGTGCATGTATCAACATAAATCAATTAAAACATAAACTCCAGTTTGTTAATTATTTCAGCTCGGCACCGACTTTCTGCAAATTGAATATTCTTTGAGGTCACACGTTTGAGGTTTTATTCCGTGACACTTGTTCGCGCACCGCAACAGGAAATTAATATGTGTAGTAGTTGCTTGTGCTTGTGCTTGTGCCCTTCCGCCAAGTCAGGCTGTTATTAATTATCCTGGGGGGATGATTTATTCAATTGTACGCAATCGTTTTTTTTTTAATTTTTGTAAAGCGCAGAGGGGTTGGGCTGAGAAACATAAACGATTAAATTGAATACGATACATTTTTTTAATTTAAAAAAAAAATTGTACACTTATTCTTTGTAAGTTTGGTTTAATTTGATATAATTTTAAAATTAGACTAATGTATAGACACCGTATCTCTTAAATTTTAATTGAACGATTTCTTCTTAAAACAAAAATTAACAATTTCACATAGTAAGTAAAGTCAAATTATGAAGATAGTATTTTTTTTAATGAATGATTTAATGTTCGCAGTCAGTATAGATGATTATTTGTAGTTTATTTATTTTTATAGATTTTTTTCACTTTGTTCAGAAGACATAATACACAAGAATGCTGTTGAGATCTAATTGAAACTGATAAGTTTCAAAGTGCTTAAAATGATCATTTAATATTTTATATAAGAGAGGCATATTCATCTTATTAACTAGTCAAGTTATACATCTCATTTAGCTATAGATGATAATAAATTATTATTTAATAATAAATGTTAGTAACTGAAATATAATTCTCGGGATTGTCTTTAAATATGGCCCATCCCCAGATATCTGCCTGGGAAATCTTTGTTTACTCGTAATACGTCAATCGACGTTGGATGATTGATCTTATGTACGGTGAAACTGTGTTTGATAATAATTATTATTTCGGGCGGAAAAACACTAACAACATTCTCATTAAGTACATTATTGAATATACATACAAACGTAAAACAACCCGTAAATATTGACGGTAAATAAACTTTTTTTTTAATACACCTGCAATATAACTTACATTATTTGACGCGACAACCGCAAATATTCGCGAGATAGAATCAACACGAGATCTTGTTTGTTTTATGTTTCTATACGATTCAATATTATATGTTTGTGATACTATGCGACACAGACAAACGAAGAAATGAAATTTTATACATTTGTATTTAATGTTTTCCCTAAGATAATTTTTAATTTTAATTATATTGAATTTTTAGCTACAGTAATATTTCTTAATATTTATTATACTCACAATTCATGCAGTTCTTTTATTTTATCGTTCTAACAACAATTACTATTTTTATTGCATTTTTTGTACCTCAAAAATATGCATCGTTTTATGTATTTTTAAAGTCAATTGTTTCACGTACAGTATCAATCGTTATCCGCGTTATACTGCGATTGCTAATTTATTTCAAATAATATTTAAATAAAATAAATTTGGCTATGTTTTTAATATGGATATAGCTGAAATCGTATTGGCCGGAGAAAACCGGAAGGAGTGGAAAGAATGTTACCAGCTACGTTATCATCATCAGTAGGTATACGTTATCATCTGTAAGAAAATTTATTACCAGAACTAATAAATGGAAGTGAAAAACTCGTCATTTTACTAGTGTAAAATTTCCAACGTAATCAATAAACAAAATGAGAAAATTGAAAGAAATTTCATCCAGAACGCGCGAATTTGGTACACACCCTTCCCGTTAGGTTAGGTTTGATATTTTTTATTGACCAAAGATATATTTAAATAAATAATAAATATTTCATAGAGACGAAGCTTTTTTTTATTATATTTAATGGAAAATTTATAGAAGTATGGGTAATTACAGGGCTTCCGACCTGTCTTCGGCTGTCTTAAGTGATCACTTTATATAAATATAACGTTCACCATTCTCACCCATCAATCTTCATATCAATCAAAATTTTGAAAGTTGTATAAATGTTAATATGTGGACTCACTTCGAGTACCACTACACTATCGCTATCTATGAACTAAATTTAATAATTCATTTCCACAATCATAATATTATTTTTTTGAATTATTAAAAGTAATATTTTTTATCTGTAAAATGTTTTTAACACATTATACTAGAATAAACCTGAAAAATCACTATTTTTCTATTTTATACATTTTCTTATTTTGACCAATATATTTTTAGCAACATTTTAAAATTTCCAAGAACACACAATTACTTTTCACCTACAACGTAAAAGGTCGTAAGCCCTGTAAGTATCCATACTTCTATATATTTTCCATTAAATATAATAAAAAATAGCTTCATCTCTATGAGATATCTATTATTTGTTTAATAACAGTGCATTTGTAGATGAAAATCCAGTAATTATGTATTCTTGGACATATTCAAATGTTGGTAAAATTCATTTTTATTATTGTAATGCACAAAAAATTCGTTTTATGGAACAAAGCATTTATTTTATGCTCTTAAAATAATTCCCTGTTAAATCGTACCTTATATTGTCAAATTAACTCGTTAGTTTCATAGTAAATTTATAAAAAATACGTCTTTATATGCACCCTGACAATTTTTTCGTATTAACGTATTTCTATAAAAAAATTAAACGTAGCTTGTAACGTTTGGCGACATCTTCCCCGACCGCCCCGTCGATAACTAGCAAGCACAATGGTAGATAGCCTCGTGGCAGGGCGTAGCGAAACAACAATAGCTCCTCTATGTGACTATTGTTGACGGTGATATCTACTTATTGCGCCCCCGTCTCGTTCCTTTTGCAGGTGGCGACATCTGACGCTGCCAGGTCGCTAATTCCGCAAAGCGCAGCAAACGTCACACGGACGCGCTATTTCGAAACTCTTTCACATTTCTCAACAATGGTCGGAAATATTTTCTAAACGATAATGATGGCAATTCTTAACTAGCAAATCATGGACCAATGTTGTTTTGCTACCTCTTTATTTTTAACTGACATTTTGATGAAATTCTTACACAACTAAATATAGAAATAACGATGCGTCATGATGTAATTACGCTATCCGTTTCTATATTCTATTCTGGAGCGTGTGACGCGTAATTGTCTCGAGCTTTATAGAATTGTATATATATAAACTAACTAAAATTACTCAAACATGTATATTTTTAAATAGTCATTTCAAATCACATTAATATTCTTAACTAATCTAAGACCTCATATAATATCAAAGTAAAACCATGTTGCTCTCTTGGGGCACGGATTGAAAACTTGTTTAGTGTATTTTAATTTATTTACACAGAAAATATGAGTATGAGTATGTGAGTACACAAAAAAGAATGAAAGCAATATTTTAACAAATTTTATTCTTCGTTTGTGTGAGTGTAAATAAAAACAAGTTAAAATAAGTTTACACGTGCTTAAGTAATGTATGACAGTGGAGATATGTGAAGGCGCTCGCGGGGTATGAAGGTATGTGATTATTTGCATATGATATAGTCTTTACAGTATTTTAAAAATGATTAAAAATGTTTTTCCAAGCATACTCTGTGTGATTTTTCTTTAGGGATATATACTCGTAATTCAAATGTGCAAAACATATATTTGGAAAATACTTTGAGAAGGACTTTTATATTTAAAAAAATACTCTCATTAAGCCTACTTAATAATTATTACTTATGTATTTGAGATAAATATCAGCAAATTTAATTAACTTTTTTGATGAATCAAAAATTCGCTTTTACGGATATATTTTATTTCATCTTTTAAATGAATTCAGATACACTGATATACTTATTATTCATATGGCAAATTTTTCGTAAAAAAGCACATAATATATTTTAAATTGGTTAAAGAGACCCGGCATTTCCCGGGAAATTTTTGTTTCTTTTGACTCGAGAATTTTTCAGTTTGGTAGACGTAAAAGTAAACGATAATAGTTTGTTAAGAGTAGCAAAGAAAAGTAGGGGATTCGATCCAAGTTCTAGAAAGCCTAGTTATCATAGCAGATACAGTGCCCGCGCAAGACTTTCTGCCGCCACAGGCAAGTTTGTTTTTTCTTCCACCTAAGTGAAGATGATGTTTTCTTTTTTTGTAAAACCATCTCCATAAATTAGGCACCCCTTAAAATAGCATTTTAAAACTTGCCCAAGGGCGGCTTTTTACCAAAAAACATTCTGGACACTAGTGTTGACTACAAATTACCGCTTTATTAGGAAATAACTATAATGTTATTTATTGGATTTGCTTTCTTGGATTGTTTAACCCTGGATTATTTTTATTTATTTACGTTCAACTGCGTTGTCTAGCCGTTTTCGAACTTCGCGCGAAGAGCCGACCTATAGACAAGACAATTAGAAATCTATGGTTCATCTCTCTTACAGCAAGACTATGCTCAACCCATCAGAGAATTACTCTCTTCTCTCTTTATATTGCGGAGCCGGCTGAGCATTAATCCCATTCATTATACCTGCGGTCTCGACTACATCATGCGTAAGGCGCCACCTACTTCGAAGCCACACTCTCGTGTAGCTTACACAAAACAAGTACGCCGTGCTCAGCAGAGATAATACTATTCGCGTATCTAAAGTAGCATCAGAGAGACCAAACGTAACTGTATTAAGTATACAATATCTAATATGAAATTTAACTAAGTATTTTCTTCAATATATACCGCACATAAAAAATATAATCATTGGTTAGAACGAAAGTATCAATCCTAAATTATCTACAGTGATAATAGAGCTCCTCATTATGTGAACATTTAATGGTGACTGCACCGGTAAGAGCAATACAACTCTCTCGTACTAAATACTTATACAACTTTTAGCGGTGACAAGTGATATCATCCTCGACACATTTATTATATAAATTACACATTCACATGCAAACAACTTTTTATCATGCACACCAATCTACGATAATATCTTAACTTGAGAGCCCCAATTATAAATTCAAATACCAAGATCACAGAATAACATTACTAAGATATTCTAGTAATCGAAGCAACTACTAACGATAAACGTACCCGCACATCGGAACAATAAAAACATAAAATTTTACACAAACGAATATTTAAAATATTAACTACAAAAAATAAAAAAATGAGAACACGTGTTTATAAATAGCGACCTGAATAACAACGAATTATTGTATCGAAATTTTATTATTTCTAATGCCGGGTAGTATATGAGTTGTCGGCGAGTTAATATAGTTAGACAATGGCGTTATGTCTTCGTAAAAAAAACAGACCAATGCCGCATTTAGATCTACAAATGACACTGAGAATGTAGCCGAATAAAACTCGGACATAATTGAGTAACACATATCTAATAGTGTACAATCTTAAGCATGATTAGAATCTATGTAATAGTCAACAATAGTCATTTCTATTACACTCATCTCAAAATATAAAAGAAAACGGCAACACATCGAGATTACGAGGGATCACTGTTCACACAATTAAGAAAGAGAAAACGAGCTAATAAACATCTATAACTACCGAGAAATCTTTCGTACTAAATTTTAAAAAAAAAAAACACACAATTCATCGAAAAGAAAAACAGCATCTTCCGACAATAGACAATCTCATTCAATCTTTTAATTTGAAAGAGGATCTTTTAAAAGTCAAAGGTAACAACAGTTCGCTGAAAATTCTATCAGCGAGCTATAGGCGAGAGAGGACAGAAACAACATTTAGAGTCTTTTTTCCTTGTCATACAGTAGAAGATACAACAACAACATTGTAAAATACATTTTAAAAAGTTGGTAAGTGTTGGAGTATTTTTTTTCGCCAGACTTCAGATAAGTTTCTTAACATCAAAATAAAACTATGAGAGATTTTATCGCTAAAATATATTAAAAATTCACAATGAGTAAGCCAGTGTTATATTTTTATCCAGAAAATATGTAAAATTTTAATTTCAACTGAATTTGTACTGAAAATAAAATTGTAACTGAGAAATGTAAAAGCTCTTAACGTAGGTTATCTCAACCGGTGAACCAGCACGATAATTTGATTTAGACAAGTGCGTGCTTTAGAAAAATATTATTTGCGTATGTAGTAAAAAAACGAATCTACTCCAACGATCTTACACTTTAACTACACTAGCGCGATGAGAAACCTCGCACACACAATCTTGATGACGAGAGATAAGAACGAGCTCTCAATGCTTATACACCATATCACTCTCTCCGCTATAGAGAAATAATTTCGTTATTCGCACAATATAACATAGTAAATTTAGAATGCCCATACGAGAATGTGATAGAGTGTAAGCTTCAATTGTGTCGAAACCTAGGATCGTCTGGAAGTGTGAAGTAGAGGAAGCGATAGGGAATGGGTAGATAGTGGTGTGAATCTGTTGTAATGCCCATGAGGAACATCACGCAGTCAATATAAAGAAGTGAAGAGGGCAAACGGGAAGACAAAGAAATAACATTTCAAACTATAACGCGTATTTTCTTTCATTATCTGCCAAACATAGTTTCTATTGTTATATTATATTAACGAACACCATTCATATAAGAGACTTGTATATGTTGTCACCGGTGAACAAATATCACCAACACTATGGAATGCCTATGAATAGCATCTCTGTGAGATTTTAAATTTCTAAATCGCGCGGTAGCAGTGCGTGATTGCGGCATAGAAAAATCACCGCGCGGCCAATCGGAAAAGCGTATGAGCGGGTACTCCACTAAAAGAGGCGCGGCAAATGCAGTGAATCTGTGGGGGACACAAACTTGAGATGGCACGGACGAGGTGGTGTGGCCAGCATCGCTCGCGGACTTCGGCGGCGTAAAGCGTTTTCTTATTTCTCGACGATATGTTCTGCAATATCTTACATCTTATAAATATAGAGGAGAGAATACGAAGACTCATTAGACGCATCAGGTATGATTATTTATCATCGAGCCAGGCAGGTGGCTTGATTATCAATAGGGAGGGTGTCACATATCCCATCTAAATAGAGAGCGATCAACTCTATAGGTTCCAGCAATTTTAATGGAAAGCAAACATGAGTTTTTCTTTAAGTTAATTTGGCCCTGAATGAGTCAGCTGTACCCTGGTTCATGGATGTCGCACAGAATCAGTCTTCACAATATCACCCGGACGAATGATGGAAAAATATAATGATGCAAAAATCTAGGTCACGCCTGTCACGCACATCTACTTATTAAACTCTCTATTTTGAACATTGAATATTCTGATAAAGAATTGTTTCTTAGCGAGCTAAGAATTTTAGATTTTCCATGAAATTATAGCAGTTCACACTATCTACTGCCTGAGTAGAATATTATAAACGTGAGATTGTCCCTTTTTCTTGGCAGAGACCTAACAAGACGGTAACGAACAGCGTTATCTAATTACATTCCGTGCTTCTCCTACGCACGGCATTCTCCCAGCAGAGGCGTCTCTGCAAATATATCACGCCCATCGAGCCGGTCGGTCAAACAATCTAAAACAAACAACCCGCTAATAAGAACAACTACATTGGATCATGAAAGACAGCAAAAAATAAAATGGGTAAGTTTATTTTTATATAAGCTAGGTAATTGTCTGTTTGAGTTGTTGAGCACGGAAACCTTAGACGTCAGCGTGATGAAGGTGCATTAATATAAACAACCGAGGCACGCCATGACTAGTTAGACTCGAGATGGTGCGATGTTTTCTTCGTGGCTTTCGATCCGTCAGCAGCTAGAAAGCACTTGTAATAATGTGGGTAATTTTAATTAGTGTTGAAATGATATCAATATATATGCAATAAAGAAATAATAGTTCGTAGTATCCTTACAGTGGGTAAATAATATTTAGGTTTTGGGTAAGAATTATAAAATTAAAATCATAATCTATATTATAAAAATATCTTACATTAAAATTTAGATATGGTTATTGAATACACAAAGTACAGAAAAACAATTATTATTAATAATATCTTATATAAATAACTATAACTTCTTAATACAGATTATATATAATATTAAAAAAAAATCATTCTCTGTAATTTTTTAAAAAATAAAAAAAACAACAGTAAATAAATATAAAGTTTAGTTTTAAATCACTTTTATGACACGTATACTAACGTCAACTAGTTTCAAAGTTGCTGACCCAATCTATAATATGAGTCCTGAAGAAAGAAGGGTCCAATCTGAATACTAGGTATAACCTTTAGAGCGTAAATTAAATCCTACCTAATATTATCCTAAGAAATAATTGTGAGACTCCAACTAGAAACCTAGTTCCCACTTTAGAAGATTGTCCAACCTATATTTGATCCGAATAAATTGTGCTCAACGTGAAAAAACTACGCGCCTGGACCTTGGAGTCTAATAATTGATCTCCTATCCAATTATAGTCCTGAAGAAAGTTGGGCTCCCAACTGAAACTAAGTTGACTTCCTATAGTGCATAAAAAAATGGATTTAAAAAACTAAAGTCTATATTTATTCTTTAAATTATAATCTCATAAGCCATACAGATGTGTTTGAGCTTTCTTTTGCGATAATACAAAAAAACAATAGATATAACATATTTGAGTTTATCTTAATATATAAACAATTTTTAAAAACAGAAAATTCGTACTGCATTTGGGTCTCAAAGGTCACTCTTCATCTCTCTGGAGTGAGTCGCCTCAGACACACAGGCCCGGGAAAGACCTTCTCATTCTTAACAGAGCGTCTTGTGCGAGCAGTGGAGGCTGCGACTGATTCTTCTGTACGATATTCACTTTCGTGTTTACCAGAAGAACATACCGCTTCTAGTATGGAGGAGTAGGAGAACAAGTATGGAGACGCAGCAGGTGGGTAAGGAAGGAAAGAGATGAACCTAAGACCGGACATGGGCGTATTCGAAGCGGCAGGACCGAGGTACTATGAAAGTACACAAGCGAGCGGTGCGGGATTCTTTTTCTCTTACCCCCCTACCCACTACCTCCAGCTCTTGAGAGCCAACAAGCCAATGGGTGCTTGTTTTTTCAGCTAGAGGTCGGGTGAGCGGCTTATAAATCAATTACGTCTATTATATAATATACTAAAAAGACAAATATTTGCATAAATATAAGAATAATTTACTTGACCCTACGTCCTTAAGATGGAGCAGTGAGAGTGTGTTAAAGAACACAGAAGAATGAGCGGAGGCGGTTCTTTTAAACACAGAAGACAAAGCTCTCATATTTTATTTTTTTATGCAGAATATTTATACACTAACCTTGTATTAGCCACAGCCGGAACACTTGCATGAGTATAAATGGGGTTCCGTAATACCCAAAACTTTCTACAACGACACTTAACATGATAACCTTATTTGAGACTATGGCGGCAAGTAAACTCGCGACGAGGAACAGAAGTCTCGAAATCAGTTTTAACGCAATTGTCCACGAGATATCATAGAGTCTACAAAATCAACTGAATGCCACCATCGCGCGAACTGTTTGCCATGTTCGAATGATCTCAACAAGAAACCCGATTCTGTTTTAACTCAGGATAACCTCATTTATAATGTGAAAACAATTCTGTATATATCTATCATACTAGATGAAGTTATACGAGCGTCATGCGGTGCGTGATTACTACGAAGACGACGCTGGACTTAAGTGCTGAATTTCAGTTAGATAGAGTAGCATCGAGGAACCCATACGTATCCACAGATACGACCAAACATAGTAGAACACATATACAATACATTATTTAACACACATTAGCGAGTCTTGAAAAAACTAGTAAAAGATCTAACTATCTTTTTTTTTTCTAAATAAACAACACAAATTAACCTGATTCGAGAGTAGCTTGTGTATACACGCTTTTTGCAGACCTTTCGAATCAACATCGGGTTTCGTACTTATATTCTGAGAGGCGCGAGATTACACAACGCGCAGTATATGTATCTCAACATAATTAAGATGTCTGCGTATTTCTTCTATAATCTAAGTCTATTACTAAACAACAACCATCACCAATAGACCAATATTCTCGAAGCACACACGACCATAAAAGCTCAGTCTCTCATGAAGCCACACACTCTCATAGCCATAAGCTTAAATTGCGCCCCTGAATAAAGAAAAAGAAAACCGTTATAGTAGACATTCGAGTACAATCTTTCTATCAAAAGTGTATATCACGTTACCATTAGACATCAATATCTTTACACACAATTACAAAATGCGCGCAGAGCAAAATAGTTTATTTCTCTCTATAATTCTTCTATATATTAATTTATAGTAATACACACCTATTATGACATGGCATGGCTAGCAAGTTTTAATATATAATAATAATATAATTCTTACCAATAAACTACTATCTTACATCTCTGCAAACTCTAGCGCCTACAAACTAAGTAAGTCATGTTCTGGCGCCTTCCCTAATGTGACTAACTACTTCCTCACTTCAGCGCACCTCAACCTAACCTAACCTCAAATTTAACCTAACCTAACCTAACCAATTACGATGCCACGAAATGAATGTCCTTGCTTTTATTCTCGTAGGTACTTTCGTTTAACCTTAACCCCGTTTATAAAGCAAAAGCATCACATAGGTCCGCTCATCATCGCCGCCAGGTCTGACATTATTTAATGCTACTACGACACCCACTGTGCAACAGCGTCCGCAATATAAAATTATACCGCGGTGGCCTGTCGTGCCGCACAGCTTCAAAACAAAATATCCCCTCAATGACCACGACAACCTCCACTTTTATTGAAGGTAATAAATAACAACAATAATTAAATAAATAAATTTAAATATTGAATTAAATAATTAATTAAGAAAGACTATACAATAATATAATCAACATTTTAATCGAAAAATATATTGTTTGCGCTACCCGGATTCGAACCTGAGTATCATCTTACCTAAAACGGGAAGTGGCGTTATCCAACTATCTACAAGCGGACAATATTTTGGAGACCAAATATTTTTAGCGAACCAAATTACGTTTAAATTTTAACCGATCTATAGTGTTACCTTTATTATGAGAAATTAATACATTTAAATCTTCCTCCATCATTATTGACAAGCCATCTACCTCTTACTTTTTCTATCAGAATCTCAAATAACCTTATGTAGTAAACTGATAGCAGATGCCATAATTATGCAACATTCATTTTTATGAATTTATTAATTCTTTTATTAATGTGTTTTTATCTCAAACGAAAAAAAAATAATTTTTAAATACAATATCTGAATATAAAAAACAATAAGCAAAACACAAATAACAGTAACCATACTAAAATAAAGGAACAACATAAAATAAATATACATCAAGTAGAAAACAAGATCAACATACAAATGTGTCTTATAGAAAGTGTACCAAAGAACACACAATTAACTGGATTGCCCTAACAAAGGCATTTTAATTAAGGCAAATACATAGATATCTCAAGAGAGACACAAAGCTAATATAATAATATTTTGTCGAGTAAGCCCTAGTAATTACCCATCTAAATATACCTTATACCCATATTTTTTCACTTTCTAAATATTAAATATAAATAATAGCTTAGTTATCTCACAAGTAATGAGGAATATCAATTATTTAGTAAATCTATGCTGCGTCTCTATCTATATCGGATGAGTCAAAGGGAACAGAATGAGAAATAACACCTACGCATATAATGCGTTATCTCTAGTCCTACGCCTAGTCGAAAGTCTCCCTAATGTCATGAAAGTTTTGTGACTTTCAGCGCTATATTATAAATTTCTGGTTACACTATTATTTTCTTATTGACATCTTTGCGCAAAAGATTCATGTCTCTCTGAGATATCAAGTTCCAGAGTTCTATACAACAAGACACACACACTGATTGCAAACCATTGCACACTAAACAAAACCTGTGGCCAGTCTTCTATTCTCTTGTATTCTGGTGAGTTATCTACAATTAGATAACTATCCCATGATTTGACACACAAACCACGTGCCATTGCCTGAAGTCTACAAAACTAATTCAAGATATAAATTAAAATCATTATATATGCGCGAGTTTCACTGTACATTTATATAAGTACACAGACGTACTTTGATGACATATAAAACGTATTTTCCAAAACTTGAGTGTTTACGTTATTTTTTAAGTAACATATTCGTCATCAAACAGATTCAAACAAATGAATAATTAATATACGAAAAGCATTTTCGCCTGATCATTAAAATTATGCATTAACCATATAAATATAAAACGTATATAAAAATATTTTTTGTTCCTTTTAGGACTGCACAAGCAACGAGATGTACAATATCTACAGAGAGTACAACAATTATTGTAGTCCAAGTTCCAAATATATCATGTAAGGAATTGCGTATACTGCAATCAGTCTCGTACAATATACCGAGTGTCCAAAGTATACTCTATAGTATAATACCAAAATCTACTCTCAGAATCTTCTCAAACGAGTATCTACACTTCTTCTATTCAAAGCTTATTGGTAAATGTTCTCTACCATCTATTTCGCGACCACATCTATTTGTAACTCTAAACATTCAACACAATTTAACATACATCTATCAATAGAGAATCATTAATGAAGAACTTAATCATTCGCGTTGTGTATACACTAAGCGATGCGATACGGTGCTAATCCGCAGGCAAGCGCAATCAATCCACGTACGAACTGATCTAGATTCTTCCTTCTCTTTACTGAACCTACCTAACAAGACACCATCGCCGTTCTTTTAAGCGCACATCGAGTCGAATCTCTGAAACAATAACAACTCATCTCTTCTTATAAAATATAGTATACACACTTACACCTAGACGATCTCGTGTCATGAAATATTCACAACGCAAACGCACTTTCTATTTTATAAGAGTGTTCTTTAACTAATTCTTATGATTAGAGTAATACTTTAATTCGCGCCATTCATATATATCTAAAAAAATCTAAGTTATATGACTACAAACGCGTACCTATTCTTACATAAAACAAGAATTAAAAAAACCTAAGATAAACTTCTAAATCGACATCTTCTCTAACATAATAACATAATCTATGAGTTTGAATCAGTCATAATATAACCGACACCACACGTTTCTTTCATTACATATAACTATAGAATATAGATAAAAACTCTAGACAGTTTTCTAAACATAAGCTAATTTTCTAGAACTCTACATTCATGGCTGAGTTATAAATATTTAACTATTATCAATCACAATGTACACGATTTTTAAGAGTAGATTAAAACGAAATCTAGTAATAATATAATATTCTAGTACTTAACCTTCTAAAAGTGGTATATTCGGTGTCTTCTTTATTGCCAATTTTTCTATTTAATATGTACTAGGGTTTACAAAAAAAAAGATGACGATGCCCATACTTAATTTAATAGAATATCTAAAAATAGACATATTTCTAAAATTGAATAATCAAATCTAGAGATAGTATTTTTTTAATGATATGTACAATTTTAGTAGTATTAACATTAGGATAGTTCTTTGCTCCATTTACATACAGTTGTAATATATACATGACGTTCGTGTTTGTGTTACGGGTATCGTATAGTATTGGGTTCTATTATGTCTTCCAAACATATTCTAATTATACATAATGCAAATTATTCAAATTAATTGGATGCTGGTGGCGGAGTTGTCCTATCGTGATTTTCTCAATGATGTGTGTTTTGAGAGATTGCTGTAAATCATAAATATGAAAATAGGATTTTCAAAAAAAATGTTCTCAAACCCAAACAGTATTGTAATGAATTTTTAGTAAAGTGCGATTACATAAGAAATTTCAGATTAAATTTTGTCGTTCATATATATTAAAGTGTGTCACGTGAGAGCTTAGATAGTGAATTGAATTTAACAGATATGGAAGATAGATAAAGGGTTTGAGATATAAGGTTGAATTTTAAGTTGTATATGTTTTGTGGATATATAGTTATTTTTTTAATTTGGTTTTTTATTTACATGATTTATCATTATGATTTTGGGGGGATTATGGGGTTTTTGGTTTTATGATTTAATGTATATATATATGATATATATTCTTGTGTGTATTAGTTGTGATTATCGGGAATTGGGTAGTAATATGAGATTTAATTGTTTTGAAATATCTTATTATATTATGGGTGGGTTTTATGTTGTTCAGTAGTGGGGATTTGG
This sequence comes from Eubasilissa splendida, assembly GCA_031772225.1. Lineage (NCBI taxonomy): Eukaryota > Metazoa > Arthropoda > Insecta > Trichoptera > Phryganeidae > Eubasilissa > Eubasilissa splendida. The sequence goes on from CM062850.1 coordinate 4,291,870, forward strand.
AATTATTTATGTATTTTTATTTAATTGAGGGGTTAATGGTTAGAGGGTAACATAATATATAGTAATTAAATATAGGGTTTGTTTTTGGGTGACAGTGAAAAAGATGTTAAGTGGTAATGAGGAAATGTATGAGATTGGAATGTTAGGTATATGGGGAATGTGATAATATTGGGAGAGATTGGTGTTGATAGAAGTTGATGATATTAGATTTATGGAGGGAGGGGAGTTAGTGGTTATGTGTTTGGTAAGAATGTTTGTTGTGTGTAGAATTGGGGAATTTTGGTTGTTTTTGTTGGGTTTGGAGAGGAGAGTGATTTCTGGATGGACTGTTGGAGTGAGTGGAGTGTAGAGGGGTTTTCTTGTATTGGTTTTTCGGAGAGTGGGTTTTGTGTTTCTGAGTGAGTTTTGGTTAGTTGGTTGTGGATTTTTGGGTAATTTGTTATAGGATATTAAGGCGTGGGGAGAGGGGTGTAAAAAGATGAGTCAAATAGATTTTTATAGACATGGGTAGAGAACGGAGTAGTATTTGAGGGGGGTTAGGACTAAGGAAAAGTGTGGGAATAGTGTTAATGGGATTGAATGTGAAGACTAAATGTAGAGTGTTAGTGTATTGGGTGGGTTGTGATTTTTTGTAAGTTCGGTATTGGTATTATGTTTAGGAGGTGGGTAAATGGGAGAATTTGTGGTAGATTATTTAATATAGATGGGTGGTTGTTGGTTGGGTTTGGAGGGATAATAGCATTGTAAAGCATTTCAAAACGGAAGAATGTACCAATCTTCTAAACCTTATAAGAAAATTTGCGTTCTGTTTAATATAATATATAACTCGTAAACATGTTATTTTTTTATCATTTCGTGTGTCCAATTATCGCCACATTTTGCGACCTCACCAGTAAATTCTATACACATTGTTGCAACCAGTTCAAAGTCAAATAAAAAATTTATTGCAATGAATGAAAATATCTTCAAAAATTTAAGAACCTAAATTCGTCATCGTTCGCAGCAATTGGGCATTTTCAAAAGAATTTTAAATAAAGATCTCAGGTCTACGCGCATACAAAATTTAGTTGACACAAGAACTTAAGCGCGCAGACCATATCACTATGTGTGTTTACCGATTGGATTCTAGACCACACTGTAGATAACGCTGAAGTTTGTAACAAAATCATCTTCAGCTACAGAGCCCATTTCCATCTCATGGGAAATTTCAAAAAGCGAAATTCTCACATTTGGGGCTGTGAATACAACCATAAAGACCATTACATCCATGTTAAATTACAATATGATTTTTGAGCTAATAGGAATCACATGATAATGATATTTAACGATTTAATAAGACATGCAAAAATAATTATGTTCAGTATTTATGACAGATCCTCAGATCGCTGATGGCCGTGCGCATGTGTATACTCCACTATGTTTACTGTACCTATTTATCTGCCCCCCTCCCTTTCCTATACCCTACACCTCAGAGCATGACTATTCTGTGTGTATTGTCTATGACTTTTGAACAGTCAAGGAGAGTGGATATTTGACCTTGAAACTTGAAATTTTTGTTACGTTACTTGCTACTAGTATATTCGGTTCCTCTCGTGTGCGTGCCGAGACCGCTATTGTGGACCACAGTGCTTCGTGCTGATCATCGAAGAAGATTCCTGATGTTCATGAGCTGTGACTACAGGAGAGAAAATCTAGGTGAGTAGTGTTCTTCCTGGTTGGTTCTCGAATCTTTATTGTCCTGTCCCCGTACCAAATTCCTATCACTCTTCCTACACCCCGTTTCCCCACCCCCTATGTAAACAAATTCAATATATACATTTCACTTTATCATGGGTAGCAGAATACTTGAGTAAATTAATATTTTGTATCTCTAGTTTTGATATATTATATCTAAACAAGTAATTGCAAGCGTCATGTTTATATGCAATACATAAGCTTCGCAGCAGCCAGTAGAGTTTGCTTACGTCGACGTGTTGACTTCATCCTAGCGCAAAACGGAACTGCTTGAACCAATATTATGGAAACGGACTATAACACAATCATAACAGAATGCAGGAATTCCCAACTCGGATCACTTGAGAACTGCGCGTACATAATAATGGTTTTTACTATTAACTGCCAGTTCATACACTAACTATAATGTTTCAACACTTAGTTCACTCTAAAATAACGTAAAATTAATCCTTCCATTTCAGTACTAAGGTAACCTTATTTTTAAAGCATGGCGGATGCCTGCCACTATCAATGAATCATCAAGCAAAGAGCTTTATAGTCAAGCTGCATACCACTGGGGAACCACAATGCACTGATCGCATGTGCCGTCAGTAACTGACGTCCACCACGAGCTATCCAAATTCGCTCTTCAATTTCTCTCTGGCTTTGGACTTGTTAGTAGCTTTTGGTACTCATTCTGTTTCCACTATATACTATCAATCAATATATTTCACCCTTTGTAATGCAACTTCAAATAACAACAGATATCCTCATTAATATGTTGTACATGTATAATATATATTTTTTTAAATTAAATTTCATTTTATTTATGAAGTTGAGATTTTTTCGGAACATTGGTAGTTTCTTGATATTTTAAACATTAAATGAATTACGTTTCAAAAAAAAAGTCATCACCGAGATTCTATCCTGAAACTTTTTATTTCCGACATCTCTACTTATCAAACTAAAATGACATTGTCGTCAGATTTCGTCTGCATATATTTTACCACCTTTTTAAATACAATGTTTCTCAAAAACTTATAAGTAGCGCCTGCTAGTGACGCTAGAACTTTATTATGTCAGCATTAACATAAAACATATTATTTCAGTAGACAGATATTAAGTATTTTATATAAATGAAATACATATTTTTAATATGCGGTATTGTTCTTTACTAGGTTCTTTTCCTACCTGCAGAAACCTTACTTATATATATTTTCCTTTCCCTTCATAAATCGGTGTAAATTCAAAAGTACAAATAATTATACAATCCAAAAAAAATGTAATTGTTTAGTTGTGTGCAATGTTGTTAAAGTTATATTAAATATATGATATTTTCATGTTATCTCATTAACAAGCAGATTAATAGAAAAAATTCTTCATAAATTATATTTTACTTTACTTACATAAGTCTTCATTCAACTTGTTCTCGGCAGTGTACATTTCCGAGAAAGGCGTCTACAAATCACATTATTTGATCGTTCGTGACGATTTGTTCATGCTTCATAGGACCTCTGTGTTTCGAAGGAGTACATTATCATCTATAAATATGTGTCAAAAAATATTATTATTTTATGAGATTTTCTCTGAGATTAGGGATTATGCTCTCACATGAGAATCTTTGGAGACAACTCTCGGCTTTCTTAGTCCACCATGTGCACACCAATTTTCATAGATTCGAGCACCGCCACTTGCCTCGCGCCTCACTTCGCGCTTGTTGTACCTCAAACCTCCGTTTGATGATTCCCCCGCTGCAGTTAAAACAAAATAAATTAATTCCTTAATGTTTGTCAACCTTTTCAAAATAAATAGTTGTAGATATCTATGGTTCTAGGTTACGATTGTGCGTACATGTCGAGTCTCAACACGTGTACACGGTTCTGAGATTTATTTAAACTCATCTGTAACCTTTGCTACATGGTCAAGTAAAGTTCCACATCAGTAATCAAGTTTTTTTTTGTTTTTCGTCGTATCTATTCTTTTTCTTTCTATCTCACATTAACATATCGATACCTTAATCTGCAAAGCAGCTAACTCTATTTTTCTAAAATATTCAGGAGCAACAAAAAACTGTTTAATTTTGTAATTAAATGGATTTTATTGATATATTATTTTGATTTATCGTACTTATAGGTGATATTTGGAATTTCATACCAAAATTGTAAAATATTATATGATTTTCCATGATAATGTAGTGATTATGATTTCCTTATGAGTCCTATAGTTCTGGTGCCATCAACATTTGTGTCAGGTAAACATTTAAAGTTTTTTCAAGAATAAATCTAAGGTTTTTCAGCACGTAGTACTTATTTATTATGGGAATTTTTGATTTTTAGGGTACCATAGAATAATAAAAGAGTAAAATAATGACATCAAAAACGGTTTTTTGACCATGGGTGGAGTTAGCTGCTTTGCAGATTAAGGTATCGATATACCAAAAAATTTCTCTCCCCATAGTAATTCATATATCATCCGGTTTTGAAACAATCTGCTACATCAGGATCCATTTTTGCACTCAGTATATCAGTACAGGAAGACCACATCGGTCATACACTTGTGTTCAGAGATGTTGAAGTATCTTTTTCTTCGCTCAAATTCAATGTCGGTTCTGGTTCTCTATCCCCGATTACAGGACTCGCGGTAGGTGTAAATATGCCTCCAGTACCATTACTCCAAGAGTGTGCTACATAATAAAAAATAAACACTTGATTTCTGAACTTGATAATTGTAACTTCCGTTACCTCTGAGTCATGAGGCAGAATATAACTAATGTGCCCAGCCGTGCACCGCCTATACACCAGAAACAAAATTTGTTCGAGAATAATGAACCTGTGGAACTGCTCCGATATTAAAGTCACGTGATAAAACTTGAGCATGAACTGCAGTCTGTCGAATTAATAATACTTTGGCAGTCCGGGAAGATGTTGTTGCAGCAGTCTGGGCGTGACCCAGCGAAGACGTTGATTAAAGACTTGACTGCACCCGCGGCAGCCAGACATTTCCCGGTCAGTTTGTATGTTTAAGGCAACAAGTCAATACCCACCCCTACGACAATATGTCTAGACTCAGCCAATACAATCTCAAATTTTACGAGATAATTTTATAAATACACAAGTGGTTATAATATTGTTACTGTATCATTAAATAAAAAACCTAAGATGATAATAATAATATTGTAGTAAGATTCAACCTGTTGAAAAAATGAGCTGTCATACAATGTTATCCCCTAAATGCAAGCAATTGAATGTAAATACAAATTAAATGTATTAATTAGAAATATATACATATGAAATAAATTTTATTGAAAAATATTTTTGTTGCTACCGAGATTCAAACCTGGATCTCTTCCTATACGAGGAAATTATATTAACCGATTATGCTACACCAACACGGTGCAGTGACGACAAATTTTTAAACTTATACGTTACACTTTACAAATTGATACATTTATCGTTCAATTATTTAAAAGCCATCTTAAGATAACATTAGAAGAGATTCAGGTTCTAATCTCGGTAGCAACAAATTTTCGATAAAAAAATTATGTGTACATCTTTCTAACATTTAATTTGTAAAAAAAATATCACAGACCTATGTTCTGAATAATAACAAAAATAATGTTTTTTCCTTAATATTTGTATTTAAATTTGTCACGTCATAGCGGTGTAAAAATATCGCAGTAAAGTTATTTTGAAATCCAATCAGCGTGTCCATTAATTTTTGCCATTGAAAATGAGTGGGACGCGGAGTCGCGTAGCGCGCTTCTCGGAGATCTGTCATAAACACATATTTGGTTGTTCGCATAAGCACTCGCTGTGAACACACGTATACGTGCCCCCCGTGCACACACGTGTTCGTATAGTCGCGAAATTGTATTTGACGGAGTCATAATGAAATCCCTACTACTCCACATCAAAGGGATGTTATAGCACGCGAATCATTTTACGTGCATCCACAAACATGCGACGCGTCGCCTTTTTCCGCTTTCGTGAACGCGTGAAATTTGCGAACACATTACCGAACGGGTGACAGAATGATTTAATAACTATGTTTTAACCTTTAACCTTTGTCGCACCGCTAACCTTTGTCGCAATTTTAATATATTTATTAACCACTGAAATATATTCGAAGATAACGAAAAAATAAATAAAGTCATCTACATTTGTTATTCAGGGACAACTGGGACCACAACGAATTATAAACATAAATATAATACACATTTATATCGGGGTGAGAGGGTGGTTACATACAATTTTATATCGGGTGGTGCTGATTGGGTGACCAGAAGGGGAGAGGAGATGGTGCCTATATTTTGCGCAGGGTCCTAAAGAGTAAGGTTAAGGTGACATCTAACGAGTGTCGCCTCAAGCATGTATTTATTATTAAAGGCGACATGTATCGCCCTATGTATATATATTATTTTTATAGAAACACTAAAGGTTTGACAGGAGAAACATCTATTTTAAATCCCTTTAATTCTGTATAACCAAAGGTGAAGTATCCTCCGTTATCAACGGATTCAGACCAGATCTAACAGTGATCAAACATTAAGTATACAAAATTTAAAGTCTCAAAGGGTGTTGAATTATACAGAGAATAGTCAGACATACCGATAAACAGATATGTTAATAATATTTTTTTATATTTCTTTGATGCACTACGTATATAATTTCATTATGTTGTTGCCTTAGCTTAGTTGGGTGATAATTAATTGAGAATACTAGTCGCAAACTCGGCAACCTCCATGTTTTTCATTTGAAAAAAATCATGAAAAACTGATAAGGAGTTTGAAGAACAATGCACATATTATAATGAATGATTATCGCTATAGTCTGATATTAAACATAAAATAAATGCAACATCTTTTTTTAAAAATAAGATAGTTTCCATACAGGCAGCCATTTAAATTTAAGAGAAGTGAAGATTGCTATTAATATAATTACCGTATTTCTTCGATTATTAGACCCATGTTTTTTCGTATTTTGGTGTCTCTGAATTCGGGGTGTGTCTTATAATCGACGGTGTCTTATAATCGCTGTAAAATTTAAAAAATCATCACTGATTCAGAAAAATCTAACACTGAATATGAAGAAATTTCAGACTCTGATGGCCAATATGCCAATATGCCAATTTTCAAATCTTATTTATTGTAATTGTATGAAATTATCTGTTATAATAAAGTGTACTTAATGTTTTTATTTATTATTTTTTATTATTGGTATATAAAAATAAGGGTGTTTGTTATAATCGATGGCGTCTAATAATCGAGGAAATACGGTAATTAATAATATTATTTATATAATTGGCGGAGGACAAAAGTAATTGACTTTGCAGCTAATTTTGAATGACCAATTTATTTCAAAAAGTGCTATGTTTGATTAAAACTGCATTAAAAGTTAGAGAAAAAAAAATAGTTTGTTGACATTCAGGCCTATTCTCAAAATTGCAATATTGAAATGAAGGTGATTGTTACACCAACCCTCAAAAATAGTGTTATATTTAAATGAGAGAAAGGGAGAGAGAGTGAGGGAGTGAGGGAGATAAACGTACCATAATCTGTCAAAACTATCTGTCTATTTTTGAGGGTTGGTGTAACAATCACCTTCATTTCAATATTGCAATTTTGAGAATAGGCCTGATTGTAACCAGTGTCCTCAATTACTGATTGATATTCAAAATCTTATGCAACATTGACAGGTGAAGTAATATCTCGGTACTAATAATTTTGAATTAAATATATCTTTAGTAATTTTATAGTATAGTATATAAAACTATTGGTAGTAAAAAAAAACAAATTGCAATATTGAAGCATTTACTACGATAAAAGTCAGGTTAAAAATTGGCTGTCGCTGTCTACTAATCGGAAATATTTTCAACTATATAGTTGAGTTTTCTGAGATGATTGGTGACTAGCTGCTGATGCCGAGTTGTTTGTTAATCCGTAACGTTTTTTTATTAACTGACACCGAGTTGTCCGTCGACAAGTAAAAAATGTTACTAGTTGTGCCAAGTAGTTTGTTAACTAATTGGCTGGCACCGAGTTGTTTGCCGACCCGTAATATTATATTATCGACTTATTGGCTAACACCGAGTTGTCCATCGTTACATAATATTATCGACTATCCAGTTGTGTGTCGTCTGTCTAGTTGACCGTCGGCCCGTGTTAATGTCGACTAATTGACTGGCGCAGAATTAGTTTGTCGCCCGGCTGTCAATGCTAATAACAATATTAATTACTTATTTTAAACGTTAAATGAATTATATTTCATACATTCAATATATTATATTTTGTTCTATATCAAAGCAAAGTTACACAATTAAATAAGTACGGTGTTGAATGAAGATATTTAAAAATGATGATTAAAAATTTAAATAACTTATTTAAAATCGCACATTGAGAAAAATAATAACAGTAAAAAACTGACTTTAATACTCGAATACCGCATTATTATTTGTCAATTTCGATGTTTTAAAATAAAATATATAAAACAATGCTTGACGCGTTCGTTGGTTGGGGGTTCGAATCTCGTTCCGGGAGACCAGCAATTTATTCCTATTTTATATCTATAGCACAAGCATAGTTTGAAAAAAGTGTAAATTTTGTTGTGATACCTACTCTGTGTTTATATGTCTATTTCAAATAAAAATAAAATATAAAGCGAATGTAATTCTCCAAAAATGTTATTACATTTTAATAAAAAACAATTGTGTCCATTATTGTTATTTCTTTCGTTTAGAGATATTTTAAGCTTTGCGTTTGAATTGATTAAAATATATTTTTTTATATAATACAACACGATGTTTCAAAATTTATTTAGTCAACTAGATTTATAATTTATTTTGACATTTAAATGTAGCTTATAAGGAAATAAAAAAAATTAAGGTTGAAATGACTTACTCTATTATCAAAATAAACACTGGTGGAATACCGTTAAACGTTGTAACAATACACTGGATTTAAATTGTTCACAAATGTTACAATTTGCATCATATTATATTATATAAAAATAATGTGACGCGAAATAATTGATAAACTCTTTTTTTTTTTTAATTTCTTGACTTAGACCACTTTCATAAATAATAAGCGCTGTTATGTCTAAATTACGGATGTTTATTATAAATCGATTTGTTATTATGAACAAGTTGTTCGCCCACAGGCGCTTGAATAAAGACACAAAGTTGAAAATTTGTAATTATCTATATGAGATAACTTTCAAAGATTTAGTTGAGATAAATCTCAGTATCTATGCAGTAGATTCTCTTGAACCTTTGATGAATCAGTTTATTAACTCTTTTTTTAGAAATACTATTGAAACATATCAATTAGGTATTACAATTTTCATTATCAAAAATAATGCTCTTCGTATCAAAATTACAAAAGAGTTTACTAATAATTATAATGTCGATCCCTCAGAATAACAAGGTTCCATCTGACAATGACACGGTTTTGAGATAATGAGCTCAAAAGTGTTGATTTAATTTCAGCATATATTCATGTATATTTTGTTTCGAGTATGCAAATATGATCAGTTTTAAGGTCTTAACTCATTTTCAGTATTATCAACGACCACTGTGAGATGAGGGAAATTAAAAATAAAAAAGCATTGTAAATTAACAATAATGATCCATAAATTGAAATAAATAACTGATGTAGTTGGAACATTCAGCTCTTGCTATTTAATATGTTAAATAGAGTTGGTATATATGGAAAAATAAATAATAATTCATTTGGAACCTATTTCATGCAATAACTCAAATTAGCTCAAAATTTTAGTTGGAACCTTGTTATTCTAAGGAGTAATATCAAGAATTTATATTCGGAATCAATAATTTATCTTAAATTATTTATTTTTTTTGTGTTGAAAATTTACGCTTGGTGATTTAAGTACTGGAATTATGTATAAGTTTAACAATCTCGTGCAAGTTCTTGGCAGAACAGCAATCAGCTAAAGAAAACGCGAGACACTGAAATTAAAATAAATAAAAAAAACGGATCAAGAATAATGCGAGACACTTAACTTTAAAAACAACGAACCGAGGAAAATTCAAGACATCTGGCTCGAAATAACAGCAGGCTGAGGAAAATGTGAGACACTAAACTCAGGAAAACAATGGTACATGGAAATGTGTAAGTAGTTACTTAAGTATATACTTACAAAATAAACTACAGTAAAAAAACTCATTAATGTGAAAAAAAGAAAAAAGTTTTTGAGAATTATTTCAAGTCCAATTATTTGCAATAAAATATCATAAATACTGAATTGGAATCCAAAAAAATGTATGTATCTAGTAGGTTCTTTAATACCTACTCAGCTCTCATTTTAATTGTTGATGCTGTTAGTCCTTTTGACTAGTTATTGTTAAACCGTTATTGTGACTGTGATTGTATATATATAATTGCAACGATGATTGGTAACTGATTATTCGTACTTCTTTGAGCAATCACTGGTACACTAGAAATTCATCTCATATCACACTCAAAATGTTAGAAGCGTTGTAGAAACACGTGTGGTAGGTGTTTTAATTAGTTGAGTTAACAAAAAAAAAATTAACATGAGAAAAAGTTATTCATTTTACATTTTTCTATTACGTGCATGGTATTATAACGATATGTTTAACAATTATGTACCTAAATGCTATAAACTGAATGTTGCCATTATAATCTTGGCCATTAGGCAATAAGCACACGAGTTGTATTCTTGTACTACATTAATTTTTATTAGGATAAAACAAAAAAGGGCCCAGCGACCGCCGTCTCCTGGATCCGCCCCTCTCGTTAAGGGAGACATCTGTTCGTCTGCCACTCTGGGGTCCAAGCCGTTCCCGGGCCGTAAACTACGGGGCACGGGAACTAAGACGAGAGCCGAGAGAGGCCATCCATCAAGACACGTGCGGGAGTGCGGGAGTGCGGGAGTGCGGCTCGGGGCGTCTAGCGTCTCATCCTACTTTCTCATCCTGCTCTCTTTGTCGTTCTATTAATGAGTGTTAGTGTGTGCTATTTTTTCATATAAAATAATTTTTAAATTGAAATTGTCTTGTATTGTGTCAAGAAAATACCAAGTACTTACTTAAGAAATTACTTTTTTGAGACAGTTAATAAATTTATAAATCTAGAATTCCTCAATCACATAACATCCCTTTTATCCCTGAAAGAGTTGAATTTAAATTTTGATTGATGTACAAGACGACACAAAACATGACACCTCTATATGTTCAAGAGCTCTAGACAGCTTGAATGGTAGACATCAAACTCTCAGGTCAGCCTCTACAGCAGGAATGGTTGTAGAACCGACCAGCTATTGTATTTTTCTTCTTTTAAATTGGCAATCAACCCTTTAAGAGTGATTTGTGCCATTAATCAAGTTAAAACTATATTTTATAGAAAAAAGTACAATAATATTATATTACAAGTCAATACCATTGTGGTTCCAAAAAATTGTTATTATATAGATTAAATGTGGCGAGTTAAGAAAAAGAAGATGACACAAGTTAACCGGGAGTTGTAAATTATCATTGACGAGATTACTGTAAAAACACCTGTGATTCGCAGTGGACAGGCAAAAAAGATATGGTCAAGGGTTTCCTCCTCGGCACCACACTCACACATTGGGGAAGCTATTAAGTTCAATCTGAATAAATGTGAGAATACCTGGAAATGCCCAATTCTCATTCTAGAGATATTTGATATTATTATTTTGGATACTTTCCTTTTGGTGATCCAGGAGGTGCGGGGAATAAAGCTTTGAATTATTTTAAGCCAATTATCCTTATGATTATTTGGATCCATCCATTGTGCAGTCCAGATATAATTCGTACATTACCAGGTACAGAACCAGCTGCTGTCAGAAGTTTAAGTTTATTGAACGGGCATTTGCGGTGACAGGCCCAAAAGCGTGGAACCCTCTGCTTTCCGTCATAAGGGACAATGCGTCAGAGACTGAAAATGTATCTTTTCACAAAATCATATTCATATGTTCAAATAATAATTTTTAAGCTATAAATACTAGTATAGTAGTTTTTGCGTAAAACTGGTGCTATACACATTCACCGATGTTTTTATTATTAATATTCATTATCCCTATTAACAGACTTAAACAAAACTGACTAAGACTTATAATCTATGCTAATTGTTGCTACTTCGGCCTACAAAAGTAGATAAAGTTGAACATGATATCAAAAATAACAATCATACATAATGCTGTATAAAACTCTGATAAGACCTCACTTTACCTATGCGGCAGAAACCAGTTTTACGTCAAAGAGAAATGAAGTTATACTGGGCGCAGATACCTCAACGAAAATAGTTGGAACCATCATAGAAAACGAAGTGTGGAGTAGACGTTACTACCCGAAATAGTACGACCTGTATGATGAGCCGGAAGTCACAATTCCATAAAATATGGAGGCTTCGATTGCTTGGTATTGGTATGGTTGCTCAATAATAAACTTAAACACCAAGAGTAGGTAGACGCAAAAAAAGGTGACAAAATAATATGAACAATCGTTTTTTGGCGTCAGTAATTGGCGAAAAGCAACCCAGTGCAGAAACCAGTGGAAATAGTCAGGATAATTATGAACAAAAAAATTTTAATAATAATATTTCTTACAAATTTTACATGAGTAATCAATATTATAAATATTCCGAGTTGAAAATAATAATTATTTTGATCTGTAATGTGTATTCCGTGTTGAGAATATTAATTAATTTATGTTACTTGTATTCCGTGTTGAAAATAGTAAGAATATTGATGTGACATTTAAGTATATAAATATGACATTAATAATCACTTTAATTATGTGTATAAATGTCACATCTAATATCATTTACGTGTACTTTCTATTTTTTTAACAACTGACCTTGATTACGAATGGCTCAATTCATTTGCTTAGCAATTACGTACGGGTCAACAGTTTAATGCTTTAATTTATAAACATTCGAATAATGAACACATACGGCACTTTAGTTTGGGATCCTCAAACAATAATCCCCATACAAACACGCCCTCAATTATATGATGCTAACTTTGCCGGGAACGGAAATGCAAACGAAATATAATAAGGCTGTGTTATATTTAAGGACCGATGCCCCCAGCGGGTAAAGATACCAGGAAGGCTGTATACTCCAAATCACTTAATTAACCCTGACATTAGCAGCCATTCCGATATACGAGCAACTACCCAGCCAAAATTGGAAATTCAGTTAATAAAAGATGCTTCGCATAGAGTATATTTAATTAGGATATATTTGATTAGTATCTACTAAATCTTAACAATCACCTAAGTATATTTATTTATTCATTACATGTTAACACAATTATTAATTATATATTTAAGTTAAATTACTACATCGAAGTCTAGAGGACTAAAATGAATAAGACACAACATGCAGGCTTATAACTTCAGTTCAGGGTCTCAGAATCGAGATACTTGGAGAGCAATACTGAACATAGTCATGGATTTAAATGTTCCATAGCGCCAACACAGCACCTATAGCTATAAAAATCTATTTATATAAATATATGATTTATATGTGACTTCTAAAAATTATTTAAAATCAACTATTGTTTGTCAAATTCGTCTTTAATCCGATTTCACGAATATGTATATCGATAAACGGGCATGCAAACTCGGCCATCCAGGAAAATCGGCATTGGCTGAACACTTTCTGGATACGGGCCACCATTTTGCATTTGAGCCGAAAATCTTAGGAAACTCATCACGCACGTCTGGTCAAAGAACCGATTGAAATATACAAACACCCGGTAAACATTAATAGGGATGACGGCCTAAAATTAAAAACCTCGTGGTATCCGGCGCTTCAAAACCATAGAAGTCAAAGAACCCTCACAGACAGTAGATGGAACTTAACATAACACAACACTACTCACTTCACACGACACCTGTTTTCGACACGGTGGTGCAAGTCAGTACCTATTAAACGACAGACCCTGCTTTCGACACAGTACACTACTTAACCACAACGCTAACCCAATGCGATGGGATCCGAAACGTCGGCCAGAAAGGTCAGATATACACGGCAGATTAGCCCAGAAAACTATACACATAAGATGTATATTAACAGTAAATGAGTTGGACATATTCTCTAATTCATTTCAAGCAACAAAAAAAATTTACACTGCACTTTTACTTGTATATAATTATTTTTATGTTTCTGTTTGTAATTGTGCATTATTTTATGCTTTCATTGTAATTTATTCAGTTATATACTGTAACATCATTATTATGTACAACATTATATTACAATCTCAATACAAAATTATTCATACCCACTAAAGTATCTACTGGCTGCGGTGGGTACTCACATTAAAGTAAACCCATATGTTGAGTATTTTTTATTATAATATAAACCTTATTTTTTCATGTGTTGTCATTGAACTTTTGATGTAATATATTATAAAATGAAGAAAAATAACTTATTTAAAAGTAACATAAGATTTCGGATTTGTGCAGTCATAATTATGTAATTCATGAAATATAGTAATTCAAGAAAATTTTAAACGTTAAAGAAAAATGTGATACATATTTAAAATATTTATGTACGTATATAGTCGTTTGACAATTTGTTATGGCCACCCTAAATATGATTAATTCATTGAATTTTTACCATACTTGTGTTATAAATAATAAATATTATATTTTTAGACTTTGATAAGATTAAAGAAAATCCGCAAGAAAAATACCTAGTGTGAGCATTATTTATGAAACAATGTAACAATGAAAAAATTTCATAAAATAAAAACTCAAAATATCCGAGTGTTTTTGTTCAAAATATTCAACAAAAAAACTAACATCTCTGTGACCTAGATATTCCGAGTCCATGAATGAGATTTTTGAAAGATTTTCTACTCGACACAATCTCTGAGATACGGATTTTGTTCTTTTGAGATTCCTTGAAGATAAAGTTTTACTTCACGCTCGTCAAACGTCAAATGTCATTGTCATTCGTTAGTTGGATCATTTTAAATCTTGTTGATTAACTTTTCGGTTTGACATAATTTCTAATTATATTTATATATAACTTTGTTTAAACCACTGTGATTTTTTTACGACTACCGATTTCAATACTAAAGTATCTTCATCAGGACTGACGTACAACTGAACTATTCTATAAAATGTAAACGACATCCATTACGAGGTGTCAGCGGAGTCTTGGTAAGAGTGAGGAAGTGATTGACAGGGAGGCATTGAAAGAGGAAATATATTTAATAGTGGGTTGTTTGTGAGGTAATATATTCCTTATTTCAATGCCCCCCTGTCAATCACCTCCCCATTTTTACCAAGATTTCGCCTACACCCCGTAATGGATATCGTTCAAATTTTATAGAATAGTTCATTTGTATGCCAGTCTTTATGAATATACTCGTACGTTGGTATCGAAACCGCCTAACGTAAAAAAAACACAGCGGTTTAAACATAGTTAAATATAAATACAATTTTAGATTTCAAATCTCCCCAGCAACAGCTAAAGCAGAATAATATCGTTTATAATATAACGCTTTATATGAATGTCAATAGTTATAGAGATCTATGGTGATTTTAGGTGACGTTTATGTGCACGTATCAAATCTCGCCGTCAAATTTAACGACGTCATGTTGTTGCTTTGAATTTTTGTCTCATGTTTATCTCCAGATCAAAATCTCAACACGTGTACATGGTATTAAGATATATCTCAACTAAATTTCTGAGATTATCTCGTTGCGTCGCCTTCCGTTAACCATGGGCGGAATGTCCAAATGAAAGGAAAAATCTGGCAACAAAAAAATTTACACCATAAACCAAAACCATTCGTGAATTAAAAAAAATTTAAAAGATTGAATTTCATGTGTATGTTCAGGTAAAAGAACAATAAAAATTATTAATAAAATTCATTTCTCCATTGATCTTTTATTAAATTAAAGTTCATAATGACGAACGTATTAAATATCTTAATTATGATCGTCTCAACTCACACAAAGGGCGGTCAGTTTCCCCTCATCTCAACAGATGAACTTCATCTTGCGCCAGAAAACACGTGACCACTCGGCCCTGTAGGACGGCATTAACTTGGACAGGTAACTTATACAATTACTTAGACAGGTAACTCATACAATTACCACTCACGCGGACAAGCAATGTCAGTACACCTAAATAATTTAATCAACGAGAAATAATAATATTTCTTGAAGTTTTCGCTCTACAAATACGACAAAAATATTTGCTTTATAATTATATATACCGAAAATACTCAGATTAATTAATATCTCAAAGATGAATATTTGTGAATTGAGAGATTTTGAATTGGTAAGAAATCTTAATAATATGTTAAATTAACATGTTGATGTTTTTTCTGGTCTGAAAAAAAGTATTCTTAAATACAAAAAAATAAATAAAATAAAAATATCTATTGGAAATCTGAACCCCTTGTGATAAGCGGGTATACTAACCACTACATTGCATATAAATCAAGCAATACGTTAAAATGTCGGTTTATAAAAAATTTAAGCATTTTATTAATACTTGGCTTCTTAACTATTTTTTAAGGAGAACACAGTTATGTGGTATATCAATACAAATTAAATTAATCAATTAAAAAAATATACATATAAAATCTGCCTATCGAAAAAATATTTAGTTGCTACCGGGATTCAAACCTGGACCTCTTCCTAGTTTCACCGCAATTTAAAGTTGATTGCATTTAAAAATTGAATAATAGACATATCAATGGGAAAAATTACTAAATATAAGATTAAAATTTGATTGCTATAGCGAAATGACGAGAACCCTCTCCGGATAGGAAGAGGTCCAGATTCGAGTCCCGGTAGCAAATTTTTTTTTTCTATAGATTGATTTTTTCTGTATCTTTCTAGTTGATTAATTGTATTCGTATTAAGTAAATATTTTTTTAAAAATAAAATTACATTAGTATTAGTAAGTATTAAATTTGGTTGCTTATAATGTATAAATAATAAATAAAAATAAAAAGATGCATTGAATTTTAACACGAAAAAAATCTGCAATATATAGAGGGTAGCTAAAATGACTATGAAAGCTTAGCATGTGATAGGTACCAAGATCGATATTAGGAGTCTCGAAAATCATTACTGTTTCAAAATACCTCTAGAGAAGCAAAAGATGTTCGCCACCGTCGTTATCACCATTTACCGTAAGAGGCTTCGAGCTTTTGAATCGGTTGAATAGATTATATGATATCTAGCAAATAGCAGCATAAATTTGGGAGACACTTATTATTTTGCTATACGTAAATTGCTGTCATCGAGCTTGTTATTATTAAATTAAAAATTACACTGTATACAAATGATTGCTCTATATGGATATAAAGTTTGGTCTCTCACTTTAGCTCAAGAAAGTAGGTTATATCATTGAAAATAAAACCTTGAGTAAGTCACATATGCGAAAATAAAACACTTCTTGTTTGACCCTACTAGTTTAATTTATTTGAGATGAGACGCGTTTCGACTTGCAAGGGCATTATCAATCTATTTTAACTCAACAATTTGTATGTATGACTATGATGGAAGACAGGTATAAATTTATATATCAAAAATGGCTACAAACTACCCATGACATTAAAATACCATTAGTGTTGTAACTGTATGGTTACTTGGAATAATTAGAAGCATTCAAAATGTATGGAAATCCTCAGAATTCCAATGAATAAAGTTGTCACTTTTCATCTTATGTAAATAAATTGTATAGCTGTCCCCCATTATAATTATAAATACAAATTTCTGAGTTAAAATTGTTAAATTAATAATACCCTTGCAAGGCGAAAAGCGTCTCAAATAAATTAAACGAATAGAATCAAAAAACAGGTGTTTTATTTTCACATATGTGATTTTGGTGTTCTATAAACTTACCTCGGAAACAGTAAAAAAAGCCTTGATCAAGATTTATATTTGGATAACCTAACCGGAGAAGGAAGGATGTTGAAGAATTGGAACATCGGAAATGGTATGTCGTACTAGATATCCTAAGGACGGTGAAATCACGGAGGTTGCAGTAGGCGGAACGAGTAGAGATATTAGACGAGTCCCGTACACGCACAAAGCCTTCATACATAAACCAGCAGGATCAAGATCGAGGGGAAGACGTAGGTGGGCAGATTACGTCAAGACAGGGGAGTACCTACCCAGCAGATTGACCATTGCGGCGATGTCAAGGGATGATTAATGCTCCGTGGCTGCAGTCATGGATTTACAAATCCCATGAGGCCGCTAAAAAAAACAGAAAACTCTGTCACTAACTATATCTGTGTTTATTTTTGTAATTATATATATGAGTCATTTAATTCAAAACTATTGGGGTACTGAAAATTCTCAATTGATCCACAAACGACCTTTACACGCATGCAGAGTTACTGTAAGGTACGCCATGTGGGTCAGCGCAATCAATGGGCCCTATTTCTTTCAGGATACAAGAGGCAATACCGCAAAAATTTATTGGTGGCCGAATTAAGTCATTTGAGCCTGCAACACATGTGGTTTCAACTGAACTGTGCCACCTCACACACAGCCCGACCTAGGCTTGAAATTTTGATGAATGAAAAAACATCGGCCTTGAACATAATAATCATCCTGTTTATTACATTATTGAAATTCAACCTCTGATGATGCCTATAGACTGGCCAAATCAAATAAAGTACTAAGTATATGAAGTATTGTTATCGCTAGAAAAATCCATATCCATTATATACGGTACATTCTACTGTGTCTTAGATATAGTCTCGGATTCTATCCTCCGTGGATCCGCTATCTAAAGATATAAAGTGGAATGGAATGCAAGTGGAGAATAATCTTGAATGAGATGTGTCGCTGGCGTGATTGCTCTTTAAGTCTCCGATCCAGTAGACAGATGGGAGACCAGTATGAATAGTGACATCTCCATATATTACGAACGAGCACTGCTAAATAAAAATGTATTTATTAAGGACAACACATTCATATCGTGAAGTTGTAATTATTCAGAACATAGGTCTGTGATACTTTAAATACTAATTAAATGTATTAATTAGAAAGATATACATATAAAATCAATTTTATCGTAAAATATTTTTGTTACTACCAGAATTCAAACCTGGATCATTTTCTAATCTGGGGAAGATGCATTAACCAACTATGCTACAGCAGACAGTACTTTTTGACAACAAATTTTCTAACCCATATGTTACACTTTTCAAATTAATACATTTATCGTTCCATTATTTGAAAGCCATCTACTTTGTTTTTACGGAATTTCAAGTAATCTTTGAGTAAACCGATAGCAGACGCCAGAATCAACAATTCATTTTTATTAAATTTTCGACACTAATACAACTTATATATTATTAAGGAGAACACGTTCTTATTGTGAAGTTATAATTATTCGGAACATAAATCTGTGATATTTTAAATAATAATTAAATGTATTAATTCGAAAGATATACATTTAAATCAATTTTATAGAAAAATATTGTTGTTGCTACCGGGATTCGAACCTGAATCTCTTAACTAACATATGAGTTCGAAAATTTGTCGTCAAAAAGTACTGTCTGCTTTAGCACAGTTGGTTAATGCACCTTCGCCGAATTGTAAAGAGATCCAGGTTTGAATCCCGTTAGCAACAACAATATTTTTCTATAAAATTGATTTTATATGTATATCTTTCTAATTATTACATTTAATTTGTATTTAACCTTTACCATACCATGATATAAAATACCCGAACGCAGCCATGCTGTCAACTCGTGTTACCGAAAATAACAGTTAGAAAGAATGTTTTTATTAGCCTTACTGACTTCAATGGTACGAATTTATTCTAAATATTGAGCATTTAATTTTGAAAAAATAGGTAATAACATAATTTAGAGCATTCATTAAGTTCTATACAATATGTCCTTCCTTCTTATTTCTCTTCATTTAATTAGTGAGAAAGAGACAATTATATTTGTTGTTCTTTTCACTGTGAAAATAGTGTGTGATCTCTGTCTTTCATATCACAAATTGTATTATTACTAACGTATTAATTTTACAACGGTTTGAATGGAAAAAACAATTGTTTTTGTACGATTCCCATTTCATAATTAGTTTTTTACTAGTCATTTCTAAGGGCTAATATTTTCTTTAAGATTATCTAAAATATGAATTTTATGCTGCATGTCTTTACCGAAATATTACAAGCTTAATTATGATGGTAGACCTGTGTTACTGCATGGTTTGGGAAGAGTTAAAAATGTATTTCTTTATCATGGTCCTGCGGTAGTCTGTGGTGCTACCGGAGATTTTAAATATTGTTAATGCAATGAAACTACAAATTCTACATTCTCTAGTGTATTCTTAGATATACTTATTTTCTTTTACTTATCTATAAAAATAAATAGTTTAAACTAAATCATATGGAACATTTAATCTTCATATAAACATACTAATTTCGTAATCCATAAGTTTCAGTGTATTCATTGTTTTTGGTAAACATGTTTCAGATATTTAGTGAAACACATATGTTGTGACGTTATAAATCAGGGTCACGTACAAAATTGTCCCGCCACTTATTTATATAGTAAATAGTTGCCGTTAAGTTGGTATCACATTCTGTTTCTGAGGTAATAAAAACGGTTTCATCTACGTTTCGTTTTCAAAATCATCGAGAGAGCTGTCAGATTTGGGCGGTTAACGTGGGGCGCCATTTGTGGGGGTTAAGGGGGTTCTCTTTCACCGGCTAGTCTGTAAAGAGCACAAGGTCTGCGGGTTCTTTACTTTAGCGACACGTACCACCTTATTTTTATCACATTCTGCTTTCATCAAACTGGGAAAAATTTATAAGTAATACCTGGAGGTGATAAATAAAAAGATGTTATTAATTGTAAAAAAGACATGTAATCAGAAAAGCACAAGTACAAAATAAATAAAATAAAATACAATCCACTTGACAAATCCTCATCTCGTCGGGATGGGCGCGAGTTCGATGTCCTTCATACAGGTGACAACCAGATGTTAAAATTGATTTATCCCATTTCCTTGGCTCCCCATCGTGATTGACCCTTAGCATCCAAGCCGACGCGATCGGATTCGTACTCATAATTTGTTGAAGATGATCACATCATAATGAAAAATGTCGCCTACAGTGAGGCGACTAAATCCAAGGCGATACCAAAGGTAGAAATCAAATGTCAAACACCAAACATCTTGTTTCCTGTAGAGATTATTTACCAAGCGATTAGATTAACAAGTTAATAGTTAATTATGCACTAGTGATTGAATAATATAAAATATTTGCCCTCTGGCTATAGTGAATTGCACACAGCTACATCTTAGTAACGCTGGTCGCGGCTTATTCAACCGCCCAAATCTAACAGCTCTCACGATGATTTTGAAAACGAACCATAGATGCAACCGATGATTTATATCAGAAGTTATTCACTAGATTTGACGTTTTTTTAAATTACTACTTAGATAGGACATTTATACTCATTGAAAACTAATAAACTGAATGTTATTTGCAATAATTAAGACAATACAAGCATTATAAGGAAGATCGCGACCATTAGATGTATTTTCTGCGTACTACAAAATTATTGCATACCTTAAAAAAAAATTATAAATAATAATATTAAGTACAGAAAATAAACTCCACATAATATATATATATTTATATGTAACTAGAGAGAAATCCAATTACATAAATCTTTAATCAACATAAGAAATCCAAGTTTTATATGAATGGTTTATTTTTAAAATCTTAAAATATATTAAATAGACGACAAGCTTGTTTAGTAAAGTGGAATAACATTAACCTAATGATCGTTCTTAAGATAATTTTTTTACGAAAGCTATGCTGTATATATATCCAATATTATCAAATGTTTGGGTGTTTGAGCTTCATTCTGAAAGGACACAAAATTAGTGCTATTTTTATGGCACGATCGTTAAGATTGTATTTTAAATAGTCATGTATTATATGTATTTCTATTGACTGAAATTGATTATATGTACACATCTCTTTATCTAAAATTGTTTAAGATAAAACAGGTGCCAGATTTACCAAAAACATAATTATTAACAAAAGGCTTTCTGACTATACATCTCAAAAATAATTGTGTTCGAAAGTTTTTCAGTCTAAATATCAAACCAATATAGATTCCAGGATATGCAAACAAAAAACAGAATAACAGAAAACAATAAATTCGAACTATTTATTTTTCGAGGGACTCGAAGTGGTTGAACAATCGGGTCCCACTAAATAACTAACACTCGTTCGGTAACTACATATATACTCAAAAATGTGAATATGTAAAACTTTTAAAGAAATGAGGTCAAGCGGAACAGGAGTGATGGTACCTTCGCTCTGGGTCCACCATACACTGAACCTTAACGTTTTCCAAGATGCTGTGTCTTACATCCCAGGAGGAAACTATTAGCTTCTACCTTGCCAGGACCGCAATGCGTGACATAAATGTCACACCCTCTTCGAGCTGACCTTGGTTTCGCAAAACACTACGAATCTAGACCTGGTTCCGCAAAACACTACGGATCAATAAATAATACTGGTGAAGAGTAGTAGCACTTGCCAATACGACTACTATAAGCTAAAGACCAGTGACGTCAGCGAGGTTTTGGATCCAGTAACCAAAGACTAACTACAGTACACAGATTAACTGAAACATAAATTAACTCGAATATACTCCTTCTCTATACACGAGTCTTACTCTCATAGAGAAGAAACAAATGTTAAAATATATCCACTAATTATTGAAATTGTATTATATTTTTAATATTAATAAAAAATTAAAAAATAGCTCCTGTCGTTAAATAGTATGAATATTGGAGCGATGTCTAAAATAACATTTTTTCTTTGTTTACTGTAATCTTTTTTTTCCAGTTGTATATAATACTTATTAACATTGATGAAAAAATACAGATTATTAAAAAAACTTGTCGCAAAACATTGAGTTTTAGTAATAGGTGATCGAAACTAAACCGTTAATTTTTTTTCGGGGTTAAAAACGTTGTATAAGACAACTGTCAAATCAAAACTATACCATTAACGGAAATGAGTCAATACATGATTAAACATTGCATTAAAATTGTAAAAATTGACTATGAAAATAGTGAAAATTTCGCGTAATATTTCGTAAAGTGCTTTTGATCGATATAAAACACCTTCTCGTTCAACTGTTGTTGATTTAAGCAAAAAAATTCAATGTTGCGGTGTGGCTGATGCTCGCCCAACTAGACGAACTGAAAACATTTCTGTTGGAGCTGAAAGTGTTACCAATAGTCCAGATGTGTCAATAAGAAGACGTGCATAACAATTAGGCACTTCAAATAGCACTTTGCACCGAATTTTGCATAAAGAAGAGACAGTTGAGTTTGGATCACCATTTATAAATATTTTAAGGTTTCAATTCTCTAGTATTACATACAATATAAGGTAAAATTAGCTTATAATATAACGTAGAAATAGCATACAATATAAGGTAGAATTTACTTAAATAATGCAAGGTAAAGGTAAAATTAGCTTACAATATAACGTAGAAATAGCATATAATATAAGGTAGAATTTACTTAAATAATGCAAGCACACACAATATGAAAATATACAAAAATTTATCTGAAATATATAACTTTGTATTATAAATAAAAAAATGACACGTGCCAATGTTTTTACTGTCTTATATATTCTGGTTGGAATTAATAATTTAAAATTTGTCCTAAGTTTGCAAAATATTTAGTAAATCAAGAAAGCGGATATTATTTAATTTTTGTTTACATTTTGACTTTTCTTCGGTTCAGTTTTCATTCATTAAGTTACTAGTTTGAATATTGAATTATTATTAATATTATATTGTATATAAACCATACTGTATGATAAACCATTATGTTACTATGATTGTTACGATGATTGGTAAATCAAATTTACGATAATTGTTTACAATGATTTAACTGTTGGAGGTTTACTTTTGAGTATATCGGTCATATCATTACTATACTCTCCACACTTTTGGCAATTGTCAGTAAAATTTGTATAATTGTGAGATCATTATAGAAAACATTTGCGTATCAATAATCAAAATATATTTATCCAGGTAATACAATCACGGTGAATCTCTACAATCTCTTCGTGCATTCTAATATATTAAAGCAGCTAACAGACTAAAATATTTTCATACAAATAATATATTAAAAAGCCAATAGGCAGCGAAGGAAAATGCGAGGGAAACACAGTCTTCAGCCTGAAATTCCAGCACAATGGAAAGCCTCCCCGATATTTGCAACCGCCTTACGCACACAGCTCCGCGAGGATTCTGAAGGATGTATTCGGCGATCGGTAGAAACCTCCACAATCGATTGCTAGTCGTAGAAATGAAAAAATACGGATATTGCAAGTAAACTCATCCACTACAATCTACAATAAGTGTTGCGAAAGGGATCAATGGCGTGTATTTATTCAGGCTTATTTGTTTTTCAAAGTAAACATTCACGTTTTTCAATTTTATAAATCTCCGTTTTTACTATCGATATCGTGTTGTTTAAAATTTATCTTTCACAAGAACAAAACAGTTGACACTTAAATATAAAATTTACCTACGTACGTAATTGATTATGCATGTATGTACGCCAAGGAATGTCGCCCGTCTAGCCTCAGAGCCCACGCACATCTGTACATCTGAGCGATAATTTAAAATATATTATTCATTGTCCTAAATTGTTAACATAACTTTAATTTGTATTTTTTACGATGATTTTTATTACTTAACCTTGAAAAAGTATTTTCTGTATCGTATTATTCCCCTAACTATATTGAAATGTTTCACATTGTGCCTACCTTAATGTCATATTAGAACTGTCTATCAGGGCCATTAATGACCTGTTGTTAATCTGAACATGAAAAATAAAAGTAGGTAATACATAATATATACCGGGGGAAGTTTTAACGTTGCACCCGTCACATAGAAGATAGAGGAAGCCTGGCTGAAATGTCTGGTCATCAGTAGACCAGTATTTTAATAGCATTTTTCCTTAGGGTTTTGGCAGAAAATTAAATTCTTCATTCGTTGCCCGACCTTTTATATAAACTTTCTACTGTATTGCACAGAAAGCAGTGCTTTTTCGTTTCATGTAAAATGTGAAAAATATTTCCCTTCGACGATACGGCTATATGAAACGACGATGCATAAATATTTAGATTTATCTAATATTATGTAAAACAAATATTAGCATGTAAATAAAATTTAATTAATGCAAAAAAATTATGTTAAATAAAGTCATATAAAAAAAATGAAAATATAGAAATTATTTTAAAAAAGTGAGTAAAACTAGTAATGTTAAATAAAAAAATTCCATTCTTTAGGTAGGTACATATATATACGTTGTCTAAGCTTTAAATTAGTCTTATACGTGATGTTTTTCGTTTCGTGCACTTTTGCCGTAAATGTCAAGTAATTAGCCACAAGACAATATATGTTACGAGACACCGCAACTGGTAGGTGTTATTATCACGACACCAGAAATAACATAAATAATACATTAGTTACATCGAAAATTAAAACATAAATTAGCCAAAGAATTCTAATAACATTTACTGTATATATATATATATATATAAAACTGAATGTCTGTCTGTATGTATGCTCTCGATAAACAACTAAACCTTTTAACCAATCTAAATTTTGCATATCTTTCTTTAGAACCCTGCGCAGAATATAGGCACCATATCCCCTCTCCTGGCCATACCACCCCTCTCCAGATATAAACATGTTTTATATTATATTGAATGTCAGTTTCAAGTTTCAAAGTTTCAAATTTTGCATAGTTGTTCTTTATGATCCTGACAAAAATATAGCACCCACCCTCTCTCCCTCAGCTTCCGGATATGACCACCCCCGGCAGAACCAAATTGTACGCATCGTTATTATTTAGTGCTAGCTCTAAACAATCGCCAGTCTTCTTCCTAACTTATATTATACATTATAACTAATTCTGAACGCCGAGTCACCACAAACAAGTCATAATTTTAAAATAATTAAAAACTTTGCTTATGTTTGATTTCACAGAAATATGAATCAATTTATATTCATTATTGTCTTCTGCTTACTATAGGATATAAGCCTTCCACATCCTTCTTTACTGAATTTACCTTCTTAATTTAATATGATAGTCTCACGTTAAATTGTACAGGCGTGGCTCTGGTACGGTGATACCGGAGCCAACCTATATTAGTTAATGACGGAATGTAATAATGACTATATGTAATAATTGTGCCATAAAATAAATAAAAAGAAAAAAATTAATATGAAGGAAAGCCATTAGGTTTAAGTAACTAACTGCCGGAACTTACCTAACTCTAACTTTAAAATATAGTCCAAAAAAAAATATTTAAGATTTTGTAAAATATTGCACGCGTTGCTTTGTTGGGTGGAATCGAAATGAGTAAGCAACTCGCAAAACGATTCCAGGACAGGGTGGGACCCTTTAAGATTTCCTTCATCTATTTCCTTTATCATCCTTCTTGACTCCTTTCTTGGACTGACTGATAATAATCTATAATAATCTTCCCCTGATGACTCTTGGATGAGCACATCCACCTGTTTTCATCTACGCAATTTAACAAGGCAATTCTGTACACGATTTTACAAATATTCGTTTGGTACCTTATCCAGTTATTGCGTTTTTATCACACAATGTGATTTGGCACTCCATTGCTCTTTAGGCAACTCTTAATGTGTATATGGAGCGCTTGGTTAGTGTATTTGTCCCGGCTTCTCGTAAACGGTGCCATGACATTCTGAACGATGACTTTCCTTTTGAGAGAAAATATAATTTAACAAGTCATGGTCGTTTCCAATAGTAAAGAGATAAATTGCTACTCTTGACCAATTGGTGTGAGTACGATTGGTATTGCATGATATCAGTGATTGAAAACTGCGATCACCATTTTTATTTACAATAATTATTATTTACATTTCTCTACTATAAGTGACAATGTCAAGACAGACCTGCAAGAGCTAGGAAAGTACCCAGCAGATTGGATCACACAGGTTATGTCAAAGGATGGATGAAGCTCTATTGTGACTGCAGTTATGGACTTTCGAGTCTCACGAGACCATTGAAGAAGAAGAA
Source organism: Eubasilissa splendida (assembly GCA_031772225.1). Lineage (NCBI taxonomy): Eukaryota > Metazoa > Arthropoda > Insecta > Trichoptera > Phryganeidae > Eubasilissa > Eubasilissa splendida. Next base: position 4,318,696 of record CM062850.1, read on the forward strand.
GAATTATTTTTAAAAAAATGCTATTTACTTTAAAGACTTTTATATATTACGAGGCGCGTTTTTTAAGTAAATACCAGAATATTTTTTATAGAAACACACCACCTTAAACTACTTTTCAACATAGTCTCTGGGATGAAAACCATGTCTGTACTCTTTTGATTTCATCATCGTCATCAAAACGCTTGCCACCAAGGAAACGCTTCAGAAGGAAAATACGGAAATCACTTGGCGATGAATGTCAGCTGATTTCATGTTTCATACATTCAAGAAACGAATCACGAACCGTATCTCACAGTCGGCGGGCTGATCTATTGTCTTGAACATTTCAACCATTCACTACAATGTGGCCACACTATATGAATATCTCTAACGTTGCACGTGGTGAGTCAACACATTAAGGAAACATCTCAACTGCAGCGCTACACCGGTAATATCTGGCAACAGTACATACTAAAAAAAAGCGCCTCGTATATTAGTCTCATAGCTGAAATAAAAACGTTAGCCAAATGAGGTCGATATTTAATATTTTTTTAACATACTGGAACACGTTACCAACGATATTCAGATCACGCGCTTCAGTTGTATAAATAATAACACCGTACAAAAATCCAACAGAAAAGACTTCCCAGTAACCATACATAAATATTTTGATAGATTCCGCCCGATGGCGCTATTCATCTTGACAATATTTTCACGAATCACGATATTTTCAGGTACTCAATCACTGTTTGTGATTGTGACTTACGTGTATCAGTCATGAACTCACAGTTCAAGATTTGCACAACATCGCTGGACCTCAATTAACTAAATGCAACCAAAAAAGTTAAATAAACTAAAGCTCCGGTACACATTAAAACATTGAAGCCAGGTATAAAAGTTGGTAGGGAAGAGAATAGATTTTAACAGCGCAGTATTATAAATAATCGGCTACTTAAAAAGTTTTTTTTAATATGCTTAATGTTAATCAACGTACGCTAATCCGATATTTATTTGTTACCTCGTCAAATCACCACTCCAATTAATTGTAACTTCAGTGATTGTGCTATCGCTAAGAACCAGTTACACTATAAAATATGAGAAATATTTATTTTGTAGTTATTTAATTTTGTACCTTGGTATTTCTTATCATTAAAGAGTGTACACGTTTAATATAAAAGGTTACACAATTTTGTTAGATATTAAACTATTTGTTTGCATATTAAATACTCGAAAGATGTTAAACACTCATTTAAATATTAACGAAATTAACGAAAACAAAGCAAAGAAACATTTTTTTATTTATCCGCTCATTAATTGTATTTGCGTAAGTAACGTTAAAAATAAGGATTTAAACGAGTTCTTTAAATAGAATTACTAAAACATAAACGCGAAGCCCCTGCATTAAAACATTTCTTTAACGGCTTCATTTTTATTCCATCCCCGGCAGAATAAGGGCTGAAGCAAGCCGGGCACTAAACACCCGCCGACCAACCCTTGCTTTCTTCGTTCAAATATTTATTCGGCCTCGACGGCCCATCCTGAAACGTTTATGTGGCAATAAAACTTATATTTCAGTAGGCACACTAAACACGGCCGCCGAGTGCTGGAATCGGTGAAACAATCACGTGATCACGACGATACTGTTGTGAAAATAATTCACGATGTTAATACACACTGTTGGGAATAATAATACCTCCTGTCACTAATACCCGCTATTAGGAGAACTGCTACTGTCCTCTGTCGGGTAAATAATTCATGGAACCATACGTACATTCATTTGGATAAATTGTTGTCCTTCGCAAGTGTTATTTTTCAGGTAGATTTTGATGGTCTTATGACGTACTTTTTTCAATCATGACTATATAAATAAAATAAAAATTTACCGAGCACCAAACCTCGGTCTCGGACACTAACCACTGCACCACCAATGGATACAAATGAGACGTGAAAATTGAAGTTTACCTCTCTTCATTGCCACTGGCTTATTATAATGTTCAACAGGGGAAACATTTTTCAAATTCATTTATAAATAATAAAGACTGTACAAATAATATAATATATACCAAAAATATAAACCAATGGCATTAAATTCCAACATTAAAAAATGAAATCGATACTCGATATTTTAACTGAATGAAAATGTTACGAAATTTTCTAATGCACACATTTTATTGTGGTATCCGCTAAATATTATATATTGTTATAAACGTAATACAAACTTTATGAACATTTTGTAGTACACACACAAAAATATTAACATAATTAAAATAAATTGCTTTTATTTTCAAATGACAATACATATACTTTTAAAATTAGCAATATTAACTTTGTGGTTAAAATTCATATTTTTATTTATTATCTTGTAAGGGAGCATTTAAGATGTTTGAACAATAGTGAGTTTTCAGAATATTATAATCATTTGATAGAAAATGATCATGGTCTTGATAAAGAATTGGGATTGTCAATTTTGCATATAAACGGTGTTGGGCACAAATTAAATAAATTGGAATCGTTGTAGATAAATAAAGCGTGTAAAACTAATCAAAAAATTATAAACAACCAACTAAATTTAACTACGAGTCCCATTCTAAAAAATTTTCCTACAAATTATTTGAGTAAATTTGTATTAAGTAACAATTTGAGTTAGGTACTAAATTTATTTTTTAAATAATTGTTTTTTTTTTTTAAATAGATTCTGGTAAAAAAACAATAATATATGTTATTAGTTTGTTATGACATCCTAAAGAAGAAAATTGTATTTTTCGAAACCGGTAGATGTATTTTAATCTAATTAAGTGGTTGATAAAACAAAGATAATAAATAAAAATATGACTATATATATATTTTTTTATTCAACGTGATGATGAATTATTCTATTTTTTATGTTGAACTGATATTCAAATGCAGAAAAAAATAAAGCACGCGTGGAATATCGGCGAAATGTCACTTAACATCCCCGATAAATCAGAAATGACCAAAGCCGTTGGCCGAACCGAAAATTGGAGCAAATGTCGGTTAAACGGGATCAAGTAATAAAACGTTACATTCGTAATGCGGATAATGGGACGAGCCTCTCGTAAACTCTAGATTAAAAGTTTTACATAATATCGGGAATAATCCTTCCGGGATCATTTCTTAAGGTCCTCGACAATGGATAAACTTATGTTTCTAATGGTCGGTAAACAAGCGATTAGTGAAAACGTTTTCTAGTGTATTCTAGTAACCCACGGACACCAAATTCCCATGCGTTTCCTAAGTATAATGATATTGAATATCGTATTTTCAAATTATATTGTTAAGTACATTGTTATATAGGCAGCCGTGTCACCGCGCTCTTGTCGGCAATACTTGACAAATAATAATATATTTTGATAAATAAATTAAGCTTTTGTGTCTTTGCTAAATTCAAACGATTGCTTTCACTAGGTATGGTCAATGTTGGCTGCCCTTATTATCTAATAAAGGGATGCGGTCAACCACAATACAACTTAACTTAACCAAGCAAAGTAAGCCCAATCAGACATATTCTTTAGATGGTTTAAATAATAATGTATCATACACATACATATAATATTTATTATTATAAGCTCTAGCGACGATTATTATTATAAGACTGCTTTAAAAAATATCCGAACAGATTCTTAGATAAATATCGACCAATGTCGAATGAACTAATTGTTTTATGACAACAAATATTTAAATAATTGCCAGTAGGAAAACTTGAAAATATAATTTACATTAAAAATATATAAATCCATATATCCAATATATGTACATTACATTGTATATTAGACGAACGTTTGTTGAAAAATTTATAAAATATAAAATATTTTGCTACATTTTGTAAAAAAAATCTACATATGAGGTATACGATTCGATTCAAATTAATAAAATCGCTATTTTGGTGTTATTTCATGTTGGCAAAAAAGGCTATAGCATGGATTATCGAATTTTTAAATAAATTCGATTATTTCAGTTATATTTTAAAATAATTGGGTGAAAATATAGTAAATTTTTCATGATTCAAAAAACATCAGAGTTATAAAAAATAAAGAATTTGAAAAAAACGTTTGTTAAACAAATAGTATTTAAAAAGGTTTATCAGATCATATGTTTAAATATTTACATTTAAATTGAAGAAGTGATTGAATTTGAACATACGCCCCCAGAACTGATTACTGTCAGACGTTTTAACCAATATTTGTATTAATTATATAGTATATTTTGTTGATTATCGATAGTGTTGTGTCAAAACCGTGTAACTTCATATTTTCACAAAAAATCCTTTGTATTTGTTACAAAAATAATCTTTATTATATCATTGTCAATTTGTATCTTTCTAATGTATCTATCTTAAAATTTCGTCTCTTCTCCACCACTGCATCTTGAGTTATTTTTAAAATTTAATTTATCAGTTTGACAGCAAACTGGTCTTTTGTATGCAACCAACCTTGGTCAAGCAATATAATAGCTACCAGTAATATAATAGTTGTTTGTAATGTACGATATCGCGCTTGTGCTTAATTGGATTGTAATGATATTTTTACAGAAAAAACTGTAATTATCTAAACATTAGTCCCCATATTATTATCTTGATCGGAAATTCATGATACGATGATAAATACAAATTAAAACTTTCTATTCTGATCAAATATATTGAATCGAGGCACTAATCCGCCGGACAAAGGAATCAAGTACAATCATCGCCCGCCAATGAAAATGTGACATGGTAGTCATTTTCTGACAAAATTACATGTACAATTTGTGTAAATAATGAAGATTCGGAGATATAGTTGAGGTAAATACCTGTAAGTTCCTGTTTAATATAGAAACAATTTTAAATAACTGAAATTCAATTAATTTGTTTCCAGCCCCCAAAAATAGTAAACAAATGAATACATTTTATGTCAAAACTTTACCTTTATTGTACTGAGGAGGCGTGATAGTACAAGCGGAAGAGAAGGAGACAATTTAAACATCAGGTAACTCTAATTCTGGTGGTGGTTTTCGTTTGCCGATGATTCAGTAACACTCCATTTAACAAAGAAGTTGCCCAATGTAGCCTGTTTATGTCTGTTTTTTAAAACCTTAATGAAGTAGTCAATCACATTACCATTGAATCCATTTATGTTTTGGTTGATTATGGCAACATTTGGGTGCCAATTTTCGACCATATTCTGCCTTTTGACACATGTAGAAAATATTAACAAATATGGAAACATTTGTTTGTTATCAAAAAAAAAATAGGTTTGGAAAATGATTCAGGTTCGAATCCCGGTGGCGCAACAACAATATTTTTAGATAAAATTGATTTTATATGTATATCTTTCTAATTAATATATTTAATTCATATTTAAAATATCACAGAACTATGTTCTGAATAATTACAACTTCACAATAAGAATGTGTTTTCCTAATAATTATAATATATTTAAAATAAAAAATTCTAAACTCTACTAGGCATTAACATCAGCTACTGCTACATAAAAGACAGTGTAAAAAATGAAATACCAAAGTATAAGTGCTCATAATAATTAAACATTTATATGAAGTTTGAATTACGTGAATGAAGTCAGTTGATTGCTGTTGTACTCGCTGTTTACTTATAATTGAACGTCTTGCCCATCGACATTATAAATCTAGATACACTCGCAGAAATGATTCGTTCATCCATTATTCCGACTCTGATTCTATTTGATTCTGTTATGCAATTTTAATAATTATCTATAATGTAAATAATTGTAATTGGTAATAGTAATAATCTTGTGAACTAAATATGCAATATGAAATTAACTTTAATTGTTATAACCATCATATAATTGATATACACAATAAGCTAGATGAATGATTGAGAGTGGAGGATACTGTAAAACAATACATAATACAAATGTTAAATAGTTAAACCACGGTGACACATAATATTGCGATTTATTTATTTTTGATTTAATATCGGATTTAATAAGTACCCACTGTACCTTTAACTATTTTATTTATACTTAAAAGATGAATATACTTACAGGTATGTAATTACTGATTTAAATCATACTTTTTTTATGATAATAGATATCGTTATGTCAATAGCAGTAATTTTTTACTATACGTAAACGTTGATAAAAAACACTTTTGTATTTGAAAAAAAAAATTAATTCATTTATTGACCATTATTTTATAACAAGCTTTTTTGTCGAATTGGTAACATTACACATATTGGAAGACCTTATGTAGGGATGATCACTTTGTCACCGCCCCAATCAAATTTAAGGGTGGACCCCTAGGGGATGGCTGGAAATAAGCTCTTAAATGAACAGAACCAGGGGATTATCCTGCATATAAAAGTTCAGAATCAAAAAGGGGTTTGATCAATCGATTGGGTACAAATTTTCAAAATACCGAGGTTATTAAACTCTAGAGAGTCTATCCCTGCTGTCTTCGTGCCTCTGTATTAAGATTGTTTTAGTATCTCGAAGATTCATATTATAAAACAACCCTAATCAAGGGTAATCTAATAATATCAGAATATTTTAAATATTACTGTATTAAATCGATTATAAGACGCCACCGATTGTATTACCCTCATTTTTCTAAGCTAAAAAGATAAAAGTTAATAAAATGTTTATTATAAAAATTAACGGCATCAATATTCAATCACAGTAAGTTTTAGCTCCAATACAGCATCATAGTGAATTATTTTTAAGGACATGTTATGCTACAATTAGAAGCACAATTTTATTCAAAATGATCGCGTTCGACCGTCACCGAGCGACGAATGTATCCCAACTGTGCAGCAGCGGCCGCGGCTACCGCTAGCCCACAGGAGATTGAATGCAAGTATCGTCAACGGCAAGTACATTTTTGACAGCGATTGTAAGACGCCATCGAATATAAGACTCACCATGAATATAGAGACACCAAAATATAAAATACCATGTGTCTTATAATCGGTACAATAAAACCAGTTTCAAATACCCTCGAATGTCTGCTGTGTTAAAGAATCGTCTCAAATCAAAGAGTAGTCTTCCAGTGATTGATTGCATATGTTAAGCAGTATTGTTTGGGTCGACACTTTGATAAGAAACTATTATCAAAGACGAAGATAAATATATTTGTATCATGCTTGATAAGATCTATTGTTATTTTTGATCTAGATTGAAGCCAAGTTCACTAGCCGCGACAGCCTCTTAAATTACCAGGTAAATAACCAGTAATCCTCCATGATTTATTTAGCTAACCACACATAAAAGCACATTACTACTCTTTCCATAAAAAATATTCAAAATGTACAGCATATAAATCGTCCAACTGCAAACGCCATTTCTCCGCAGTGAGTACATCATCTGGTCTTCAAGCTAGAGAAGACGACGTGACTTAAGGCGAAGAGATGGAGGATTACGAATGTCGCCACTGATTGACATCTTCTTATATTTCGCACGTAGCGCACCTTCTTATCTAAGAGAGAAGTATTTTTGAAATTGTAGGATACCAGGGTAGTAGAGAGAATTTAGGGCGTGCCTAATTATTTGAATTGCTTGGTTTTATTCCGTTTGCTAGACTTATCCCAATTCGTCACACCTATCATTTTAATACACTAAATCGCGTGTTAAGTTAGGATGCAGGTAAAGTTGTAGGCAGTGAAATGTATGGTGATGGCCAATGTCTCATTTAAGGTGTACACGTGTGTGCGCTAATATTTCTACCTACCCCTATTATGCCTTCTATCTTTCCCTGCATGATGTAACTTGTAAAAGATTTTTTTTTAATAAAAATATATAATTTTTGTTATAATAATTTTATATATAAACCAATTTGTTTCAGCTCAGGCTTGAAGCTTCATCAGGGTTGAACAAATATATGTTCATTTTTTTCATTGCGGAGAATGTGTCCGAAGAACACAGCTTTCAATAATAGCTGTTATTAGTTATGTTGATTAATTTATGCATCTTAATATATCTTCATTAGTAATGTGGTAAACCCAGGAAATCTTTAGCATACGTTGATAAAGCCACAAGATATTGCTATTACCCTGCCGGTAGCCTTACACTGGTAAGGTAATGTTTTTCTTATTTCCTTTCCCGGCGCGCAAATAACAGCATTAGACCTTAAAATTGCACAAAACATTTTTTTATGCCCACGCCGTAATCCAAAATTAGAGGGAACATTGGTGATGGCTTTCATAAAGCGATAAACGCACCCAGAAGCGCAAGCGCATGCGCAAAGAGTCGAGCGCATTCTTATGCGGGCCCGCACACAGAACTTTTCTCAATCCTCTCCTTGGGTGCTGGGTAATCAGCAGCTCACGTGATGCACTCCGCATAGTTTGCGCATCTACTATTAAGTCTCAACTATTGTAACTTGACTCTCATTCATTATACATTTACCTGATGGCTTACTGTTCACGCGACACACTAACACTAAACTACACATCGAACACTGAAGAGAGCCCGAGATTAGAGGCGGGTCCCCCTTAGGTGCATCAGCACATCTACATTGGGAACCTCCACATTAATGAGTGCCTTCCCACAAAACCTCTATATCCCGTATTCCTGTATCCTTTGCACAATTAACGCAGGAATATGAAATTATTTTCAGTAAAGTGGCGAGCAGTAAATTATAAATTACGCGGTTGAACGTAAGAAAGAAATGTAAAAATCAATTAATTAATGTAATGTGACACTCGGGCCAAATTAAAAAAATCTAGTTCTGGTGAAAACCGCTCCATCATCTCGGCGTCCTCCTTTCGCGATATTAATTAAAGGTCCCGTCGTCGGTAACTTAATAACGGAGTAATTAAACCTAACTGCCTGCTGTCTTAAAACGTTTCCTTTATAAATGAGATTGAACTAAAGTGTTGACAAATCTGGGGTGATTTAAAATAATCTTGTTTAGTTTTTATTTATTCGTACCCCTCAATCTGGGCCCGGCGTCCGGGGTGGGTTTTTAAAGTAATGACGCTCATTTGTCAATAAACCTTAGGCAAATAAAATAGTTCAAGATCCGACCTTCGGAATAACAGGGATCATATTTACAAAATAGTTAAATTTATTGCGCAATCCGCGGTGATGGAATGTGGGCAATAAATTGTGATACAACGGTTTTTATTACTTTATTGTGCGACGTTGGGGCTGCTCGGGAAGGGTTGGGGTTGGGGTTGGACCGTTATTACCTCTCCTAAACGAGCATATTTAAATGTCGACAGGAGTAATTTCAAACTGTTGAAATGAACGGTAGATCTGTATGAAAGATGGATGACTTGCATGTTCTATTTTCATCACAATTATTTTAATTTTTTTATTTAAAAATATTCGGCGAAATATATTATTAGTAACATTAAATAATATTTATAAGGATCATTTTTTTTTATTAAACCATATTTAAATCCATGTTATTTATGGAAATACAAAAATTTCAAGAATCACGTGTACTAATACTCGTGTTATTTTAATTGTAGCATAATTGAAAGAATTAGGCTAAGTTTGTCATGTGAAACATATAAGCGAGAGGTTCGTAACAAGAAATATGTTTTAAATGATCAGAACTATTGAATAATGTGCAAAATGATCTACATTATCTTCTTGTTCCTAGCACGAAATTTTTGAAATTACCCTTGCACCATACCTTGCTTAGCAGTATCCACATTAAAAACGTACTTTAATTTACGAGCAGCTAATGCCGCTTTGTCACCAGTTTTGAATTAATACAAAAAAAAATTTTTTTGCTTTTTTTCCAATAATAAAACCAAAGCCAAGTGTCAAAATACAGACAGAAAAATGCATTTTGAAATAATATTAACATGAAAACGATGAAATGACACTTGGAATTCGTAAAATAAAAACCTCAATTATATTCGTACCAACCTCAGTGTATGTCTGTCTGTCTGTCTGCTCGCTACGAGTATACAATTCTACACCCTTTGACCTATCTAAACTAAAATTATGTAACGTACTTGAGTCGCTGACTTTCAAAGCCCGCTATAATACGTTTTTATAATATCGAGAAAATCAAGCGAAACCGCCACACTTTAATTAATTCCAGGCATTATTATCTACATTTTTAGAAAATTTAATAATTATTTTCTTCTAAAATAAAATTATTATATATTTACGTTAACTATTGTATTAATTTGAACTCAAATATTTATTTCAGTATGCTATATATATATATATAGTATAGCAGGTTTTGAAAGTCATTTCACGTTATACTGGGTTTTGCTCGTCCTTACATTATACTTAATATTGCTAGCTAACAAAGCGTATTTTTTAAATAAAATATATATTTTTAAATAAAAAAATTAATTCTGAATCTAATAATACATATGACTCAAATATGTTAAAAGAGTATTATTCACACACATTATGGCACACTTATCTTTTAAGATCCTGCTCGAAATATGCACCATTTTGCATCCCCTTCCCAACCCATCCCTTCTCCTCGATATAATTATCATTCATTCCAATTTAAATTTTATGGCATCCAATCCAAATTTTGCATCCTCCTCGTACCTGATCATCAAATTTTGTTATTATTTCGGGCATCCCTTTATCCTTTTTAAATTATTACTCACTGTGATTCTCGAGCAACGCCGGGTAAGGAACAATAGTATTGTATAAATTTATGTATTAATATAAATTACACTGATTGTGTTAACGTGATTCTATGAAGATATAAAAAATGTGAAAAAAACGTGGATTATCATATATTTATGACAATTTCTTACAGTTGTAAAGAGATTTTTGTTAAATGAATATTTCTCATTACAACTAGTTTGTCACACAATCAAAATATTTCAAATAAATATTATATATTGACATACATATGTATGTACACATAAACACCCCTTGCCGCCTCTCCCGCCGAGTATTTCGTTGTATATTTATGTTATGATAATACCATATGTATTAACCGGGATATTACATGTTGCACGTTAGAGGCACACGACACTGTTAATATAAAGCAAGCAACACTCAGCTTTATGCACACACGTGCTGTATTGCGCCAACATTGTAAATAAACAAATAATTAGGAGAACACATTCTTATTGTGAAGTTGTAATTATTTAGAACAAACGGTCTGTGTTATTTTAAATATGAATTAAATATATTAATTAGAAATATATACATATAAAATAAGGTAGATGGCTCTTTCAAATTATGGAACGATAAAATGTATTAATATCAAAAAGGTAACATATAGGTTCGAAAATTGTCGCTAAAAATATTGTCGCTATAGCATAGTTGGATAATGCACCTTCCCCGGTTAGGAAAGAGATCCAGGTTCGAATCCCGGAGGCGCAACAACAATATTTTTCGATTAAATTGATTTATATGTATATCTTTCTAATTAATATATTTAATTTATATTCAAAACAAATAATTAATTTTTTTAAATATAATTAAAACAATTTTTTTGTGAAGTTTCGATTTTTTAAAATTCAACTCTTTTATGACTAAAACTTTTGCTAAATCATACACATAAAAAATAATTTTACAAAAAAATATAGTTGCTTGATTTGATTTGATTTTAATTTACATATCTTAATTTAATTTAATTAATCCTTTGAAAGCAACCATTTTTTAATTGTAGTTTCTTTGAGTGGAACCAGCTATATAGCACCAGTACTTTTAGTTCATTTGTATTAAACAAAACATAAACACAAGTATTATTTTTTTTAATGAAATCACATTTTTGTTCTAGCGACCATGGTTTAATTAGTAAGTTCTAGTTCAAGTTCAATAAGTAAGTTCAAGCAATAAAAGGATAAATAAAAGCAGACTACTGATAATCGAATGCTTAATTTTCGAGTCCCGGTTGTATACTACTTTTCACATAGAAAGAACAATCGTAATAGTGTGAGTAATACCATAAGTAATATTCACATTATACCAATGTATTGATGCCGCATAGCGTTTTAATTTGTCAGTGAGTGGGTTTGTCGTATAAAATTAATTATAATCACGGTATCCACAAAAAATATACAGAATGCTTGAATTTTGTAAATTAGGAAAACTTATATTATATATATATATAGTATTTGATGAAGTTCATCTAGCCGCGGAGTGAAACAAAAGTGTTGCGGCGAAGAGACGAAACTTAGTTCTAAGTAGTTGTGGGGAGAAACGAAACACGTACAGCGTCTTCGCGAGGGGCTGAAAAAAGCTAAAGAAAAGCTCCCCTAATAATATAGGTATATGTGGGTCAAGTGAAATCCGTTGTCAGAGAGGGATGGAGCCATGTGGCCCGCGCGCGTTGGTACGGGTGGGACGGCGATCGCCTTTTAAGGGCGAAGCGGGGTGTTTTCATTTTATATTGCCTTTTCGAACTTTTTTCAGTTTCTAAAATATCAAACATTGAGAAATCGTCACAATAACAGTACAAGGTAATAAAATATCTAACAACATTCCAAAATAATTATTTGATTTAAAAAAAAAATTATAATACTTACGTATTTAACGACTGATGGCGATAGTGACGCAAAATTTGTTTACCATTGTTTAACGGCATCTTTCAAACGGCGTCTGTCAAAATTTCAAACATATTTATCGAGACGTTTTGTTTTGATAGCTATTGAAAGTAGACATGTATATGTTTGTTTGCAACAGTGAAAAAGAGTAATATCAATCAGTGATTCGATCCCTTTTTGGATGTGATTGGTTAGAAGGTTCCTAGTTAAAAGTTTATGATTTTGTTTTTTATGTGCATGAAAATGATAATATTCATTTAAAATATGTACACACAATTTTTTTCTTTAAAAAGTACAAATCATTAACAGGAGTGTAGTACGAGTATTAAGAATGTAGTTTTACGTGTGAAGAATTTCGTTTCAAAATAAATATTATATTAGTCGTTAGTTAAAATAAACTACTCTGAAAGAAAATAAAATAAAATCGATAATTTTGTGTGATAAAATGTTACAAAAATCGCGAAATGAGAATACACCCTCATTGTTTGTAGAAAATTTGCCACCACGCATTATTGCCTATCGTTGGCCGTAAATTGTTTGGGTCCGAACATCACATTTTCGAGCATTTAGGACCCGAATAAATACATAAGATATTTTTTTTTTTACTTCAGCACATTTAATAGATAAAATAAAAACAATTAGCAACCCTCGTATAAATACAACACTTTCCTTACTGCACCATCTATAAATATTAAAGATTACTGAAAGTTCTGTTATTTTTTTATTTTTTTTCAATTTTGATGTCAATATTAACATATAGTGGCCTCAATCAGATGATACATGGCTCGTAATTCACCACCAAAAATCTCTGTTCTTACAGAGTCTCTCTAAATGAAATGCATTCATCCAGGTATTTTTCGTGTAAATGTTATACCCAGAAAACTTTTCTTTTTTTAGACCGTCATATTGACAACATAAATTGGCCGTAATATTGGAAGATTATTTTGTTTACTACTGTAAATAGATCTTGCTGTGGGTTGAATTTACTCTAGGATTGAAGCATTTTCGTAGTACAGTTCACGGAATACGTAACAATCTTCTCCAGTAATATCTTTTGACTATCCATCTCTCAGCTGCATAAATGAAGATTGGATAGACAAGGCTACGAATTAACTCAATTTTTGATTCCTAACAACTTAAACTAGTTGGTTGCGTCATCGAATTTCCTGCCCACTGAAGGAACATAATTTTAATGGAATTTACATATGATACATAAATCAATGGCATTCAAATATATTATTAACTATGTTTAATTTTAAATGCAAAAAAACGTAAAAAACTAAGCTGTTTAAAGAGGCGGAAAATATCTATAGCACATAAAAAGGTTAAAAAAGACCAATAAATTAGTTTAATAGTGTTAATATTGTTCCACTTAATCTTGCAACCAACGAAAATGTGACCCAAAAAATTACAGTTAGTAATAATATCTCGTTTTAATAGTAAATCTTAATTTCTTAATTAACTCAATAAAACGTTTAATTTAATCATAAATGGTGACATTCCCCTTTTACGGCGTCTATTTCTTGCGGTTTGGGGGCTATTACATTTTTGTGAAGTGGCCCGTTTTGCTTACGAGACCATCAAAAGGGGCGATATGTTTTATGGGAGGGCCGCAGGCCATAAAGTCCAAATTAGCCACGGGGTGTTTCGCTGCAAGTTCAATGTTTTATTGTTCTAATTTTATCTCACTGTCCTAATTAAAAATAATAACATTATAATTGTAAAGCGTAACTTTATAAATATAAAACAAATGAGCAATGTTTTTCACAATACTTTTTGGTTATAGAAGGAGCTATACAGTTTTAATGCTGTACCCATCACAGAGAAAATGGGAGAAGTCGGGGAGAATTGGTATTCATGAAAACCTCATTTAACCTTTCCCTTACAGTGCTAAAATAAAAACGCGCATTCCGGTGCTGTAAATTCAGTGTACATGTAGAGCTTTACGATTTTTAAGTCCGATAAACATGAATATTTTACATGTATTACTTATATTAATCATTAAAATAATAGTTGACATATATGTCAATTATTGTGTAAAAGTGCTAAAAATGAGAAAAAAAATATTGATTATCACAAAGACGCATAAGACACGTCTAACTCGACCAGCTCACGCTATGCCACTAAAGTGACGATCGGCGTCCGGCACCCCACGCCCACGCACTGCACCAGCATCCCACTCCGCACGTACGCACACACATATTGACAAATTCACCTAAGGTTCTTCAAGAAACCATTTTTTATTGTTGTTTATGGTAAATATATTACTTATATATTGAAATTATTTTATCCAATACTTAAATATATTACAGAGGAATACCTAAAATATGAACTCTGTATTTAATATATTTACAGAGATATTCATATAATTAGAGCTAATGTCCATTCACTTTACATCATCTGAAAGGAAAGGTTAATATTATATTCAGATTATGCAATAATCAATTAAAATATTATAAAATTAAGATGCGTACCGCGCAGTACGTCGCATCAATATTCTTACAATTTTCAAACTAAAATAAACGTTTGTGTTATGAATACACTCGATCCTCTTTTTCTGCGGTAGATGCATTCCATAGAATATCACAAAAAAATAATCTTCATACGTTGGAAAATTAGGGATTCGTTTTATAGTTTTCCAAAACCACATAACTCTAAAGCAGTGAATCAAAATATATATTCACTTTCATCACTAGAAGAGATAGTATGCACATCTTAAAGTCATAGTTTTTCTCAATTAGAATTAGCGACAACTTCACTATCGTTCTGTGTTGATTTTTGTCATTTAACAATGTAATCGGTGATTAAAAATTGTGATGATTTTTTTGATTTGATGACTAATTTTTTATAAAGTTCGTTATATCCAGATAAACAATTCTTAAGTTTACAATTAAATTTAAAGGCTCGTTCAGAATTGGTGCTATTAAGAAGAAAATGATTTAGAGGTTTGTTTGTCGAATTGGCAACACGTTTTCCAGCGACAGCCAATTTAACATCTGACAGCTGATTTGTGCTCAGTTTGGTTTGCCATTTCACCATGAATAGACTTACGCCAAAACAACGCTTGCAAGTTGTGCAAATTTATTTCGTATATATAATCGTCCATCCGAGTAAATAATTTGAATAAATATGGATTGTTTATATACCACACATATTGATAATACGCATCCGTGATGACACAATGTGAAAGAGCTGTAGTTTTAACAAGACAGCGCAACATACCACACAGCGTGCACCACAATCAATTTATTGAAGGAAACATTCGATGAGTGCATAATTTCATGTAATGGACTTATGAATTGGCCTCTAAGATCGTGTGATTTGACACCTTTAGATTATTTTCTGTAAAGATATGTATAGTCGATATTTAACACTAATAAACTAGAGACGATAGATGACTTGGAAGCCAGCATTCGTCGCGTTATTGCTGATATACGTCCCCAACTGCTCCAAAAAGTGGTCGACTTCCAGATTACGCTTTATTCAAGCCAGCCGCGGCGCCCATACGCGCAAAATCATTTTTGGTATAAATTTTATTTCCAATAAAGCTAATACCATGACCATTACCACGATTTTTGTGTGTACTATTTTATTTTAAAAACCTCTACCACCTCTAAAAAAACAACCTTTACTATAATGTTGAAGACCTTTTCGAATTATTTTTGCAGTAAAAAGGACTGTACTTTCTTTCGCTTCACTACCATTTTCTGTTTCTTAAACGATATTTGAAATTATATCAATAATATCATCGTCACTCTAAGCAATATCTGTAAGTAATTCGTCGATGTCATTTTGATAAAAGGTATAAAAATCTTATCCACCAAGTTCATGAGCCAAAGTAATGTTTTCAGCTGATACTGCCGATGTTTCAATAGTTTCACTGACTGAACACATCTAGGCCATGCAGCATGAATTTAAAGTGTGTGGTCCTATTTCAATGATAGTAGATGCAACACGATTTATACGGTCAAAAATATTTTTCTTTTTAAAGAATTAATATAAACTGCATAACTTAAAAAATCGCATATAAAAAAGATTCGCATAAAAAGAAATCCAAGTGTATATGACTAACTGAAATGAGGCTCAAACCCTGGATGATTAGGCGAGCATCTTAACCACTAGACCAACAAGTATGACAGTAAACAAATAATAGATATCTCATAGAGACGAAGCTATTTTTTTATTATATATTTAATGGAAATATATGGAAGTATGGGTAATTACAGGGATTACGACCTTCAGCTTAAGTGATCACTTTATATAAATATAACGTTCACCATTCTCACCCACTAATCAATCTCCATATCTATCATTTGTTTTGAAAATTATATATATGTTTATATGTGGAAACACATCGAGTACTACATTCACATAACATCACGATATATTATCAATAATAATACTTTTTATTAATTCACCATGATACAGTTCGAAAAATATACGCCACGTATAAGTTCATTCATACACATGCTGTCTTTCGAGTTGAAAGAGATCATTCTCGCTTAACCCTTCTGGATGAGGGTCAAGCAAATTTCTCGCATTTTCAGCATCACATTCAATGAACTATGAAAATTTCTTCGACGTCATTATATTTACTGATTTATTGAAGCAATTTGCTCAATGAGATAAATTTTTTTCCCACAGTCAATAGTTAAAATAAATCTTCCACGTGAATATTTTCTATTACCGTTTATATATCACGTTTCTTCGAAAACTGTTGTAAGCAACATAATTTGAAAGACAATATCGTCTATGTGAATTAATACCGCGTTTGAGCCAATCATTTAAAAATACGTTTTTTTGGCACTTTCAGCTGAACATTTGATTCTTCCGCGGTACTTGACTTACACCGACGATTTGACATTTGGTCCATAAATAAAATAACTGCATTAAACGATTAATTTATCGCGTAAATCAGGAAAGAGTATATTTTTGTTGCACGTGTGCGCAAATCGAATTCACGTTAAACGATGTGTAATAATGTAATTAGGAAACCAGTCGATAATATCATCAAAACTAAATTAACCCTTCCCAAACCATGCAGTAACACAGGTCTACCATTATTATTAAACCTGTAATATTTCGGTAAATACGTGCAATATAAAATTCATATTTTAGATAATCCTAAAGAAAATATTAGCGCTTAGGAATGATTAGTGAAAAACCAATTATGAATTGGGAATCGTACAAAAACAATCATTTTTTCCATTCAATCCGTTGTAAAGTTAATACGTTGGTAGAAATACAATTTGTGTTATGAAAGACAGAGATCACACACTATTTTCACAGTGAAAAGAATAAAAGACATACAAATATAATTGTCTCTTTCTCACTAATTAAATGAAGAGAGATAAGAAGGAAGAACACATTTTATACGACTTAATGAATGTTTTAAATTATGTATATATTATCTAAGCTGATAAAACATTTTTTCTAACTGTTATTTACGGTAACACGAGTTGACAGCATGGCTGCGTTAGGGAATTTTATGTCAAAGGTTAAGAATACGTACTGACAAAAGCAAAACTTCTCAATTAAGGTTCTTTTTAAATGCCTTTTCTCGCGATTGTCTCTGCTTAAATAATTCGTTTTATTTAAGTAACATTTGAATTCATGTTTTTCTTGACTTAAGTTTATCAAAATGAAAACAAGTCGAGTCGTAATAATTCTGAATCATGATTTATTTATAAGCCGTTTCTCTCCGGGAGTTGGATGTGAAAAGTTATACGGCAAAAGAAAATCGCATCAAACTTTGAATACATTCAACTGTAAGTTATACAAAACATTACATGTGTAGGAGATTGTAAAATATTGCATTTAAATAATGATTTCAATGGATTCTGAAGTTTTGCAATGTAAGAATTAAATAACATCCTGTTAAAGTAAAACTTTAGCACAGTTGATTTTTTCTCACAAATTTATTCATTTTACTAAGTGAAGTAAATATGGACTCATGGTGCCATCTGTGAGAATGCAATTTTTGCCCAGAGAGAATAGCTGCGTGCTGCTTCAACGGTCTTGTAGAACTTCATACTTTTACACAATGGTATCACCAAATATTGCACCTCGACCAATCGTAGCGCGGCGTGAGATAAGATGGGAAATTCGACATTCCCGAATCGAACAAGTAAAAAACGGACGACATTAGAAAACCGTGAGCTCCGTTCTTGAGTTAGGAATAAATATGATTGATCATCCGGCCTTTTAAAGAGGTTATTAAAATATAAATTCTCGTGCACCTGTGAGTAAAATATGAGTTCGAAATTTGAATTGAATAATTACTTCGTGAGTTTCGCTTTTTACGAAATATATCATTTATACATTGGAGGTTTTTGTTTACCATGGTGTATTTTTTTAATAATGGCTATTTACCATGGATAGCCATCACCTTGAATCACATCGACAGTCATATGATCACTCTGGAGGTCTAACACTCTGGATGTTAATTATCCAGAATGTCACCATATTCTGGAAAGAATTCTGAAGGACGGAGGAATTATTCTACATAGTATCTCGGTTTAAACTAAAATTTTAAGTACGAAGGAATTATTCTACTTATCTCTAATAAATACCAAGGAATTTCTGCCCGAATATTGTGATATCGTACGTTAATTTGAAGAAATTGAAGCCGCCATCAGGTTCCCCTCTGTGTTATCATATTTCCCTTGACAACGCGAAGGTAATTACGCTGTATTGTTATAGACGTGTTGCCAATGTAATCAGGACCTTGGAGTTTAGAAATTGGTAGTTTGTCAGCTTAAATTTTGATATATTGCCCTGTATAATCCTGTATTTGTAACGGTACTCAAATTGGATTGATGAAATCCTTTACGCTTACCTTATTCTATTGTATTATATTGTTAACTCTTTCAATAATCTTCTCATTTTGTAAAATTGTTTTATTCATTTACTAAAGTTATCTAAATGAAGACATGTTAAGAGGTATTTTAAAATTCATGCATTTTTATATATTTTTTATATTATACAAATTATGATAAAATTAACTCTTTTCAATGTTGGTATCTATTTCGTATGTCCAATATTTATTTATTTAGTTATTTCACAAGCTGTGGAGGCAACTTGTTAGTGAAAGGTGAGTAAGCAATTCTACAGTAGATAAACCACACATCTTCCGCTTTCCGATGAATCTGTCGGTAGAGGTGTGAGACAACCCCGTTTTACCCTCACAACATATATTATAGTTCACCTGAAAATCTTCTATAAATGAATCTGAAATATTTATAATCTCTATTTCATATGTGATATTTATATCGCTGTATTGTTAACGTTCTGGAAAAGTCTCCGATAAAACATATTATATTAAAGAGAAACATATTTTAATTACCATATTTTTTCAATTAATAATTCATTAATAAATAATTATATGTAAAAATCTGCATTACGTTCTTAATAATAATTAATTCATTTAATAATTCATACAACTCATCAGCATTATAATTTTATATGATAATTTGGGCATAAAAGACAACTTAGGAGCGTAGCTGGCAAATTTGGCAGAGTACTCGTTTAATATGCGAAGGAAACTGGGATCCAATATCCGGCACTTTCAAAATATTTTTTAATACATAAATGTTGATGGTAGGTTGTCATGTTGTGTGTAAGTTTCATCTATTGCCGGGTCACTATGTGTCAATGCATGGTACAATAGCCCAAAAAACTGATAAACTCTACAGAAGACCCTAAACGGTCGTAAATAAGTGGTAACATTTTTAAACATATATATGTAGCGCCTGATTCAAAAAACCCTTAAAACGACTTCATGTGTTTTTGAGTTATCGATTAAAACGTATATTTTGAAAGCAAATGTACAAAATGTTTGTTTTTACATCAGCATTTTTTAAAGAGACAATTCCGTAACGTAAATTTTATTTTCTATGTATATCGTTCTGGCAGCCATACTGTATTTTAAAATGAAAAAGTTTTGTGATTGGCTGATTTTATTTTAAGGGGAATAGCAACTAATACTCTGTTTGCTTTGGGATATTTTGGTACCGACACTGATTTCGATTGAACACGCAATATCAATGGATTTAAGTGGCATTTGCAAGAAACAGTGCTCAGCATGTAGCTGACTAAAAAAACTATAAAACTGCATATTTGACTCAAATTATCCGAAATTCATTTTAGGGGGGTTTGGAATTAGGTATTCATCTTGGTAGTTTAGTTACTCTATACTTTAGCAGATTGTTAAACAATTTAATATTTACTCTATAAATATCTCATGGACTATTATAATTTTGTGCAAACTACTTATGAAATATGCTGTGGTGTATCAAAATAAGTAAAATATAACAAAATGTATAATTATAAGTGATCGCACATTCGTATGATTTTCTAAAATTATATTTTGAATTATATAACAACAAACTTTTATAATACGTCAGTTACTAGAAAACGTATGTTTAACTCACATAATTTTTATCCGATTTACGGATAAAATTTAACAATACAAGAGATAAATACTAATTTAATGTATTAATTATAAATATATACATATGAAATCAATTTTGTCGAAAAATATTGTTTTTGCGCTACCGGGATTTTAATTAATACATTAAATTAGTATTTAAAACATCACAGACCTATGTTCTGAATAATTACAACTTTACAATAAAAATGCGTTCTCCTTAATAATACAAGATATGTTATGTAGGTACCTAACTCGGTTCCAAAAAAAGATTCAATTTTCATCCCCCAAGGCCATCGTCTGAACATGGCACCTCAGGTATCGGTGTCCTCCGGTGTTTCAGTAACTGCAGCCTATTGAAGGTTAAGCCTGTCTTCACTTTACTTTTTCATCTGTTTTCCCCAGCTTTACCTGGGGCGCTTTCTTTCTGAAATTGCTGAGTAAATCCGCCGGAGTAGTTTTTCTTATATACGATTTGCGTCAATATAATACAGCGTATGATTGTATTGTTTCGGTCGCTCTCACGCATATCAAATCAAAGGTATTAACAATTTTCTTGTTACAGATTTTATAGTTTGTAGTTTAGGAAACAATCATCTACTCAAATAAAATAAAATAAATGTTATAACCAGGCTATGCTATGCTTTAGAATAAAGGATTCGAACTACTCAATAGTACTCCTGTGTCATTCTAGAATAACCCAAAAAAATATATATAATGAAAAATAGTTACCGTGGTGGATACATATTTTATTCAGTACGCATAAACTTCAAACGTTTTTCACAACAGCTTCGTTATTTGACTTTAGGTTTTTAATGAGAACACATTTAAGGTGAAGTTTAAATTTTTTCAAAACATAGTTCTGTGGTATTTAATGCATATTATATAATTAATCAACTAGAAAGATATACAGAAAAAATCAATTTATCGAAAAAATATTTTAACTGCTACCGGGATTCGAACCTGGACCTCCCTCTATGCTATCCGTGGAAATGCGTTACTAGTTACACCACACCATTAAAGTAAGTGAACAACAAATTTGCGATCTAATATACTGCAGCTCTTTCAAATTAATACATCTGTTATTCCATTTTTAAAAAGCTATCATCTTTATATTCCGACAAATCTCTTTAAAATTTAATTCTGGCGTCTCGTAGGATATATTACTTAAAGGTATTTTAAATTTTTCGCAATATAGAGGTGATAAAAAATTTAAAAATTTAAAAGAGCTGCAGCATGTAAGTTCAAAAATTTGTCGTTAACTTACTCGGTTGGTGTGGCGAAACTTGATAACGAATTTTTCCAGATAGGAATAGGTCCATGTCCGAATCCCGGTAGCGACTAAAATATTTTTACGATAAATCAATGTTTTCTGTATATCTTTCTAGTTGATTAATTTAATTTGTATTTACCTTTATGTGTCCGCTCTCCTGTAAAATTGACTTCTATTGACTTACGTTTCCAGGGAGTGTGCGTTATATCTTTACGTCAAATTCTTAAGTAACATGAGTTAACAATTTGTATATTATCTATTACGGTGCGGTAGGGATAAGGGTTAAAAACAATTTCATCTTATTCGCGTCAAAATCTATCCCTCTATACGGCTGGCGCGACGGGGTGGATAGCCAACTATTAAAGAATCCAGATGCTTTTAGTGAGCTGATAAAATATGATATCAGCCCGTCAGCATTTCAGAGAAATCCACTCCGAAGATGTTTCAATTGCGATGTCAGATCATTTCAAATTCCCACAAAATGTAATATTCTTGTCCCGCGGGCTGGGGCGAAAAGAAGCGGGACGAGCGGGGAGGCGCACCAGCATTTGGTAGAATGCTCTCAAATTCAACAATCATGTTATTGCGGAGCTGCCTTTTAAAATATGCATCTACCCGTGGCGTGCATTTCTTGTATGCATTCTTTATGGGCTGGGAGTGACGCTCGGTCACGGGTCCACCTCAAACTGCAGCTAAATGTCACTAGTTTGTATACTGCATCCTTACTGCAATGGCGTGCACTCGCTAAATTCCCAAGGCGGTCATTCGTGTAAGAGGAAAATTGTATGATTTTAATTTTTAATTCTAACGTTACTTGACTTGCATTTTGTGTATTACTTAGTGATTCAAAATGAAACTAAGCAAATATGTGCAAGATAAGTTGTGGAAAAACATTTTGATCGTGTTTATATTAGAGTATATACACAGTGTAATAGACCTAGTCCGCAATACCTGACTAAATTACGAGTCGCAAATGTTCAAGGAATATGAGCAAATTCTGCGCTGTTACGGAATATATTATACTTTTAAAATTAGCAATATTAACTTTGTGATTAAAATTCATATTTTTATTTGTTATCTTTGTTTTATTAACCACTTAATTGAGTTTAAATACATCTACCGGTTTCTTTTTAAAATATTATTGTCTGAAATTTTTACAAAATCGTCTCAACCTTGAAATCTACATACTTCAAAACAAACATTTGCGAAATTGTTCAATTATTAATCTATGTCTTCGATTTAGACACTAAATTATCTATAAAAAAATAGTCTAGCCGCTCGAAATTCGATGACCTTTAATTTTTTGTATTCAATATATTATTTGAAATCAATAAAATATTTCAATTAATCGAAATAGTTACATATTTACGATTTTTTTGAAATGGTTATAACTAACTTATGACATATTGAGATTAGGTACATATCCCTTGAACATTTTCGACTCGTAATTTAGTCAAGTATTAACCCGTAAAGTATTATGGAGTATGTGTGTTACACTCTGTATAAATATACTTATGTATACACTATATTAATAATAAATAAAGATACATTTATGTTTCGAAAAATTTTATTATTAAAATAGAAATGTATAAACGGAATACTTATATATTCACACCAAATATTCTTACTATTTACAAAATAAGCTAAACGCTTGTGTTATGAAAATAGTATCAACTCACCGGTCTTCTAGAATGAGGCTCGAACTAACAACCACTGGATCATCAAGCGAGTATCTTAACCACTAGACCAACAAGTACTTCGTCGAATAATTATACATATTTAATCTTAAATTACTGTCATATTACTAGGTATATATTTTATATAATATCTTGCAATTTAACCGTTTTAAGACGCGTTGGTTAGCAAGTGTTGGATATGGTAATACAATAGAAGATGATCAATGATGAGGGTAAATTTGGAATATTTCCAAAAATTAAATACTAAAAACACTTAATAACACTTGAAAAAGTATATAAAACAGATGTGGTCAAAAAAATATATACATGTTGCTCCTTAATATTTTACTCAGATACGGCGCCACATGACAAACACATTTCTGGGCTTTTATAATTATTAATATTATTTCACACTACATGCTTAAAATCATACTGCATACTGAATTGTATTACTTAAGACAGCAGGCTAACACGAGACAGAAGTGGTTATTTAATTGAATTATTTTGTTACCATATGTTGGATAAATATTTTCCGGTGAAGTATTGTTTGTAGATAATGCACAGAATACGCAAAAAATTCATGCAAAAAAAAAAATCACAAATAGCTTCATTGTTATTAGGAGAACACATTCTTATTGTGAAGTTGTAATTATTCAGAACATAGGTCTGTGATATTTTAAATATGAATTAAATATACTAATTAGAAAGATATACATATACAATTAATTTTATCGAAAAATACTGTTGTTGAGCCACCGGGATTAGAACCTGGATCTCTTTCTAAACCGGGGAAGGTGTATTATCCATTATTAATTACCCGGTTTGGAAAGTGATCCAGGTTCGAATCCCGGTGGCGCAACAACAATATTTTTCTATAAAATTGATTTTATATGTATATCTTTCTAACTAATCGATAATTCTCTTATAGTTAATAACCAAAACAATACTTTTGAAAGATAGGATATAATATAAATCATTATCTTATCAAAATTCATCCGAATGTATAAAACTTGAGACATGCATGATTTACGATTAAAAAACAATATTGATTGCAGAGGTTGGGAGCCGTTCTTTTTTTAATGCTAACGAAAAGTCATAGCATTATGAAGGAGTATTTTTAAAATTTGTATTCACCATTAACCAGGGGCGTGTACTGTCTGCACAATAAAATAAAGAGAAATTAAATTAAATCTGGCAGAATATTACGATGTATTATCAAAATCTGTATAACATAATAATTGTAGTAGGAATATTACGAAATACATATTTTATTACGATTTATTTCGCAGAAATTCTAGTTTTTCAATCTTTTATCTTAACACATTGTCGCACGCATAACATTTATATTATTTAAATAATCGATAAACTTTTTGAAAAAAATATACATATAAATTTTAGTTCAAAGTAGTAGCACCTGCTCACAAATATTATTAAGTTAAAAAATCAAGAAATAATTTTCGTTTTTTGAAATTTCCGACGGTAGAAATGAAAAATTTACTTTCTCATCAAATTATCATTTAACCACGTAATTCATATTTCAAAAGCAATCGACACTTCATTCCGATATAATATGTGAATATAAATACTAATTAAATGTATTAATTATATAGATATACATATAAAATCAATATTATATATATAGTATATGTTTATAATTAATACATTTAATTAGTATTTAAAACATCGCAGACCTATGTTCTGAATTATTACAGCTTCACAATAAGAATGTGTTCT
This sequence comes from Eubasilissa splendida, assembly GCA_031772225.1. NCBI lineage: Eukaryota > Metazoa > Arthropoda > Insecta > Trichoptera > Phryganeidae > Eubasilissa > Eubasilissa splendida. The sequence goes on from CM062850.1 coordinate 4,344,240, forward strand.
CCTCAATAGTAAGAATTTATTTTCAAAGAAAGCGTTAGACATGAAATTTGACTTTTCTTTATATTTAATGTATGATTAAACGAAAATCTCATGAATTTATAGATCACTAAGCATCAAAATTAATTAACACCTAGCCTAAACAAACGGAACCGGATAACTGCTCAGATGTGGTATCTACAGGCGGATCTGATGTTTTCCGAATTTCCTATTTTTTTATAGGGCGAGCAAAACGGCTAATCTTGCTGGTTTCTCGCATATAATGATTGCACTCAGCATTCCGGCCTCGTACTCCGCACTCACGCGTTTCAGCATACTGATTCTTCAGCAGGCCTGCCCCTGGATAGGTCCTGAAAAGGGATGCTGTGCAGAGGAGCGAATCACCAGATATTTTCTACGTACTCTGGCATCAATTGAGCGTCTCGAGGAGCCCACGTTTCGATTATATACTATTACATAATATATTATGCGAACTAGCAAGGAAGCGTCGATTGAACTCATCTTAAGCCGATTCATGTATAATATAACGTGATCTCGGTGAAATTAAATCTGCTTACAAATTTATTCTAATCTTAATTCGACCTCTCTAACTATTGTGTATTAAAAATAGATCAATTTTAGTTGTTATAACATTTCGCATGTATTTGATATACTCGTACTTTTAATATCAATTTACATACATACATATATAATATATGTATGTATGTAAATGATCCTTCTTTTTACTCACTGGTGTGATTGTGATTGATATTCGATGATATTAGTGAAAACTGTGACTGCGATCACAGTTTCATTACTAATACGCGTGCGCCGCACGATATCACAATACGCGAGATAAAATAACATAATTTTGAGCGAATTTATTTATATCATTTAAACTTCATTTAGGTAAAAAAACATATTCTAGCAGATGTTATCTAATTTAATATCATCAAAAAATAATAAAAACCCTTAAAAATGTGAGTTTATTTTTCGGGTCAAATTCTCGGCAATTCGGGTGGAATGCGTAAAACATTTGGCCAGAATCTACCAGATAGCGCTTATAACGTATATATATTCGATAGAAATTAATATTATTTTCTGTCCAATCATAGCACTGTAACTCAGGGAGAATATGCCGCCTATAGAGATATCTCTACTCTACTCTGCTCTGAGCCAAGCTCCGCCAATCATCGACTCCAAAATCATTCAGGTTCCTCCGGATTCTGTCCAGCCAATAGAGCCATGGTCTCCTAATGGTTTATAGAATATCAGATACGCATATGAGGAGTGTGAGGACTCCGTTAGAGAAATATGCCCAACCCATCGAAGTCGCTGGTCCTTGATAAACTTGACGACACTAGGTTCATTGTAGAACCCATAATTATTACAGGTGGATATATATTTTCAATATTTCATTGTATCTTATCTCGGGGGTATCTTAAATCCGGCACTTTTTTTCTTTTTGATATGCAAGAATCATTTCGCTAACATTTTATCCACTTTAAATAATAAATAAATCTTTTTTTTAATTACCTGTCGCCGTGCACAACTAGTGTGATAACCGCGTAGTAGACATATATGGCACAGTCACACACGTATATGCCAACCACGAAGAATGGACATAGCAAAATATTTAGTAATACACAAAACATTTTCCACTTCTCTCAATCTCAGTTGGCTAGAAATCAGAAAGATTAATTTTCCTACCTTAGAGATGCGAGAAGCATATCTTCATTTTTTCAAATAGCTCCGGTAATGCATTTATCAAAGTAAGACACGTTTGACATACCTGAAACAATATAAAGAATATTAATTGAATACAATGAAACTCAGTAAAACTTTGAGTGAATGCGGGACAAAATACTGAAATGATGAATACGTTTCAAATCTCAAATACATAAATCTAATGATAAATTAAACCGTTATTTTAAACAAGATAATAATTTTAATTATTAGATTTGTGTTTGATTGTAACGATGATTGGTAACTGATTTTTCTTAAGTCGGTGAGCAATCACTGATACACTAAAATCTCCACCTCCAACTGTAAAATCTCATTTATAATCATACCAATATTAATTTAGTTCATCTACTTAGATCGTATTATCATGTAATATGACACTCAGTGTTTAGGGTTGATATTGTCATCCTGTTCCAATTAAATAAACGCATAAATATTATTTATTATTTTATGATCTTTTTAGGAAATTTTTATTTAAACTCAAGATAAAATTAATGTATTTCAGAAAATCTCTCATTTCTAAAGAATAGATCTGTTGACTAGAAGAGTTTTTTACTAAGTTTTTGTTATACCTGCTCATAATTGAATAGATATAATCAATATACAGATGCCAATGTTTTATTTCACTTTATTTCATTTCATATTGTACTTTGACATTACAAGTATTACTATAATTATTTGTATCTTAATGTTTATTTAAGTAATGATTTAAAAATCAGATTTCAACCTTTTATTGGAGCGATGAATCTTGATAGATGTGCAAATTAACAAAATCAATACCAAATCATATAGCCGATGCGAAGTGTGTTGGAGTTCACACGTCAAATTCCTCGCGACGAATGAATTCCACAGAAATTGTTGGAACTTCACTACACAGGTACGTAAGTGTGCTTTGGGGAACTTTGGTACCAATTCATTCCACACAATGAGTTTAGAACACGAGATGGCTCGTGTATTACAAACTGGTAATATAATTCGTATAATAACTTATATCAAATATTCTAATGAAATTATATATATACTTACAATATTGACTTCTTTAAAAACATCAATATGATTTTTTGAATATTATCAGTATGTAGTTTTATATTTTTGTTAGATGTATTTTTTGTGGCAAATTGTGGATGTACGAGCCCTGATTAGACGAAAAACCCAAATCTTCTTGGAATAAATAAAAAATAATTACGTATTTTTATCTGTACTGGTTTTGTGTCCACCTCTCACAAATCTCTTATTTGAATTATGTTATGATAATTTTCAAATATTTTAAGGACAGATTTTATCAAATTATTTACGTCATATATATGATATAAATATTTGAAAATGTACTTGTATTTATCATAACACTTTACAATGGTGATTTAATACCAACCTTACATTATAAAAGCATTTTTTCTTGACACAATTAAAAGTACACATATGAACAGGTTATCTGTAATTATCCTATACATTTTTATTGTTCAAACATAGCATCATTTCTTTTCTTCTATCTTTTTAATGTTAACTACTTTCATTTACCTCTTTTTTTTCTTTTGAATTTATATTTGCTGATTAAACAATTATGTCATATGTATATATATCCACTGGTTATTGATTAAGGATTAAGCCCAGTAAGGTAGTTATTCAAATATTATTATGTATATACAACATTTTAAATAAATAAATACATATTTCACTTATATAACGTTCATACCTCGTATTGATGTGAGTTCACAACACAGACGATATAGTCTAGATTCCATACATATTTTAAATAAACCATAAACGGTGAACTCTGTCTGAACTTCGTGGTCCTCTAATCTATATGTTTGTTTCCATTTGTTTCGCGTTTTTCATAATATCATATTTAATAGAAAATATATGGAAGTATGGGTATTCACCGGGCTTAAGATCTGTCTTCGGCTGGCTTAAGTGATCACTTTATACAAATATAACGTTATTAAAGAGAACACATGAACACATTATTATTGTGAAGTTGTATTTATTCAAAACATAGGTCTGTGATATTAATTAGAAAAATAAACATATAAAATCAATTTTATCGAAAAATATTGTTGTTACTACCGGACAACTCAAAGGCATTTGAGATTCCGTAAAAATAAAGTAGGGCTTTCAAATAATGGAACGATAGATGTATTAATTTGAAAAGTGTAACATATAAATTCGAAAATTTGTCGTCAAAAGTACTGTCTGCTGTAACATAGTCGGATAATGCACCTTCCCCGGATTGGAAAGAGATCCAAGTTCGAATAACGGTAGTAACAACAATATTTTTCGATAAAATTGATTTTATATGTATATCTTTCTAATTAATGCATTTACTTAGTATTTAAAATATAACGTTCACCATTCTCACCCATTAATCAATCTCCATATCTATAATTTTTTTTGAAAGTTGTATATATGTTAATATGTGGAAACACTTCGAGTACCATTACACTATCGCCATCTATGGACTAAATTTGATTATTAATTTCTTTCACCATATTTATCACAAATGCATTATTTATAGTTATTTAAAAAATATATATTAATAAAATTATTTTTGCAGGTGGCCCATCGCTGTTGAATTGTTGTTGAAGATATTGTTGAAGAACCGGGTCATTTTTTCGTTTGTAATAAAGATGTGCACTAAAGTATCTCGAAGTCATAGAACATGTATTTCCTATAAATTTCATAGTGTATCTTAATTATGATTTATCTAATTTACTGTAAGAGCGATTTAATGACAAATATAATGTATTCAGAAAAATATCTTAAAATAAAAACGTTTTCTCTGGTGCAAATAATAAAATCTTCTGTTCAGAACCTAAAATTATTCATTTTAATAATTGCATAAATCTTATCTCCTCGTGACTTATGAATTGGAAATTTTTTGACACAGTTCTTTACTTAATTTAACACTTACTGCCCGGTGGGTTAAAGCAAAACACGTCCGGCGGTGGTGGGTCATTTTAGACCCACCTCAAGTTTTCAGTTTTTCAACCGTTTTGTGAGAGATTTTTTATAGATATTTTATTTTAAATATGATTTAATGAAATGGTTTTTGCTAAAAAATTAAAGTTAAAAATTAAAAAATATAACGAATAATGTATATATTCTCACGCATCATCAGATGCCTTACACAGCCAAAATACAAACATCCACTGAGCATGTAATCTTCTCGTCGGAATCCGAACAGGTAGTGTCATAAAACTTACAAGTAGACGCAACGCTTCGATCTCGTAAAAACGACTGATTTTTGAGCGTTTTTTTACATTTTTATCAATCTCGTTCAATTACATTTATTTGTATTTCAATGTATTTGGAAATATTTAATAAAAGATTAACTAGAAGGAAAACAACATTAAAAGAATATTTGTAGCGTAATTCATATTTTTACAAACACCCGGGTCAAATCTGACCCACCATCGCAGAGGATGTGTTAAGAGATTCGTTTAATTTTGTTTTGAATAGTAAATACGCAATAGTTCATGTCATTACTAACACGGTAAAAATTCTGCTATAAATATCTCACGACAGACGTAACAGGAATCTGTTAGGTCAACGATTTTGGTTTATTACTGGCCAGATTCAGATAAAACCACCCTTTCTGTTTAAAACGTTTCTCCTAAGAATAACGTGAAAAATGCATTTTAAGATAAGGAGCCTCTGTCTAGATTAATCCCGAAGGATTGTGGGTCCAAAAGTAAGAGATTAATGTCCTTTTTTAAAAAAAACAGAAATTTTATTTTTGTATTCGGCTACCTTTCATTTGGTTTCTGATTCCATGATTCATCTCTTGAGAGAACGATAAAAACAGAATATTAGTATTCCTATGAAATGATTTCGAGTATTGGCGCTATATTTTTTCGTTTAATTCTTAGTTAACAACTACTTTTTTTAAAACTTACTTTAATTTTCTTTGCAACTCGAGATTTAGTGACGAACTAAGCCGTTATTTTAACCGTGATTATTATCATTCGTAATTGGGCAAGCAATCACTGGTACACTGGAAACTAAACCTCCATCAGTTAAATCTCAGTTACCGATCATCGCTACAATCGAACACCAATCATTCAATGATTTTTAAAATACTAATTAAGTTCGTCACTAATCTCTAATAGTATAAATAGATAAATTTTAAGAACATTTTACTGAGTTACAACAGAAAACACATTTTTAACGATTAGTATATTGTATTACACTAATAACATCAAATTAATGTTGTCCATTAAAAAGTATTGATTTTTAAATTGTTATATTTCTCTTCAGTCAAATCGTAGCAAGAAAAATCACGCGAGTGTGTGGTGGTCATGGTGAAATCACGACGAAAACGTCACGGAAAGAAGAAACCGTTTCCGAAATATTGTAAGTAATTTAAAAACATCCCACAGATTTTATTAGAACATATTTATGTTAATATTTCAGCGTTATTCTTGTAATTAAATTTTTTTTAATATTCAATATACATTCATACGTAATGTTTGGGCTCACAACTTCTATATTTAATTTATTAATACTCCCCTTAAACCGGTTACTAACCATCTTCTTATTGCTTTGGCTTCGAAGACATATTTATAAATCATTTTGTACGATAGCACCATTACAAGTTATAGTTACTAATATTATACTATATTACTAGACACGTTAATTCTGGAGACGAGGGAAATCTCCTTGTTCTTTATCCAGTCCAATAGAGTCCTTCGTGCTACTTCAAAAAGGCTTTTCTCAATTAACGCCCAGCTGAATGAATCCTCAAGCTAGTTTTCTCATTAAATCAAAATCAAAATCCTGTGTTTCCAGGTACTAAAGAATGGTACATATATAAACTGATTAGTGGATGAACGTCTGTTCGGATAGTTAGTTCTGTATTTTTATTGATTACATAAAGGTTTTAAAACTTGTATTTACATGAACTAATATAAAATGCATTTCATCTAGTTTGTTTGTAATGAACGTGTATGAGTATATGCTAGGCTTAGTGTGTTTTTCAGATCCAATCCAATTATAATACTACAGCCCGGGGTGATTCTTAGCCGCCTCATGGCGATATCTGCAATCTTCTGAGCCTAACCTAACTATTCGATATTTCTCAGATAATTTTTTTAAAAAAGGTATATTAAAATGGTCTTGTCTGTCGGCAAATTCAGTACAAAAAATAAGTCGTGATGTAGTCTTCAGAATTTCTTGTTTGTGTTGTTTTAGGATGAACATTATGTTCCAGGCCGTTGTTATTTTTAAATAAATAAGAAATGAAACACAATTTTTTAATTTGGTTTTTATTTATTGAATATTTTGTTTATTACAATTATATATAGAATATAACATTGTTCAAGTGATCACCTCTGGTAGCGACACAAATGCGTGCTCTTTTAACCATATTTTTCATAACATTCTCGCACACTTCGTCTGTTATTTCAGCGATTTCATTTCGTAATTATTGTTGGTTATTGGCGTTGATCTTTTCTTTTAAGTACCACATCAGGTGATCGAGGAGGCCAGTCAATATCATCACTTTTTGGCCAGAAATAAATTCTCGTAAAATTTTAGGCGTAGCTCAAGCTCGGTGTGATGTGGCATCGTTCTGTTGAAACCACATGTGTTGCAGGCCCAATTCACCCAATTCAGCTACCAAGTAGTTTTCCAACATGTGATGATAGCTATCACCATTAATGGTTACATCATTACCATTATTATTTAGATAAAATGTTTTAATGACTTCAACACGTTTTTGAGGCATACTCCATAATAAATTGTGATCAACTAACAAATGTCTGCCAAACCAAAATAACGGCCAAACAAAATCGACCTGTAACATTATATTCATACTGTAAATTTAATTTGTTTTAGATACCTAATTCAATGTCTCTGATTTTGATCTCACAATTAGAAAAGTTGGTGATTTCAGTTGGTATTGAGTAGTTCAAATTATGAACCAACATTAGTATTTTAATATTTAATGAAATCAGATTTTTTTTGATGAGTTTCTATTTTTCAAAACGTAGTTCCTTAATAATTAATATATAAGAGGTACATAGTTAAAAAAGATAGACAAAAAATATACATATCTTAAAATCTAATATCAGAACTCGGTTAAGCTGTCAATTGACAATATAATGTTCCGGGTTTGAGTACCGGTGTTGACTATATTTTTTTGATTGATACAATAAAAAAAATGTGTAAGTTATTTAGCTAATTTGTTTTAATTAGTATTTTATTTTATTGACTTTGAATGTTCGCCAGAAAGGTATTATGTGTTGTTAAAGAGTGTCTTGCAAATCAGATTTTTTAATAATAATATGCGTATTTGTTTATTTTCCAAAACAAGCTAGTTAAATGAATCGATCAAATCAATTTTTATTAATATTTAACATTACGGTGTTTATTTGCGGTAATACTGAGTAATCTTCATCCCGCGGACATTAGATCTGTAAATGATATAATCTTGGATTATTGATATTATCTGACGTCGTGTTCATCAATATTCAACAAATAAACATATTTAAAAAACTGAATCATTAACTATTTATTATTATCATAATAGATACATTTTATTTACCCAAAAAAATTTTAACAGGTGTAACGTGTTAAAAGGACGTTTGAAAAACAAAAACTAGTTTTACCCTAGACCCTCATCCAAATGTGTCACATATGTCTGCAAAAAATCCTCAAGCGCGCCAAATCTACAGCTCCATTCATTTAGAAGGAGACACCTGGCGACTAACCCCTGCATTTTTCACCTGCATCGTTCTCTGATCTCCGGGGAAATGAAAAAAGTAGGACAGTTATTCATAGCATCCCACAAATCCGCTGCAATCTCTAATAAACTGAAGGAGAAATAATATAATCAATTACTAAGGAGAACACATTCTTATTGTGAAGTTGTAATTATTCAGAACATAGGTCTGTGATGTTTTAAATACTAATTTAAAATTGATTTTATATGAATATATTAATACATTAAATTAGTATTTAATATAATCAATGTTTTGATATTTAATTATTTATTATACTATCTAAGTCATTTGGGATAATACATTCTTAATACGACTTAATACGACCTGTCCAAATGTAGGCGATTGTCATTTCATTCGGATTGAATTTGATTGTCTACTTACTCATAGTTACAATTATTCCATTACGTTTTTTTTTTTAAAACTTGTTGGTTATGACATAAAAATGTAACCTCATTCGGCACTATCCCTAAGTGTTTCGGAACTTATCAGCTGATTATAATCAGTGTTAATAATAATAATAATATTATAAGAACTCATTTAATGTATTAATTATAAATATATACATATAAAATCAATTTTGTCGAAAAATATTGTTTTTGAGCTACAGGGATTCGAACCTCTATTTCCAACCCGGGGAAGTACACTACCAATTGTGTTATAGCGCCAGTATTTTTCATGACAAATTTTCGAACCTATAAGTTACACTTTTTCAAATTAATACATCTGTCGTTCCATTATTTGAAACTCATCTACATTGTTTTTACGGAATCTTAAATACCTTTGAGTCAACCAACTGCAGACGCCATAGTTATCAATTCAATTTTATTAAATTTTGGACACATTGATACAACTTATATTATTAAGGAGAACACATTCTTATTGTGAAGTTGTAATTATTCAGAACTGTCTGTGATGTTTTAAATACTAGTTTAATGTATTAATTATAATTATATACATATAAAATCAATTTTGTCGAAAAATATTGTTCTATGTTCTGAATAATTACAACTTCACAATAAGAATGTGTTCTCCTTAATAATGGATTATGAAAGTTTATACGTGGTTCAGCATCATCATTATGATTAATCTGAAATTACCTTTAATTAATCAAATCCAGTTATTTTTATCTTGCAATAGAGAAATATACCCGGAATACGTGTCACATCAATATTTTTATCCAAAATAAAAATATATCAATAAGAAAGACATACAGAAAAATTTAATTTATTAAAAAAATATTTTTGTTTTAACTGGATCCTTTCCTATCCGGATAAATGCGTTTTTCGATAAATGGAATTTTCCTGTATATCTTTCTAATTGATACATTTAATTTGTATTAAAACACCACAGAAATGTGTTCTGAGAAACTGCAACTTCACAATAATAATGTGTTCTCTTTAACATCAATATTCTAACTATTTTCAAACTACGCTAAATGGTTGTACTATAAAAATAGGACTAACAGAACCAATAATCACATTATATTTATATTTTTATAGACATTGTGTTTCCCAAACCCATATCTTTTTATTGATTTATTACAACAGTTATAAATATATAAATGATTCAGATCCACCAACACGACAATTTCCTGCCATAAGCTGATATGTGAATTTATCAAAAAACAACTTAAACAAAAAAAGGATTTTTTTTTTTATCAATTTATTAAAGTTTTTTATGACCAATTTTCAAATGTAAAAAAGACAATCAGAACATCGAAACTGGACACAATCGTTTTTTTTTTAATTTGCTCCCGCCGGGAATTGAGCCAGTGAAAAATGTATCAGTCATTAATGATTTACTACTGCGCCATAGGGCTTGCAAATATATCACTTTATTAAATTTCCGCAATATTTTAATGTAGTTACGAAGAATTAAAACTCACGTTATCCAAAAATCATGTATTAGAACCATCATATCTCAACAATTAAATGTATCTGCACTGTATTTTCTCATCGTTCATCCGTCGCTCGAGTCAGATGACATGCCCATTTCCATTTTAGTTTATTTATGGTATTGATGACATATTGCACTTTTGTCTAGGCGCGTATTCACTCGTTTCACTTTCCTCTCTCTTTATGTTGTGTAACCTAACGTGCAACTTTCCATACCAAGCTGAAACGTCTGAAGCTTTTAGAAGGCTCCAGACCCGAGCGTGCAGATTTTGCTTACGTAAGTATACTGGCAGTATACTGAATCCGTACAACGGAAATGAAACATATAATTATTCAAACTTCAGGTGGCTAAAGTACACAAAATATAGAATAAAAAATTTCCAAATAAATACTAATAATTTCACCAATTTTTATATATTTTAAACAATGTGGATATTTAGAGTGGATTTAATTCATTAAGTAACTGGTTGACAATATATTGTGTCGTAAAAGAAATATCAACAACTAATCATTTGTTCATAACTCATTGTATGTTTTATTTCTACACGATTCTCATTAAATTCTAAGATACGCGATACTTATAAATGGTTAAATAACAATTATGATTGACACATTAAACTACATAAATATTTTATTTACATTAAATTAAAACAAAATATTGCATTTAAGCACTGCATATAAACAATACTTTTTAACTTTGTTCAATATAATTTATGCAACATTGTTTTAGTGGAAGATTTGCATACGTTTATGAAGGCTGCAATATTTACGTAATGCAGCAAAAAATTATTTATACAAGTTTTAAATTAATGCTCTGAGCTAAATTAATATCCTGTAAATAAGCAATACAAATTTTAAATTTTCTTTCAAAATTCAATCACGTTAAAATCAATTTCATTTTAAAGAAAAATTAATTAAGTCGCTATGTAAGTCTCTCATAACAATTGATGTTAGCTCTGTTACGGAAATTAAAATGCGTACTACAATGCCAATGCCAAGATATGACCTGACGAAACGTCATTAAGGCTGCAAAAAAAATGTTATCAAATGATTTCATTTCCAGTAAATTCAGATATTTTTTTACTGTTTTAAATAATTGAGAGAAATCATAAAAATTAACCGAGTATAAAAAAAAGAATCTTAAACTATATTATTATTTAAAATTTGTATATTTGAACTCTGCGTAAAACCAGACGAAAGATTGCATTTTTAGTAAAATTTTAGATATAGATGTCGTACAAAAAATTTCTATAAAATCGTAAAACGTTTTTTAAAGATGAATTATCATTATAAAACTCTTAATCGCAAAGCATAGTATTGCCACGACTGCCGTGCTTCTGGCATGGTATTGCAAGTTAGTAATCATCATATTGTTTTTACTTGCTCGAAAATATACCGTGAAGTAACAGCGCAATATATTTTTTTTATACATAGCAAACTCGTGAATTATGAAATACTTAAATGTACGCGAGATGCCGATGTTGTCCAAGAGGGTGGTGTCCACGGATTCATTCCTCTCTTGAGACATGGTGTTATTGGTGCTAAGTTACGGATGGAACATAATAATATGTAAGAGCAACTCAATCGTATGATAACTTGTACAAGCTTAGTTTTCTCATGAAGAAGAAGAACGAAGCTTGTAGCTTTGCTTGAAGGAACTCAATTATGGAGACATTATTTAATAACTGTTTAACTTCTTTGAATCATATATTCGTGTTTATTATTTGATTAATTATTATGTATGTACCAAATGCTTTTATTTTATATTATCTTTAATATGTGTAATTATTTTTTTAATATAATATATTAATCTTTTTTTTTAAATACAAATTAAATGTATTAGTTAGAAATTATCGAGAATATTATTGTTGCTACCAAGATTCGAACCTGGATCTCTTCCAATCTAGGGAAATTGCATTATCCGACAAAATATCGAACCTACATGTTACACTTTTTTCAAATTCTATCGTTCCATTATTTGAAAGCCATCTTCTTTATTTTTACGGAATCTCAAATACCTTGATTTTATATGTGTATCTTTCTAATTAATATATTTAATTTGTATTTTTTGTTCTGAATAATTACAACTTCACAATAAGAATGCGTTCTCTTTAATAAAAAAAATATGTTTAAATTATTAAGTGGATCAAGTCTGGCATGAATTATTTATAATAGTTTAATGATATTTGTGACCAGGTTAACCAGATACGAGCTTGTATGAGAAGATGTATTGATGCGGACGAGGCGAGAATTGTGTGTCGGGACAGAAGAGTGTGGCGCTCGATCCTCTATGTCTGCCTCCACGGAGAAATGGCGTGATAGTAAGTTAACTAGTTTAATGATTTATTGTTTCAGAAGTAAGTTTGTAGAACTCCATAATCACACATATGAAAACAAAAACACTTGTTTTTTAGTTCTACTCGTTTAATTTCCGTGAGACGCGTTTCGCCCTATGAGGGCAAAATAATAACCATAAAATTAATGACCAATCTACGCCAATTCCATTACATTTTGAAACTAAAGAATTTAAATTAAATTTACTTGAATAGCTAGAAATTTCCAAACATGAAGTAGACAATTAAACAATGAATAAATGAACAAGTCAATATATTATATAGATCGTCTCTAAATGACATTTTTAAAAACCTATTTTTAGAAATGCTTGTTTAGGATATAATTCTGCCGTAAATTTTTTCTTTACCAATGATATGGTGCAAAATCATTGTGAGAACTATCGCTTTTGTATGTGTGTGTCAGATGAGCGGTGGGGGTCATGGATTATAAGGGGCCATCACTGGGGGAACGGGCCTTTTGTAATTTTTTACCCTTCCAATTCATGTATTAATATAAAACACATATGATGTTTATTATAATAAGGTAGTTAGAAAAAGTGTCAAAGTGATTAGCACTGATGCACTTGTAGTAGTAGATTAGGCGGTATAGCCGCATGTAGAGTACTTAGAGTATCGTAGACTCTAAGGAATTGGAAAAAAAAAAAAAAAAAATGGAACGGGCCTCTTTTCCATCGTTCCTTCGTAATTGTAATAATCAATATCTGAGTTATATAATTATAAATTACTGTGAATACCAGTTGTTGTAATAAACGAACATTGTTACACATATCTGCTGAGTTTCACTCCAAACCAACTCGAGAGCGCAAAGTGAGAAAATAACCCAAGGGAATCTGGTGGTACTTCCAAAGATACCTCAATCATCAGTGGGGCGTGGTTATGCAGAAAGCAGATGAAACAGCAATTTGAAACTACTGCCTCCTTAAAATATCGTTAGCGCTCGAACATAATTATTAACTTGAATCATACAAAAACACCTGCAAAAAACCCTAAGAATTAACATGAATAATGTTGACTCTACCTCATTTACATACATCTGTATTACAATCCTCTTTTATATGTGTTTAAACAGAATTATTTCTTAGAATCGTGCCAAAATATAAAAACCCAAAATTTCCATTATTACCTTAAGTACTTAAAATTATATAGCTGCCCCTTTTCAATAGATTTCATATAAATACAAGTTGTTTAATATAAAATGGTTAGATTGATAATGCCCTAATAAGGCGAAATGCGTTGTACGGAAATTAAACGAGTATAACTAAAAAATAAGTTTTTTTATTTTCTATGTGTAGTTTAATGATATTCATATATTGTATGTATAACTGCTATATTATGGCGTGGCTCGATTGTTTATCATTTTTACATGAGGAGGTAAAAAATGTATGCGTATCGTTTCTTTCAGAGTAACATATAGAGAAATACACGAGTATACAGCTTGTTATTTATAACAAAATCTTCGTGAAATTCATGCAAAAAAAAAAAAAAAAAACAATTTTATTTTGTACCCTTTGATCATTTTCTAGAGTTACCTACATCAGTTATTCGTTAAAGAATTCTATGAAATTCGTGGTATTGTTCCATTATGATGCCGAAATTGTACGAATACAATAAATTGCGTAATTTTTCCCGCTTTATTTGAGAGGCGCTGTGAGATGACGGCAGTAACTGAAATAATATTGTTGATTTTTTTGTTCTTTTTTTGCGTGCGATTGATCACAGGAAAATAGACGCCATGATTATAAATATAAATTAAAATGACAAATTGAAGATTTTCAACATAGGAAATAACCAGTCAAAAATCAATTAAATTCAATTATCCGCTACTATGCGCAGTGATAAACTAGTACAGCAAACTGGACAATAAATAAAATAATACAAATTAAATGCGTCAATCAGAAAGATTTTTTTATAACACGAATTAAGTATTTTATATTATTAAAGTTACATGTTTTTTATTCGCTTACCTCCAAAAAAGAGACTCTTGTGCTTGGAAAGGGAGTTACACTATAATAATTTTATATAGAGAGTTATACATTTGTAGTCTATAATTATTTATTGTCTATTTGTGTGCTTCTGAAGTGTTTTATAATATTATTTATTTTCTAATTATGTGCTTTTGAAGTGTTCATTTAATTTCTTTCTAAACTCTTTTATATCTTTTATTTCTTTAATTTGTGTAGAGACTATTAAATTTTTTTATCCCTAAGTATATAAAATTTTGCTGATAGTGTTTGGTGTTACACTTAGGGATTTTAAAATTATTTTTAATAATGTAACTGTGCCATTTAAAATGTTAATCAATAATTACACCGAGATATTTGATTTATTTTTTTAAGCTTAGGTTTGTACATGAGTCGTTACAGGTAATTTTGTTACAGTTGTCGTTATGGATATTAATTTTTATATGGGGCGGTGTTTTAAAACTTTTGATTAAAAAGGGAATGTTATAGATTTTTTCGGAGTTTAAAGAAAGTAAATTACTATCGAACCAGGATTTGGGTGTATTCATGACGTTATTTGCTTGTTTGCTTGTAGTGTTCCAGTCTTGTCCGTCAACAATGAAAGTAGTGTCGTCGTCGTATGATATAATTTTTACGGTCAATTTTAGTTTTAAAATGTCATTGACATAAATTATAAAGATGAGGAGGCCCAAAACTGCCCTTGTGGTATACCAAATTCACTGATTAGGGGTTGGCTTAGAGTTTCGTTAATTTTTACGTTTTGCGGTATTTCGTGAAGATAGCTTTGAATCCAGCTTAGTGCTTTGTCGTCTATGTACGTTTGTTTTCTATAAACCCAAACTGGTTTTCATCAATTACTTTATTTATTTTAATAAATTGAAACAACCTTTTTTAACAATTTTTTCTAGGATTTTTCCAAACTTTGACAAAAGAGAAATTGGTTATTTCCTCAGGGTTATTTGATTTATATGTGAGGGAAATGATGGCTCATTTATAGCATGTTAGGAATACCCCTGTTTTTAAACTTAGCTTTATTACATGCATTAGGGGTTTGGATATTTGTTTTTTTATAAATTTTAATGTATTAACAGTATGTCCATCATAACCTGGAGCTGATCCCCCTTCATACATGTTGTGATTTGTTCAATTTCATTAATTGTTGTGGGTTGAAAAATTAATATTTTATTTCCTGTATATTCTGTATTAGAAGTAGCTACGTCAGTATTCCAGTTTTTTTGTGATTTTACTAACTTAGTTTTTACCGACGTTAACAAAGAAATTATTTAAAATGTTTGCTGTTTCCTGGGGCTTTTCTGAGCAATTAGTTTTTGAATTGTCATGTGTGATAAAACTTATTTTTTCTTTTTTTATTATTTATTTTCCTTAATTTCTTTAATGATATTCCAAACTCTCTTACTATCATTTTCTGCAAATTCTAGAGTTTTTTATAGTATTTTTCTTTGGTGTTTTTTATTAAAAAGGAAAGTTTTTCTTGTATTCTTTTAAATATCTATTTAGTTGCTCGTTATTTGATAGTTTTTCATTAAGAATTCTTTATTTCCAATTGATACGATTAGATTATGAGTAATCTAGGGTTTTATCGGTTTGTATTTGGAAGAATTGCATTTAGGTAAGGTATATTTAGCGGCATTTATATGTTTAGCTAATATGTCTTCAAATATGTTGCAACATTCGTTGACATTATTGCATTGGTATAATTAAGTCAATTTTTCAGAATTTAATCTCTTTATGGGTGTGTCATTTAATTTTATCGCATGTACATTTTTGGTTCGAAATTTTTTTCCCGTCACATGAGAATTAATATTTTTGTTATATTTGTAAGTAAATATAGTCGCGTAGTGATCAGTGACTTCTGTATGAACGATACCAGAAATAACATTATTTATGTGTGAAATGTTATAATGCATGTGATCAATGCAAGAAGGTAGTTGATTTTTTACGGTTCTAGTATGTCCATTTATACATGACATATAAATTAATTCACCTAGCATATTTAAGTAATTATCTTTATTAATACATGAGTAGTCGTTAGCTATATTTAAAGTTATGTCTCCTAAAATAACAGTTTTCTTTCTTTTGATAATATATTTTTTAACTCTTCTATAAATATTATTATCGATAATAAGTAAGTTCTATAGATGGCTAATATGTTAAATTAATTACTTTTGTATTTGATTTTTAATTGTAGAATGTTTATATTTTTTATATTTATTTCTTCGAAATTTTGTACCGTGTACGTTTTCGAAACGAATATCCCTATTTCACTATTTTTGTTAATGATATTCTTAGTTGTAAAGTATGTATAGTTTGGTATGTGAAAGTTAACGTCACGCGATGAGTATGTTTCTGTTAACACTATCACGTCCAGTCTGTTTAATGAATTTACAACTACAAGGAATTCGTCAAAATTATTTTGCAGACTCCTAATATTCATGTGGATAATAACCAGACTACTATCGGAATTTGGTTCTATTGTGTAATTTGTGTCGTTTATTGAATGAAAAATTCGTTCATCTATTTTGATTTTTTGTCTAAAGAGTTAATTATATAACCGTTCATATTTTAATTTATAAAAATAGATAATTAAATTTGAAATATGTGAAAATATACATACATACAGATAAACTCAATTTACCTGTAAATATTTTAACTGGCATCGGGATTTACAGCAAGATCTCTTCCTATCTGGGGAAGTGCATTATCCAATTAATCTGTGCAGATTTGTAAATAGTCGGCAAATTTTCGAATTTCGTATGTTGCAGTTATTTCATATTGATGCATCGAAAGTTTCATTTATTTGAAACCTATACTTTATATATGATATAATTTAATACAACATATACATATTTTAAAGAGAACACATTATTATTTGCGGTTCTGAAAAAAATGATTACTTCACAAATTATAAATGAATAAATAGTTTCAAAATTTTCAACATCGTTGATACGAGTATGTTTATAGCATTGACTTACTACAAATTAATACTTTTAAAAAAACTAACTTTGTATATAAATCATTTTATTCGATCAGTTACGATGTATATCAAATGGAATAAATCAAATTAACTATTTAAATGCGCATTAATTATACAATCAGATTTCAAAGTGGATAATGTATGACCAATTATTTTTATTTTAAATAAAATCATAAATATTTGTGCCTCCTAGAAATAATAATATGGTAATCTACATATTATCGTTTGGTTTTGGGCTATATACCTTAAGAAGGACACATTATTATTGTGAATTTGTAATTATTCAGAACATAAGTCTATGATGTTTTTAAAAATACAAATTAAACTTATTAATTAGAAAGACATACATACAGAATCAATTTTATCGAAAAATATTGTTGTTGCTACTGGGATTCGAACCTTGGCTTTCAAATAATGGACCGATAGATATATCAATTTGAAAAGTGTAACATGTAAGTTCAAAAAATTGTTGTCAATGTACTGTGTTGGTGTAGCATAATAGGTTAATGCTTTTTACCTCGATAGGAAGAGATCCAGGTTCAAATCCCGGTAGCAACAACAATATTTTTCAATAAAATTGATTTTATATGTATATATTTCTAATTAATATATTTGATTTGTAGTTAACCTTTTAACTGCCAACTCTATTTGAAATGGAAGACCTCACATAGGGATAAGACTAGACTTTAAGGGACTGGACTAATCTATCAAAAGCTGGAACCTGTCTTTCATAGATGGCAAAATGATTTAAAAATATGACTTTAATCCCTACAAGTTTCCATGTTCCATGTTCAAAAAGTGCGTGTTAACACGCCTATAGCTTAGCATGACATACAAAGTTTGGCATGTTAACGTTCTAATGGCATTTAAAATATTTTAAAAAATCATTTTTCATAAAGAATGTTTAGTATGTATGTACCTTATGTATATTATTATATATATATTTTGTAAGAGCGCTTCTTACTTAACTTTTCTTACCTAAATGCGATAATGTGTTTTCAATCTATTCTAAACTGTAGCTTGAAAAGAATAACTTCAAAAATCATCTTCGAAATATCGTAACTGAGATAATCTGCATACCGATCCCTGCCTAGACACGGGCGCACGTAGCTTTACATATGACAAATTGCATGACGCCGGATTTGTGTCGCCATCTCTTGGAAAGCCCCGCACTAAAGGAAATCTCACATTTCCCCGGAAAATACACCGCAAATATGTCTTTGGACATATTTTAAAATGAAAAATACTATTGAACTTCAAATGCTTTGCTTTGGACTGCGTCATAAAATATTTATTTCGCGATACAATATACGCATCAACATTATGAAAACGATCCAAGTCAAGAAATAAAAAAAAACAGTTTATCGATTATTTCGCGTCACATTGCTTTAAATTAATATAATATTATGCAAATTGTAATAATTATGAAAAATTTGAAACGTGTATTGTTACGACGTTCAACGGTATTCCGCTAGGGTTTATTTTGATAATAGAGTAAGTCATTTTTATTTCCTTATAAGCTACATTTAAATGTCAAAATAAATTATAAATCTAGTTGACTAAATAAATTTTGAAACATTGTGTTGTGTGATGTAAAAATATTTTTAATCAATTCAAACGCAAACCTTTAAATATCTCGAAACGAAAGAAACATGACTAAAACCACTTTCATAATAATGGGTACATATACAACCACTGCTTGTCTTTAAAGGACTAACTCATATTCATCATCATCATCAACGATTTTTAAGAAGGATATTAAGAATATGGGCGAATTTATTATTTTAAATAAAATAACAATCACTTTGTATGAAACCACGAAATTTATTATACGTCAACCGGTTTCGCTTATCTCAAGCTTTATTATGGCGTATTTGAAACTAATTATAAATACAAACAGTGCAAAGAATGAGGGACTGTCCCTCATTCCATATAGGCAAAACTGCTCGTAATGTCAATATTCGCGTCAAAGAACATCTTAAATGTTTAAACATTAATAGTTTAGCCTCCGGTTGGACAATTTAGAAGCTCTTGAAATAAAAAAGGCAGTAAATAGTGGGACGCCAATTCTTAATAATCAAATTAATTTATCCATTAGCCCCATATTAGGTATGTTTCCTTTAAAATCAGTTTAATATCCATCAACACTATATTTTCCCCTCCCTTAATGTTTCGTCTATCTGTATATGTATTCTGTCTCTCTCTTTCACATATAATTTTATATTCGGTCTCCCTTGATGTTCTGTTTAACTATATAAGTATTCTGTTTCTCTCTCTTAATTTTATATTCTATCCCCTCTTTATGTATACATAAGTGCACTATTTTTATATTTATGATTAGTTTCAAATACGTCCTGTTAAAATTTGAAATAAACAAAACCGTTGACGTATAATAAATGTTGTGGTTTCATACAAAATGATTGTTATTTTATTTAATATAATATGTCAAACTACAAAGTGATTGCTTTCCACGAGAATTTATTATTGTCATATTTTACCTTCCCACCTGGGTCCAATTTCGCAGTTTCTTTAAAACCTCTCGACTCGGCGAGTTACCTATCGAGCTCTTGGAGATCGCCGAGCTTGCAATGGAATTTCAGTCCCATTGTGACCATTTTATGGAATTATACTATTATGGAGTACTAGTATGAAAACTCGAACGTGCAAAGAAAACTTGTGATTGTGAGCTTAGGAAGATAAGGAGTATATGATCAGCCCCGTTGTTGGATGAGTTGAGTTGTTCTATCCATCTCCCGTAAGTCCTCATAATCTGGTCCTTTATCATCGAATGAATTCTCAAATTAACCCACCTATCCGTTTCCCTCTGATTCCGACGAATTGCGTCGGAATCACAAACGCATACAATGCGTTTGAAGAAAGTCAAAACAACAAGCATTTTAGCCATCAACATCAGCGACAACTTTGATGGGTTTGCGTCATCAGAATGCCTGAAATCAGACTAGCAATGGATATAATGTACTCTTAGTTTATCCCAAACGCTTACATGAGGCAGGTCAAAAAATCACTTTAAAAACTTTCTCAAAAAACCATCATTGGGAATTACCTGAAGGAAACAGATCTTACTAGAGGGCAATGGTATATAGTGGCACTGAATTCTTCAAACGCCAACAGAATTTTGTACACAAGATGAAAATAGTGAAGAGCAAACAAGGCGTGGAAGTCAGCCAGCAGCCTATCTCTTCTCATACCCTAGATGTTGTGAATCCAGTACTGGACTCTTCAGCTACCTGAAGACTGTACCGGTAATCATGAAGAACATTATATGTACGGATAGGCTACTTCACTCGAAGGATTTACAATCGTTAAACAAACGTAGTCAACCTGTGGTACCCGAGGAAAATCAAAAGGCTGAAGGCAGCCCCAAAACCCTCTAGACTAATAAAATCATTATACTTTGTGGAAATACATGACAGCCAATAATAAGAAAGAAAGACAACACAACAAGAGAAAAATGGAAGACACTTGGGGAAGTCTAAGGAAGGATATATAAACATATACAAACTATCTTACGATGGTTTGGAGAATGGCTTTAACATCTCCTAGCTATGATCGAAGATTGCACTGAAATTTTCTGGAAGTCGCTTCATGAGACTCTTTTTAATAGATAGTATTTTTATCTAAATCTACCTAATAATTTTAAAGTGGACTACCACTGCTTCAGTGGCAAAAAAGTTGTTGATGTGGCACAGGCAGGCTTTGTATCCAGTTTAACGTCTCTGAGGTTGTGGATTTCTGAGACGTCTCCTGGAAAAGCAATAATCAATTGTTCCGCCATTGCCGTTCAGCCCCACTTATACACACCCTCTGTAGCTCCTCCGTGCTACTCGTTGGACGTTGGAACGAAGCTAATTGACATTGTCAGGTCTACCATAAGCTTTTGCTTTGCTTCTACATCCTCTTATATCTATCTCCACATATCGAGCGTGAAATACACCATTTGTTAGAATTATTATAGGACTAATTTGAAGGATCAATGCTTTGATTTTTAGGTAAGCTACTTAGCACTAGACTAAACAAGCACTATTATGTTCATTTTCATACAATAACGAGTAATGTTAATTTTAAAATACAGATGTCTCAATAAAATGTGTACACATGAGACAGGAGTTCCAAAATCGAGCGTCCATTATATTTTAAAGTTAGCTTATTGGAAACTATTTAATTATTAATGAGTTTTATTTCAAGCACATCTCCACTACCTACCATCATTATATGAGGACCTATCTTAATGAATATGCCCTTCCTTCAGCGGCGTGCAGTATGTATAGACTAAGGTTATGCTGTTACCATGATATTATATAATACTATATAATATACTATAATATGCTGTATTGTACATTTATGAACTTTCGTTTAACCGACGTCTAAGCAAAATGAATCCATCATAATAAAAATGCATTATCCTCGAACGTAAAGAACAATCATGAAAACAGTAGTAGTACGTGAAGTAGATGCTTCTGTCAACTCTAAGCCAAGTTCAATACCTTTCAAATGTCATTCTGTTAAGGACTCCGTACAACATTTTTGACGCTGCCGAGTGAAATGATCAATTATGTAGGTAGCAATTGTATGGCTTAAATAGAACGATAGATTAAAACAGTGGATAGCAATTGTAGTAGCAATAAATGAAGAATAACCCAATGGAGGATTATAGCGCTCCGGTGGCGTCGCGCGGTAGCATCCAGAACTATGCAACTATTATATTATAAATTATAATAAACATATGGATTATATTAATTTATATTTGTTTCCCAGAATTTTTAGTAATGCATAGCTTTTTTGCTTATATGCAGTGCACGCACCTGCCCACATTCTCCGGACCTCGCGCCATTGCACATTTTTACGGAGACACGTAAAAGATAAGATTGATTGTACAAAATTGACATAAATTAAAGAAATAAAAGCAGCTGTTAAAATGCAATGCACTCAAATACAAAATGTTTACCATCTGTGTTAACAAAAATGCCTGGTCTAGATAAACAGGTTCGAACGTTCGCGATAACTAAAAAAATCAATGTTTATTTTATTTGATTTAAAATAAATAATAAAATATACATTTATCTCAATCAATATTAAATTTATAACTCTTTAAAGTATGTATATATATTTTTGCGACATCTATATTTATGTATATTTTATGAAAATAAAATAGCTCAAATTTTTTTTTCATTAACGCAGATGGTAATACCATCAAAACCCATTCCTGATTAATAAATAATCAAATCAGACCATAATTCTTCAATTTGTCTGGTTTAGACCAGCATTAAGTCTTGTCTAAACAATAAAATAATAATTGGTATAGCTAATCAATGATTTTGGAAATAATTACATAAATTAAATTAGGTATGTAATTTATACGAAAATTTTCTCAGTGAATTTCAAATTACTTTATAGGAGAATATTGAAACAGAATAAAGGAATAATTAAATAAGATTAATTTTACTTAGTTTAGTTATGTGAAATGGATAAATGGAGAGAAGATAGTGTGATACACGACAACAGTTGATGGCACCACAAAATAGGGAATGTTCGTGAAAGACTCTGCATGACTAGATAAACTGTTGGGAACCTCAATGACGAGATAATAAGATGATAGTTAGTTACAGGTTCCACGTGTTTAATACTTAAATGATCTTTTTACAACATTCAGGATTTTTTATGATTTCGACTTTTCAAAAAAATGTGCGAAAGACATGTTCATATCTAATAGATGCCGAAAAAACATTAATTGTGTGGTGATCGGGACACAGTTCTGAACACATCGCCAGAGCAGTATCAACTACCACTGTGGGACGTCAGCAACGCGCAGTCCGACGGCCGCCACGCGCCAAACTCTTCACTATTGCTGAACTGACAGCATCGTACACTCTGTATTAGATTCCATCGTACCATTCCACGCACCTAGTTTAGTAATCGTTGTAAACTATAAAAGTATACCTTTAATTAAGTATTAGCATGTAATCAATTACTTTACCAATGTAATTATTACCTACCTCATCGTTATAGCAAACGAATGATATTTACAAATACGAATGATGAACTGGATTATTTTTCTAATCTCACAGATTTCTATAATTATAACTAAAATGTATAATACATGTTTTTCGACGGCAGTCTCTAGCAAAAATCCATTGAAATGCTTTATATCACATTACCAGATCAACTCAAGTCCCGGGATTCCATCGAAGCCGGGATGAATGCAGTAACCCTTCAAAAGGCTTTAATAGTCTTCAACTGCTGACCCTGTACAAATCACAGCTTTGCCCAGTTGTTGAATCTGGCAGTTAGCTGTGGGTCGCTGGCCTGAGCATTTGATGAGCCTGTTGAACTAGTTGCAAAAGAGAATAATTCATATCGTTTACGTGGTGAAAACAGCGTGCTGTTTGTCTACAATCAGTTAATTTGTATACATGTATATATTCATCATCATCATCGATATATTGAAAATGATATCATGATGCAAGTTTATAAACGTCTAAAATGACAATAAAGTACGATACTCAGATATTAGCACATTCATTCACGCATTCTTTGATCACTATTTAATTGTAAGTATTTAGGATTTTTTTACCTTATGATGTACATATGTTACTAAAACATAATATATATTGGGTCTATTTTAATATATGCGTATTTATATTTATTTGTTGACGGTATCAAGTTTTTATCTTTATTGCATAATATTGTACACTTCTTCTTTTACATTTGAGAGACTTGGAACTAAAGGATCAATTTCAACGATTAGTTGTATATAATGTTTGTCTATGGTTGCACACATTTGTTAATGGTTTAGTGCTTTTGATTGATCAGAAAACGTTGTATTAATTGACAATAGATTAAAAGCTGTGCGCATTTATAAGATCAACATCAGTATGTACCAACATACGCTTTTGTTTATTTTTTTATATACGACAAAAATGTGTAATTATTATATTAAATTAGATTCTACTTCACTTTATTCCTTAATATTATTAATAAATTTATTTTTATTTTTTGAACTCATTTTGAGAATCTTAACCCTATCTTAACTATGTGATATTTTTATGAGATTTTCATCTCAAGATAATCTCTGACACATGGATTATGCTTTCATGAGATTCTTTAGAGATAACTCTCTACTTTTGTAGTCCACCGTGTACAAACCAAGTTCCGACCACCGCTACCTGCGTCGTGCCTCACTTTACACTTGTTGTACGTCAAACATCAAATGTCGGTATTTTAACCGTTGATTTTCCGTCAGTCCATCGGGTCAATTACCTATCTCCCCTGCAGCAGTTAAAACATAATAAATACATAAATAACTGTTTGTCTAACTTTGAGAATAAATAGTTATAGATACCTATGGTTCTAAGTGATGTTTTTGCGCATGTATCTAGTTTTCATAGGTCGGTTTTAGCGGAAATCTTTAAGTTTGTCTCCAGATCTCAATTCATGCACACGAGCTATAACAGTAGATGATAGTTGTAACACGATTCCAAACAACAAATATAACTCTTATTGTTACAGACGTTGAATGTACATCCACACGTATTAAGAAAGAGACATACTCGACAACTTTGAGATGTGGTGATGGCCTGTGAGACAAACGAATGTCTTCATTGTTCCGCTACAAACTACGTAGGTACTGAAAAAAGCTTCTCCGAGGGCCATACGGCCTAGTTTTCTATTAGATTAATAATAATATGTAATAATTATTTCAATAATGCAATTAATTTAAAGGAAATGCATCAATAGAATATAATTTAACTTAAATATTAATTTAATTATTTTTAATTCTTAATGTAGTGCATAAATAAGTATTTATATATGTTCAAAATTGTCCTTTTTACTATAACTTATCTTGCACATATTTACATAGTTTAATTAAAAATTTACAAAATTTCTTATTCTTTCTTAAATCATTTGGCTTTTCATTGAAAATCTTACATCATTGATTTCTGAAGTATAGCCATCTTCCAAAATCTTTTTCTTTATCTCCTTCTCTTGTATGAAGCTCGTGCTAATGCTAATTTTTCTCATAAATACTGCTGATATTTATTTAATGATGATTTTATAAATAAACACCATAACATTAAAATACATTTTCTGTTTAAAGATCATCATACTAAGTCCTTTTTACGGGCCTTGTTACTTTGATTAGCACCACTGGGTTTCCTGATTTATAGTAATGTACATGTGTGTGTGTGAATATTGCCGCCTTTTTTCGGAGAGCCAAGAAGACGGTAAACGACAGGCGGTTCAATTAAATCCCATGCTTCGACAAGTCTAGAGTTCCAAATAAACCACCAGTGAGCGCTTCGGTCGATCGAAATCTAAAGAAGACAACCCAGCTAAAAGAACAAAAACATCGGAACAGAAATAAAAAGGTTAGTGCAGTTCATATATCATACGTCTCCTTATTGTCAATCGGAAAACTGGGAACCAGCTATCGAAGGCATTTACATTTTTTATTTTATTTATTTCTTCTCTATTACATATATATTCATTTTTATTTTATTTTTCGCCAAACTGCCAAACAAGTCCTTTCAGCATTGTATTAATTTTGCAATTCTAATAACTGCATTTCTTCATCATTAGCCAAAAATAAAAATACGAATTTATTCTACACGAACAATTACGTCCAAATTTAAAATCTGTTTTACAGCATACACTTGTTTTACTAATGTTTTCTCTTTTCCGCTAGAAACTGTGTTGAATAACTTCCCTTCACAGGTTTCCCCGTTGATGAGAACAGGTATTTAAGTCCGTTCAACCCCTCCAACTGCCTCTGGCGATTTGGGATGGGCAATTACACCCCATCCCCTGTACCGGTAACCCTCAATAGCCGGCTGGCTCGCAGTTACGCGAACTAAGAATAGCAAGTAAGGTTTCATTTGACCCGTTTAGTGTTCAACATTTATTATACCGCCGAATTTATATATGAATACAAAACATTTCATTTTGTTAAAATAATTGGACAATCCCTCTTACACATATATCTGTGTGATGCAGTGGACCTTACCTCTATATTCAAGTTCGATAAATATTTAATTTCTTTAATTATATATCTTACGTATATAAGGATTTTATTTATCTCGGGTCCATAATTACTGACTATGGAAACTGCGAATCAGAAAACAAACGACGCGTATGTATAGCGAAAACTTAATTTACCAGGCTTGACACAATATAAAAACCGCAGTATATCCAAAACAACCAAAGTCAGCACTCGATATCACTGTATTATGTGGAATCGTGGACTCCGAAGGCAAGGGATTAAAGACAGATTGAAACTTTTAAGATATGGTGCTGGAGACACATACACGCATACCGGCATATGGACGGCGAGACGCGCGAATGACTTCACTCTACAAGAATTCTACATCACGGAGACACTTGCAAGAAGAGAAGTTTCAAACTAAGCTAAACGCTTGTGCTATAAAAATAGGATTAACTTGATGGCCTCCTGGAACGAGGCTTGAACCCCCGGCCACTAGATCACTAAGCAAATATTAGAGTACTAGACCACAAGAACGTCACCATTTCTTATCTTGGATAAACATATTTTCTTCCAAATAATTGTAGGTATAGAATGAAGGCAGGTAATAGTAATATCGTAATTTTTACTTCCATGTTATTTCTATACAGAGCTGGAACGAGACTCGAGACGCCGACCACCAGATCACTAGACCAGCTACTAGTCATATGTACTATCACTACCAAACTTAAAATATGACTAGTAAGTCATTTTTAATTTAATTAAAAATCTAAAATTCTGTCAGACGCTGCGTCTAAATAATAGATTTTAAATCTATGTTACAAGATGAAAACTTCCGGAAAAAAGTATTGTTAACGATTTCAGTTTTGTTTATATTTTGTACCGGTGACCAGAACTACACACAATAACTTCACGTAAAGTAATAAAATATTAAATAAATGTATACTTCACGATAACTTACATTTCTTTAAGATAAATTGGTTAGGTATTGTGTGCATCTATCTTGTGTAGTCGTCATTAAATCTTTGCATCGTATTAGGTTTGCTTTAGAACTGTAAGGTAAATTTAATATATAAGTTGATTTTCATATTGAATAAAAATAACGTCTACGCTGGATGCAACCAAGAAACCGATCTACTTCAGAAAGACTTTAATCATTGAGGTAATAGAATAGAATAGAAAAATTAACAGTGATTTTTCTAGAATAGGTTAATAGACATAGACATGATGGTCCGATTTTGATTCAGATCAGGGGTGAACCATTGTTCGGCGATAAAGACGATTTCGTTTTAGGATCCCAGCAACTAATCTGGCAGTCTATACTGTCTCAAACTTTAAGGTGTGGTGGCCCTGCTCGCGCCCCACAGACATGGCTGCGTAAGTATTCATCTGACAGCCACACAATCCAACTGGTACCTGCGGAAAACCAGATAATACAATACCTCGTGCCGCAACCGGTCCGAGGAAACCACTCTTCTCCTGGCCAGCTCCTCGGACACATCTCGCATGCACCGCCTTCAGTGAACTACGTTTATCATATACTTTTTATAATATAACAGAGAAGTGTTAATTCAATCTGTAAATAAACGCACCAACCGCAAATACTGTTTTACCCATAATCAGCCCGATCTAGCTGTATACGCAAACACCAAATCATTTAAGTTCATATACATACGGGAGAAGCGAGAAGGAATAGGGCCCTTTATTTTTACCGAGCACATCCTTCTTATACAAATTACATTGGTAACTCTAACGAGTCAACATAATTATTCATACGAAGTCACTAAAAAAGCACCAAAGCAACGGATCTAGAGCTTGCAATGGAATAAATTCGAAGTTGTTTTTTCATTTCAACGTCACACTTTTATCACTTTCAGTTAATCTCTAACCATGATCGAATCATAACTAATCTGCAACCAATCCGTTTATTCTACCTCAGTTCACGTCAGCTAGCATTGATAAGGTATATTAAGTTGCGAGTAGGAGTCTAAAATATTGCATTACTCATAATTGTTCGAGTTTTTAAATTTAAACGCTTTTTATTTCAAAGTGAAAAAGGTTGAAAAAAATTTTTGATCTGCTAAAGTATTTCGAAGATGGTTTCAACTCTAGCTATCAAAAGAGAGTGCATCGTACCAAAATAAGAGAATTAAAGCTATTGAAGAAACCTGTCTACAAAAGACAATGTAATGAAATATTAAAAAAAGTGTTGCGGATCATTTTAATTCCTTAATGCCAAGGATTTTCACATTTAAAATTTAATATCTTTATGTTTGAAAGGTTATTTATTTGACAGTTTAAATGCCAATAAAAAAAATTACTTAAAATAAAACAAATTAATTATTAATTTAATATTTCGTCCCAGGCTTCGATAATATTACAATACAAATATTAAAATCTATTAAACTTCACCTGATAAAACCTTTACCATATGTAATCAATCTAAGTTTGCGAAAGGGACTGTTCCCATCGAACTACAACAAAACAATAATCTCACCTATTTTTAAATTTGGTAACCCATTAAAAATCTCTACTATCGCTAGCCACTATAATGGCAAGACTTTTTGAAAGAATCATTATGGACCAGATTTCTATTAACTTGAACACTAGAGACAACCAAATGGGATTCAAAAAGAATCTGTCTACTGACAGTGCGATCTTTTTCGTAAAGCAAATTATGGACTTTTTCAAAAGTCGAAGAACCACGATATATGTGTGCTTTCTAGATTTGAGCAAAGCCTTTGACCGTGTCAGATACGACAAATTATGGACGAAACTATGCGAGTGAAACGTTTCCCAACCAGTTATAAACATACTTGACAGGTGATACAGGCAGCAAGTGAACTCGGTGCGGTGGGAAGGCGCCGACTCCGAGCCATTTTACCTGCGCGCTAGGATGAGGCAGGACGGGTGCATATCGCCAATCCTACATGGACAAATTGAGCGAGTGACTCTCCGATGCAAAAATTGGCTGCCACGTGGGCTAGACAAATGTAAACAACATTAGTTATGCCGATGATATGGTTATACTAGCGCCATCTATAAAAGAGATAAGAAAGCTTTTACAGATATGTGAAACATATGCCAGTGAACATAATATTTTATACAATACCAGCAAATCAGTCATAATAGTGTTCAAATATGAAAAAGGGCCAGATAATATCCGTCCCGTGTGGCTGGACGGGACGAAATTGAGTATTCAAAATGAGGTCAAAAACCTAGGGCATATATTCAATGAAGATGGACAAGACGATGATGACATAGAACGACAGAGGAGACAGTTGAGCGTTCATACAAATATGCTGTCATGGCGTTTCTACCGATGTAGTAAGGAGATGAAGAGGATCCTATTTAAATCGTTCTTCAAGCAACCATCTCCAATACAAGCAACCATCTCCGAATTCAGCACAACAACTCATACAGAATACTGTTCGGATTGGCGCGTTATTGCAACGCA
Source organism: Eubasilissa splendida (assembly GCA_031772225.1). NCBI lineage: Eukaryota > Metazoa > Arthropoda > Insecta > Trichoptera > Phryganeidae > Eubasilissa > Eubasilissa splendida. The sequence goes on from CM062850.1 coordinate 4,374,338, forward strand.
TCTATAATACAATGTTTTCCAAAGGCCGTATACCTGGATTCGTTCCGCTTCTGAGACGTCGAGTTGCGGGCGTAATGCTGCGGCTGGAGCTCAGCACCAACTCTCTAGTGCAAGCGGCGCTCTCATGAAAAGCTGGTTCGCTAGCCAAAGAATGGCAACGACTACAAAATAGCTACAGATACAATACAGATAGCCGTGATTGAAATATATTATTTATATTTTGTTAATATTTACATATTGAGACATTTCGAATACATTAATTAGGAATAATCAGTTCGATTTCAAAAAATCACTTAACTATAACTTCAACCATATACAAGACACTAAACAAAGGGTAAAAATGTACGGGAATGTTCATTGACCTCAAGAAGCGTTCGACAGTATTTCACATCAGAAACTATTGAAGAAATTAAATAATTGGTTTAAAAGATAACGTTACACTGTAAATTAGATCTTAAAAATCGCCCCTAACTCCCAAAAATTAAAAATACTTACAGTAATCAAGAAACATCAAATTGCAGTATCTCATAAGGGATCGTATTAGGACCAGTACTGTCTATTATATATGTAAACGACATTTTTTTTCAATGAATACATGCTCAAATTATATCATATGCTAAAGTGTAAAATTAAATGCCACCGAAGATATAAACGCAATTATGAACTGTTTCGATATTATTTAGTATCATTAAATAGTGAAAAAATCTTCGTTATTCCGTCTGCAATAAAATAAAATGATTTTCCGAAAAAAATCGACTTCATAATTGATGAACACTCCACACAAAATACAACTCAAAATCAAAATGATTGTCTCTCTAACTGCTCAATTTAAAAAACAACAGATAAAATCATTTATCTTGAATTATTCATCGATAATTTCAAGTTGTTAAAAAGATTAGAAAATGAATATACATAACATTAAGAATCGGAACATTTTTATAGATAGAAAAAATTATACTTAGTATACTATGCATTTATTCAATTAATATAACAATATGCCATCATTAGTTGGGGATCAGCATATAATACTAGTCTGGATTCCAGTAAAAAAATTATAAAAACTTATAATAAAAGTAATATTAAAAAACCAAAAGATTATTAGACAAAATTACTTTTTGAAGAATTCAAAGTACCAACATTGTATGATATATTTAAAAGAAATTCTATTCTTCAAATATTAAAAAAAAAAGAAAAAAATCATTTTATTACTGAAAATCGTACTAGGTTTTAATTTGTATTTTCATGCTCAAAAATCAACACATCCTTTGCACAACACCACTATACGCACCTAAGAAAAAAAATTGTACATGTACCTCTAAAATTAATTTATTATATTATATGCTAATTATTGTAAACAATAAGTTTTATTAATATAAACCCCACTTCTCTGCACAAGTATATGCTTTCAGGAGAAGTGTAGCATGAAAAAAAAATATTAGGAGAACACATTCTTATTGTGAAGTTGTAATTATTCGGAACATAGGTCTGTGATATTTTAAATATGAAAATTGTCGCTAAAATATTGTCGCTGTAGCATAGTTGGATAATGCACCTTCCCCGGTTAGGAAAGAAATCCAGGTTCGAATCCCGGTGGCGCAACAACAATATTTTTCGATAAAATTGATTTTATATGTATATCTTTCTAATTATTATATTTAATTCATATTTGAAAAAAAATTATGGTATTGTGTCATTGTACTTATATCAGAATAATAAATAAATATTTTTAAAAAAAAATTATTCGATTTTTTTTCAATTCCTTTTAGCTGAACTGCTTTAAAACATTTTTAAAAATTCGGTTTTACTTGACATTGTACTTGTATTTTAAATAGCCGGTAGTTGAGGTGGTAAGTTGAAATAATTGCAAGATTTTTCTACATCATGCATCTTTTTAATATTTTTTAAATGTTGCTTACCTGACTATTCTTGTGGGGTTCAGACCCTCGATTAAAACGTAAAAGTATACTGACGTTTCCTGAGAGATAAATACACACATCACAATTGTAGGGATCACTCTTTTTCAGGGTACGGGCGGCAAGATGCCAATGTGACGTATCCACCCTACCACCTTCACCCTCCCACCCCATGCGACATTTTACTATCTTTATCGCCGTTTTCCTTACGCCGTATGGTTGACTTCGGGGTATTTTCTTATTGAAAACCTCTTTCAAAGGAAAAAATAAATTATACGCAAGTATCTACATTTGAATAAACGCTAACATTCGTGGGGTTACCGCTGCCGAGAAAGAACTTGTAGAGTTAACTGAACCGTAAAATTTAACTGCTAGGTAAAGCTTGTGCCTGTGAAGATGTTTCCATATAAATTCTACGATTTAATCGCAGCGTACAATGGTCCACCGCAAACGTGTTTATTAACAACTTTGTACCGTATAACGAAATTCTCTCTCCATTTTATACGAAATTCGAGAATAAAATTAGGTTGCGTTAATATATCATTAAATATGGATCATTCTCCCATCCCTCTTTGCGAACGCTTTACGATATTTAGCTATCTGCACAACAGTTTTTTTTAACGAAACAATTTTTATTCTGCGTTTCTAGAACCGGTACCTACTCGCTCATCTAGTACTTTATATTGGTGGCACTTTATTGCATTCAAACACAGCACTAACGCTGCCGCTGAGCGTTATCGTGAGCTTTTCGGTAAAAAGAGAGGCCAAAACAAACAAGAATTTAGAATCGCATGTAATGAAGCACTTCACGATTTAAACTTTTAGAAATATAAATGAGGAGATACATAGAATATAATATATCGCAATAATATTTATAACACTAAGTTAAATACTTGTCATTTTGATATTTATAACAAATTTTCTATAAATCACTTTTATTCATTTAACGACGTTCGGTTTTGATATTACCGTATCATCGTCAGAACGGACGAATGCCAAATGAAATGTGAAAAAAAATTGAATATTGGACGGTGGCGTGGCCGTAGTAACGATATTGAAATGAGGAATATTATATTGGATAACGGATTATTTATTAGATTTAATTAAATGTTTATGAATGAGTATTAAGTGATTTTTTATATTTTTAAATTATCGAATCTAAAACCTTTATTGTTAGGCGTAAAATTTCATAGCCGTTTCTTTAATAAAACGTCTCAAAAATATGGTTATAAAATACGAAAAAATTGTACAATTTTATGGATCTGTTAATGTTCTTCCGTTCTGATGAAGAAACAGCAAAATCGATGTTAAATTAATTAATTTAAAGACTTATATAAAGTTTGTTAATTTAAAAAAATATATATTTATATCTAACAAAGTTAGTGCTATTCCAAATTACAAGTATTATTTAGCTTAGTTTCAGCAGAGATGGTGGAGTACCATACTCTTCTTTCCTGAAACACAACTCTCGCCGCATTTACATTAATGCATTTTTTCTTGCAAGATTATTGAGATTTCTAACAGGACCATCTTTCAGTGACTATTACATGTGTCAGTGAAAAATATATCTATCTAATCTAATCATTTAATTTGTATTAAAAATTATATTTCTTACTTCTTTAGTATTTGTTAAATTATATTATTATTTACATAAATCCTAATATAAAATCTAAATCAGAGTCTGAAAAAAAAAATTATGCAATCTTACAAAAAAAAATACTTTAAACTGTCTAGACAGAATCCACCCGAAACGTTTAAGAACGAAATTGTACAAAATTTAAGTTTTAACGTTAAATAAAGTGATTCCATCAGGCCGAGGAAATATAGAGTGCTCCATAAGCCGAGAGCCCAGTTAACCCCGAGCGATTTCCTGAGATAAATGAAAGTTTTAACATTCACTCCTGGCACGGCCTAACGGCACTTTTCTTTTATTTAGCACCGAATATTCCCAGTCAGCGGGGCAGGCGGCCCTGGGCAGCGATTTGACAGGACCGCACCGGGAGCCCTGTCATTACTCACCGGAGCCCGCGTGGGCGCAATTTTCATCACTCTTAACCAGTTATGCGACCGTTCTGCGGAAGTTTTATATGCCTCTCTCTCTCTCGCCGCCGGTTAAGTTGTTATGATGTTGTTGTATGAACGGAGAACCTGCCGTGTTCGTAATATAAACGAACATCCACAATGATGGTGCAATCAGCGAAGCATTTGAAACAAGAATTTGACTGCGCCTTCTTCATTTCCACTGCGAAACAATTCAATATGAGAATGCGCGAAACGAAACGCACGACTCTATCTGATCAATGAATTAATATTTTATTAGAATATTTTATAAAACACACTTTGTAAAAAAAACACGATTTTATTAAACGCCGACCGGTTTTGCTCAGCTCAAGCTTCGTCAGGGCGTATTTAAAACTGACAATAAATACAAAAATAGTGCACTTATGTATACATAAAGAGGGAGACAGAAAATAAAATTGCATGCGAAAGAGAGAGGCAGAATACATATACATTTAGACAGAACATGAAGGGAGGGAAAAGTAATGTTGATGGATATTAAACTGATTTAAAAGGAAACATACCTTATATGGAGCTAATAGATAAATTTCATTTACACCATTTTTTAAATTATTATAAGTTAATTATTTTCACTTCATTATTGATAAGTTATCTCTAGTATTTGCTTATATAAAGATGAAATTTTAATTTCTCTTCTTGGAGACTTGGCGGTAAAGGTTGGTATGTATCAATTAATCATTCTACTCTGCATCCAAAATAAAATGAGAAAATAATGACAGCTCGCTTCGCGTTCAACTCAATTCTGTCATTTACACGAGTTTTTAGACGAGTCTCGTAGCAAGTATGTTATTTGCACTATTATACGAGTAATGGACTAAATAGAGGGCAACTAATTGTATGTTAACTTTACACGAGACTCTACCTTACATATAATGTTAAGATCGATCCATCGGTCTATTTCCTATGTGTTTCCCATGCATGCGCCCCATAGACATGGCCGCGTAAAGACTCACCTGACAGCCATATAGGGCCGAAACGAACTGACCAATAAGCAGATGTCAATACATCGTGACGGACGAGTCCTAAGAGTTAGCCAACCATTTCTCCGCAGACCGTTCTTTCATCAACATCTCAAGCGAACCACTCCAGTCTTCAACTTCTTACGCGCAATTATTTTATACTTGTCGTACTTGTCATTATAAATCATCAAGCAATAAACGCCAACTTTTGTAAGTTCTCTTTTTTTCACATACCTTGCTCCGGACACACAATAAATACTCACACGCACATTCATATGCACTGCTACATGCACCAACACGCGTGCGACTAGAAGAGAGTTAGGGGCTTATATCACACTACGCACACAACCTTCTGATACGATCACATAATTAAGATTTTCATGAGTCAATAATAACTACAAACACAAACCCTACTTCCATATAATTCTGTTTATAATTCAACAGCAGTGACATTGGAACAAAATACTGAAAAAAACATCATCATCGCTATTTACTCGTTAAAAGTGCTGGAACATTAAAAATAATATTTAAAAAAACATATTTTTTCGCTGTACAAAGAGTTTGGAGTCTATTTCTCTCCATTTCTCTCTACGAGAGAGAAAACAACAAAAATGTATGTAGATGTTAAATTGAAGCTCACAATTTTTAAAATGAATATTTTGTTTAAAGTTTCCATGAAACACCTCATGAATGTACCATGGAAGAAAAATACACAACGATAAATTATTCAAGATCAAGTCTGCCTGCACACAGACCTGGGCAAGCTGGTAGGCGAAATGAATTTCATGCTTGCTAAACTAGACCCCTCGCCATCCACATTCAAGGTGTAATTCTTCACTTTGTATATCATATTTAGGGATCAAAAATACGGGTGTTTTACTTCATACTTTCATACTTCAGACTATATTTTCTTTATCCGAGATAAAATCTTGTATTTAGGTATTGTAAAAAATTCGCATTCGATAAAAATGTGAGTCAGCTGAAGAGACATAAAATATCTCGTATACAAACCGCTTATTGTATGGGGTGTCTTATCGTGAAAAAATAAGTGATATTTTTAATAATATCTTCTTGAAATTCAAGACAGTTTCTGATATGAAAATATTATATTTATAACTTTGAATATTAAAATTATTATGTTCGCTGGAAAATAATTGCAATTTATGACGTTCAAATTCAAATATGTTTTTCTCAGCTAAAAATGAACATATCATTATTTGAATATGTCCAAGAACACACAATTACTGAACTTTCACCTACAAAGACACCATTATTAAACAAATAATAGATATCTCATAGAGACGAAGCTATTTTTTTTATTAATGGAAAAAATATGAAAGTATGGGTAATTACAGGGTTTATGACCTGTCTTCGGCTGGCTTAAGTGATCACTTTACACAATGTAACGTTCACTATTCCACCATTAATAAAAAAAATAGCTTCGTCTTAATGAGATATTTATTATTTCTTTGACAATTAACTTTATTAATCGAAATTAACACCACTAGAATTTTTGCTAAATAATTAACATTTTTTTATTTCTGTCGCGACCACGTCTTTCTTAATCTTCAAGACTCTTGTCCTCGGCACGACATTTTTCAAACCACCATTGCACCGTTCGTTCTTTAATTTAGTTTACGTTTTTCTGCTGCTTTGCCGCCTGTTTCGAATTCAAACAAAAATATATTATTTTCCATCCTTAATTTAATTGACCAATTTGAAGCAAAATTATTAAAAAAATCTAAGTCAGTCAGGCCTATTCTCAAAATTGCAATATTGAAATGAAGATGATTGTTACACCAACCCTCAAAAATAGACAGATAGTTTTGACAGATTATGGTACGTTTATCTCCCTCACTCCCTCACTCTCTCTCCCTCTCTCTCATTCAAATATAACATTATTTTTGAGGGTTGGTGTAACAATCACCTTCATTTCAATATTGCAATTTTGAGAATAGGCCTGATTATCACTAAAATATACATTTAAAAATGCCATTAAAAATAATATCAACATGAACACGGTGAAATGACACTTTCATTGAAAAAAATTATGTTTGTGTTCATAAATCAAAAACCGCAATTATTTACCTACCACCCTAATATATCAAATCTTTGAAAACGAAAATATAAATAGTCAACACGTTCGATTAGTGACTTAATAAAAAAGTTGCTGTATCGCGATTTTTCCACGTGTTTTTCAAACGAAACGTTTTTAACCTAAAGTAATCACGTATCAGTAATAACCATTTTAATTGATTTGTAAACATAAATACCAGTGGGCCAAGGACGAGTGAAAAGAAGCAGATCCCATGGAAGATCGGTAACACGATAGACCCACCTGTCAAGATTTATATTGCATAGCCCGCTGCTCAACTGCACTTTAAATGCCATGGACCGAAATAGGTGACGCCGTCATCCGTAAAATCCAATTGCAAAATCGATGATAGCGACTACTATTAATTAATTAAGATACTTAATTTTTTATTTCTGTCACTTTGTACATGTATGTGTGTGTATGTGTGTGTGTGTGTGTGTCATGAAAGTGAGTAGATGAGTGGTGGGGGGACGAACCTTGTAAGAAGCCATCTCTGGGGGGAACGGTCTCTTCCATCACAGCTTCTTCTGAATAACTAGTCTATCTCTGAATGTATAATTTATAATTACAGTAATTCTCATTGTAATAAACTTAATGTTTCAAATACTAATTTAATGTATTAATTATAAATATATACATGTATAATCAATTTTGTCGAAAAATATTGTTTTTGCGCTACCGGGATTCAAACCTGGATCTCTATTTCCAATCCGGGAAAGTACACTACCAATTGTATTATAGCGCCAGTATTTTTCATGACAAATTTTCGAACCTATATTCTTTTATTTTCTATGGTCTTATTCTTTTAATGTAAAAGTTTTGTTTCTTTTAAAAAAAAAGAAGCATTTCTGTGCATAATAATATTTTCTTAATATAATAATATATGTAATTAATAAAATAAAAATATTTTAGTTTTGCGAACATCTGAATTTATTTTTTATTATTAGGTTGGTGTATTAGTTGTTTTAATATATATGAATATTAATCTCTAAGCTATTGAATATTTGAAGCGAAATTGATTAATAAAACAAAGTTAAAAAATAAAAATTATAAATATTTCTTATGTTAATGTAAATGTATATAGGATTACTCAGTAAATGTGATAGAAATTCAAATAAAGATATTAGTTACTAATTTAATGTATTAATTATAAATATATACATATAAAATCAATTTTATCGAAAAATATTGTTTTTGCGCTACCGGGATTCGAACCTGGATCTCTATTTCCAATCCGGTAAAGTACACTACCAATTGTATTATAGCGCTAGTATTTTTCATGACAAATTTTTGAACCTATATAATACACTTTTTCAAATTAATACATCTGTCGTTCCATTATTTGAAAGCCATCTACATTGTTTTTGAATTGGAAATAGAGATCCAGGATCGAATCCCGGTAACAACAATAATATTTACAATACTTTACGACAAAATTGATTTTATATGTATATATTTATAATTAAAACATTAAATTAGTATTTAAAACTTCACAGACCTATGCTTTGAATAATTACAACTTCACAATAAGAATGTGTTTTCCTTAATAAACTTAATGTTGTTACCCGAACATACTGAGTTTTATATTACAAGGAATTGGGATCCAAGTAATAAGACAGTACGCAGAGGATAGAACTCCAAGAAAATCTGGTGGTGATTTAAGAATTATCACAATAATATATTTTTTGATTTTAATTACCATAAAAAAATTATGAAACTACCCTAAACTAACCAATGCATTGAAATCTAAAAAACTTCTTCCAAGAACACTGACGACTTGTACAGCTTTCCATCGCGGACGATGGTATAGTACTTTTTTAAAAATAATAATACGTACACGGAATACATTTCAAATCAATATTCCTGCTTATACTATGAAAATATAATAAATTTAATACTTGCTTGTCTCCTGGGACGAGGCGCGAACCCCCAACCACTAGATCACAAGACCGACAAACTACTCAATATTATGATTTATAATTTCCGTGATGGAGCTTTCATCAATTGTCAGATATTTGAGTATTTAAATTACAATTTTAAAAAAAGTCTCAGACACAATTTTTTTTTGTTCACCCTTCCCCACCTCGTATACATTGTATAATATATTTTGAATTTATCTGCAATTTTTTTCATATTCAGATTTGTTTTCTTTATGGAAAATTTATTAAATTAAAAAATGTAATTTTGGAAAAACAACAATGTGCATTTTAGTCGATAGTCTTCTTTCATTCGGTGCATATTATTCTATATATTCTACGTACTTTTAAACCTAAATATTTTACTCGGATAGCCCAGAAAAAACATTTTGTTTGTTAAAAATTGATTAAAATGCATGAAAAAAATTCTACCTCGATGAACAAATATATTTACAAATTGAAACATTTACTGTCGTTTTTAATCAATCAGCATTTACAAATAGGTTGTAAAATAATAAATTATTTGAAGGTGGAAACTATTGTGATAAAAATAAGTGAAGTTTTCTGCCAAATCGAATTGACTCTTCCTACAAATTTCTTTTATATCGAGCGCGTGTTAAATATTTCATTGCCTGCCATTCGAGACACATTGTCTTTATCTTTCAAAGAATATTTCCGAAAAGCATAAGTGGTCTTATTCTTTTAATGTAAAAGTTTTGTTTCTTTTCAAAAAAAAGAAGCATTTCTGTGCTTAATTTTTTTCTTAGGTTTGTTAATAAAATAAAAATATTTCAGTTTTTTATTATTAGGTTGTGTATTAGTTGTTTAATATATATGAATATTAATCTCTAAGCTATTGAATATTTGAAGCGAAAATAATATATTTTTATAAATATTTTTCTAAATAAATAAAGGTGCGAACACGGAATACGTGTACTTTAGTAGGGACTAAATAATTTTTTTAAATAATTATTGTTTTTTTTTTAAATAGATTTTATTAAAAAACACATAACATATTTTTGATTAGTTAATGACATCTTGAAGAAGAAAATGATATTTTTCGAATTCAGTAAGTGATTAATAAAACAATGTTAACAAATAAAAATTAAAAATATTTAATTTACAACATTTTTTTATTTCTAATATTTCCTTTAAAACAACCTGTTTATAATGTACTTTAAAAAACTTAACTTCAATAAATATATCAGAAAAGACGTAACATAATATAAATATATACTTCGAAAAGCTGGCTGTGGCCAATATAAAATGTATGAATCTAGTCAACAAGGGGATGTTTTTGCAAAGCAGATATAGTCAAGCCGAGGTAGTTTGGGGCTGTAGATTGATAGCAGATCGGCGGGGGGCACCGCAAGCGGTCAGCAACTACCCTTGAGGGACTTTTACAAATGGGGGTGGAGATTTTTTCCCCGACACGCATAAATTAAGGTCCAAAAACAAAAGGTAGATATCGCAATTTTATAACAAGAACATTTTTTGTAAAATAATATTAATCAAAATATACATTATTTTTATTTTCATATTGTGTTCGGAATTTTAAATTTTATGCAATTTACGCGTAAGGCTTCAATTTAATTTGATTACGTCTGTTACTTCCAACCCAGGAAAGAAAAGAAGACCTCTGCCAATATGCCTAGTGTTAATAGTCAGATAGTATAATTATATGTAAAGAAATGAAATATAGAAAATCGTTTATAGGTAAATTTAAATAATGATCGCAAAAAAGGAATAATGCACAATAAACAGAGAAAGTATTTCAAGTAAATAAATTGAGAAAAAAGAAAATACATTTTCATCATTATTTTCGTCCAGGAGGGTCGAAGGTCCAAAGCCTCGATAAAGTACTTCCAAATTCCCCCATCTTGTGCTGCTTCAGTACTTACTAACCAATTAAGATCCAATCTGTCTACATAGATACATGTTAAAAAAAAACTTTCATTCGAATAAGAAAAATCTTAATAATTATTATTTTAACATGCATATATCATTTAATATTAAAATTAAATATTCAAAAATAAAGGTACGTACTAACATAAATTAATTTCTTAATAAAAGTACCACAAAGTCAAATAAACTTTAAATAGGTAACACATCTCTCATCCTCCGTGCACGCTTGCTTACAAGGACCGAGTTGAGGAAAATATTGTTGAGCACACACTCCAAAGTTTGAGGCAATTTCTTGAACGATATCTCACCGAATGCTTAGATTCGGGAAATTTAAGGTTCTCAATACAGGGAGGGGTGGGGTGGAGTACCTACCCCATTGCATGCATTTAAATTGAGAATTAAAACTTGCTCCTCTGAGGGGCATCGGTGCTGTTTATACCAAACTCCCGGCAAATTGATTACCGGGACTGGCTGGATAGTCAAGGTGTGCTGATGTGGTAGTATAATGAGGTAGTACTAATAAATGTGCATATTTTTAAAATAAGGCACTATTTATTGCGAATTTTACGTTTCTAAATAGAAATATTCTATCTTATTCGTCTACCTCGATAGTAAAATAATTAAATAATATAAAATATGTTCTCAGGTTTCCATGGCGATTCAGAATCCCCAACCTTTCTGAATGAAGCCGTTGATGTGATATTATCAGCTCTGATGATGAACTATAAAATGGGGTTCAAAATATCAGGCAGAGAGGTCAGAAATATATACCAGAATAGCTTGGAAAACTTGATACTTAAGAAATAGATTATTCGTTCTTAAAAAATGTTTCCATGGCAGAATGAATCGAGATTTGTACAATTTTATATCAATTCATGTTCTACGACGCTACAGCCCAAATTGAGTCTCTCAGTCTCTCTCATCTCTTCAGTCTTCCACCACCATCATGAAATCCGGTCTTCTACTGTCCTTTTTTTAATTATTCATCAGCAGCTTGCCCTTCTTTTTGGTCTCTCAGTCAGTATTTTATACCGAGCGTATATTACCCTTAAAGGTATTTAGAATTCATCGCAATATAAATTTGATTGCATTTAAAATTAAATATCAATTAATATGGATCCATTTGGAAAACTACAGAATATAAGTTCAAAATTTGTCGAAAACGTGTCCGATTGATATAGCGAAAATGGAAACGCATTTTCCGTATCGGAAAAGATCCATCCCGATAACAACTAAATATTTTTTCGATCGATAGATTATTTCTGTACATCTTATTAATTAATTGTTTTATTTCATTTCTGTTTTGTATATAATATTAATCAATTGATGATTCTTCTTCGTATGATGAGACACGATCCCTAAATCCAAGAGGTGGAGCTGCTGTTCAGGAATGTCATCGTGGGAAGGAGTATAGTGGACACTCTTTGACAATGTGCCAATGTTTCCACACTCGCAAAGAAGACAATCAATCAACCCCCACGTGCGGTGGAAATATAGACAACATCTGCGGTTACCCCTAACCTAATAAATGCCCACCACTGTCCCCTTGTTAGTCAGTACTCGTCAGCCTACACAGTGACAAAGTTATCTATGTCGTATTTTTATATATTGGAATCGAATCGGAATTCTCCTACAAACGTATTTATTTTACTATAAGGACATCATGTATGTTATGCAAGTGTTCCAAATTAAATTGATTTGTTGCCTAACTACATATATTAGAGTATTTGAAGTTTTACTAATTTTTGGTTCATTTATATATTCCATCAAATCTAATTTATCTAATAACTGGTATAAAAATATACAGTTATCAACGGGACTTATAAAATCATATTTTATTTACATACTGTACTTACTTAATTATTTACCATCACGCCTTTTCCCCGCGGGGTTAGACAGCGAGGATAGATCGCCACACTCTTCTGTCCTGACACACAATTCTCGCCTCTTCCACATTCATACATCTTCTCATACAGGTTCGACTCATTGAGTTATTGAGGCTTATAAAGTATCTGGTTTACCTGGTCGTGCCAAGTCTTCTTCGGACGTCCTCTACTTCTGGTGCCATCGACACTTGCGTCATACATCTTTCTTACCATTCTCTCCTCATTCATCTGTTCCATATAACTAAACCACCTAGGTGATCCTTTCTTAATCTTACTTGCTGTACTAAGATCAGCTTTGCATTCTTTCCTTATTTCTTCATTCTTTACTCTGTCATAAATGGATCTACCACTTACACGCCTAAGTGATCTCATTTCCACTGCATTCAGTCTACTTTCTTTCCTCTTCTACCAGCTCCAGGCCTCACTTACATACAATAATGTCCTCCTTTCGATATATTTCTCTGTCTTTCCGTTTCTATCGAACATACTTCTCAAATACGCAAACTCATCTACTTGTTCCAAACATTCATTACCCACAAGTATTTTGCACATTGTCTTGCTTTCCTCCTTCTCGAATACCATCACTTTCGACTAGATAGTAGTAGGTATATATAGAATTAAATGATCATTTAACACATGAGAAGTAATTGGTTGGATTGCTTAAGTAAAAGAAGAAGAAAAATAACTAACCACGATACCAATAATATCGTTGATTGCTATTTGAAAATGGAATAACACTTGTATCATTTACATAAAATAGCATTTTTATACATCTTAATTTTTTTGGAATTTTATTAGGTTAACGTAGCGATATTAATACTGCAGTTTACGATTTTTATCTCGGTGGTAATGAAATATTTTTACTATATATCTTTCTGATTGATTTATCTAATATATTTTACATATTATTATAAATTTAATTACTACTATAATTATTTTAGATTCATCTCTGATAGATTCAGCCTTGTCCTGTTTTATTTTATTACGATAATTTTCCTCTCTGAAATCACCATTGTACGTGTTTACTTTCACGGCTGATATTCCAGACTAGAATATTGGAGGCTTATTTTTATACTTTTTTATTCATTTACCGGAGCATTTTGTATAGTTTCAGATATATGATAGTATTTTGAAGAGTTCATTATTGTCTTTCTTCGTTCAGATTTGTTTACCGTCCCTTGGCTTTTCCAATAATTGTGAATTCACCGTAATATTATAAGTCAACTCTTTTTCCCTGACAGCATGCCCTTCAGCGTGCCACAGAAATTGAAAAAAAAATCATAACGTCCCTCCTTTGACCGATTTTCCCAATCAATCACCACAACTAAGTATGTCATCAAAAAAATTATAGCTATCTCATAGGGACGTAGCTATTTATATTATATTATATGAGATGTATGGAAGTATGGGTATTACAGGGCCTACGACCTGTCTTCGGCTGGCTTAAGTGATCACTTTACACAATGAAACATTCACCAATTCTACCCACAATCAACCTCCACTACTACTTTTTAAAATGCTTTTATTGCTTTCCTTTCCAATTATTTTCATTCTGTTTGTATAAAAAATACTAATATTTAAAAAAATAATTTTAATTCAAAGAAGGTAAAATATTTATAATCACTGACACCGGCGGGTAGTCGAGCCGACGAGAAAATCACGTACGTTTGTTGATGAGCACATTATTTGTAATATTTTTTATAAAAACTTTGATTTTTTACATCATACTATTTCATTAAATCATATTTAAAATAATAAATCAATAAAAAATCTCCCAAAAACGGTTAAAATACCGAAAACTGGGTGGTGGTCTAAAATGACCCACCACCGCTGGACGTATTTTGTTTTGACCCACCGTGCTGTAAGTGTTGTAAAAATGTATTTTACAAAAACAAGAATAAATTGTTTTTTTTATCATTTCTTCGTTTTTCTTTTCCTGTCGGTTATATTTCATAATAAAAATACATGATTATTAAGGATAACACATTCTTATTGTGAAGTTGTAATTATCAATGTGTCCAAAATTTTATAAAAATGAATTATTAATTCTACCGTCTGCTATCGGTTTACTCAAAGGTATTTGAGATTCCGTAAAAACAAAGTAGATGGCTTTCAAATAATGGAACGATAGATGTATTTATTTGAAAAGTGTAACATATGGGTTCAAAAATTTGTCATCAATAGTACTGTCTGCTGTAGCATAGTTGGTTAATGCACGTTTCCCAGATTAGAAAGAGATCCACTTTCAAATCCCGGTAGCAACAACAATATTTTTCGATAAAATTGATTTTATATGTATATCTTTCTAATTAATACATTTAATTAGTATTTAAAATTTATGAAATCATAAAAGTGAATTAATCGTTGTGAATCTTGTATTTTGTCAAAAATGACAAAATGTAAACCAGACACAAGAAAGTTGATATCTGGTGTACAACCACAATAACCTATGCATTTATTGTATTTAATTAGCAGATCCTGTGCACAACTTTCAAGATTGACATGTATCCCGAAATTCATAATATTTTTATATCGTTGTTATAAATATATTGCATTTTATTTTATTATAAGCTAGTTATTGTAAACAATAATTATTAATATGTAATCCTCTTCTCTGCATTGTATTGTATCATTGTAATTATAACAGATTAATAAAGAATTCTTTAGTTTGTTAAAAAGAAATACTTTTGCAATGTCAGGTTCATAATACATTTAACTGAATAAAGATAATATATTGTTTATTCATTTTCAAATAGTTAAAGTAATACAAGCTCCATTCATTTAAGTGTTAATTCTAGTATTATCCACCCGAATACTTAACGCAACAATAACATTACTAAAATATATTGGAGATATTAGAAGAGTTCATATTAAAAATACACTTCACGAAATTAAGCACAAAATGTATCCAAAATCGCAGGCAAATTAATTTTGTTCTGCCTTTTACGGTTACAAAAGAGAAAAAAATTTGAGATATGCAATCATATTGCTTTCATATTTAAAAAACATTTCCTAGAAGATGTAGTAAGTAAGGTTAATATTTTTTCCATGGAATTATTTTTCAACAGAAAAATTCCCCGAAAAGGTATCTGCCGTTTCTTGTTACTCTTCTCTGCTGAAAGAATTTTTAATCAAGATAAATTGTCAAAAGAATTCCCCGTGTTTTGTAATTCATCTGCGCGTCTCGCCGAATGAAACCTGTATATTACTGAAGACTCGCTGAAATCGCTTCATTGTTTTATGATCGATAGGCGAGTTCTTTTGTTCAAACATTTACGAGATTTTAAATGTAAACTCATCATTGTCATCACTCATCATTGTCTAGCCACTCCTAGCCATGATACTACCACTCTCTTCGTTTCTTCACTGTACTTGTCTACTAAATTAGTCAGTATTTTTATTAATTAAGGGGACACGTACACTTCTACTTATTTTGCCAATATTTTCATAAAAATATGGTAGTCTTTATTGACGAACATTTTTTAAAAATCAAAAGTGAACATACAATAGACTTACTAACTTACCATCAGGTAGAGAAGATAGAGTATATCTATTTAGTAAGTATATTTTTGATAAATAGTGTTTAATACTGTTTTTAGTATCAGTATCAAATGATATTTTTAGTCAGTAACTTTCAGCATTTAGGTAAGTAATAAAATTACAGAAATATTTATTTAGTCAGTTCATTTTATTGACAAGGTTAGGTTAAGTTATTATAGCATTCTATATTTTATTATCAACACTGATTATCTATTTTAAATTAGTGTAATTATTCTGTCAACTTTATTGCATACTGATAATATTTTATTATAAGTATTCTATATATTTACTATTTATTATAAAAAAAATTATGATTAGGCATATTTAAAAAAAAAGTATAGTTTTTATTATGGTAACCATGATGAAGAAGGATTTTCCGAAATCATTTTATTAAAATAAACCAATATGGTTAATACATTGAACACTGGATTTATTTTAAGTTTTACGTTTTTTTTTATATGTTATTTAATTGCATCTTGCTTTACTCTTTAAATATACCATATATTATATCTTATACATTGAACAATGCATTTACGTTAAGTTTTACAAAATATTTACCTAATCTATTGAGATCTTGTTTAACTCTTTATATATATAATTTTGTACATTGATTATTGCACTTTGCTTACTGTTATATCGGAGGAACACTGTCTGCTATAATACAGTAAATTACTAGTGTAGCAGGCAGGGTACTCAAATATATGTCTTATTTTGCTGAAATGTTTACTGTACTAAAAATCTAATAAATAAAATAATTATTATTAATATAAAGCGTATTTTTATTTTTTACTATAACGTTTGAAAATATTGATCTAACAAATAACAGCAACATTGCTAACAGTATATCCCCCCACAGCTTCGATAATTTCACCAACCCTTCGAGACTTGGGCGCCCTCTACGTGGTTGTTAAATCCATTCAAGTATATTCTTCGCAGATCAACCTCTGCGTCTTAAAATATGACCAGCCAATTGCCATGATTCTTTGCAACAGTAACAATAGCGTTCTTCCCCTCGGTCTCCGCTGTACCAACTGAAGCTTCTGAGTCACCTTAGAATTTAAATCCGATTTTCACTAGGTATCATATGCACAGATGACCAAATGTATAGACATGAACTAACGTAAATTTCTTGTCTCAAAACTTTCATTTTGGTGTCACCCACGTGATCACTTTGATACCACTTACGCAATCAAATAGCTCCGCGACTTTTTTTTAAAAATATGACTCGATTAGAACAAAAATTTAAGCGCTGACAATATAATATACTTTAATGTAAAAATTACGTCTTGTTTACAAAAAGATTTAATTTTCGAAGAGTAAATACTTGTTATTTATATATTTCTAATTTTATCTATAAAATAGCTTTGTGTCTATGAGACATCTATAATATGTCTTGATAAAATGATTGTTCAAAATCGGCGATAGCTTCAAAATCAACTTTTTCATTACTTCTTTATTACATATATATTCATTTAAATTTTATTTTTTGCCAAACTACATAGTTAAACTTTTTTTTTATAAATAAAATGCAACAAGGGTGGAAAAATTAAATAAGGCGATGATACAAAAAAATATTTATAAAGAAAAAATCAATCTTTCTAAAAGATAAACAATTTTTACAGGGTGTAACAGATCTACTCCACAGAATTTTATGGGTGGATACCTGAATATAATATAATATATTATAATACAACAAGGAAATAAAAAATTGTACAAGAATATATTCCTTTACTTTGCATTTTAAGTTGGTCACTGGGGTCGCATCATAAACATATGAACGTATAAAATGCACTTAACATGGATCTTTGTTTCTTACATATATAATCAATATGTGGTTTACAGCAAAATTTTTCATCAATTATCAAACCTAAATATTTATATTGCTCCACTTTTTCAATTTTGTGAAAATAAAAAGTGCATTAATAAATATATTATTCTTCAAGCTCTTATCACTTTTTCATCCAAATAAAGAAATATGTAGGTTGCTGAGGTCTCAACTAGGTCTCAACACTCGTATTTCCAATTCTTATAAAAAAATTACTCAAACCGTTCATTCTTAATATAATACCCAGCGTAGCTGGAATAAAATCACAGTTGGTACTATTTTGCGCCATCTCTTTTTACTAATTGGATTATATTTTATTTTAAAAGATTTTTTTTTTAAACTGGCAATCTATTGCTATTACTGGGTGTCTGTTTCGAAATATTATAACAAGTCAAATATATTTTATAAATAATAAGTTTTTTAAGGAGAACACATTCTTATTGTGGAGTTGCAATTCAGAACACAGGTCTGTGATATTGTAATACAAATTAAATGTATCAATAAGAAAGATATACAGATGAAATCAATTTATCGAAAAAATATTTTTGTTGCTACAGGGATATCCGGGTAATCTTTTCTAATTAATAAATTTAATTTATATTAAAATATCACAAACCTATGTTATGGAAAATTGCAACTTCACAATAAGAATGTGTTCTCATTAAAAAATATACAAGTTGTATTAATGTTTCCAAAGTTAAATAAAAAATAAATATTAATTAATTCTGGCATCTGCTATCGGATTTTATTCAAAGGTGTTTGAAAATCCGTAAATATAAAGAACATAGCTTGCAAATAATGAAACGACTGAAGTATCAATTTGAAAGTGCATCATATAAGTTCGAAAATTTGTCATCAACTTACAGTGTTGGTGTAGTGTAATCGGTTAATGCATTTCCCCGGATAGGAAAAATCTCGGTAGCAACAAAAACATTTTTTCGATAAATTAATTTTATCTGTATATCTTTCTAATTGATACATTTAATTTGTATTAAATTTAAATAATTGGACAAAATACTTTGTTTAAACCACTATTATTCTACATATTTCAATACCTATGGTATCTTCTTCAGGAAACAATGTATACTGAAATTAAAAATACAACCATAGATAAAAACAAAACTTTAAAGTGGCAAATAAGTAAGAACTAATATGAAAACAAATTTAAAAGGTGACTATTTGCAAAGAGGATTTGGTTATTTATAATATTTAGCTTACTATTAACACTTTTTTTTATTTCTAAAATAATTAATAAGAATAAGAAACATCAATAAATAGTGGTTTAAAAAATATATTTTGTCCAATTATTTATATAAAATCAGGCCACAAAGTAATTTTACAAATAAACAAGAAGTGTATTAAATTTGTTTGAAATATCTCAGTACCCTTAATATTTTGCTTTTATCAATGGGCAATATAAAAAATATGAAGACTTTAGTTTGTTTGGTTTATTCTTTAAAAATGTAATGTTTAATTCTACTTTTTATCCATTATTTAATTCTATCTAGTTGTATTTGAAAATTAGATTGTGACGTGTGTTATGTTGATAGCTTGGTTTACTATTGAATGAGAATCTGATGAACAATGAAAGTTTATGTGATAGAGAATGATTGGATTTGCCACGTATAGTAATATCGGTTGGCTTACGACAAATTTTAAATTGAATTATATTATTGTGTCGGCATAGTATTAGTCGACAAAATTGAATCGCAAGATAATCAACGAAACCAAAGACAAAATTATATATTTAGATTTATACTGTCCTGACGAAGAAACAGACGTTGTTCCGAAACCGGTTGGCCTTAAACAATAAAACTCAAGTGATTATATATATGGTGATGGTATTCGAGAAGAGAGAAAGTATGACAATGTGCAAAATACTTATACTTTTTCTTCTTCTTTTACTTAGACAATCCAACCTATTACTTCTCATGTGTTAAATGATAATTTAATTATATATATACCTACTACTACCTAGTCGAAAGTGATGGTATTCGAAAAGGAAGAAAACAAGACAATGTGCAAAATACTTGTAAGTAATGAATGTTAGGAATAAATAGATGAGTTTCTGTATTTGGGATACATGTTTAATAGAAACGGAAACAGAAATATGTCGAAACAGAGAAATATGAGTGACTGCAGGGAATAAAGTGAATAACGCATTGAATGGAATAATATCTAATTGAAACTTGTCAACCGAGGCGAGACTAGCGGTACACAATGGAGTCCTGATACCGATACTGGTGTATGGAAGTGAAGCCTGGAGGTGGCAGAAGAGGAACGTAAGTAGACTGAATGCAGCGGAAATGAGATCACTTGGGCGAATATGTGGCAGATCCATTTATGACAGAGTTAAAAATGAATAAATATGAAGAGAGTGTAAAGCTGATCTGAGTGTAGTGAGTAAGATTAAAAATAGGTCATTTTGAGGTAGTTTAATCAAATGGAACGAATGAATGAGGAGAGAATAGTAAGAAAGATATATGAAGATATATAAGTGTTGATGGCACCAGAAATAGAGGATGTCCGTGGAATAGTTGGCATTATCAGGTAAACCAGATACTGGAAGGTAGGAAGGAAGAAATTAATAAAAATTCGAATTAACTAAGTATTACACAATTCTTTTATTCTTCACATATGACATTCTTGTTTTAGACATTAATCAAAGTTTAGGTGACAATAAAATATAAAATGACATCATGCATGCCTGGCATAAGGTTATTACAAAAAACCGTAACGAGCCGATATGCCAATGTAACAATTAAAAATATAACAATGAACACAACTGTAACAAAAATCGTTGTTTCAATTATAGAACTCACGATTCCAACTGAGTAAAATAACATAGCAACGACATCTGTTGGTTTCTATAGGAACTTACTTAAGGAACATCTAACAGAAGCTACAGAGAACGTTATTCAGTCAAAAACCCGATTTCGCCGAACCTGCCTAATCGATGAATAAGTGGATCATTTTATCAAGATTTATTTAGAAATAGAAAATAAGTTAGAAGAGAAGTTAAATCGAAATAGGTAATCACTTTTTAACTATTTCTTAAATATATAGCTTAATGATATAAATGGATGAGAATGTAAATATTATCTAAGCATTAATGCTTACTTACGATAAATTGCGAAAATATGGATTCTTCTGGACGGATAAAGTTTCACCTCAAGTTCGAAAAGTTGAAACAAGTAAAACTCGCGTTAATAAAGTGGGTGAGGCGATAACTGAAAAACGTCCGACAGTATCGTGAAGGATGATGCTTATAAATCACCAGCGATAGTTTTCTTTCGGATCTCCACTCCAGCAGACGATTATACCAGGATTCCGCGGGACTATCAGCTCAAGATAGCACCATTTCAATGGATCTGTACAAGTATCGAGGTGTTTTATGGTTTCAATGAACCGTAATAGGCTTTGATCCATTTAAAGTAGATTTTTTTTCAAATTCTGCCGCGAGAATTCAAAATTTGTTGGGCTGCTCCAACACTATCTATCTATATATATATGTAATTTTTTTTAGGTAAAAAATTGATAAATCATTTTTTAAATTAATGAATGTTCTTGTTTCGAAGTTGAAATTTTATGATATTTAAAATAAAATAGATGAATATCTTCCATAAATAATTGGCACATCGCATCGATTATTCCATTTTTTAATAGCTATCAATTTTATTTTACGCAATGACGCCAAATAACGCTAGGATAAATCAATCCATTTTATTGTATCTGGAGTGTCTTCTATGCAACACATATATAATATGTTTTTTTAATGTAAACATAATTTATAGTTAATTTGCCATTTTAAAATACATTTCAATGATTTTTAATACAAGATGTATCGTTTACAGAAGACTACATATAAGTAACTATAAATTTCAATTCACGGAATCCTAAATGGTTAACAAGGCGAAATTAATAACAGATGAGGAAAAGTTACGAGTTCGTATCCCGGTGATAACTAAATATTTTTCAAATAAATATATTTTTTCTGTATATTTTTATAATTGATTAACCTATTTTGTTTGAAATATAATTTTTTGGTTTTTGTTATTCCCGGCTTGTGGCTCATGATAGTAAATTTACATTGAATAAAATACAATTGCTTTCTTACGCATTCAATAACATTTATCTAGAAACATTCGCAGGTCGCCAAATCTGTCAAATTCTACGTATCAACTGAGTTGTTTGCGAGTTTTACAACCATCTCACCGAAAAAAAGCGTGTTAAATATCTACGATAAATGTAAAGAAAATACCTAAACATCTTCAGATCGAATGTCACAACAGGCACGCAAAGAAAATAGCAAACTGTCACAGTGACAGACCGTCTTATGAAATATTTCGCTTCTGTCTGCGAAAACTATTAAAAATAATAGACTACACTCGTGTCGCAGCTGAGTCTTGCTGCAGACTCTTATTGAGTTTGCGACAGCTGTTTTCATGCCGGAAACTAATGACCATAGTGATACTATCAAATGCGAGTGTATTAATTTCAGCTTCATGGAGCAATTCTTACTTCTCAATATTTCTACTTAATTTTGCTCTTTTTGACGATAAATATTTCGATGATGTAAGTACGTATCTATTATGAAACCTGATTAATTTCTACTTCTTTATTTATTTATTTTAATATTTACGATTTTTGAGGTAAGTTAGTAGAACGCCATCGTCATATTTGCGAAAATAAAACATTTGCTTTTCGTTATTGCTCGTCTGAGACGTAATGGCCTTGTATTCATATTAATGTTAATCGTTACTGAAAGACAGCTATACAAATCTATTTAAATGAGATGAAAATAAAAAATATTTATTTATATATAATTTTTTTTAAATGTTCTTAGACTTGTAAGGCAGATCAGAATCTTCTGTGTAAAGTTTTCTGGGCTAATCTGACGCGTATATCTGACCTTTCTGGCCGGCGTTTCGGATCCCATTTCATTGGAGTCAATGTTGTGGTTAAGTACTGGCTTGCAGTACCGTGTCGAAAGCAGGGTCTGTCGTTTATTAGGTACTGGCTTGCAATACCATTTCAAGAACAGGTGTTGTGTGAAGTGAGTAGTATTGTGTTATGTTAAATACCAATTACTGTCGGATCACTATATGTGAGGATTCTTCGACTCCTATGGTTTTGAAGCGCCGGATACCATGAGGTTTTTAATTTTAAGCCGTCATCCCTATTAATGTCCACTGGGTGTTTGTATATTTCAATTTCTTGAGTCATCAATTTAATAATTAAAATTTTGAGGGAACTGGTTCAATTCTGCGTTCACTCTAAAACAAAAGCGCAGGAACTGAAACCCCAGGAACATTAATTCGTCATCGTTCACGAGAATTAAACGTTTCAAGTAGCACCATTCAGCAATTTCTCGCGAAAAATCTGGATCTTATCCAACTGACACAAGAACTCAAAACCGAAAACTAAATTCGGCGCTACCCTTCAGTATTACTTAAATTGCCTCCCCTGACATTCGTACGGCTGACCGTTTTATGGCTCAGTCCATTTAGAGGAGCTTCAGCCCCTTTAGGTGCACATGGGTTTGGCCATTTGTCACCTTGACACTTTAATTATAATTGCTGTTACGTGATGCATATTGAACTTTCACCGATAAGCGTTGTTTTTGAGTTCGATCAGGTTCAATTTTCAGTTCAGTTTTCGTGCATCCGTTGATCTAATGGATCGTAACTTTGTTTCTTAATTTTCCTTTACTCTTAAATTGGTGAAGTTCCAATCTTTCGCAGTCCAAAAACATCACACATTTTTGCTTATTCTTATAAGACAGTACATAAAAGTAGCCGTTGTCCTATATCGACAAACCAGAATAGATCTACGTACGCTCAAAGTAAAGTAATTATTGTTGAATTAAATGTCATAAATTTATAGCATCTATACGTTGTTCAAATAATAATCCGGAAGAAACAATAACAGATGAACATATATGCTGATTGTAAATGATTGATTGGAAATAATAAAAATTCCGCTCAGCAATGATCACAAGAGTTAAGTAAAAGTGTGTAATATGAGTCAAGTTTTAACACTGTTACAAATAATTTAAGTTTTAGAAAAGTTGCCATTTTGAAACAATATATTTAAAGAACTTAGCATAAATATCTAACGAATCAATTTTTCAGAAAAGTTTAATAGAAATCTGATACGAAATATGTAGCACCTAGTTCCAAAATCCCATAAAACGGATTTGAGATAATTAGAGTTAAATATGCAGTTTTGAGATTTTTTTGTCAGCTATATACAGAACACATTGTTTCTAGCAAAAACCAAATCCTCCGGACCGAGATGCACACAGAAGCGGACAGCGTCGAGAGAACTCTCCAATTTATGATATGTAAAAATAATAAAACAATATATTCTTAAGTTTAGTAGTATTTATTTTAGTTTAAATATTTAAGGATTATGCTAGAATAAGGCGGCACTGTACATAAAGTGTCGCGCCTAATTAATTTGAAATACTTAACTTCCAGTAAATTGTTTAGAGAGTTTTTTATCAGTAATTTTTTACCCTTCCAATTCACGTATTAATTAATATAAAACACATATGATGTTTATAATAATAAGTTAGTTTGTAAAAGTGTCAAAGTGATTAGCGCTGATGCACTTGTAGTAGTAGATTAGGCGGTCTAGCCGCATGTAGAGTACTCAGAGTATCGTAGACTCTAAGGAATTGGAAAAAAAAAAAATAGCAAAAACCACATAAATCCATTGATATTGCATATTCTAAATCAGAGTTAGTTCGAAAATACCCCAAAACAGGCAGAGTATAAGTTGCTATTCCTCCTAGAATGAAATCAGATCACAACGCTTGTTGATGATCACGTGATCTAAAATCCAGTATGGCTGCCAGAACGATACATACAGAAAAAAAAATTACATTTCATAATTATCTCTTATTTTATTTATTTATTTTGGAATTAGGCTAGGCGCTACATATCTACGAAAGTTATCGTGTCATAATAACCGTTGTATCCTACATTGAATTTTTCCGGATGTTGCGTCACGAGACCTTTTACTATACATACTTAGTTTTTCTATCTAAAAAGATAGAAATTCGTCCAGTTTCTTGATTTACCAATCTCATTTTAATACAATTCAAAAAATTGCTCGGCTACCAGGTTAGTTATGATTGTGAAATCGTATACAAATCAAAATAAATATATTAAAATAATCAAATATCTAGTTTAAAAGACCTAAAAATTTCAAAATTTCAAAATAATTAAAATTTTGTGCTACGGGTTAGATTAATTATTTATATTCCCCAATATTTCAATGTTATACCAGCTTACCCGCTGCTTCCCTGTGAAAGCAAATACGTCAAAAGACGATGAAAAGTATTTTATTTTTACAAATCAAAAATGGCGCTTAAATTCAATGCATAAAACATAAAAACTAGTTTTCCATATAAAGAAGACGAAGACGATGTGATGAAAAAGACTTGTAAAACGCAGTATCCTTGTAAATGTCCAGATCTTGTAATATATATGGATGGTAAAAATGTTATGACATCTTCTAACACACTTTTCGTGATGACAAATTATAATGGGACACGACTAGAAAAAAATATACATTATTAAAAAAACACCCTCACTACTGTTTGATTTTGACCAAATTCATCAGATTTGCACAAATGTCAGCGGTTTCTTGTTTGGATGGAACATTTGTCAGGAATCCGCTTTCCAGTGGGCAAGTCTTTCACCAACAGGGAAGCACTCCGGGTAATAGCAGCCCCAACACTGTTTTAAGCGCCCGAGCAGAACACACACTCGTAAAGTTTACTACTTTTAACGATTTATATCCCCGAAGCCTTCCTAAGGAAATCTGCACAAACCAGAGTGGTCCAGATCGGGATGTTAGTGGCGGTTAACGCTCGAATCTCTATCCTTTAATCTGCAATGAAACTGTATTTAGAGAATTTGTCATTCTAGTTCCAGCTGGGAGATTTGCGGTTAGCTCCCTCTACGAATACCAGGCGTACCTAAGGCTAAGACACACAGTGCACGTCATATTTAAAACAAGTTCCGACCAACCCCTAATCACAAATCACAAACAAGTATAAAGCATGGACAATTTAAAAAAATATTTTAATCTGTTTTACCGTCACATATTTAATTGAATACCTTACGATTTGACACTTTTTTTAAATTGACACAGTTGTAAAAGCCAATACTATACAACACACACGTTCAAAGATTAAAAAATACCCTTTTACGTTCTTGTAGGTAAGCAAAAATTTCCTTATGATTTACACGATACATATCTTAATACTAATTGCACCTAACTAAAATTTCTAATAAATGAAATTTAAACTGTCAAAGGTAAAATTAAATTTTATTTTGGCCTTTACTTTAAACCATCGTTCAGTTTAAGGCAGAATTCACGATAAAGGCTCTTGAGAATGAGTAATGCTACTTATCCGAAACGTTGGAAGTATAAAAGTTCTTCTCAGGACTATTTGACGCGGGTTCCCCCAAAAATAATATGTTATATTTTACCCGTAAAAACCTTATATATAAATATATATATATATATATATATATATCTTTTTTTTAAAAGTAGATTTATACCAGGTTTAGCGATCGGTCAAACATGAAGATATCCCAGATTACTAAACAAAAATCAAAATTGTCTCAGGTTAATAATTGCGCATATTCAATATTTTTATGCTGAACTTAACTAGGAATTAATAACTATATTTAATTCAGTGAAAAAAGATAAAGAGACTCATCAAAATGCGTTAAAACTGTATATCGAATAAAATGTATTTATATAAATGTCCATCTGGTTAATAAATAAATTAAAATAATTTTGACCACATTATGATAAAGAAGGCGTTCATCATTATGAGGGTGTTCTCCAAAAGGGGTATTCTTTCATAAGATCACAATATTTTTTAACCCTCAAAAGATTTCATAACTCTTTTTTCTCACATTTGCAAAACAGGCATTCAATCTTACAACCACTAATAAGTTAGTACTTATTGTTGTTTCGTGAAAGGAAAGCGAGTTTACCCCCCAATCGATAACCAGAAATGTTAAAGGAATTTGAACGATTTAATGAGGCAAACAATATAATGAGGTACGTATAAACGCGTCCAGTCGTCCAGGACAGTGTTTCCGAATCTGTGGGGTGCGTTCCCTACGGGATAGGGTCAGGGCCGCCACTAGGGTGAGGCTGTCGAAGCAGATCGTCCAAGGCATGACACTGAATGTGGAAGGAATTGTGACTTTCCCTCCGTCACACAAACAGAATTGGCAATTTCTTCGTGGTGTAACATTTTAATTTAAAAAAAAACGTGTTTTTTCATTTTGTACTACACACAAACACAATAAAACCTTTCGTGCCACACCGTCCCAATAACCAATTGTATTTAATTTTTTATTCAATTTACACCTGGGAAGCACTATTTTTCCCAAAACTAGTCGTGATACAACTCAAAAAATTGTATGTGTGTAGTAAAAAGTAAAAATAAAAATTATATTTATTTTTAAATAAATAATGCCACTTAAAAACTTATTTTTTTGTCCTTTACTATATATTTGAAGTTATATTAATTTAAATAAACACAATGAAAACTAGATAAGGGTGGAAATAATAAGATGTACAGAGAGAATTATAAATGAGAAGGTTCTAGAGAGTGTAAGAAAAGAGTCCATAATATCTTTATATTCATTTTTCTGTTTTGCATAGTATTTTAATCATGGGATAACGAGAGTATTTTACATATTTATTATGTTATTAGAACTCTTTATAACCCTATTTACTTCATTTGTAATATTTTTGGTTTTCATGTTTGTATGATAAATAACGGATGAACCTGTCTCCTTTAGTACAGACTTCGGTCTAGTTAAGGAGACAGTGAACATATCTTACATTATGAAACTTGTTCGCTTTTCTTGTATATTTATAAGAATGTTTATAATATATAATATGTACATATATTAAGAACATGAACAGAATAAATAAATAAATACACCATGAAATCGAAGAATGGATAAAACGCATTATTATCGCAATACATATGAAGAAGACAGAGAATAATGAAAAACGAAGGACGCCTACAGATAATGTCCAGGACAGAAACGTATAGTGAGCATTATAACTACAATAATACAATTCTTTAATATGAAAGAAGAAGTAAACGAAATTATGGAAAACGTATCCAAGATTTTCATTCATATATATACACTTGTTACTAACTAACTGACTAACTTGCCGTCACTACGTTTCCTCTCGGGGGTTGCAAAAGTGGATAGAGTGCCACATTCTTCTGTCCTGTTGCAATTTTCACCTCATCCACATCCACACAAGTCAAGAAGACTTCATGTATTCTCGTGCAAGCTCATAGATTGTTGAGATTTCTAACAGGACCACCTTCCAATAGTAATGCCAAGTCTTCATTGGACGTCCTCTATTTTTGGTACCATCAACATTTGCGTCATAGATCTTTATTACCGTTCAACATGACCAAACCTCTCAAGTGACCATTTCTTAATCTTGTTCACTATGCTAAGATCAGCTTTGCACTCTTTTCCAACTTTTTTCATTCATTACTGTTACATAAATAAATTTGCCACGTATATGCCTAAGTGATCTCATTTCTATTGAATTTAGTACTGTCTATTTTATTTTATACCAGCTCCACATATCAGAGTTGGTACCAGAACTCTATTGTGTACCGTTAGTTTTACCTTTGTTGATGAGTTATCCTTAGAAATTATTGCATTCAAAGTTAGTTCACTTGTATATTTATTTCAGCTTTCTCTTATACTTTTCTCTACTTTACTGTACAAACACGCAAACTCACCAACTTGTTCCTCGCGGCTTAGAAAAAAATTCTTAGAGAAAAAAAAGTCTTGTTGGAGAGGGAAATTTAGTGGGGAGAGGACGCACTAACAACCTTTGTCATGGGCGCCAACTGCTCTAAGGCCGGACCTGAGTAGGTTTAAATACCTTAGCACATCTCAGAAATTCCAGACATCTTTGTCGAACAAAGTTTACAAAAACTAAGAGTAAATGGCTTCTTTTTTAAAGGCATGGATAGAATATAAATGTACGAGAGTTTTCATTGAATAACACCAGTCTCGGAGAGTTGATCAAATATATTGATAAATCGTTATAAAAATAAGTTTGTTAAAGTGAAAAGTTTGAGAAACAAAGGTCCAGGAACGTGTGTAATTGCGTCAGGGAGTTGTATTTTCGAGAGCTCGACAACTCTTAACAGGCCTCGTTATTGAACGAATAAGTTTGGAAAGGAAACAAAATTTGTATTTTTACCTTCTGAATTGCGTACATAAGTATTGAACGCGCGTTTCCATAAAAATGAAAATAAATGACGCACGAGACTACAAAAATATCATTTACAAGAATATTTATAAAAATCAATCAATCGTTCTTCATTAAACCAGGATAACCATGGAAACGTCGAAACGTGTAGAAAATATATTTTTAAAACAAGTTTTTCAAATATGTGAGTGTTTTGAAGAGAATATCTGTAATTATTGTAGTTCATAAACAATTCCTACTTCTATTTCATTTAGATCGTAACTAATTTATAGTTTATATAAATAATAAGACAAAACACTTTGTTCAAACTACTAGTTATTGATAAATCAACACGTGTCGATATCTACGGTATCTTCTTTAGGAAACAATGTATACTAAAATTAAAAATACAAGCACAGATAAAAACGAAAGTATAGTGGTGGGTTTTGGGTAAGTGTTTTGTCTTATAATTTATATTATGTGTGGCCGCAAAGTAATTGTGTTAATTTTGAAGAAGTTAATATAATCTATATATTTTTTATATCAATTATTTTAAGGTAAAGTTCATAACACGTTTTATTTGAAACAAAGAAAAGCGTTATATTTTGCTATGTCTCCAACTCATGTACCGTACCACACCTGCATAGAACACGTTTTACTGGTTCGAAAAAGTATTCATATTTTAAATTTGAAATTCACCAGCGTTTACTATGTACCACAGACTAGTAAATAAATAGACATTACTTGAAATATATACAGTTACAGGAGAGAAGTTTGGAACATTATTTGCAGGGAGAAGGGCATTCTGCACACATATATCCAATGAAACATAAATCCGATAGGTTATGACACATTTATGTATTTTTATTTATTTAGACACATGTAACATATAAGCATTGTATAGCTACAAAAAAAATACAGTTTGTTACATATATTTTACAAATATTTTAAAATGTATTGCCCAACTAGGCAAGCCTGTTTTAGGGCAAACTGTTAAATAAATTACATTTCACAAAACCAAATAACTGATTGAAGGCAAAACACAATCAAATAGAATACGTAACATTCAAGGCAAGTAAACGTAAAAATATATATAAAAGAGAGAAAAACTATTAATGTGCAATACAATATGTAAAAGAATGAAATCACATATAAGGTAAAGGGAAATATGCAAGATCAGAACACACAAAATGCAATTATAAGGATTATTTCATTATATTAACCAGTTTACATTCAGTATCTGCTCTTCCTAATTGTAACAACCAATTTGAAACATCCCTTTTAAAAGCCGTAATGTCCGTTAAAGTTCTAATTTTATTTTCAATTTGATTCTATATTCTGGGAGCTTGAAATGTGAATAATGTTTGACCAAAAGTAGTCTTCATTCTTGGAACTACTTTAAGATTATTTGCTCTTGTGGGATAATATCGTTCAGTCCTCACAGATGGAGCGCTTATTTTTCTATGAAAGTTAGTTGATATATTCAGCACATATAATTGTCTTATATCCAAAACCGTAAATTTCTTAAAAAGTGGCTCTGGAGGATACGAAAAGTCACGGCGGTGTATTACTCTGAGTATAGCCTTCTGAGCAATGTTTACTTGATATATATATACACCTGATGCACTGCTCCAACTATCAATGTATACAACAGTAAAAGAATTTAGTCTTTGAAAAATAAATCTTTGTGTAAACAAGGTGTATTTTTTACATTAATGCATATTATTTTGTCAGCGTTTAAATTTTCGTTCCAATCGACTCATATTTTTTAAAAAGTCGCGGAGCTCTTTGATTGCGTGAGTAGCACCAAAGTGATCACGTAGCACAATGATTTTGCGTTAGTTAATGTCTATTTACTTATTAAATAGACATGAATATCAAAACAATATTTTTTTCTTTCTAGTTGATTCATTTAATTATTATTACATATTATTT
The DNA here is from genome assembly GCA_031772225.1 of Eubasilissa splendida. Classification (NCBI taxonomy): domain Eukaryota; kingdom Metazoa; phylum Arthropoda; class Insecta; order Trichoptera; family Phryganeidae; genus Eubasilissa; species Eubasilissa splendida. Next base: position 4,405,668 of record CM062850.1, read on the forward strand.
TTATCAAAACATGACAAAAAGTCTATCGCATAAAAACCTGATTAACCAATGATTTAAATATGTATTTCAACGCGTAATGTACCGTTCCGACAGTGATACACGTTCGCCACGTTTCAAAGCCAAAGGCGACGCCGCCTTGAGACATTTCTTGCAGTCAATATTACAGAATACACCACTGGTGACTCTAACGTCGTATAATTCAAAAGAAACCATCGATAGAATATTTTTTAAATTTAAACATATTTTATAATGAATCGGTATTTAATCTACCATCTCTTATACAGCTCTTTGCCAACCGGAGATCAAGCCGTGTGTTTCATGATGTTGATGGGTAAAGATGTTATTTACTGTCGACCGGTGTTGCCGCACGCGACACTTAAATCAATACGAGAACCTGAAAGTGTACCCCGTTCAATATATTTATAAGATAAATAATACGTTTACCTTTTCTCAGCGCTGATCAAAGAAAATAAAGCGAACACTCTGAACGCGCCCCGTAAAAGGAATGAAATTTAATATTCATATATAAATAAGACATGTTCGATTAATCAATTTAATTATATTTTAAAGGAGAACACATTCTTATTGTGATATTGAAAATTTTCAGAACATGGGTTTGTGATATTTTTAATACTAATTAAATGTGTACATTAGAAAGATATATACATATAAAATCAATTTATCAAAAAAATATTTTTGTTGTTACCGATATTCGAACGTGGATTTTTTCCTATCTGGGGAAATGAAAATATTAATACAACTTGATTCAATAATTTAATAAAAATTAATTATATATGCTTATATATTTAGGGATAAAAAAACTTCAGTAGCCTCCGTACACAAATTAAAGATATAAAAAAGCTTAGAAAGAAATTAAGCGAACACTTCAGAAGCACAGAAACAGACAATAAATAATTAGACTTCAAATGTATAACTTTCTATATAAAATTATTACAGTGTAACTCCCTCTCCAAACACAAAAGCTAGTCTCTTTTTGGAGAGGTAAGCGAATAAAAAACATGTCACTTTAATAATGTAAAATACTTAATTAATAACTCATTTTATAAAAAAATTGTAAAAATGTCAAATAAATAAATTATTAAAATTCTGGCGTCTCCTATCGGATTTTACCAAAAAGTGGCTAATATGGCTTTCAAATAATAGAACGACATATGCATCAATTTTAAAGTGCAACATATAAGTTCGAAAATTTGTCTTCAACTTACTATGTTGGTGTAGCATAATCGGTTAATGCATTTTCCCGGATAGGATCCAGGTTCGAATCCCGATGGCAACAAAAATATTTGATTGATAAATTGATTTTATATGTATATCCTTCTAATTTATACATTTAATTTGTATTAAAAATTTTATATTTATATCTAACGCTGAACGCGGTAGACAAAAAAGGTGTATTTATTATATTTATATATAAAAAAACATTTTGACGAAGAATGTGTTATTTTTTAAGGATTCCCGGTTGAAATGCCTCAGAAAACTACATTCATTACTAAAATCTGCTTAATATCTTAAGTAAGGTTCGCAGATGGTGATGTAATATGCCTATATGCACGTCATTAACGGTATTAGTATTTTGTATTCTTTATAACAGTATTTCGTATTCGTAATAAATTAAATTAATTATTATTTTATAGGTGAACACATCTACTTTCATATTTGTTCATTTATTCATGTTATTGTTAACTGTAGTATATTTTCACCAGTTTTTAGTTTATTCATACCCCCTTAGCCTGTTCTCCCCAGTACATATTATTCCTTTGGCTCGACTGGTTGTCTTTTTGGAAGTCGAAGAGAGGAAGTGTTCTCATATGAATTCATGTTGAATCACTACTTCGCACACACCGCTGTGATTTTGTTGTTTGTGAACGTGACACTCATCAGAGTTTTGTGAAGTGTAAATTTACTATATTGGGTGAACTTTTGAAAGTGTAACATGACGGCGTTATCAACCAGGTGAGTCAAGCTGTCCAGTGGTTCCGTGAGTCCATCTCGGTCCACTATCGAAGGTCTCCCTCCTCCCACCATCCAAGCCTCGATCCCTATTTCTTATCTAACCCATTCTTCCATCACCATCGTCCACCACATTTTGATGACTGGCGACTTGCGTCGGTCACAGACAGTATTGACATATAGTGCCTTAATCATATGAGGCTCGTAATACACCTTCACAAGTCCCGGTTCTGGAACATCTCCCAGCTGACTCTTCAGCCAGATGCACTGCATCTATCCACTGAAGTGGCACTCTTCCAGCTCTTCTTCGGCCTATAGTTATGCCCAGGATAATCACATTTTCTAGACTGTCTTTTTGACACATAATCCGAAGAATCTTTTGTCCAATACTGTTGGATTTGCTGCAGAATTGAGACATTTATTCATCGTACTGTTCATAGAATAAGTATTATCCTTCTCTAGCAATACGTTTCGAAAGCGTATATTTTAAGCTTGTCCTTATTGCTGATTATCCAAATCTCCGCTACAATATAACAATATCATATTAGGTACTTGCTTGATGTCACTGCTTTTCCATATTCTCGTAGGTCGGCTAATAGGAACTTTAGCTAGGGATTGTATTTAATAATATTGGATAATTTGTATAGCGCCATTTCGTAGAAACTTTTACCTCAAGGGCGCTTTGATTGCATATAATTGTTAGAGTCACTCAGATGGAGGGACTGATATTTAAGGTTATGTACACCAGAAAGATTGTTCAAGTTGAGAACGAAGAGCCTTTATCCTTATCGGATTCTCACGCATGTATATGAATGTCGCTATCGCCAATTACTTTAATAATTATCATAATAATAATAATAATAATAAAGCGTTTATTCCAGCGTGATTGGGTTTTTTTATGATGACCTGATTCGCCATAAAGAAAATACATATTACATAAAATATTTAAATTACGAAATATTATTTATGTTATGAAAAGAAAAGAAAAAAAATATAAATAAAAAAAAACTTCACACATATATATAAATATAAACAAAATATAGATACTACATTTCATTATTGTTTCTGTATTCGTTGCCATTCTCTGGTTAAGGTACCAGCTTTCCATGAGAGCGCCGCTTGCACTAGAAAATTGGTGCTAAGCTCCAGCCGCAGCTTTACGTCAGCAACTCGATGTCTCAGAAGCAGAACGAATCCACGTATACGGCCTCGGCAAACATCGTAGATGCGCTGCAATAACGCGCCAATCCGAACAGTATTCTGTATGAGTTGTACTAAATTCGGGACGGTTGTACGTCACTTGCTTGTATTTCGACCAGAGCTCGCAGGTATACATTCTCTATGCTGCTAGTTTATTTTTATTATGTGCCAGAATATTTTCATCGTCACCAAACAGCTTGTTAGTAAATCGCCGCTTAACTTTAAATACTACCTTAATACAGTACTCAAGACGTTCAAACATAATATATAATATTTAAGTAGTGAAGAATTACTTCCAATTTAAGTTTTTCACTTGTCAATATAATATGTAGTCATATACGATATTCCAACGCTACATTTTTAAAACGTCTATCTACCTAATCTCATATAGTTACAAGATATTTAAGATTGTTTTTTGTATGCTGCACGATACACGCATTGAAACCAAACTGATAGGTATCTAAAAACAAAACCTGAGTTGTTTTTGCGGAATATTAATGTAATTTATGAAGTTATATATCTACCTGTGCCAATGTTCTATGCATTTTAATAAATATATATTTTTTTATGCTGTGTGGTTGTGATGTGATTGAAATTCTGATCAGGTATCTTCTACTTTTTCCCCTTGGAAGTCTCCAAGCAATGGCCACGTTTTGTATTAATAACTCCACTCCACGGCACTGATAATTATATTGCGTTGTCTATATCAGCCATCTAAATATGTGTATTGCTTTTCTTACCTGTGTTACATACACTCCACGCATTCTTAATATCATTAATTATATCCTACCTCTTTTCCACAAAGTAGGTAGAGATTTTGATGACAAAACAAACAAAATTTATTAAAGATACTTAAAAATGCTGTAATTAAATGCATGAATCATAATATTAATTGAACACTTTCCTACATTGTGTATAAATTATTAATATTGACATTTAGAACATAAAAATTAAGGAAGGTACAGGGTGAATATTATGTTACAGGTCGATATTGTTTTTGAATAACTAATTAATTTTTAATTATTAATTATTTAGTTTATTACAATTATGTATGAAATATGATATTGGCAAAAGTGGCCGCCTCTGGCAGCGGAACAAATGAGTGCTCTTTTAACCATATTTTTAATAACATTCTCGCACAATTCGCGTGTTGTTTCAATAATTTTATTTAGAATTCCTGTAGCATCGGAATTGTTATTGGCTTATTGGTGTAGACCTTTTCTTTCAAGTACTACTGCAGAAAATAGTTGGGAGACGTCAAATCAGGCGATCGGGGAGGCCAGTCGATATCACCATTTTTTGACATTATTATGGCCAGGAAAAAATTCTTGCAAAATTTTAAGGGTAGCTTATTAAAGCCACATGTGTTTCAAGCTCAATCTACCCAATTCGGTTACTGAGAAGTTTTCCAACATGTGACGATAGCGATCACCATTAATGGTTACAACATTGCCATTATTATTTAGATAAAATGTTTTAATGACTTTAACACGTTGTTGAGGCGTTAGATACTCTATAATAAATTGTAATTAACTACTTTCTATGTTTACTAAATACGAACTGACTAATATTTGCTAAACCAAAATGGCGGTCAAACAAAATCAGCCTGTAACATAATATTCACATGTATGTAATTTATTAACATTACGTACAATTGGATGTTATATATCGAGCATATCTTCTTGATTTTTTTCTTTTCAAAAGTATTACATAACACATTTATCTATTATAGTAAGGCCTTCAAAATACAGAATAAATAAGAAAATACATCTTAAAATCATCAACTTAGTTATTAAATAAAAATAATTCCTATCAAGAATAAAATTAAAATGCACATTTTAGAAAACTTGTATTGAATATATAGTAATCTTATGAAAGAGAGCTCTATTTTCCGATTATCTTTCTATGTATAATTTCATACCAATATTTTTAAATTGGTTTTGTAAATGGTATTTTTTTATATGTAAATTAACTTTATTTTATATTCAATAATTCTTTCAACAACAAAAATACAAGGCTCATTTTAAAGATCTATATTTGTAATATTTCATTGACGCGTGAGAGAAAAATATGTTATAAGTTTTTTTTAAATGTGTCAATTTCAGTTCATGTAAAAATCCTAACTCAAATCATAAAGAGCTACTACATAACAGATAATTTCAAAATACAAATGTAGATTTTAAAGATTACTCCAATTAAGATTGACTCAATATAAATCACTAATCAAATGCCTGATTCTCAAAGTATGGCAAGGTTCAGGAATATCAATTTGCCAGTTTTCTCTCGGTTAATTGATTTCTCATTCGTAGCGTGGAGTAATGTACTCCTATATGCATATATTAATATTTAATACAAAGTATTAAATGAGATCGCGATCTCCATAGGGGTAATTATAATACTGATTTTTTCAAGAGTATCTATTAAGTATATTTAAGCTGAGATATATTAAATTTAGTAAATGGCCTCCTGGACATCCTCGATTTGACCAATCTTATATGGTACCGAGTGCCTATTCAAAAATAAAATATAATAAAACTTTTTTATATGAATGCAGTGAAATTATTAAATAAATTCACAGACTTCGCAGGATTCGGAACGATTTAATTTTTAAATAATAATAATATCAATATGTATTATTTATACCACTATATATTGATTTATTAACATGTTTCAAAATCAATGATCCCTTCATCAGGATACAAATTATATACTAAAATTAAAAATACAAGCATAGACAAAAAACGAAACTATAAATATAAGTGATGAGTAACTAATTAGGAACTACTTTGAAAACAAATTTGATAGGTAAGAATATCAAATAAAAAATTTATATTAATTTTAAATGTTTAAATTCTTTTTGTAAATTGCAAATTTTACTATACAATTTTTATCCTGATTAAGGAACCATTGGTCTTGAAACGTATTGATCAATCAATAATAGTGTTTTAAGGAGAATAATTTCGAAAATGTGTCGTTAACTCACTGCGTTGGCGTGGCATAATCGGTTAATGCATTTCCCCGGATAGGAAGAGATCCATGTTCGAATCCCGGTAGCAACAACAATATTTTTTCTATAAATTGATTTTATATGTATATATTTCTAATTAATAATGGTCTAAACAAAGTGTTTTTTCTTATTATTTATATAATATGTTAGCAATGTAATGTAAGTACACACATGTATGTGTCTTAACTATATATTTGCTTCATGTTTCATAAGCATCTGGTGCCTTAATACGTAGGTCACTGTCAAGATATTATAATAGAACACCAGATGTGATGCATATGACGTGCGTGATGCATGTCTATTTATTTTAAAAGTACATACTATACAGGGTGTAACAGATCTTATACCTTATATAAATATGAGTCGAAAATGTTCAAGCTACCATATCCTATTCTCAAACATTTCAGAGATATAAGCATTTTAATACGTCATAGTCACTGGAGGGTTTTGATAAATTGAAAGAAATATTTTTTTGATTTCAAACAATATATCGAACACCAAAAATAAACGGTCATTAAACTTCCAACGGCTGGACTAGTTTTTCTTAAATGATTTGTGATCCCGAAATATTTTATTGCTCCCAAGTAGACAGGTTTAGGATAATAATGGGTCAATTTTGTAAATATTGTTCTCAAGAACGTAAGACTTAAAGTTTTTGTAAAATCTCCAGACGATAATATTATTAAGCAGATCTCAATAATTACTTTGAACCATCTAATTTTATTTTAATTTTCTATTTAAACTTTTGAGATATTCTTTTTTGTTGTCATGCGTTTCCGATCTAAGGTAAATCGGCATCAAAGAGAAGACAATAACTATTTTTAAATATTTATACGTGGCGTTTCAATGTTTATCCCGTGAATTTTATTGCCTTCATTTTTTTTTTAAATAAATAATGCACATTTATGCGAAAGAATATTCTATAAAAGTTATATTTTGAAATTTACGAAAGGAACGTGTTCCTTTTCTATTTGAAATAACTCGTAGCTAAGTTTGATAAACTTCATTGATTGTGTTACACTTTGTATTATTAAAATAGGACGGATAATTTTTTTGTTAAAGCACTAATTCGTGCTTTCATGCAAAATCCGCGACTTTTACCATAAAAATATAAGTATACCAAACAAAATATAAACACTAAAAAAATATAGAACTAAACATTATAAATTACGTCAAATAAAAATTCTTAATATTTGACTTGTATCAGTATACTCTAAGTAAGTTAAGATTTACGACGGATCATAAATAATAACATTTGGGACATCCCAGATTGTAAACACTAACATTGACGTGGTTCTCAATCTGTGACCAATAATAATTTTAGTTAAAAATACTATTATTTCTTTTTCATTTATACATTAGAAACTAAACCAATAAAATTTAAATATCAGTAGCCAATCGACACACAATCCGAATACCTAATAGTCACTATTTCAACAAAAAATTAAATGTTGTCATCTTAGTTTTGAGTCATAGTACTGTGGTTTTAGGGACAGGTGAATTACTCCGAGTAAAAAGGTAAAAGCAATAATTTAAGATAAAACTATAAATACATTTCAAGGAATACTTTTGGCACAGTTGGTCTAATTACTTGTAGATATTAGAAAATTGCGTGTTTTTCTTGTTATCTTAAAGCTTGCGCGAGTGCAAGTTACAAAGTCCTGGATGGGGGGTTTAACCTTCGAGTGGAGAGCGATTAAGGACCTTCTCAAAGAGCAGTCGTACTCAACCTTCTACCTGTGAGCTATTTCTCGCATTTATTAAAAACTGCTACGCCTTTAAGGTATTTAAAACTTCCCGCACAGTGCAACGTTGCCAGTCGCCATCTCTAACTATTCAAGTTATAAAAGGAAACTTCAAAACCATCAAAGGTAGCTCACTTTTAACATTTTTTATAACAAAACGAATACCGCTTGTTTTAGTTATTTTTACAGAAAGTTATTTGTTAAATTTTCAATTGATGATTTTCAGTTTTCCAAAACAATCGTAAGAAAATTACTATTGCTATTCAATTAAACGTGCCCTATAACATCGATCGGGGTAGGGTTCGTATGTTAAATATGCAACTTTTAATAGTCAATATTTACAAATTTACTACCGCAAGGACTATTGGAAAAAATTTCTACGTATAAAAGACACTCATAAGTATGTGTATTCAAAGTTTCAAAAGGATTGTAAGAAAAATGATTTTTTTGGGAAAGTCCTTAAATTGAATTCAACTAAGGTTTTACAGCAATTTTCGCTTTATTTGTTAAACGATTTTTTTTTTTATGGAATTGTACAAGTATTAGATCGTACATGATATTTGATTCAATACAAGTAAAACTGTAATACAAACATCGAATATTGAATTTTGATTATCTCTGAAATGGTTTAGGACATGGATAGGTATCGAAAGACGTTGATATATCAATATTTAGTGGTTTTAAATAAAGTGTTTTTCTTATTATTTATATATAATGTTACCACAAAGTAATTTTGCGAATATGGAAGGAAAAAAAAGAAATATAGATGATTAACGTGGTGAAATGCCAACGCATTTCTCCGAATAGGAAAAATTCTGGATTCGTATATCGATGGTAACCAAATAGATAGATTAGATTTTTTAATATTACATTTTTAATTGACTGATTTAATTTTTTTAATAATACGTATTATCAAACAGCTTTAGAAATAAATACCGATTTTTCCCAAAATACTATCATTTTTGATATTTATTATGTCCTGGCTATTTTTCTAGACTCATTCGTGTTAAAGTACCCAACTTTTTTTGTACTATTTATGTGGTCTATTTTGTCGGAGTGTTTTCATCTAAAATTATAAAATAATATAGTTTAGTTCTTTATTTAATATGTTCTCGATAAATCTTACTGCTAAATATCGAGAAAGATTTCAAAAAGGTTACTTAATGAAGTAAATCAACTAACTACGTTATGCGCAGGCGCCAAAACCACAAAGCCTTCCTACTTCCGCTTCTCACCCTCAATCCACTTGTCACGATGCTCTGTCAGAGAAAGCGGAACCACATGTTCTAATTGTCATACAAATTGATTGGTTAGGCCACCGTTCTGTGGTCAGGAGAGACGTTTGGATGCAGGCGTGAATGTAAGGGGTAGTTGTGGAACTTGGAGTCGTCTGCATCCATGTCTAAAGGGTTGGAATGATTAAATTGATTAAAATTAATTAAACTCACTATTAACGTCCTTTCACCAAGTAATTAAATGTTAGTATATATATATACATACATTTAATCACTATATATATGTACCTATAAATTTATACTGAAGTGTTGATAGATAATCTACCTTCTGATACCAAATTAAATTATTATTCAACACATGTGGAGTAGGTGGAATACCACAAGTAGACACGCAGAGCCCAACTCATTCAATTGAAAAATAGAACGTCCAAATAAAAATCATTTTTTCATGTCCAATCAAGTAACAGGCGATAATAGAATTTTATTTTTATTTTTAATATTTTTAGATTAGCAAAATCAACTTTGTGGTTAAAATCCATTATTTTAATTTTTTAAATAATAAAGTGTGTAAAACTAATCAAAAAATTATAAGCAACCAACTAAATTTAACCACAAGTCCCATTCTAAAATTTTTTCCTAAAAATTATTCTAGTAATTTTGTATCATCAAGTAACAATTTAAGTTAGGTAGTAAATTTATTTTTTAAATAATTATTATTTTTTTAAAATAGATTTAAAGAAATAATAACATATGTTTTTGATTAGTTAATGACATCCTAAAGAAGAAAATTATATTTTTCGAAACCGGAAGATGTATTTTAATTCATTAAGTGGTTAATAAAACATAGTTTATAATTTAAAATAATGATTATAGAATTATTTTTATTCAAATAAGAGTGCATATGGTTAACGTTATTTTATGACCGACGTACAAACTTTTAAAAATTATTTTAACGTTGAATATTGGCTGCTTGTCTGATGTCTAATTTTACCCAGGATATTTTTCGTGTTAATTAATTTTTACTTCATTTAAAAACAATTTTTATTTTTTATTATTCCTGCAATATAAATTTAAGAAAACTTAAGTATATTGTTAAGGAGAACGTATTCTTATTGTGAAGTAGCAATTTTACAGAACATATTTTTTACACAAATTAAATGTATTAATTGGAACGATATACATATAAGATCCCGGTAGCAATATCAATATTTTTTCGATAAATTGATTTTATATGTATATCTTTCTAATTAATACATTTGACTTATATATAGTTCCATTTTCCAACGCTTTCATTCAATAATCACATACAGTGGTGACTCTTGGACTCTGAGCACTAAGCAAACTCTAAACTAATGCGTAAAAGCATAACTGGCAATTGGCGGCCATATTTCTGAACAAAGAATATCCTTGAATGGTAGGTATATTATCGAAACAACCTTCCAAAGCCTCGATAAATAAACGAAATCATCGTAGCAGTGGAAGTGGCATGGCGAAGAATGGCGGAATACAGAAGACAGTGACAGATTCATAGTAAAGCAACGAATTAACAATTATTCCATGCGACATGACTACAATACCATTAATGTAATCGAATCACATAAAGTATAATATATTAAAGCGAACACATTTTATGTTGTGAAGTTGCATTATCAGAACATAATTATGTGATATTTTAATACAAATTATATTAATCAATTAGAAAGTACAACAAAAAAATATCAGCAGCAAATAAATATTTTTTCAATACATAGATTTTTTCTGTATATCTTTTTAATTGATTCATTTAATTTGTATTATAATGTAATTATTATTTTTTAATGAAAACATTTTTTTTTTATGAAGTCGCTATTTCAAAACAGTTCTGTAATATTTTTTTATACAAATTAAATTAATCAGTTATAATGATAAACAAAAAAAATCTATTTACCAAATATTTTTTTATATATCTTTCTAATTGATTTATTTAATTTGTATTATTATGTATTAGAAATGAGTTATTATTTTATTTGACATTTGTTACCTTCAGCCATGTCCTGGCTACTTTGCTACACTGTCTGTGTTAAAGTTGCCACGTCAGTTAACAATGGCCGATGATGATGACGTAGTAACATCAATTTATCTTACAGCTAAAAGGAACTATTACAATATTTGACGTTGCATCCTTAAATGCACCCTTTCCAGGAATAATCCCATGTATGCAAACGTTGCATATCCGAACCTGTTTAGAAGTACATGTATGTACTATCCTTGTGAAGTTTTTGGAGTGGAATAAATTCACTGGATTCTGGAGCGCATCTCCAATATCTCTGTGGTATTTGGTTTCATTGGAGTGGAGGGAAAGAGGGTGTTGGCCGGCAGCGTTCAACCAAACTTTGAGATAACCTATTACTGTCGAATACGTTCAACTAAAATCAATGAATTCTCTTAAACTAGTTAATTTTATCAATTTAATATACTTGATATATTACGTAATAAATTGTTTTCATTTTACATTGATAAGAAGCTCATTACTTTTAATTTTTAATACAAGTTAGATTAATCAATTAGAAAGATGTATAAAAAATATCATCATTCTAACAGATTCCTTTAATTTTTATTAATAATAGCACAGAACTATTTTCTGAAATTGCAACTTCACAACCAAAATGTGTTTCATTTAAATACATATATATATTTTGGTAAATATTCGTAATTAAATATATATCTGATAAAATATTATGATACTTTAAAATCTGAATATCAATTACGATAGAAATATTACGAGAAACGTATTTCGATTTATTTCGCAGAATTTCTTTTTAAATTCTAAGCTTATCTCAAAGTACTAACCGCACGCCACTGTTTTTCCGCAGCGGTAGGCAGAGAGAATAGAACGCCACACTATTATGTTCTGCCATACCACCATTCTCATGCACGCACTTCGGTTGTTGAGGCTTCTAATACTCGTAGATTCATCCTCCAGTATTTGGTTTATCTGGTCATGGCAGGACTTTTACGAACGCCCTATGTTCATACATTCCACATGACTAAACTATATCAGCGTCCATTTCTTTATTCCATCGACTATGCTACAACAGACCTATGTACATTCGTTTCTAACTATTCACTCTATCGTACATAGATTTTTAACACGTACGCCTAAGCGACTGCATTTCCAGCGCATTCAGTTAACTTTCGTTCATTTTTAAACGTCAGTACTATTTAATGAAGGAAAATGTTTAAGCTAATTTATTTATTTATTATTGTTAATTATGATTTTGTATTGAAATTTTCAACTAATGTGGATTATATCTTATGCAGTGATATAATTCTACCAAAACATAACCAAATCAGATCACTATAAGTACTCAAAGCCTGTACTCAAAAACACTCTCGTGACTAATGTAGATCAATTGAAGAAAAATACAACAAGTACCTAGAAAACATAATAGATAACAAACTAAAATGGAAAGAACATATTACTAATCTTACAAACAAAATAAGGAAAACTGCCTACATATTTTTAAGACTCGGAAACATCTTATCACTTACAAATCTGAAAATAATATATTATGCGTTTGTACAGTCACATTTGCAATACGGTATTATTGGATGGGAAGGAGCATATAAAACTTCAATGTCACAATTAGAAATCACTCAAAAAATGATAATAAAAATTATTCTAAAAAAAAAGACTATCCAAGTATAGAACTTTTCACAGATTTCAAAGTACCAAAAATAATAGACATATACAAAAAAAACAATAATCAAAATTTTCAAAATTAAAAATCAATTAAACTTTAGAAGCGAATTCCGATCTACAAGATTTAGAGACAAACGTTATATTCCAAAACTAAAATATACTGCAACCCAAAATCACTATATTTATTAAGGCATCAAATTTTTTAACAATCTTCCCATCACAATTAGAACAATTACAGACTACTATCAATTTGTATCTGAAGTAAAAAAATATATACACAGACTAACTAAAGCATAAACTATCTCGTAAATACACAAGTATACACAAGTCCTACTCTCATAGAGAAAAAATAAATGTCAAATGAAATATATATATATATATCCTACTGATAATTATAAAATATATTATATCTTCTAATATTAAAATATAATTTATTTTTTTTAAATATGGATAATTTCTGGAATACCCAAATTCAATTAAAAATAAACTGATACCTAATTAACTGCATTTGATGATGCAGTACTAATGGCGAATAATGAACAAGAACTACAGTATCTGGTGAGTAGAATGTAAGATGGATGCAAGGAAAGCGGACCTCATGATGAATGTTAACAAGTCGAAAGTGATGGTATTCGAGAAGGAGAAAAGCAAGACACCGTGCAAAATACTTTTAGGTAATAAATGTTTCGAACAAGTAGATGAGATTTGTGTATTTGTGAAGTATGTTTGATAGAAACGGAAAGGATGAGAAAGATATCAAAAAGAGGGTGACTGCAGGAACGTGAAAGGCGTTTTGAATGGAATTATATCTAACGGAAATTTGTCAACCGAGGCAAGACTAGCGGTGCACAATGGAATCCTAGTACCGACACTGATGTATGGAAGTGAGGCCTGGAGCTGGCAGAAAAGGAACGAAAGTAGACTGAATGCAGTGGAAATGAGATCACTTAGGCGTATATGTGGCAAATTTATTTATGACAGAGTAAAAAATGAAGAAATAAGGAAAGAATGTAAAGCTGATGTTAGTATAGTGAGTAAGATTAAGAAAGGATCACTTAGGTGATTTTGTCATATGGAACGGATGAATGAGGAGAGAATGGTAAGAAAATTATATTACGCAAGTGTTGATGGCACCAGAAATAGAGGACGTCCGCGGAAGACTTGGCATGACCAGGTAGACCAGTTAATGGAGGATGGTTCTGTTAGAAGCCTCAACAATCGGCGAGCTTGTATGAGAAGATAGACGAGAATTGTGTGTCAGGACAGAAGAGTGGCGCTCTATCCTCTCTGCCTACCCCCGCGAGGAAACGGCGTGCTGGTAAGTAAGTAAAGTAATGGATATAGATCTTTGCCGCAATCTATAGTTAGAAATCATCAATACTTTAATTTCTATGACTAATAAAATTATCATATTGCCCCAAAAGAGTTCGAACATTTTCAACCTAAATTTATGAAAATGTAACTTTGGATACACGACATAGCCCAGAAATCTCTACACACAAGATGCAGAAAATCTGAGAACATTTTTGATAAATTTATTTCAATATCATATATGCGACGTTATTATTTTTGATTTGGAGGTGGCGAATATAATTTTATTGTACGATGCCAAGCGCCATCTACACATTGTGCTCCAACTGATAATTTATGTAGCTATCGGAATACAATCCTGTGTTGCCTTTACAAGAATAACTTGGTTTCGATGTTAAATAGGAAGTTACGTCAAAGCGCTCCTCCTTACTAGGTACATACTTCGAATTCTTGTTTCTGGTTTGGTCTGATCTTGACTAAAACGGCACAATGATTTCTGCATTACACAAAAATAAACAAAGTATATAAGAGGAGATTTTTCATTTACATTTTTAAATATCATTTTTATTTTAACTATCTTTTAAAGTTTTTAGTTTGGATGTTTAAGGCTTACCTTTCAATAATAATTCATATTTTTGCGTTTTTTACAAAAATGTGTATTTTTATTGTATCTGAAGTTTTACACTAGATTTTTTAAAATTATTACTTAGATAGTACCTTTACACTAATGTAAAACTAATAAACTGAATGTTTGCCATAATTAAGACAATACAAGCATTATAGGAAAGATTACGATCATTAAATGCATTTTCCGTATGCCACAAAATTGCATTAATATGAAAAATTGATGCATATACGAAGTATATTTACTTATAATCTTGAGGCCAAGATTACGGAGACAAATCTGAGTTGAGATAAATTAACAAAATATTAAAAATTAATAGAAAACCATTCAATTTTCAGGACAAATCAATTTACAACGTTTTAAAAATAATTTGTGTTAGTGAAAACAAATTATTTTAAATAATATATTGTGTTTACTTACATGCTTTGAGTCTTCAGCTACTATTTAATATCAAAAACACAATAATTTCCTACTAAATTATATTTATATCGATTCTATTAATGTGGTTTTTTTTCATTTCATATCGCCGATTTTATTTATTTATTTATTTATATATTAAAGATTTTTAAATAGCAGCTACGAGTGAATAGTTTGACAAGAAAATTAAATTGACAAAAGATTAGGCGTAACGAGTTGAGTATCGTGTTATATTTACAGAAAACGATAGGTACATACTTCTTTAATAGATTTATGGGACTCTAAAATACACCACCACAATCAGTATAGAGTGTATTAATTACATAAAAAATGTTTATATTGATTCAAACATTTTAAAAAAATCTATTTTACAAGTCAATATAATATATTTTTAACATTTACGTAAATACTCAGCAGACAATTGGGATGTTATTCAATTTATTTGGACTATATTGCCATCCTTGGACCGGCAACCTCTTAAATAAATAATTCACTCTGCAGCCAAGAAATCATCCTAAAGTGAACAGTTTACAGTAGACGCGCCACCTTGAAGACTAAGTTCAGGATTATGCACCATCAAGTGGAAGGTCTCATTTATTCTGATTAAGTTTAGCCGTAACTGTAGCCGATAATGTGTAGCATGGCTACGACGAGCATTTTCGTGGTAGCTACGCTAAAACTTTGTTTGCGGTCCCGTAAAAAATTAGCTAACAAATACTACCAAAACTTAAAATGAAAGGTATTCATTCAAAATTTAACCTGTTAATCAATGTAAGGAACTATATTGTTCAGGGAACTTGAATTGTCATTATTACTCTCACTTTTACATTTAAATATTCCCTGTGATAATATATTTTACATGATGTCCTGCTAATTGCTATTCTATTTTCTTAGCGTAATCAATTATATGTACTATTCTTGTCTGTTCTCTTATTCATACATTATCATGCGATACTCACATGCATCTATCATTTCGTCTATGTGTTATTCTCAAGTTTTTGGACTGTTTTTTTTTTAACCTTATATTTCTCAGCCACACACGGGCACTGTAAATATGCATTAATTGAACGTTTTAGACGTAGTTAAAAATAACATTTTCAAAAAAAAATATTGCGTTAAAACATTATCATTAATTTATGTAATTCTGCGCCAGAGATGTTACTAATAACAGTAGTGGCTGATATCTGTCACTTCAAATGAGATTAAGGAGATGTGTAAAATGTGGGAAACAGTACATTTGGTAGAAAAGTACCACCCGAGTAAGGTTGTAGCAGTGCGAGCGATTAATCTTTTCAACGATAAGGCGATGTCCCATTTTCATCAAATCCTCAAAAAGAGGCAAAAGTAAATGTCAATAGATAGGTTCCCAGTTAAAGTTCTACGAAAAGAAAAATATTTTATTGAGCCATCAGAGATTCCAATATGGATAATTAATAAATTCGTATACGTCTTTTTTATAAATTTAAAAAAGTAATCAAATATAAAAAATGTATCAATATTTTGCTTTCATTATTTTTATTTGAATATTTTTGAATCTTGGATCGAAGTATTTGAATTTCCTTTATTTACTATGGGGAAATTTGCTTCGACATACGAGTGTTTTGAGATACGAGCACGTTTACGTAACGAATAATGCTCGTAAGTCGAGGTTCCACTCTACACGCTTCACGGTGTGCTCGATTTAATTGCATTTTCACAATAAAAATGCAATTTTATTTAAGTATAATGAAGAATTAAATAAATATTGAATTTCTCCGAAAACAACTTTCAGACTCGGAAGGTTTTGAAAGACCACCCTTCTTCGATTGTAACCCATGTTGTATTGTATTATAGAATAAGATGATGGAAATTTCCATAATCCCTCCGGAGGCTGCGGAACTACAGTGTGTATGAATGTTGAGTTTGCGTAACGAAGGCAAGTCAGGCGAGTTATTGTTACGGTTACGATTTAATGCACAGCCATCTACAGAACATGCAGATGGAGATTTGCTCTGGCAACCGTGCTCCGTGTACACCGCGCGGTGTCCAAATAATGGAATAACGTAACAGCGTTGTACATTTCCGGTTTGTACGGCTTGAAATCAGAATCAATGCTTCCGTTGTGGGTATCGCGGTACTTCTCGCCTTTAGTATATCTATACCCCAGAGATATACGACACCATATTCAATTTCCACTCCAGCGGACATTTATTACGTATTGTGTATTTTTATAATGTTTCTTATGTTAATGTAAATGTATGTAGGATTACTCAATAAATGTGATAGAAATTCAAATAAAAATATTAGTTACTAATTTAATGTATTAATTATAAATATATATATATAAAATCAATTTTATCGAAAAATATTGTTTTTGCGCTACCGGGATTCGAACCTGGATCTCTATTTTCAATCTGGGGAAGTACACTACCAATTGTGTTATAACGCCAGTATTTTGAATGAATAATTTTCGAACCTATGAGTTACACTTTTTCAAATAAATACATCTGTTGTTCCATTATTTTTGAAATTGTTTGGAAATAGAGATCCAGGTTTGAATCCCGGTAGCGCAAAAACAATATTTTTCGATAAAATTGATTTTATATGTATATATTTATAAATAATACATTAAATTAGTATTTAAAACATCACAGACCGTCTGTTCTAAATAAATACAACTTCACAATAAGAATGTGTTCTTCTTAATTAAAAATTTGTTGTTTTGATTCAGTATAGTCGGCCATTTTACCACGGAGCGTTTCACATTGGAACAACGTTTACAAGGTATCAAAACTTATTATCAAAATCAGTCTACTCGGCGAACCTGACGCGCACTTCGTGAATTTTATGGTCGACATAGTCATCAATTTGAGCGTCATCAATTCGTCGTGTTGCGAAACCTAACCTGACCTAACCTAACAATTGCGTCGTATTGCGAAACCTAACCTAACGTGCACTTCGTGAATTTTATGGTCGACATAATCATCAATCTGAGCGTCATCAATTCGTCGTATTGCGAAAAAAATTTAAAACAATTATTCTTTACATGATGTGAGGACACCGGTAAAACAAAGAAATTCACGAAATGAAGCCAATATTGCCGCTGTAAATGAGAGTACATATAAGTATGATCCAAAATTATCGATTTTTCGACGTTTACAACATTTAGGCTTATTATATGGCACAACACGGCGTATTTTGCGTAAAGATCAGGGCCTACACCCCTACAAGCTTCAGCTAGTGTAAGGACAAAAATAATTGAACAATTAAAAAGCGATATAACTCGTGTTATCGGTGAATTATATTTCACCATATTTATGTAAAAAATTGGCTGAAAATTGTATCCGAAGAATGCATTGCATCAAACGTAGTCGCGATGCACATATGAATGGAATAATATTTCGTTTTAAGCGGCATCGAATAATCTTTCAAATAAATTAAAAAATCTAAATTTAATTCTATTTTAAAGTTCTATCACGCTTGTTGGATCCCTGTATTTAGGTATTTGACCGATCATTAGGATAGTAGATAGTTAGTACTGTATAGAAAACAGACAGGCAGACATTCAGTTACACACATATATATTAAAATATACAGAGAAATAACAGTTTAATGACATACCACATAAAAATTATAGTTTAAAATATGTTATATCATACAGAACATTAACAGTTTAATGATACAATATAGGCTATGTTAAATGAGCTACATTATAAATATGGTCATTAAACCTCTTAAAAATGGTCATCGCATGCGATAACTATTATGCGCTACCCACCGAGCTTATAGATACCGCAGCGGGTATGAGCCATGTATTGACAATGAAATACACTACACAAAAATGAGTTGTTACAGCATAAAATAATACATTAGAACATAATTATATACATATATACTTAAATATTATTTCAAGTAAATAATTAAGATAACTAATTGTATAGTTTATAAGCGTGTCCCACCACTCTAAATGGAAATTACTGTATATTATATTAACATACCAATTTGATGTAGGATAATGCACACTTTTATTTCATTAACATCTTCTTATCTATTTTTTTTTCCCTTGTTATATATCATTTATTAAAATTAAAAAAATGTTTATAAAGCCTTAATATTAACTATGTAAAAAGCAATCCTTGCCGTAAAACTATCATGCAGTTTGGCAAAAAATAAAATTATAATGCAATAAAGTTGAAATAATAATAATAAAAAAAAAACAACTTTCTTTTTTAAAAATGCATGTGATAAAATTAGCTTTGTGTTATAAAAGTTAGGTGCTAGGTATAAATAGAAAATGTCTTTATCCAAATATAATCTTCATATGAGATAATTATCGTATATTTTACGCAGTTGTTCTAGTTAAGTAATGGTGTATTGACATATGATCTAATAAGTATAATATAATAAAAATAATTACTGATCTAGAGCAGAGTTCATGAATTTTAGGTAAATCAAGTGATTTAAAGAATCTATTTTTTTATAAAAAAATAATTATATAAGTCGAACTGCAAAAATTATGTTATGAAATATAAAAATATTATTCTTATAAATTTATTAAAAAATTTCATTGCTTCTTTGTTCATTGAATGAGCCTTAATCACACGACCCTCGCAGTGTCTCGTATTCCCAGCCCCGAGGATTACGTCAGGCCCATCCAGCGGAGTCGCTGATATTACCGTCCTGGCTCAGCCTGCTAATGGCCCGCGCCGCCTCGCAAATACACTCGATTATAGAAAATTACCGAATAATTTGTCAAGGATAGTTCGATGAGCCCTCTTGCGGTTTGGAATCGAAATTGATCGCAGATTTTAATGATAAATGCCGAAATGGATGGTGTTCAGCTCTTTAATGAGGACCTATTTCAACAATCTGTCATGGCCGCTTCAATTTACTACTCGGTTTATGGGCATTCAGTTAATCATTTTTAATATCTACGATTTTGAAATCAGTGATACCATGACTATTAGCTAGGCAACCCCCCGGAACGATGACCTATTAAGAAATGAAAGGAATCTCGGACATATCCGGGTATTTATTAAGGTGTAGGTCTTCCGCTGGGGGTTGCTGGGATGGGCGATGCCCGGAAGAGCAGTAGCTCAAAAGACCTAACGGAGCATTCAATTGTCTCTCCCTCGCACTCTTGCGACCTGGACAGAGCGAATTTCTGCCAGACTGTGACCGAGTTCTGCGACTGAAATACATAAATGTGACGTTTACCCTCCCCTTTTGGGGGTATGTGATTTCTATAACTTCTGCTAGCTGCCTTTTGAAATTAATATGAATCTCTCATATTATACAGGTATGGTTCTGGTACGATGATACCGGAGCCAACCTATGATGGTATTATGATGATATGACTGAATGTAATAAAATAAATAAAAAAATGTATGTAATTCATAACTACATATATTAATCAAAACGATTCGGGATTGGGTTTAAATAAATAAATTAAAAATTAAATTAAAAAATAGCTAGGCAAACTGTTTGGTATTAGTAAGTTCAGTATTTTTCAAATTAAAATCCTCCTAGCGTACTCTAAAATTTAACATAGGAAATATTAATTTTAAAAAAGAGCATTATCACTAAGTAACATGATTTATCATTCTAATTTTCCTTCTCATTAGTAATATCAATCTAATTTTTACTTTTCATTCTGCGTTGAGAATATTTTAGAATAATTTTCCCGAAAACGGACCGCAAGGCGCCCTAGGATTGTCTAAATACTATTGGAAATCTCTCGCAATTGGCTGTCGGTAATTGGAGCATTTCATCGCAACCCCCAGGTAAACTATTGCGACGATTTGTTACAAACATTTGACTCCCCTGAAGTTCCCGCCGGGTCCCCGGGGTTCCGGGGTTCGCCCGTGCCGACTGTTGCAGCGGATGCAAACGATGCTAATCGAGCAAATTGCGCAACAACGGCGCAACAGTTTGCCGCTGGAGATCTGGCAACACTGCGCTGTAAACGGCAGCTGACGCCACTATCGAGAGCGAGTTCCATGTTTCGTTTGAGTTTGATTTGAACGGAAACTTTGTTTACTGATTCGCCCGGAAGCACGTATTCAAAAGTTTATACGACAGTGTTATGTCGCAAAGACGTGTATCTCTACAAACGCAGAGAGCGAGAAAGATAATAATCCTCTCACAGTGGTCTTATGAGATTTATTTTGTACAAACGATCGATTTGAAACTCTCACAAGAAACAATTATTTAAGGAACTATGAAGAGGTTTACGAGTGTATATACAGAGGTGTACTCATTTCAAAATTTGAAGTATATGAGTTGGAATGGTAATAGCGAAGACCACAGAAAAATCTATCCATTCTAAAAAGAATCAAAATCCCACAAAAATATGGCGAAATCGCTCCATCTTTAAAATAACCAAAATCCTTCTCCGTAGTAGGAAATATACGGGAACATGAACATAAAAAAAAATATGTCGCAGTGTATCCTGTTGACACAAATGTCTCTATCCTTCAGGAGACAAGGATTATCGAAACACTTTCGACAATACATATAGTAGAGCAGATACTGAGAGTAAACTATTCTATATTATAAAATTATTCTTATACTGCATTATAATTTTAAATCTTATGTATTTTCACTTAACTTTACATTGTATGTGCTTACATTTTATTTATACATATTGTATTGCACATTAGTATTTTTATTCTATGATTTAATATTTTTTCACTTTTACTTTGCGTTGTATTTTGCTTAGTATTCGACGAGATATATCGGTTGATTTGGTTTGTGAAATATGATTTGTTTGCCAATTTACCCTGATACAGGCTTTCTTACTTGGGCGATGCATTTTAAAAATCTGTTTTTCAAAAAAAATGCACATGTAACAAACTATTTTTAGTTTTTTTTTTTTTTTAGGAGAACACATTCTTATTGTGAAGTTGTAATTATTCAGAACATAGTTCTGTCATATTTAAAACTATTTTTAGCTATAAAATATGTATTATATGGGTCTAAAAAATAAATAAAATATGCAGAAGGAGGATTCTTGTATATACTTATTAGCAGAATATTCGAATTCAGAATGTTTCTCGTATCGCCAGAAGAAATAATAGTCAAGTTGCAGATATATCACGAGACCACAATACTCAGTACTAAGTATACGACGAAAAAGGAGAACAGCTCGGTGTTCCGCTTTACGATGCTTAGAATATTTTATTTTATTATTACTACTTTTGTAACTGCGTCGCTCTTACGGCGCAGTGTTGCCACTGCGGCGCACATCACGTGACTCCAATCGAGTCACGTGATGTGAGCGTCAACCCTACGCAATTGTTTAATGTCTTTATAATATTCTGCACCCAGTTTGTTTTCATACAGAATTTGCGCACGTCGTGTCTTTATGTGCCTGTACATATTATCAAACTTTAGTTATATTCATTTTCCTATATTTACATAAGTTTTTTAGATCTATGACTATTATATACTTAATAAATGGTAATGTAAATATACTTCTAGACTATTCTTTACTTTGGTAAGTGAAAAAAGGCTGTGATTCGCTTTACGGTAGAATGCTTGAATATGGACTTGTATTATGTATTTAATTACAACTGAATATCTCAAAATTTTCAAATAAGGAATTGCGCTCAAGCAACCAGTGGCAGCTGGCACTCAAAACCAGTGCACGATTGCCAGAGCAAGTAATTTAAAAAATTTGGTATAATATTACAAATTATAGATATACAAAATAAATTATTACCTTATTATTACGCTAAAGGTTAGATTATATACTGTTTGACATATGTTGCATTTTGTTTGATATATTATGTTGCACTCTGTTTGATATTATGTCATTAAAATTTATTTCCTAAACAGGTGCGGTCTTTTCAATTAGTAAAACTTTTGTTTTTATTTTTATTAAATTTTTAAACTATGTGACTGTTTTGAGGTATTGTATGAACTGAGATTTTAATTATCCACTTCGTTTTGCATGGTAACGAATTGTAATTCCAGATATTTTCTCAAATATTATTTGAATCTTGTCTTTGATGTAGAGATAAATCTTTCTTTGGATAATTATTTCTACTTTAATTAGTTTTACAAAAATTCTCCAAAGACATTGTTTCATCAAATAATCTTCCTGACCTTTAAATGTCACCCGTCTGCTGTCGATGTCGCCAACAATCACTTACCTGAAAATAAAGAGAAATCGTCTATATTAAAACAATCTAAGCAAATATAAAGTACATCAGTATAAGAAATACAATAAAAACACGTTACTGGGTTCGCAATACCCCTTGCTTAGAATATGTATTTCATTTTTTTTTTAAATGTATGTATTTTTGAAAAATAATTTAAATTAAAAACTATTTGCTAAGAGTCGAACCCCGGTATCCCGTAACAGGTAGGAATGCTAACCAATACACTGCTGAGGAATCGAGCAATACGTTAAAATAGCAGTTTCGGATAACTATTTTTTTAAATAAAATTAAATATTAGTTTAAACTTCTAACACAAATCAGCAATATATACCTACATATTCATCAGTCTAAGGGGAAATAGTAAGATGGTAGATTGCTCGCTTAGCATCGTGATTGATACTTGGCGCTTCCAAAACATTTTTCAATTAGTTATCAATTTTGGTACCGGTAATGGTGAAAATAAAACATACGGTAAAAGTAAAGTACAATAATATATAGGATGTTCAGCGGAAAAATTTCAAGATTAAATTGTAATTGTTCGTAAACCATGAGGGTGGGGTAAGTGGGAGGGGTATTGTTTGACGCGTTGTGATTTGCTGATTTGCCAGTCTCTATGAATCACTGATCGGAAGCGCACCGCGCATTTAAAGCGATATTTAAAGTGCGGTGATTCATTGGTTCGCACATTTTCATATCGATGGCTATGTTAGTAAACAAAACATGAAATACTGGTGCCCTGACAACCCAAGGGAACGTCATCAAAAACGTTTTCATTATCCAAAAACAACAGTATGGTGTGCAATTTGGCCCTTATTTTTTTAACCAGTGAGAGACAGTCACTGCTGACGTGTATTTGTATTTTGTGTATTGTACGACAAGTTTTTGGTACTACAACTGCAGCTACAGCAACAACAGAATACAATTTCAACAAGGCGGGGCCACTTTACACACATCTAGAGTTTCAATGGGGAAGCAGAGGGGAATTTTTCCCAATAAATTAATCAGCAAGTTCGGAGACATACCCTGGGTATCTCGGTCACCGCACCATACACCATGCGACTTTTTTTATGGGGATCGCAAATTTAAGAGTACGATTGCAAGTACCTTGAAAGAAATGGACGGTATTTGGACCATATTATTTATAAAACATAAAATCCGCATCGTTAAACTCCATTTTGTATAAATAAAATATGAGAATAACATTGTAGTTTTTTTTATTCAATATTAAACTTGAAAATTTTCCGCTGGATACCCTATATGTATATAAAAATGCTATTTCTAAAACAATTTTGGTGGCAGATTTCCCGGGGGACCTACTGAATAAATATACTCAATATTTTTTTAAAAAAACGTCATTTTATAAAGAGACACTATAGTCTCGTTAGTAACTCTAAAAATTATCTCTCTCAGACAATTTCTACGCAGTCATTCGCATAAACATTATCTAAGATTTTCTTTGGTCCATTTTTATATTTTTTGTTAATATATCGCTCGTTAAACATGGCAACAGTGGTTTGGAGAATAAGACAGTGGTTAATATTATGGCAGTATTAAAATCAAAGAAGCGTTGCATTCGAGGACTGCGCGATTACGAACTTATGTAAGCACTTAAAAGGCGGAAAATTTAGTGAGTTATTTGAATAAATTATTAGGTTGATGCATTATAATCTGCCGCTATATACAAATTATATTGTGTTTTTTTATTATATTGTAACATAACATAAAATGAAAACAAACTCAAAACACATTATGTGCAATTTTCATTCGGGGGCGTAGTCACCATCAACGTCAATTACTGCTTCCCGTTTTGTTGATGCGGTAGCCCGTGGGGGCATAGATGGGAGAGTGATCAAACCTAATATTTTGCTAGCGACGGATTCGATCATACAGCGTTTGACATGAGGGCGAGCGTTGTCGTGGTGGAAAACGATTTTTTTTATTTTTGCATGGCTCTTTTAAGCTAAATGGCAGTATAAAGGCGATCAAGCTGAACCAGGTATACGTCGCTGTTGATTTTATACTACTTTTGACCATTTATGTCCATATATCATTGTGCAATCTCCAATAACAGTGGTGAAAAACGACGCAAAAACAACGGCGGATAATTATGTATCAATCTAATACTTCATAATATTGCGATCGATATTAAAATTAACACTATAATTATTTATAATTTCTTAAACATTTTCTTACCTTACTATTAAGATTCTTCGTGACAGAAAAGTACTAATTAATAAACATATATTGTCTAAAAGATCTAACATCATTATCGACTATCATCGTTCAACACTAAGCTTTTGAAAAAGTTTAAATATTTGGAAACAAATGTGACAAGGAATAGTGAGATCACACAGGAAATGCTTGTCAAGATTGTTGTCACAGAATTTAAAAATTTGTCTGTTAACAATACTGATTTTACCCATCCCACAAGTCCAGTCTCTCTCTTTAGCGTAAGAAAACAGATTATAGGTATTTTATAGCCCAATACGCAATAACCTAACTGGAGGATGAAGAAGGTTAAAGAACCTAGATCTTCAGGATCGGTATGCTGCCCCAGATATTCTGAGGAAGGTGAAAACAAAGAAACTGCAATGGACGGAACGTGAGTAAATTTCGCAACAAAGCAACAAAGCCCTTATACACAAGCCAACAAGATTGAAACCAAGGGCGGATGATGTCAAGACAGAGGTAGGCGAGATCCCTGCGCACTGGGTCACAAGAGATGAATAGGGCTTTATTGTGACTGTAATCATGGACTTCCGAGTCTGGTGAAGATCTGTGTCTACAGGGAGTGTGATGTATCTTCCTATTCAATACAATTACTGGTGTTAGTATTTCTATGTAACTAACTAGCTTACCATCACGCCGTTTCCACGCGGGAGTAGGCAGAAAGGATAGAGCACCACACTCCTCTGTCCTGACACACAATTCTCGCCTCATACATCTTCACTAGTGATGGTAAACCGTTACGAGACTGTGATTGTGTCTATGATTGGTAACTAAGATTTAACTGTAGGAGACTTATTTTTTAGTGCACCAGTCTTTGCTCGAAGAATTACGTTAGTTAATTATCAATCATCGTTATAATCGAACACAATCACGGTTAAACTAATGGTTTAAATAACGATTTAACCATCACTAATCTTCACACACAAGCTCGCCGATTGTTGAGGATTCTAACTGAACCATCCGCCAGTATCTGGCTTACCCGATCGTGCCAAGACTTCCGCAGACGTCCTCTATTTCTAGTGCCATCAGCACTTGCATCATATATATTTCTTATTATTATTATTCTCTCTATCATAAATAGATTTGCCACATATACGCCTAAGTGATCTCATTTCCACTGCCATTTCTATGTAACTGAAAACAGTTGGTACAACTTAGAAAGTAATCACTGAAACGGGTAAAATATATATTACGCGATAATCGACACGTCGCCACGCTTTTATCCCTCTTAAAATTTTATATTAATAATAAAAAATAGACAAAGGTTTCTCACTCTTGTTCGAGTGATCGATAAGTTTGAAGAAGATCTTTCTTCTGATTTTCTGGTGAAGCCGGTTAACTGAAAAAAGAAAAATGTCGGAATTCACGCTCGATATTTACTTCGACCGCGATTTTTGTTATTATTGTGTATGTATTAAAACGAGGTAAAATAATATTTATCCAAGTAAGAGAGTTTCACAATGGAACGGAATGACTGAAGCGGGCGCAATGTTTACCATTCGCTTATCGTAAAATACTCTAAGAAATATTGTGAAGTAGAAACTACTTCACTGAAAATTGTTCAAACAGGTATCTCGGTATTTCAGATTCTTGTAGACCCTCTTTACAGAATATACAGTCATTAAATTAAAGCATTCTATCGCGAAATAGCAAACATATTTTACTTAATCAAAAATGTATAAACCTTTTGTTTAGCTGAATCCTTTCTTTCGTGAATTGATTTCATGAATTCTCCGAGAGTCCGAATGATTTATTATTTGTTTCGTAAAATTTTCAGCAAGAGCTTTTGAAAATATAACCAAAAACATATAATAAAACTTTAATTTGAATGTCAACAAGCAAAATTTGATATCGGTTTTATTTTCAGTCAGATTTTAATGATATTTTATATATTTGATATATGAATCTGTCATCTGAAAATACCCCATTTATTCAGTGCGGTTAATTAACTATTGTTTCATATTAGGTGCATAAATTTAATTCAAATTAAATATGTTTCATTCATTATATCACAATACGTACTAGTCCAAAATTGTTACTGTATATTGATTAATATTATTACTTTTATGATAAATTGCAAATCCTACATAAAAGTGTGACAAGGCAAAAAAACTTGATTTTACAGAAGAACGAAAACAAAAATAAACCACTTTTAAAGTTTAATAACGCAACTAATATTTATCGTAGGGCATTACTTTTTTTATAGATAAATAGTAAACTTGATATTCTTTTGAATGACATAATATATATTTAGTTATCGCTAATGCAGCAATAATGAACAAGCAGTCTCGTCAAAAAGAGACAAAAGCGGCCGCTCGCGAAGAAGAAGTGAACTAAATATCATGAGACATAAAGAATCATGTTTACTTCACTTAAATTCGAAATATATTATTACATTTTTCTATGAAATGTACGATATATTTTTTTTAAATTTATACACAAGCAAAAATAAACAATGTAATTGTTTATTTAAATATGGGCAATAGAGCCGGCTATACTTGTGACGGTATACCTGTTCAGGTTAACATGACAAGTTGACCGAATCTCAACTTTGACCATACACGTAGCGGCCAACATGACAATCTCTCAGTCAACCGTGGCGTCGGTACGGTGCAACTACGCCGTGCGGTAGGTTTTCTCGTCATCCTACGAAAGAAAGGAAAAAACCGCGACAAAAGTGGTGTAAAGAATGGTTGTTAAAAAAAAGAAGCCAATACAGTCACATCAATTTAATAAAACAATTAAATGTAGAGCCTCAAGATTACTGTAATGATTTAAGAATGGATGGCTCAAAATTATACATTTCAACAAAATTTTCCACAATTACGTTGCGCTTGCGAGACGCTATTTTTCCGAACTACGCAACGCGACCTATTCCTTCGCGGTGCATGGAACAACTCAAACCTGCGCCCTGGTCTGTCTAAAGTGAACACTTAACCACAGGTAGAAAATATGAATTTTCAATTGTCGTCAGGTCGCCAGTACAGGTATGGATACCTACCAGTTCTGTCACATACACGCTCCGGTTAGCCTGCACAGGCGATTTGAACAAGTATCCCTGTCAGGTTTAAAACGTTGCGTGTATGGCCGGCTTAATGGTCACCATACGGTCGCCACAACAGCCTTGCAAAATTTTCTTTTGGCAGAATAAACATGTTTAAAAATATTTACTATTTTGTCTCCATATTACATAGTTCTGATTATACAATAGAGAGACAAATGCATATTATATATATATATATATACTTTGATATATTTAAAAAAATATTAAATACCTATTTAATATATACTGAGTGTGAGAACCTAATTATAATTTATCCTAAGAACGGCTGCGACCAAACTCAGAAAATGTTTTGGTCATATTCTCCAGTATAACATACTTGTGACTACAAAGATAAAAGGAAGAAGAAGAAGAGAACGGTATTCACGATCCAGTTATAGGAATGGAACATATGCAAAACCTATTGAGAAACTGGCACATAATTGCTATGAAGAGAGCTACAATTAATTAAGAAGAAAAAAAAATGCGTAAGTACCGATCTTTCTCATATAGACAATATCAGTGCTTGAGGAGGTATGATTTTTTTAAATATTTTCTTTCCAGACTTATTTTGCCGATTGACATCATCTGCATCCTTTTTCTTCCGTATCCAACTGCCATTCTTCACTATGACAATGTTTTTAAAATATTTTTTTTCAAATAAATTATTTTCAACAAATCTTATGCACCCTATAAATATGCAAGAAATGGTGCAATCCTTAATTATCTAACCGTAATTGCATTTAAAATGGAAACCTTGCAGTTCAAAAATGCGAGCAAACTTGCAAACTTACCATTTTTCAGAAATAAACTTGGCAGTATCTATCCAGCTCTGTATGAGGAAACCTTTGTAGGCAGCAAATATTATTACATTTTCTACGGCAAGGCTCTTTGAATACTTAATTAATCGTTAATGCTATACCCTAGTGCCTGTTGAAATACTCGTTTTAACAAAATATTTGCTGCTGTATCCCGTAATCGTATTTCTTACTGAGAGCTTTAAAAATTTTGTGTATAAATATTTGGCAAAGTAACTAATCCGGCATATTCGTAAATAACAATATTTCTAATAGAGTTTATAATTACGGCTGATTTTCTATAGCATGTTTTACGAATACAAGATATCACTTCATACCACAAAAATATACAACGGTCTAAATGCAAAAGTGAAAGATTGCAACCATAGTCTAGCATATTTTTCACGAAAAGTGCAGTTCTGGCTCCACGAAATGGGGAGAAATTACGCCCAAGAACTGTTAAAGGTCCAAACCTGAGAATAAAACTGCTACAACAGTATATTGAATTACCTAATTGCATCTCTTGATTAACTGTTTACAAACATATATATATGTATTTTGTAGATTGATCATTGCACTTTGCTTACTGTTATATCGGAGGAACATTGTCTGCTATAATACAGTAAATTACTAGTGTAGCAGGCAGGGTACCCAAATATATATCTTACTTTCTTACTGATATATTGTATTTACTGTGCCAAATTTTATATGCATACCCTCGGTACATTTGTCTGATAATTGAAATATGACACAACACTCATAGTAATTAACTAGGTGAAAATGTATACTTAATGAATATTAATTTGGAAGAGTAATACGTCAGACCGTTAGACATTATTAATCAATATAAGTACATAATGCATGTAAAAAGTGAACCTTATAAATGTATTATTATAATAATTATTATTATTATATACTAGTATTTATAAGATTTGTTTTTATGATCCGTCATTCAATTGACAACTAGGCATATTTTACCTAATAAACAAGTGAAATCATATATATTTTCTTTATGAATAAATAAGATTAATTCTGAACAATGTGTTATAATGGAATAAGATAAGATAAGATGGAATAAGCCATGTTTGCAACTAATATCTTTAGATTCATCTATTTTTATAAATAACAAATAAAATACGCCTAACGCCATTGCACACGCGACTAAAAGAATGTCAGTTCTTATTGACAAAAATGGTATGATCCGCCATTGAAACAATAAAATTTATATCTACATTTGAAAAAAACATCATACCCACGTTAATACAATATTAGTATGGTATCATCATATCGGATTTAAAACTGCGTTATATCATAGGTACTCTTTTGTTTTATTTTTTCATTACAAAATGATATTAAAATTTCATTCTTCGAGTTTGTTTATTGAAACGCGTTTGCAAATATTCGTTTTTTCAACTGTTCGAATATCAAATATTATCTGAAAGCTATGACGATTCGAAAAATACAGTTTAAATAATGAATACAGGTACATTACTTTTGTGTAAAAAAGAGTCAACAAAATAATTAAATCTATCCATGTTTATTTTTAGTTTCGTTTTAATTACTACTGCTGTTGAAAGACTTTCTCAGCATTTATTGTTACTGTACTGCCAGCAATGTATTGTATTGTCCAATTTTTTTTTTTAAATATACTCATCTAAATATCTAAAATCAATCAGCATTGCTTTGTTAAAGTTTCTGTAAATAGGTAATATCCACAATTGATAAAATAATATTTTGAAAATCTGTGTTTGTTGTTCGTAACTCTTGTTCAGCAGCAAGAACGGAATGCTTTCTCAGAATATTATCAGGTTAATGAACTAAATACTTCGAATAGACCATCTGGACTATCTGTGTTGTTGAAATACACCTCGAGTGCAATATTTATTTAGAAATTTAATTAACGAATATCATAAAACTCCACAGACCAGTAAATGAATAGACATGAACTAAAGTGTACATATAGGAGAGGGGTTTGGAACATTAGTTGCGGGGCGAGGGGCATTCTCCACACATTCTTTCTCGAAACATAAATCTGATAGTTTATGACACATTTATGCAACAGTATTTACTATTATTAAATCATTTTTGTATGTAACAAGACATATTAAATTTACGTTCCAATCGTGTTATATATTTTTTTTAAAGTCGCGGATTTGATTGCGTAAGTGGTACCAATGTGATCACGTAGGTGACACCAAAATGAAAATATGGATACGAGGAATTTGCGTTAGTTCATGTCTATATAGTTGGTAGTCTGTGTAAAACTAAGATATAAACCTTTACGTCAATGTTCCATTGTAATTTTTAGAAATAAACCAACATCCAATATGTAGATTTAAAATGAAACGTGGAATGAAGTGTGTTCTTTGAAATATTAATAAGTTCTGAAGGTATATTTTTCATTCGGAGAACACATTCTTATTGTGAAGTTGTAATTATTCAGAACAGACGGTCTGTGATATTTTAAATATGATTTAGTATATTTTTCAAATAAATTGAAAAATGAATGACTTCATTTTTACTATCGTTTAAACACACATATGAAATGTGCAATATCAAATGATGATATTTGAGAATAAGCGTGTTCATAAATAAAATTATGTCTCGAGATTTGGCGACAATGGTCAGTATGTATTAGTTGATCGATCTGCTCTACGCAAAAAATATATAAAATATTGACAACGAATAGCAAACAGACAATATTCAACATTGATTCTGCTCTGTCCTTTTAAATATCTTAAACATTTTGATAGGTTGTACATAAATGACAAAGTACGCCTTTCCGATTCGTGGGATTCATGTAACATCCTATATTAATATTCGAACGTGTGACTGTTCTGACATTTCGAACATGTAAATTTCTAAGAAGTGTCAAAACGTAAGTTTGACGTTTATGGGTACGGAATATAATATGAAGCCACTACATATCGTAACGAATTTGACGTATTTTTTTTTTGTCATTTTTTCGTCACATATTCTTGTGAGATTACTCTAGTACAATTTTTTTATAGGCAGCGTGTGCTAAGCGGTTTATACATAATCAATAAGGGAAATAGATAACTCACGTGTTTAAAAATCTTCTCTAACCAAGCTCGTTCCAGATATAAAATTTTGTCTCGCGTGTTTTATGATGTGATCGAAACAGTCAATGTACAAATTTACAAATGTACAAATTTGTCAAAAAATCATTTCCATAAGTGAAAATAACGATTTTTTAATTTTAAAAAACATAGATATTTGTAGAACTATAAACAGTTTATGTGTAAAGCGCCCTTGAGGTGAAAATTTTTACGAAAATGGCGCTATACAAATTATCCATTATTATTATTATTATTAAAAATCAATAGGTCGTCAATGACGCTGATTGATAGTCCTAAATAATTATAATACAATACAACCCTTCCTACGTAAAGTATCGTAAGTAAAAATTACATTTTTAATCATTTTAGTATTTGCACGTATTTGATACATTCTTAAATGGCTGTAATTTTTAAAATATTATATTTATTAGTTGTAATGAGAAAAAATGCTATTCTCGACTCACTGGTGTGATTGTAATTTGTCACTGTGATCGCAGTCTCAATGCTAATGCGCATGCGCCGCACGATATCACAATAATATAATATGATAATAATAATAAATAAAAATTTGATTCGTAGTAAAGTGTTGTATTGTATTTCAAACAATATTCACATATTCCTTGAACATTTTTGATTCGTAATTTAGTTAAGTATCTACCCATTAAATATTGTGGACTAGGTATGTTCCATCATGTGTGTTTAGTTTGAGATTTCCATTCTAATTAATGTGTGGAACTGGTGTCACCTCTAGTTTTTTGTAGATGGTTTCCTAGAGAAACCTAAGCCGATGTTTCGGCGCGGTAATACGTGCCCACAATTGAGTACACTTAACTGTGGAAGATTTATATCCCCGCGCACAAAACCGGTTACACCGTAACTTTTGAGGCAATGACTTGACAATGGCACGTGTTTTCATGCCGAAACATTGGTTTAGATTTCCTGAAGGATGCATCTACAAAAAAGGCGATCTAACTCAGAAGAGGCACTAATACCATACATGTAGCGCCTAATTCCAAAATCCCCTAACGACTTCATGTGTTTTTGAGTTATGGATGAAAATGTTGATTTTGAAAACAAATGTACAAAATGTTTGTTTTATATCAGCATTATTTAAAGAAACAATTCTGTAATGTATTTTTTTTTCTATATATATCGTTCTGGCAGCCATACTGTATTTCAAAATGAAAAGGCGTTGTGATTGGCTGATTTCATTTTAGGGGGATTAGCAACTAATACTCAATTTGCTTTGGAGTATTGGTACCAACCCTGATTTTAATTGAACACTCAATATCAATGGATTTAAGTGGCTCTTGCGAGAAACAATGTGTTCTGCATGTAGCTGACAAAAAATCTACAAAACTACATATTTAACCCAAATTTTTCTAAATCTGTTTTAGGAGGTTTTGGAATTAGGCGCTACTCATATGTATATATAAATTTATTAGGGTAAATTGTAAATTTTTTTTAGGCAATTAGTAAAATCACATGTTCCATGATACATTATTTTATCGTAATTAGAAACACTGAAAAATTAAAAATAAAAATTGTATTGCAATTGACAATTAAAGATTCATTAATTTAGGGCAGGAAACGCGTAAGTATGTATTACACGTTCGAATGATTACTTACCACTCATTAGGGTGTCCAGCGGAAAAATTTCAAGATTAAATGGTAATTGTTCGTAAACCATAAGGGTGAGGTAAGTGGGAGGGGTATTGTTCGATGCGCGTGATTTGCTGATTTGCCAGTCTCAATAAACCACTGGTCGGGAGCGCACCGCGCATTTAAAGCAATATTTAAGGTTCGGTGATTCATTGGCTCGTGCGCGTCGTGCTTTTTGTACTCACTTTAATATTCGACGAGTAAGTGATAGGCCGAGAACGCAACTTATTTGGTGTTGGGTTCAAAAGTTCAGACAAGAAGGGATAATGGTTAACCAAACTCCTCCGGGACCATCAACGTCAGCAGCAATGCCAGAACATGTGGCTCAAGTTCAACGTGAAATTATGCGCAATCCGCGTAAATCGATAAGGAAGATTGGAGCCTTTACTGAAATAAAAAAATCAATAGTGCACGTTATTTTGAAAAACGAAACTACATTTTCACCCACACAAACTGCAAAGTGTGCAGTTTCTCAACGAAAATGATTATTATATACGTGAAACCTTAGCGAGAACGATGCTGGAACGTTTCAGAATAGCACGAACGCTTGTAAATATATTGTTTACTGACGAAGCACATTTTCATATCGATGGCTATGTTAATAAACAGAACATGAAATACTGGTGCCCCGAAAACCAAATACTTTTGCATTGTCAATAGTGACTTGTATTATCGAATGATCGACGAGTTTTTGGTGCCGCAACTGCAGCTGTTTCCCGGATTCAACAACAGAATACAATTTCAGCAAGACAGGGCCACTCCACACACAGCTAGAGTTTCAATGGAGAGGCTTATGGGAATTTTTCCCAATAAATTAATCGGCAAGTACGGAGACATATCCTAGGCACCTCGGTCATGGGACCTTACACAGTGCGATTTTTTTTGTGGGTATACCTTAAGTCAAGAGTTTACAGCAATAATCCTTGAACAATTCAGATCCTACAAGAAAATATCCGCCGTGAAGTTGCTGCCATTGAACCAACGCTCTGCTATCGCGTGTTCGCAAATTTAAGAGTCCGATTGCAAGTGTCTTGAGAGAAATATTTTAGAAATAATTTAGACGAAATTGTTTATAAAACATAAAATCCGCATCATTAAACTCTATTTTATATAAATGAAATATGAGAATAACATTGCAGTTTTTTTTATTATTTAATATAAACTTGAAAATTTTCCGCTGGACACCCTTAACAATAAATGTATGCATACACTACTGCATCACATACTATTGACTGTTACAGTTCGTTAAATTTTCAATTACAAGCCATGAATCAATAAATTTTGACAATTTATCTACACCCGTTTTTTCAGCTACATATACAGACACATGTGCAAAAATACAAATTTTCAGTCTTACGAGAGTGACAGCCTTGTCACAGCGATGATGGCACAAGGTGTATGTCGGTGCTCGAAGCGATGTTAAAAATAGCCTGTCAAGCAAATGAATGAGAGTTTGATCAAATTAAGACGCAGAATCCGTCACGCGGCTGGCGTGTATTGTTATCAAATTGAACGTGTGTGTTAACAAACTTGCGAGGGATGTGTTAACAAACTCGTGAGGGATGGGCCGTGAACAAAAAATGACAAAACATCATATATCATCCGCTCTCATTGCATTCGCGCACAGAGCACGTAATATATCACAACTTATCTCTTGCCAACCAATGTCGAACACCTGGGTTCAGGAACAATTGCCTCCGGGAGATTTTCACTCCTCGCTCCTAGTTCTTCACGCCGTTCTCACATATTCATCTATTATAACATTATATAATAACTAGTGTTTAAAACCCTTTCTAGGACATCGTTATGACATCATTTTTTCTGAACTGAATTTCCTTATATGTTAATTAAATTAAATAAACATAAAGAAAAATAGAAACATTTAACCTTTAAAATCGCGTTGATCGCGATGAACTGAAGAATAATTCTTAAAACCATGTAGGTATTAAATATTAATTACCTATTTACATAATCTTCGAATTACAAATATTACTTTCCGGTTTTCAAATATTTGACATTATAAATGTACGTTCATAAAATAAAGATCACATATATACATTTCAAAGAAAATTTACACATACATTACATGTGAAATACAGAAAGAGAGGTTTAATATATAAGATATAATAATAGGCTATTTATATAATAATCAATCTATCAGTAAAAGTAAATTCAGGGTGAATATTATGTTTCAGGCCGATATTGTTTCATTCATCAAAATTTCAAGCGTAGCTCGAGCTATGTGTGAGATGGCACCGTCCTGTTGAAACCACATATGTTGTAGACCCAATCGATCCAATTCGGCCCCCAAAAAGTTTTCCAATATCTGACCATAGCGATCACCATTAATGGTTACAGCATTGCCATTATTATTAAAGGGTAAAGACGAAACCTCTTAAATAAAATGTTTTAATAACTTCAACACGTTGTTGAAGTGCTAAATACTCCATAATAAATTGTAATCAAGTACTCTTTACGACTACCAAACTCAAACTGACAAATGTTTTCAAAACCAGAATGGCGGCCAAACAAAATCGGTCTGGAACATAATATTCACCTGCACATATATTGTACTTGTAAAGACGTGTCAGATGACTCTAAGTACTAGATTTCTACAATTTTCGTTGTTAATGATGACACGTAAATAATCACAAATAAATACTTGTACCTAACGTCTTATTTATGATTATCTTTTATTATATGTTATGTATAAAACCCGCACTCCTTGCCTAGCAATCGAAAATACTAAAACTGTCTTCGAAACAGTCACAATAATTTTGAACGTGAACAGCGTTGATCAACATTGCAATAGGCATGTACATACATATTTGTATACTTTTTAAGTATCACAATTCGCGAACGGAAGAACAAATGTTTTATTTGTCGAGAAATTGATAGACAGTCGGCCACTGACGAATCTGTTACTAGAATTTTTTTTATTATTAATGAAATGATATTAATCACATCTTAATAATAATAATAACTCTGTCAGTGTCCTTCATCAGCTGAAACTATAGGTGAAGAAAATAAATTTTACTTTTAAAATTAGTAATATTAACTTTGTGGTTAAAATTCATATTTTTATTTATTACCTTTATTTATTATCCACTTACTTGAGTTTAAATACATCTACCGGTTTTGAAAAATAACATTTTATTTTTCAGTTATGACATCATGAAGAAGAAAATGGTATTTTTCGAAACCGGTAGATGTATTTAAACTCAATTAAGTGGTTAATAAAAAAAAGATAATAAATAAAAATATGAAATAAATTTTTGTTAAAAGTGAACAGTATATTTTATTATATTAATATAATGAAAAACCACCAAGAAATTACGGAAAGTATTAAAAATAGTTTAATAAAAATCACTTAAGCTAGCCGAAGACAGGTCGTAAGCCCTGTAATTATCCCATATTTCAATATATATTTCAAAAAATAGCTTTGTCTCTATGGGATATCTGATATTTGTTTAACAATAATTATTATCATTGTGTTAAATTTACTTTTATTCTAAATATGCACCTTCCCCGGTTAGGAAAGAGATCCAGGTTTGAATCCCGGTGACGCAAGAACAATATTTTTCGATAAAATTGATTTTATATGTATATCTTTCTAATTAATATATTTAATTCATTTTCAAAATATCACAGACCTATGTTCTGAATAATTACAACTTCACAATAAGAATGTGTTCTCCTAATACTTTTATTCTGTTTATATTAATGGCGCAACACACTGCGCGCGGTGTACACAGCCTATATTTACTGATAACTGACGTCAAGTGTTGCATGACTGTTTAGCGTGAAGCAGTCATATAATTATCTCTTTCTCGCTTAGATAGCGCTCACGCATACATTGACGCGTACCGGTACACAACACATTCTTAAAGGGCCACGTATTTTCGATGATTTTTTAATGTATCATAAAAACTTCACAAGTTTCATACAGAAATTTAATAATATCTAATATAGTTCACTTGATATTGAAAGAAAATACAACTTTTATAATTTGTTTAAAATCTTTTGATCTATTAGTCAGAACACGACTATTTTTACCATTTTTACTTAAATTTTCATTTATTTTTCTATACTTTAAACAAAAAAAAGTAATTTATATGCCTTACTACGCTCTAGAAAAATTACTTTTCTAACAAGCGCTGTAGAAAATAATATGATATTAATGGTCTCCCGGGAGGAGGACCGCCACTCGGTCACTAGGCAAGCGTCGTACGAAAAAGCATTTTGTGTATTATTCATTACATAAGCGTGATATATTATTGTTTGTTTTAATTTTTATATTTTATACACGTAAATATATTTTTTTTTACTGTCTGCATAATAATAACGTATTAATGTTTCATCATCAGCTTGCGTCAATCCGCTGCACAATGACGCAGTCTGATGACGTCTCCACTCCGTTTCGGTCGTGTAATCTGCTGCCAGGAACTTTCCACATGTTGGCAAACCTCGTCCACCCAACACACGGCTTTGATCTTCCTCGGGGTCTTTTCACACATCTTCGATACCGTTGAAATATTTGTATTAATCCACCGTTCATCTTCCGCTCGAGCTAGATCACCTGTCCATTTCCATTTTTATTTATTCGTGGTTATCCAATCGCAACTTTCCATACCGCCATTTGAAACTGTTGAATAACTCATTCCAGGTTTCGCTTCAGTACATCAGTACAGGTATTAGTTTAAAACATTACTGTATTATCTGTTTATTAACGTTCACCCAATGCCCCTTTCAAAAAAAGCCATTTGATGAGAAAAAACTTAACATTTAGAGTTTCATTAATTATATTTTTAAATCTTTCTACTGGAAAGCATTTAAATATCTGTCATCTGTCAGAAAACAATTAGGTTAATTTGGTCGACGTTTATCCAAGACACAAATCATTCAGATTAATTTAAAAGCAGGCTCGAATATATCGAAACCCGAAATTATGATCGGTCGCCAGGTGGCACGTGTATTATGGAAATAGTATTATTACGTTATTATTATTATAACGTAATTATTTAAAACAGTTTGAGAATATTTTTATTTGGGTATTTTTTTGCGCTAATTGATTTAGTTAACTTCACGTTTTTTTGATAATTATTATATTTAAACACCAGTCGTGGCTGTGAAATGGCCAATTGTTACTATCGGCGAAGATTATTTCTACTATTAATGTTTACATTAGGTATGATCAATATCAGAGGCGTGCACTGCATACAAACAAAAAAGCTGTGTATTACTAAAATTTTGGGAAATAAAAATAAATGAAATAATACTAATATTATGAAAAAACTCAGCGTAACCTTGTCTATGACGAAACTCACGACTTTTGTCTAGCCGTGGGTTATTTAGAAATATAATTGTACTGAACAAAATATTTTCTTACTGAATCTATATTGGCATCTTTACGTTTGTGGATTTTATGTATTTTTCAAACAATTTGTGCTTAATTATCGGGTCTCGAAAAAAAATTATAATATCCTTACTAAAAACTGCGTGAAATGACATTTCTAAGTATTTGTTTTACTTGACAGACTAAATGTTTTGTTTAAATAGTGTATTCAAACACATAATTCCAACGTAATTTCGTATTTCGATATTTGTGTAGATGAAATGTGTAGGTATTTATTATCTGTCAAGCGAACGAATTTACATTTTTCGGGATATTATTAAGTTAGATAATTACCAATATTAAATTAAATTTTAAAATAAAATTATTTATGTTATGAGTTTCGGCTATGCTAATTTTTAAAGCTAGTTATTTAAATAAATATTTTTGAACACTTTTAATGAAACATTTTAAATCTGTTATCTCAAGGAAAAATTATAGGAAATATTATAAGTAAAATCGAAAGCAATGTACGATACCGAGCAATAAAAAACTTGCCTGTTTTAAAATAATAAATTTACAATTATGTTCTAAATTTAAATTTTTAGAATTGGTCTCAAAATTATTTTAAAAATTCAAACATTTTTTTTGATAACCTATATATAGTGCACCTACTATACACTTAGTTTGTGCCTACTGCATATTACTGACCAATATACTATATACCTACTGAAAAATTTAATTCAGTTTTCCTATTATATATGCCTAATCTAGTGTTGAGGAGAAGAATTATATCCAAAAAAACATTTTTTAAATAAATAAAAATGTATTGTGTAAAATTCCTCAGATATAAAAAATGTCACGTTTCATTTGGACAATATAAATAAGAGAGTAGATACTTTTGAGAAACGTACATTATATCACACACGAAACTCCCTCACAGGTGGTTATATACCTATAAGGGATGACGATCACACTAAACGTCCTTAGGGGTTGCAACTATTTCCTTCTGGCGTAATTAGTTCCGGTAAAGCTACGTTTAAAATCCACACCTTCGCTCTAATCGAGGCTTTGATGGTTCCGACACGTGTCATGCCGATATACACGCGTACTTACATTTACATCTCAAATAATGTGATCTCTTGCGCAACACCATGTAACAAGGCTAAACCAGAACACATCAAACTCTGTTATTTTATCTCAAATGTATATATTTAAAAAATTATATTACATTTTTTACTATGATAGTCCTTGATAACTTTTTTTAAAATCTTTACGTACCTATACACTTATCCAATTTCAAATAACTAATTATGAACAATTCTTACAAAATGTTACTATTAATAATTTATTTCAGACAACACGTTATATTGTAGAGCTGTGCAACATAACTTATTATAAATATAATCAAATAAAATAAAAAA
This sequence comes from Eubasilissa splendida, assembly GCA_031772225.1. NCBI lineage: Eukaryota > Metazoa > Arthropoda > Insecta > Trichoptera > Phryganeidae > Eubasilissa > Eubasilissa splendida. Next base: position 4,446,569 of record CM062850.1, read on the forward strand.
GATTTTACAAAATAAAATAAAATTTACTTGATTTAAATAAGTTAACATAAATCATAAAATTGAATACATATTTGAAAATAGCATTTCGTGTTTTTTTATATTTCAAATAGCCGATTAAAAAATACTCATTAATAGGATAGATATAAATATTATTTAGTAAGAAATTATTATGTTTTTGATATAAAACTTGTTTTGAAAAAGTATCTGAAGCCTCAAAGCATATAAGTAAATATAATAAATTATTTTAAATAATTTGTATTCACTAACACAAAGTGTTTTAAAAACCTCGAAAATGGATCATGTGTACTGCTAATTGAATTATTATTAATTTTTAACATTTTGTTAATTAGGTTCAATGCAGATTTGTTTCCGTAATCATGGCTTCAAGATTATAAGAAAATATATTTTGTATATGCAAAAATTTTCTATGTTGAGACAATTTTGTGGCACGCGGAAAATGAATTTGCGATCTTTCTTATAAAGCTTATATTTTCTTAATTATGGCAAATATCATTCAGTTTATTAGTTTTACATTAGTGTAAAGGCCTATCTAAGTAATAATTGTAAAAAAAGTCTAATATATTGTATAACTTCTGATATAAATAAAAAATATAAACCCATGTTTTCGTAAAAAATGCGGAAATGTGAATTATTTTTGAAAGGTAAGCCTAATCAAAACCCGACAAGTCGAAATGAGCTTCATTGATCATGATGATCTATTTCCAAAAGTCGAGGTCATCAATATTGAGCTGAAAAACGTGTTTTCGAGGCGATAAATGCTTTATAATAAATTGTAATCAACTACTTACTACGACTACCAAATATAAACTGACAAATACTTTCTAAATCAAAATGGCGGCCAACTAAAATCGGCCTGAAATATAATATTCACGCAGTACATTTTTGGTTGTTGAAGCTTTTAACGGTGTCCTTATCGAGAGTCTATCTGATCAAGCCAAGTCTTTCGCACACGCCCTGTGTACCTTCACCACTCAGCTTATATATTTTCTTTACCATATTCTCCTCACGCACACGTTCTACATGTCAAAACCATCACAGCGATTCTTTCTTGTCTATCGACTACACTACAAACAAATTTACGTTTGTTTCTAGTTTGCTCATTCTTCACTAAACAATTGTTCATCGTATACTATATTCGTCTAAATGATCGCATTTCCACTACACTCAGTCTACTACGTTCGTTATTTTTTCTGACGATTCAGTTTTAGACTTCTGGCTTTGGGAACATATATGACAAGGAATAATGATATCTAACAAGAAATAAATTGCTGGATAAAATCAGAAAACGCTCGGCACTTCGCTTTACAGAAATTGCTGTCATTGAGGTTGTTGTTCCAAAATTTAATGATTACATTGTACACAATACTGATACGATCGATTGTTATACATGTGGTCTCTCACTTTAGTGTAAGAAAATAGGTTACTAACTAACTAACTTACTTACCATTACGCCATTTCGCCTGCGGGAGTGGTAGGCATAAAGGATATTGCGCCACACTCCTCTGACCTGACATACAATTCTTGCATCATCCACATTCATACAAACTCGTCGATTATTAAGGCTTCTAATAGAACCGTCTTACAGTATCTGGTTTACCTGGTCGTGTCAAGTCTTCCACGGATGTCCTCTACTTCTGGTGCCATCAACACTTGTTCGCTTTTGCCTTCACTGTCCATATTCCCGTTGAAGGCTGAAACCTCCTCCCTCTTCTAAAGCCTCGCCCTATTGCCCGAACAGACCACAATACTGTATTTAGTTTAGTTATCACCTGATACTACAGGCGACTATACTATACGATGCAGAAGGGACTGCACGTCTCGAAACTTGTAGTGGCAATAATCCAACGAGTATGAAGTAAAAAGTTTGGTTGTGAAAATAAAAATAGCCATCACAAAGTGTAACCGCCATGTCAATTAATATATCTATCAATGTTTGAATGTTAAGAAATAGTTGATTGAACTGTCCCGATATCCGGAGCCAAGACGACTGAATGTCGTAAATTTTACTACAAATTAGTACTAATTTTGGTATCTGGCTGGAAACATTATAATATTTTCCCTGCCGCATTGTGATCAATAGTCGTTTCACCGCTGGAGTAAGTGATGACAAAACACCACACCTTTCTGTTCCGACACACTTTTGTCTTAACCATATTTATAAATCTTGCTCATATGATTTATAAATGTGGTTAAAGATGCCATCATTAAAGATGCCATCAGAATGTTTATCCATAAACCTTCCTCAATTCTTCCGTAACCATTCAGTAACACAGGTCTACCGCTCGGTATAGATCGGTTCTTATATTAGATTGCGTATGATGAATTCTATACTATCTCTTTCATCTATATTTCACTTCAGATACTCAATATGTAAAGTAAAAGTATGATAAAAACTATTTTATAGCCATTAAATCTAGTTAAAGCATTTTTTAAATTTAAATTGTAAAAAATTACACATTCCTCGCGGTAACACAAGTTGACATTATACGCTACGTAAGGGCATGCTGAGTGTTAAGAGAGAAGACTAGTTGGACATCCACATAATATTAAAACATGTAAAATTAAGAAACTTTACAAAAAATATTTGATCTGTAGTAGGAGCAAATAGCCACTATATTACTTCTGATGTGATGGACATACTTCTCCATCCATTTCAGTCTTCACTGTGATGGTTAGAGATATCTGTCCTAGATTTCTGATTTGAAGGCGCGATCTGTTCAGGAAGAGGATAAATAATATGAAAGAATGAATATAACAATGGCTTTTTTGTAAATAATTAGACAAAATACTTTGTTTAAACCACTATTTGTTCATTATTCTACATGTTTCGATACCTATGGTATCTTCTACAGGAAGCAATGTATACTGAAATTAAAAATACAAGCATAGATTAAAGCAAAATTATAAAGTGGTGAATAAGTAAGAACTAATATGAAAACAAATTTAGAAGGTATTTTGTTTAATTATTTAAATAAAATAAGGCCACAAAGTAATTTTGCAAATATTGAAAGGTTATTTATGTATTCACCTATATGTTTATCCTCAAACTTATCTTATATGAGAAGACTAGATGGACGCTCTCATCACATTATTACTAGAAATTCAAACATTTTGCAAAAAATATGTATCTGTGGTGGGAGCAAATATCCACGGCAGCAGAAAACCAAGATTGATGGAGAGACATGTCCCAGATGTCTGCTTAGAAGCCACAACATAGCTGTTTTTTCTCCATAAATTTTGAATGTTGAATTAAATACTAATTATAGATAATTTAATTTAGTGTATACATTTATCGATTTACGTAACTGTTTTGAGTCGGCAAGACCACAATGTCAAAAACCAACAAAAGATTTTAAATCTTCGCGGCAAACTCTATTTTATTATACATATGTGCCTGCAATATTATCTCAGCTAATTTTTGTCGTCATACTATCACAATATTTACAGTATTGAAGCTGAAAACACATACGTCGTGAACTGAATGTTATTTATTGTTTTATATGCTGTGAAGCATTTATGTTACATATTCAATAATAATAGATGTTAAGCGATGACAACGTTTCAGGTACGCCCTATCCGCTGATTGTATTACTTTAATTAAATTCATTATTACTAAGCTTTATTTTTAACGATTGTGTATCTAATTGTCATCAAAATGAAAGGATATAAATAAAACAATGTTATAACTCTACTTGAGTTTATTTGCACTACTCGAGATTCGAGAAAAACAGTGACTCTCAGTTTAGATGAGAATTACTGTTTCTCTCGAAACTAGTAGAGTAGTGCAAATGAACTCAAGTAGAGTTATAACATATTTATTTATATTCATAAGTAGTAGGAGTAGTTGGAATATGATTTTGCAGCGAACAATTTGAATAAAAGCGAGCGTCAACAAAACGACCGAATGTGACATATGGTATGTGATGCAGCAGCGCTAGTAGTCACGTGATAGTAAAACAATTGTGCTCGGCTCCCAGGAGACGCATCCAGGAAGTACGTTAAGATTGGACACGCCGTTATGTGTATTGTATTCCAATAAGTGCCTTCATCACCAGACTTCCCCGGGAGATATTTGCGTCCCAGGTCCCGGGGCATCCCCCACCTCCCCGGTATCCAGCGATCTATCCGAAGTGCCACCATTCCGAGTAGCCAGCCGCTTGAAATGCCTTTGACTAACATATTGCATATTGGGAATTCGCTTTCATATAATATTAATATTCCGTGAATTTCTTGCACGGATCGATGAATATCATTATATGACTAAACTATTAGCCTGTGCCGTGCACGGTTTAAAAGCTTGTTTAAATAATGTTTCTGATCTGTTATATAACGACGTTTGAGGACAAACAAAATGAAAAATACATGGTACGTGTATTCTCGAAAACGGAAAATAATAAAAAAAAAAAAAAACTAACAAACTTTGCACATGTAAACCATATTGATTAATTTAACGTCAACGCACACTAACTGATCCATAAAATATAATAAGCATAAAGCCAACTGTCAGGCGGGGACGTGGTCTCATTCGTGGAGGGAGATAGATAACGAAATTAATAAAATAATTATTAATACAAAATAAATGTATTAATTAGAAAGATATACATATAAAATCAATGTATCGAAAAAATATTGTTGTGCTACCGGGATTCAAATCTTGACCTCTTCCTATCCAGGAAAGCGCATTCACCATTTTGCTATAGCAATCGAATACATTTTAGAAAAAATTTCAACTTATATTTTGTTATCTTTCCAATTAATACACCATCTTTATCAAATCAATCAAATTTATATTGCGGTGAATTTCAAAAAATGTGTTCTTAAATAGATCAGGATTACAATTATTTTATATACTCAAATTATCTTTTTCTGAATCATGAACAGTGCTGCATTTGATGTATATGCTGATTTGTTCCCAATAGTTGTGGATTCTTTGATTGGTTAAGGATTGCTACTGCCCCTCCTGACCTATTTTAAAAGGTGGCAACACCATTATATACCGCTGACCGAACTTTCCAATTCAGGTAGTCCTGTGATTCAAAATAGTTAAGTTCGGCATTTGATTTCAACTACATTGAGAGGTTTTACTCTATCACTAGAGGCGCAGCTATTTTTTGAGTGGGGTATATGTCCCCGGGCGTCAAAGTAGGAGGGGCTCCAAAACGAAATGTGAATTTTTTATTTGAATAACTTAAATTTAATTCGCATATAAAATAATACTTTTAATTTTTCATATTTAAATATATTATTCACAACATTTTTTTATGTGTAAATATATTTTATTTTCCACTATTTTAAATTTACATAATTGCACGATTGTTTTTATTACAACCCTTCTTTGGCTGAAAGTGACGGCTCGTGCTATTATACCTATAAATCCTCATTGTAACTTTCAAAAATGTATCTATAAAAAATAAATCCTTAACAGATTGAAATATATGTGCTGTCAACCATCGATATATAAATAATTTTACTTGGAAAACAACGGCGATAAAGTAAGATTCAATATAAGCCTAAAATTGATAGGGTAAAATTAGGAAATTCAATAATAAAAATAAAATGGGTGGAGGGGGGTGCCATTTGGATAGTTCGCTTCCGGGCACCAAATACCCTAGCTACGCCTCTGTCTATCACTCTATTCAAATTATTTTTTATCTCATATAAACACAATTTAAATACGTTCTAAATATTTAATAATTATCGTACGTCATATCATAGTATCATTAACTTATTTTTGATATTTTATGGACAGTTCTGCTTTTGAGTCTGTACGACCCATTCATTATATATCGGGGCATAAAAAAGCAGTTCTAAGTATCTACATAATAAAGGAGAATAATGCGACAATATTTTCAAGATTCAGAGCGATCCGGACAGATCTGGGTGTTTATTAATTAATACCTGTATTTGCCAACCTTTACGTTTTGGTACCGAAAAATAAAACAAACCTTCGTCCTGACGAAGATACAGTGGCATCAAAACCAATCGACGTCAAAATAATCAACTTGATTAATTTTTATATTTATTTAAATCGATTAGATAATTCAGATATGATTTAAACAGTGCAAATGCATTTCGTAAGGGCAATGCATGTTTAAACTATGAACTTGAAGTAAATCTTTCATATATGAAATGTATTATATAATATATATAAATTCTATCGAAATAAAAACTACTTTATATGACGGTCTTCATATCACCAAGCACTATAAAATATATATACATATATTAGGGTGCTCCTTATTATTCGACTTTCTAAAAATAACCGCATCAACCTGGCATTTCCTTCTATCATCGAAAAAAATATACCCGTATTTTTTAATGAATTTTAGAGGTCGCTACCGCATGTCTAACTTCAAGTATATATACCGCTTAAATGCCTAATTTGGACTTAAAAAGCGCGTTGTATCTAATTCCAAAGTCATATTCCCATCTTAATCTTCTCCCACTTCACAGCAACTGTTGTTTTAATATCAACGCTCAAATACGCGGGTTCCGATCCATTTGAATTCAATATAAATTCATCGACCATTCGTCGTCAGCGTATGGAGCAAAGGCAAAAGGTCTTTAAAAAGTGATTTCAAACAGGATTTGCCTCTCACTGTACATTGGAAAAGGAAAATTAATAGAAGACATTACAGAATATGAAGTTGTGGATCGTCTACCAATTTTGGTGTCACGACAGGGACTCGATCAACTTTTGTCAGTTTCTAAACTTAGTCATGGAACAGGGGATGCGTGTGCTTTAGCTGTGCATAAAGTTATTGTGTCGTAGAACTTAAGCGATGAAATAAAATGTTTGTGCTTTGATACTACTGCGGTCAACACCGGATTAAGAAATAGTGCTAGTGTCCTATTAGAGTGGAAGATGGAAAAATATTTGCTTTGGTTAACCTGTCACCACCATATGTATAATGGAAATAATGCTTGAATCAATCGTCGTGCAGGCTCTTGGTCCATCAGTTCGCTGAGAAACAGCTGAACGATTATCAACCTAGTGATGACTACAAGGAGTTGTTAAAACTCACAATTATATTTTTGAGAGGCGTGCCTAACAGAAGAATATCATTTAGAGCTCCATGTGGTTTTCATCGCGCACGATAGATAGCAAAGGCAATTTACTGCCTTAGAATTTTCATGTTTAAAGACCAGTTTAAAGAACTCAAAATGATTACTGAAATTTGTGTTTTCGTTATTATAATTTATGTGAGATGCTGGTTTCAAGCTCCTGCTACATGTTCGTCACCAAGGCTGAGGCTTTTAAAAGAGCTTAAAAGCTTTGAAAACATAAATAAAGCTATGGTCAAAGTCGCTTTAAAAAAGAGACATTTGTGATACCTGTCCGGATAGCTTGTCGCACTCGCTTCTTTCTACAAAGAAATTTCTTCAGAAACCAAGCAAAAAATAGTAACCGCGCTAAATGTAGAAGGTTTAGACTACAGCTACAGCCTCAAACGCCTAAGCCTAAGCTTATATATAAGTCACATAGCTGAAAAAAAAGAGAACTTTGTTTCCAGCAACACTTTGAGATTTTTTAATTTTCTTGGAATTTCGTCAGCGTTTTAAAAAGAAGACGCTTGTCTCCGAAAAGAAGATGAAGATTATAAAGCTACCAGGAACATAGAATGTTCTATGCGAGTTGTGAATCATATTGCAGAGCGAGGAGTAGCGTTAATTAAAGAATATAACAAATTGATCACCACAAATGAAGAACAAAAACAATACCTTCTTTTAATCGTGAAACCCGGTGAAAAAAGAAGTACATTGTTAACATAGTTATACCTCATTTTACTCCTTACTATTTGATATACCCAATATTGTACATTTTCTTATTATAATTGTAACTTTCTAAGTAAATAAAAGGATATTCAAAAAATTTTTAAATTTTAAAAATCATTTGCGGGTAGTGACCCCTAAAGGTACAGATAATAAAATAATAAAATAAAAATTTGGGCCAAATAAGAAGCACCCTAATATATATGTATATATCAGAAAATAATCCGTTATTTTTACCAGTTAAAATCTTAAATATAACATATATATGCATACTAAGTGCTTTTACACTTCCGCCAAATTCATAACCGAAAGGTGACTGCCGTATATCGTCTCGGTTCGGGGTCCCGAATTTTTATCGCCAATAAATAAAGTCGTTTATGTAATGGCTAAATATACAGAGTTTACACCACCGTTGCTGGTGTAGAATAATACCTATAATATATAAATATGCAAATTAAATCTAAAAATATTAACAAAAAGAGAAGGTTACTTTCACTAGGTACACGCAGCCGGAAGGATTTGAATCAACGCTCCCAAAGGAACCTGATTTCTAATCTGACACCTTCACCGCAATGCCACCGCTGCCGACGCGAGGTGCGGAGAGGGGGTACCACCGAAATTTAATGAAAGTGTTAACATACATTTATAAATAAATTTATAATATAAGTAAATTTATACCTACGTATAAATTACGCGCACTTACAGAAATGATGTATCACTATCGCAATTGTATGTACCATCGCAATTGTAAGCTTAAATATAATTTTAATGACAGGGTTGTTTTCAAATATTATTTTTTTATCAAAATCTATGATGTTTTTGCTTGACTTTTACATTAGTCTTGACGGCTTTCCTGGCACAATTTGTCAAATAAACACATTAATAAATGTCATCCGGAGGGTAGCCTCCCCCTCCACATTCTCCCTCCACACTTAAAAACTCTCTAGGGTAAAGAAAGTTTGGCATTATTTTCTGTCACCTAATAAAACCCTTATTTCTTACAGTACAACCATCTTGTTTCTGTATTTTTATATGAACTCAAGATGAAAGTGTCAAAAATGCTACGAATTCTTTGAACCGCGGCGGTCTTATTAGATGGACGCACTCCTCGTATGTTGAACTCAAGATTCCGTTATCTGTAATTAAGCCACACCACAAACAAAGCGGGTGATGGGTGGTGAGTAGTGTATAGTATATACTCTCTCGGCTAGCTTGACACTCTCATCAGACTCGGCAATGAGGTAGTTTAGTTATTTATTTAAAAAAAAAAAAACTTCAAAAACATATTTTTTTGATTTCTTGAAATATGGCAAAGTTACCGGTTTATATGCAGATTTATACCGTTTTATCGTGTGACGTCACATCTTCCGAGTCAACACTAGCGGGCGAGTATTGACTTAGTTATGTCACATCTCTTGTGCGTACGAGATATGTGACGTCACACAGTAATCCGAGCGTTTTTCAACAAGCCCAACTTTGAATGCCAATATCTCCGAAACTTGAAATTTGAAAAAATTAAAAAAGCATACTAATCAATTTTATTGTTTATTTATTTTTTTAACATTCTACAAAAGCTCATTTCTAACATGCTCCACTACCTTATTAGCCACCATGGAAGGTAGCGCACTCGAGTCGCTTCTTCGCCGGAGTGGTACATATTTGATCGCGTATTTAAACCATTTCCATGTCTGATTAGATATTTGTTTGTATTCATTGAATATGTATAGTCTTACAATGGTATATCACTTCCTTTTTTTTGATAATAAATTATATATTCAACATTTAAAAATAGGATTTCAGAATCCCTCAATTTATTATCATCATTTTGGTCTCCTAATTCTAGAAGGATTGGAGGCCCGAAGTCTTGACAAGGCGCTTCCATCTTCCCTTGTATTGCGCCGCTTTGGTACTTATTCATTCATCTGAGTAGCTTTTTGGTATAATGATTAAGATGCTTGTCTAGTGCTCTAGTAATCGGGGGGTTGCGCCACGTTCCAAGAAACCAGTAAGTTAGTCTTATTTATTTATTTAAATACTAATTAAATGTATTAATTATAAAGATATACATATATAATCAATTTTATCAAAAAATATACTGTTGTTGCTACCGGTATTTGAACATGGATCTCTTTCCAATCCGGGGAAGGTGCATTATCCAACTATGCTACAGCATATAATACCTTTTCGAACCGATAGTACTTTTTCGACAAATTTTAGAACCCTTATTTTTCATTTTTCAAACTAATACATCTACCGTTCTATTATTTGAAAGCCATCTACTTTGTTATTACGGAATCCCAAATACCTTTGAGCAACCCGATAGCGGACGCCAGAATTAACAATTCATTTTTATTAAATTTTGAACACATTGATACAACGTATATATTATTAAGGAGAACACATTTTCATTGTGAAGTTGTAATTATTCATAACATGAATAATAATTTAATTAGTATTTTTTTAAAATTGAACAGACCTATGTTCTGAATAATTACAACTTCATAATAAGAATGTGTTCTCCTTAATAATAGTCTTATTTACATAGTACAAGCGTTTAGCATAGTTTGAAAATAGTAATAATATTGATGTAATATGTATTCCGTGTACGCATCTCTATTTAAAAAAAAATCAAGACCCAATCTTTCCTTCAGAGTTGCTAATCTATCCTACTAAAATTAGTGTGATAATTTGTACCATTCTAGGTAACCGCCTAATTTGCCTGTATTATATTTCTTCCCATCATATAGATAATAATCTGGTTTTCAAAACCCTTTTCTGCGGGGTTGTAATTTTGTAAAAAACTTTTCTAAATGTCAATACCCTGCAATAAATTAATTTAACATCAATCAAAAACTTTTTAAAGCAATTTTAACTTTCTTATTGAATAATACGACCAACCATTATTGAATGTGATAAAATTGTGAGATTTCATTGGATTGGTAAATATAGGTATGGGCTTTTGAAATGTTAATTTGAATATATAATCCAAATTAAATGAATTAATTAGAAAGATTACATTTAAAATCAATTTATCGAAAAAATATTATTATTGCTACCAGAATTGAAACCTGGGTCTCTATCTATCCGGGGAAATGCATTAACTGATTATGCTAAGCCAACACAGTGAATTGACGACAAATTTATATATTGCACTTTCAAATTGATACATCTGTGGTTCCATTACATAAAAGCCATCTTCTTTATATTTACAGAATATCCAATACCGTTGAGTAATCCGATGGGGAGACGCCAGAATTAACAATATGTTTTCAATAAATTAATTTAATATGTATATTTTTCTAATTAATACATTTAATTCTCATTAAAAATATCACACACCTATGTTCTGTAAAATTACAACTTCACAATAAGAATGTGTTTATGGGCAATATTACGAATATGGATAAAATAGCATTATATTTTTAATATAATTTTGAAACTGCACGACTTAGATGTCAGATTTATGAAAAATTTCAACCACATCTAATGTGAAAAACGAAATAATACTGACGCAAACTTGTATATTTTGCTATATATTTAACCCGATTTTTCCCTAATGTTATAATATTTATTAATTACTGTAATTAAACGTACTATACAATTCTCGTTGTTATGACGTACGTTTTATAATAATTTTTTGTAATGACTAGATGTAAAGGAAATAATTATAAACTAGATGCAAAATAATATTTTATATCGTTATTATTTTGTTACCAGCAAACCTAGCAATTGCGGACCTGTTGCTGCTTATATAAATGCAAAAAATAATGCCCTCGGAACAATTAGGTATAATCTGATGAGATATTGAGCGTTCAAGTTTTGTGGATTATTTTTTTAATTACTTCGGCCCAAGAGGTGAAGTTTTGAACAAAAAATGCGTTATATAATTTAATAAAATTAAATGATTCCTGATTCTGGTTACGTAATATAATATAATTCGTTCATTTTATTTATATTCAAATCAATAGTTATTATTATTCTAATATATTAGAAATGCTCGTAAAACATAATTATGTTTTCTTGTTATCTTCTACTAAAAATTTGTATATATATTAGGCTGGGGGTGATAAGGGTGAAACTACAAAACAGCGGTTTGGACAAAAACGCTAGTTTTTATTTAAATATTTTTCCCATATAATTATTTTAAATACAGTTTATAGTGCACATTTATAATGCTATCATTCTGATAATATTATACTAATAATACTAAAAATAAATAAATTGTAAAGTAGGATAAACTTTCATCTGTGTTCCTAATTTTTTCGTTGTGTGTGGAGTATTTACACGCAATTTCATTTTTTTTTTGTGAATATAGTTTTTTTATTATAAATTTTATGTTATGTGATATTTTAATACAAATTAAATGTATCTATAAAAAAGATGTACAGATAAAATCAATTTATCGAAAAAATTAATATTTTTTCTTAATTGATTTTATTTGTATATCTTTCTTATTGATAGTTATAAATATAGTTAAGTAATCATCATATTTTTCTTACCAAAATAATATATCTTTGGTCTATGGTAGATTAGTCATTTTTCAGCGATTACTTTGTGAATAATTTCAAGGGGAAAAGAATCGTAAAGATGGTGAAAAGTAATCAAAACCGTAAAATGGCATTTGTGTCACTAATAGAAAATATTTTACGGATACCATTACTTAATTAAAAACCGCGATTTTTGTAGTTTCGCCCTTGTATCCCTATGTCAGATGGTACATTGTTCTAAAGATACAATATGGTGGCTGCTACTTGGCCATGACCAATGTATTTGAAATTAATAAAACATTAAACACACAATTCTATTCATTATGTCATGCATTTGACATTTTTTGTATGTAGAAGCCGACTTATTTATTAGAAATAGTTATTTTTAAAAAAAATGAGAACTAATTTTTAGAAGATTACACATTTTTTATAAAAATATAACTCTAATGTAAGTAAGTATAGGGGCGATATAGGTTTTACATACATACAAACGCATTTGTATGATATTGATAAAATATGATACATTTGTAACGTTTGTTACCAATAAACTAGAAGAAAAGCATAGTAATAATTGATGTATTAAATTAAAAATATGTTTTACTTTTAAAATTAGCCATATTAACTATGTGGTTAAAATTCATATTTTTATTTATTATCTTTGTTTTATTAACCACTTAATTGAGTTTAAATACATCTACCGGTTTCGAAAAATATAATTTTCTTCTTCAGGATAATAATGTCATAAATTATAAACAACCAACTAAATTTAACTACGAGTCCCATTCTAAAATTTTTTCTTAAAAATTATTCGAGTTAGGTACTAAATTTATTTTTGAATTGAATATTTATTGAAATATTTTAAATTGTGTTTTTTTTTTAAATTGATTCTGGTAAAGAAACAGTAATATGTGTTTTTAGTTAGTTATGACATTCTGAAGAAAAAAATGGTATTTTTCGAAACCGGTAGATGTATTTAAACTCAAGTGAGTGGTTAATAAAACAAAGATAATAAATAAAAATATAATATTTTTTTTATAAATTCTCTCTAAAGACTATGAAATCATTTTCAGGTAATTAATTTTCAGCACTGAAAAGGCATTTCTGTTTGTTGTAAATCAATCCAAAACGTCTTTCGAGAGGCGAGTCGGTAATATCACGAAAAAATTCGCCATGACATTGATTTACATCATTTTCTAATCACATAAATAATGTTATATTATATCGGAACGGAACCAATATATTAATAAAACATTATTCTATTGGAGCAACACACAATAAAATAACCATTAACGACGTTAATCCAGCTGAAACGACGTTAATAAGACCAAAATATCAAGTTTCGTTTACCTTTTCCGTCTTTCGCATGGCAGATGTCGAGACGTGCGCGGACCTTATTTTTATCACGTTATATAAGAAAATAGATTATAAAAATCCAATAAATAATCAGGTCACCGGCCGCTACTGTTGGTTATACCGAAGACTTGTATAACAGGGGTAGTACAGTGGCGCGCGTGACGTGAATGCGGATGCCCCCTCTTGCGAGGAGCCGCCCCCATTCAGGCTGCGGAGGCTGCGGCGGGGAACACACGCCGAGCGCAATTCTCAGTCGAGATTTAGAAAATTGGAAAGGCCGTGAAGCGAGCAATTTCACCGGCCGCTTGGAGATGATTAATACCTTTCCGCGGGCGAGGCTTCTGCTGGGAGATTCGGCGAAGGTTCTCGACATCCATCAATCGGAGGAATTAACGTTCGGAGGGTCAGCCTGCGAGTCCTCATGGTTTGAATTATAGATGGACATTTTTCAAGCACTTTTCGAGGTCGCTTTGACACACTATTTTGGAATTTAAAACCACTTTGAACGTGCTCATCTTCTACATCGGATGGATCAAAACTTGACATTCGACATTGACTTTATGTTATTCTGAAATAATCTTAATAGCTCGTGTCCACGAAATGAGACGCGATGAGATAAGTCTCAGAGATCCGCTTGAGATTGGTGGAAAGGGACCAAAAATACGATGTTCGATTTAATTAATACACATAACGTCACCTAGAACCATATATACCTACAATTATTATTCTGGATTACATTATAAACATTTATTTCGTTTTAACTGGTACCAGGACGATTAAAATTCACCCAACTGATGAACGAAACGTGAACTGAGATTTGACGTACGACAGGCGTGAATTGAAGAACGTGACGGTAAATATTTAAGACTTGATGTATACACGGTGATCTACGAAAGCCGAGAGTTATCTGTAAAGAATCTCACGAGAGTGTAAATTCTGTCTCATACATTGTCTCGAGTCGATAACCAAATACAAATCTTATATTCGTTGACATAGACCATAATGATTTCAACAAAGCTGTCGAAATCCAAACATTTCTATAATGTGCTATTAAATATGTGCACATTTTACTACGAAAATTAATTATGCAAATATTTATTTTAAAAAACTTGTGTCGTTTGGCAATAAACATTGCCGGCTTTATGATGTACCTCACTCTCGGGTTTCTCCATTATCAAAAATGACCGAGGATTATTTTTTTTTTAAATTAAAAGGACCCCTCTGACATCAAATAGGATAATGTTATTTCAACCTACAAAACTTATACAATTAACCACTGTCTTGTTTCATAGAGAATTACGACATAGTTGTATTTATTCCTCAAATATAACATACACATATATAAATATAGGGGACAGTGTTTAAATTCACCGCCGTCCCAACTGGCATCGATACCAGCGACATTTGCATTCAATACCTAGCCGGCGGCAAAGTGCTGCCGCCACAGTCTGGCCCGATCGCTCACCGACGACACATCTTCTATTCCGTTGCCCCACCATGAAGCTCAAGGCCAGCGTTACCGACAACGAATACCGCCAACTCGCTTCTTATGCTCCGCAGTTCTCATTTCTCATACCTTCTCTACTCTCTGTTCTATCCGGTATCACAATAAACTACTCTACACCAAATCGCACGTTCCATTCATTATCGCTACCTATCCCCATATATATATATATGTGTGTGTGTGTGTGTGTGTATTTATTTAAGTTAAATTAGATGTTCTCACGGGTTGAGTTTAATGTTAGAAAGGTATTATCAGTGAAGAGTCGCTCTGAAACGATTGTGGAATACGTTTTTTCAGGCCGATAGTTCAGCTCTAAGTGAAATTACTAATCCTAACTGTTTATAATTAGGATTTTCTTTAGAGAAAAAAGGCTAATAGAGTACTCACACCGGCATAATAGAATACGATGCTTACTGATTACTTCCGTTCTGTGGTGAATTTATTAATTTGAATACAACTTACAATTAACTTAATTATAATTAAAATGAAAAAACATTTTTTAATGAAATAAAATATATCAAACAAAATGCATTTATCAAATACATCAAAGGTGTCATCCTCGTTTATACGTCTTCTCATATATGCTCCTCAGACGTTCTCCCAGATCAGATTACGCGGACGTTCTCTATTTCTGGTGATATCAACACTTGCGTCATATATCGCGTCGTATATATTCTTACTATCCACTCCTATCTCATACTACTCACTTCACTTCACTTAAATAATCCTTTCATAATTCTGTTTCCTAAACTAAGATCAGATTCATTTCTATTTTTTTTTTATTCTTTACTCAACAACCTCATTGTTTAAAGTGAACATGTTACATTTGTGAGGGGGGATTGATTCAAATTCAACGGCATCGTCACCTTCACCAACCGACCGACGACGCAAGCGACATCTACATCCAGGGTGCAAGCTCCCACGAAGAGAAGCCGCGCTCTTCTGTACTCTTCCTTTACTAGCCCTTACTCAATAAACGAATCTCCACAAATTCTGCGCTTCATACCACCACCACCAAAGCCTTCATATATCTACAATTTAATTTGAATACATTACTGCCCCTAAAATACTATAATTTGCAAAATAACATGAAAATTGTATGCAAGGTATATGAAGTACAGTGGTTTTTTCTTGAGGAGCTTAAATTTGAAGTCCCGAATTTTCTCAATCCGGCCCTGTGTATACTAAAAACGACGTGGAACATCATGAGCCTATATTACTGAGCTATTTATTAGCATTCATTTTATGTTGCAGCGATGACTCGGGACGACACTTTAATTCAAATCACCTGGACCTTTTTGAATAGTAGTGGATATTTACGAACTGACCCTCTACCCCGACGGAATCGGATCCGGAAGTTCACGGATTGTATTCCGCTAGGGCCTTCCAGGTTGCCATGCATATTTTCACGGTAGCGAAGATAAATAATATAAATTTGATTGTCAATTCAAAAAGATACCCTTTGAACCTTAACAAACCTTTCGAATTTGAATATGATTATTTTCCCTTTAGCGTTTTTTCTTGACGACGACCCGCAATTCCACACAGTCCTCCCTCCAAGAACTTATCAACAATATTGTATAGATGATGATATATATGTTACAGTGGATGTGTATTACCAATGAGAATATATTTTCACTGACGTATCAGTGAAATCATATCCGAATCTGTTTCCACCAGTGGAAATATATTTCTACTGGTGGAAATATAACTTCACTAGCAGGTTTTAGCAAATGTATATTCTACCCAAACCTATAATTGAACCTAACCTAACCTAACCTATGTGTTGAAAAGGAAATAAAAATGGCTGAGATAATAAACACGGTAGTTTATGCAGTAACTAATTTTATTTAATATAAATGAAAATACTATAAGCGAATAAAAGCGACAGTTGTAAACGCCACCCACGCCACCAAACTATTTGTTACCATGCTGTAGGGCGACACATCGACACTTGAGGCCAAATATTCCCGCGCGGCGTATTCTCGCTTGTCAACGAATACAAACTCACTAAATGTAACCAGTGAATTTGTATCTTCATTTTTAGATATACATCTACTGACCGGCTTAGCGAAAATATACTTTCACTAGTGAAAATATATTCTCACTGGTAATACAGATTCACTGTAATATATATAATTCGATGTTTTAAGCAAAAACTATATAAAATAGTACAATTATTAGAATACGCCAAGAAATTCAAATGGACCATATTACGCGGAGGATGGTACTTGGGGAAGTCTTGAAGATGTGAACCCAAGGCTACTGAAAACAACTGATGATGAAATAAAGGTATTATATATGTTAGGTATATAAATAAGGTAGGAAAACATGTTGACTATCCTATTACAGCCCTTCGTTTCAGGTTGGAAAATGAATGTGGACTACTACTCTTCATATCTTTCACCTTTAAATACAATGATGGTGAGCAATATATCTGAAAGTCATCTGCCGGTAGCCATGAATTCCGGTGAGTCACTCCACCCAGGTACCAAGATCACACTTCACATCAAAGAGGATCAGACTGAATTCTTGACAGTGAAGAAGCATTCCCAGTTTACCGGCTACTCCAGTGGCTTATTGAGAAAGTGTGCGAATAATATAAGAACGAATTAGTGAAAAGAATAAGAAAATGTATTTATATATTCATAAGATTAAGGAACATTCTAAGTATAAATAATTTTAAAATGGTATATTTTGCTATTGTTCACTCACTACTCCAGTATGGAATAATTAGGTGGGGAGGAGCATACAATAATATAATAAACTCGGTAATAATAAAACAGAGAACAATTATTCAAGTGATATTAAAAAAAAGATCAACTTTCTCAACACAAACACTTTTTGCAAAATTCCCAGTTCCTAAAATAGAAAACATTTACAAAAAAATCTCAATTAATCAATTAATTAAAGAAAATAACACTATAAAATTTGAAACAAGCACATCATTATGGTTTAAAAATAACTTTAAAATCCCTAAATGTAACACCAAACACTATCAGTAAAATTCTATATATTTAGGGATTAAAAATTTCAATAGCCTCCCTACACAAATTAAACAAATAAGGGATATAAAAGAGTTTAAAAAGAAACTAAATGAATACTTCAAAAACACATAATTGGACAATAAACAATATTACAGAATACTTCAGAAGTACACAAATGGACAATGAATAGAATATGTAAGGTATTATATAAAATTATTGTAGTGTAACTGCCTCTCCAAGCATAAGAGCTGGTCTCTTTTTTGGAGAGGTAAGCGAAAGAAAAACAATGTAATTTAAAAAAAAATGTAAAATACTTTATTCACGCTATAAAAAAAATTGTAAAAAATGTCAAATAAATAAAAAAAATCTGATTGTGAGGTGAGAAAAGCAAGAAAGAAGAAGAAAAGAAAGTGACAATTTTTTAAATATTAAATTGTTATTTTTAGATATCATTTTAGTTATGGTAAACCGTTATTATGATTGATAGCCGATAACTAACTGTTGGAGGTTTAGTTTCTAGTGTCCCAGTGATTTCTGGAAGAAATACGAATTACCAATAGCACAAAAACTAATCATACAATTGATATTAAAAGAACTAAAAGATTATTCCACAAAATTGCGTTTTGAAGAATTCCAAGTATCAACATTTTGTGACATATTTAAATGAAATTAAAAGAGAAGCAAAAATATAAATTTATTACTGAAAATCGTACAAGATTTATATTTTCGTCGCACCTAAGAAAAAAAATATTTAATAGCATGCCTGAAAATTAAATTAAAAAATAGGAAAATTAATGATACTAAAGAACTATCAAATGCTATTAAAAAAACACTTCAATGTTAGCTTAAGAAGGAACATGTACCCCTAAACTTAAATTATAATATTGTCTATATCGCTAAAGCTATTATTTTTAATATTTAACATTAACACTTATAGTAAACAATAACTTGTATTGATATACACCCTGCTTCTCTACTCATGTATAGGCTTTGAATAATAAATTATTGTACCTATCATAAATATTGTATCGTAATTTCGAAAAAAAAAACATTTTTAAAATCGATCACAATCAGTCACAATAGCGGTTTAATAATTATTTATATATTGCAAGATTAGCGGCTGGCGCTTGTAAAGTATGTCAGTGTGCAAGCTTACTGTAACTGCAGAATATAATGATGAGCTATATTATCTGTATACATTTATGGAGAAACGGCTTAATGATGAGTTAGTAAAAACTAAACTAACTAAAAGGCTATAAATTTAAACTGCAATTTACTAGCCGTACTCTATTTGTTTTCCTTCCATAACTACCTTAATATTTAGCATTTTAATCACTTTAGTATTAAAACTATTTTGTGCAAGTGCACACAGTATTATGCCGAGGATATGCAATCCGACAAATGAAGCCAGAGGCGAAATGGAGTTAGAGACATCTCGCATATTTGCTCTCAACATAGAACCGTGACGTCACGCCAATACGATTTCGCCTATTCACAGTAGACACGGTACGTACGCTTATTATGACGTCAGCCGTGTTCTATTTCCTTTGACTGGAATTATTTCTCGCAGATGTACGTAAGAACAAATATAATGAGAGCCTTTTACTGAAAATACAATCTATTGCAGAAGATTTCTTGATGCAATTTTCAATCAGTTTCCGATAACACGAAACCATCCTCCGATAAAATGTTTCAAACTTTTCTTAAAAAATTGACCTTGAAAATATCTCGACTATGTATGTTCGTTAGCCAGCCTGATCTTTTTTCAAAGTGATGGCTGTTCAAAAACTTAAAAAATTCGTAATTTAAATCAAAATAACAACACAGATGAAATATACCTGATTCTTGCAGTCATAGCCGGGAGAGAATTTTGAAACACTTTATTGGGTATTGTATTCTTGACGAATTGGACAACATTAACCGTGTAAAATAATCAGTTGAATGCCCAAAAAATTGTGTTCCGTATGCCTGTTATTCGAATAGATTATTATTTATTTATCATAATTATATCAAAAAAATATAAACCCTGATATGAATAATCAAATCATTCTTACACGTGCATTGCTTTCCTCGTATAGATATGTTTGATTACACGTACAAAAAAAGGACAAACAATAAAATGTTATTAATAAATATAAATTATTAATATAAAATGAATTATTTGCACGAGTTAATATTTGATTCTAATATAGTGAAACAAATTTGTACCTGTTATGATTTGTACTCGTGCCGCGGGATTGGCTCATACTAACAGGTATTGAATTATTTTGCGATCGTTGAGAAAAATGTATGCTTTGAAATTCATTATTCGCTTGTAGGCACGTATCAACATCTTATGGCTCCTCTTTCAAAACTAATTCATCTATTCACATTACGAATATATGGGTTTTTATTACTCATTTATATCAGAAGTTATACATTAGATTATACTTTTTTTTAAATTATTACTTAAATAAGACCTTAACACTAATGTAAAACTTATAAACTGAATATTATTTACCATAATTATAACAATATATATATTAATTAAGAGACCGCGAACATTAAAATTTCTACATTCAATATATACAGAATATGTTTTCTTATGGGCCAAGCCAAAGTTTCTAAAATAAATGTGTACTTATGAAATTATCAAAATGTTAAAATTAATAGTTATAAATTGTTAAATTTGCATGACATTGTTTCATTTTTTGATAAATTTAAAATGCTTTCTATTCGTATAAAAATGGGATTTTAAAAATATATTAGGCTTCAATTACTATTTAAAACCAAGTTTTTTATCAAAAACACAATAATATCTTATTAAAATATATTTTTATCGATCTTATTAATGTGTATTTTTGGGTATTTTGTCGACTTGAGTCAGCAAAAAAAAAACAATGAAAAGCGAATAGACGAATTTGTTTTGAAAAAGAAGTCTTAAGATCTTACCTTATTTTCGTTTGAACGAAATAAATTTATAAAGACCCAAAATATTGTTTCATTCCTACATTTGAAATTTATACTCAGGATTTTGCAATATGTGTCGACACGCTTGATTGAATTTTAAGAGTTAATTAATTATAATTTTTCTTCTTGAGTTACTATGTTCTAATAACTAATCAGGCACGCCGCCGTTTTCCCGCAGGGGGAAAAAAATAATACATACTTCATTCCTTCAAGCTTCTGATACAGCTGTTCTCCAATATCTGGTTTACCTGATCAGGTAAGCAGGTCTTTTGCGGACGTCTCCTATTTCTGCTTTAAACATTCGCCTAATATATTTTCTCTACCATACACTCTTCACTCATACATTCCACGTGATCAAATTATTTCAGCAACCCTTTATCCATATGTATATTACGTCTCCTCGTCTATTTCTATGACTTGCTGGATGTCTTGGACGCAGTGCTATTATGGCTGTATTTTGATAATTAAACGGCCAGGTCTGCAAAAACGAACGTGTTTTTAATATCTCTAGGTTAAGATTACTTCAATGTTTTCTCTTTTATATATTCAATAACAGTGCGTTAGTATATATATTATGGCTGGCAAATATATTGAGCATCTGTCATCCTGTCATCTTATCTATGTCTCATGGTCATATCGCATCGCACTCTATGGTCAGTTTCTTATCTATGACAGAACTGTTAAATTATGACAATATTAATGTTTTGTTCGTATTTTTCAATAATGTTTTTAATTGGATATATATATTTCCGAGTTAATACGTAAAAACATCGTTTGTACAATTCCAGGGACAGCAACACAGAATTTTATATCATACCGGCTATCGCCGATTGCTTTTTTGTCAGTGCAAAAAGCAGAAGCGGCCCATGGCTTCCGTAGATTCTATATTTCATTTAAAGCAATATAATAAGGATGCACCAGATAACTAATCAACGATAGCCGATGAGACCCTGGCCGCGCAGCGGTCACCAATGGCCGCGCAGATTGCTTACCTGCTTGTAGAGATGAATACTTGAAGGATATTGAACGCTACACGTCGCTAATCATTTCACATCTTTTGTATCCACTAAACGCTAAGAATGCTACACATCCCTAATCATTTCACATCTTTTGTATCCACTAAACGCTAAGAATGCTACACATCCCTAATCATTTCATATCTTTTGTATCCACCTAATGCAAAGAACGCTACACATCTCTAATCGTCTCACATCATTAGCATCCACCCACACCCATGTTTGATGTTTCTATCATCGCTATTCATTTCTTCAGATTGAATTAATTTATTTCAAATGACTGAACCTAATGGGTGCTAATTTTCAACGTGTTCCAAGAATATGTCAAGCATATTTAAAATGAAGTGAATAGGGATGTGAATTTATCGTTTACTTTCTAAAAAAAATTTCCAATTCATTACGTTCTCCAATTCCTCCACCAATTACTAAATAATTCAATATGCTTTTGAGGGATGTAAACGTCTCGACAGAACAAACTTAATTTTCTTTGAACGAAAATTAAATTGAATAACCCGGCATCGGCTGAAGGCCAGTGTTTTGTCAAAATGGATGGGAGTCCTTGGCAGAAATAGGACGACATTAAATCCTTGTAGCGTACATTTTAAGTGATACAAAAAGATATTTCCTTGAGAGGTAGGCCCTATAATGAATTCAAAAATAATATTACCAAATATTATATACTTGAAACACTGATTGAAATGCTGTGAAAAGATTCTAGAGCCGAAATAGAAGCAAATAGGGTAAATATTGTAAGCAATAAAATGTAAATGATTGATGCGGTACAATATTCAAGAACTAGCTATCACTGCTATATTCATTAATTACAATATTCGATAACTAGCTATCACTGCTATATCTACATTAATTACAATATTCGATAACTAGCTATCACTGCTATATCTATTAATTACAATATTCAAGAACTAGCTATCACTGCTATATCTATTAATTACAATATTCAAGAACTAGCTATCACTGCTATATCCATTAATTACAATATTCAAGAACTAGCTATCACTGCTATATCCATTAATTACAATATTCAAGAACTAGCTATCACTGCTATATCCATTAATTACAATATTCAAGAACTAGCTATCACTGCTATATCCATTTATTACAATAAGAAAGAATGTCTACTGAATTAATATGATTTATCTAAGTAGGTACTACACATTGAAATAACATTTTTCAATTTAGATCATTATTATTGTTAAAATAATAAATTCCCCCATTACAGAGATATAAACACAAAAAATGTATTATTAGGAGAACACATTCTTATTGTGAAGTTGTAATTATTCAGAACATAGGTCTGTGATATTTTAAATATGAATTAAAAATATTAATTAGAAAGATATACATATAAAATCAATTTTATCGAATAAAATTGTTGTTGCGCCACCGGGATTCGAACCTGGATCTCTTTCCTAACCGGGGAAGGTGCATTATTCAACTATGCTACAGCGACAATATTTTTAGCGACAATTTTCGAACCTATCTGTTACCTTTTTTATATTAATACATTTAATCGGTTCCGGTTAGGAAAGATTTCCAAGTTCGAATCCCGGTGGCGCAACAACAATATTTTTCGATAAAATTAATTTTTCTAATTAATATATTTAATTCATATTTACAAAAAATGTTCATCTAAATTAAATGCCCTCAATGATGGCTCTGTTTATTCAACGCATTTATTTAAACTTTCATCATTTGAATTCCGCACCTAACATAAACAACATTGCGACAATAATAAAAACCTAATAAGTATCTACCTATCTATTTACATTGGTAGATACAACACAGTGATTGTTCAATTTTATTATATTTTATTATTATCTCCGTATGTAATGAAAGGGTTTCGATCAAATTTGTACAATACATACACATAAATTTACTTACTTACCATAACGCCGTTTCCCCGTCACACTCTTCTGTCCTGACGCACAATTCTCACCTCATTCACATTCATACAAGCTTGACGATTATCGGGGCTTCTAACTGGACCATCCTCCAGTATCGATTTACCTGGTCGTGCTAAATCTTCCGCGGACGTCCTCTACTTTTGGTGCCATCAACACATGCGTTATATATCTTTCTTACCATTCTCTCCTCATTCATCTGTTCCATATGACCAAACCACCTAAGTGATCCTTTCTTAATCCCTTAAATCTTAAGCCTTTCCTTATTCTTTCACTATTTATTCGATTATAAATGGATTTGCCACATACACGCCTAAGAGATCTCATTTCCACTGCATTCAGTCTACTTTCGTTCCTCTTCTGCCAGCTCCATAAAAACATGCAATTAAAAGACTTGATATATAATGTAATACATGCATGATATATTTAAATACTTTAATATAGATGCCAATCAATAATTTTAAATTAATAAACTGTCATGATAAAATAATGTTAAACTCGTATTGTTACTCTTACCCCCATCTTTCTGCTCCATCGCAAGGGATTTAAATGGTCGAACAAATCTAGAAGTAATAATGAAGTTTAAAACAATTTTGTTTACGGCTTGTTTTGAAATACAGCCCTAAATTTGCCGCAGGTAGGTACTCGTACGCCGAGCAAAAGACAACTGGGTTCTAAACAAATTTAAATTATTCCGTCAATCTTATCGGATATTTTTTTAGATTTTGTTACCGTTCTGTTTGACGAAGAATTTAAAATTAATTAATACACCAAACGGATCATTCTATACAGTAGTACACTTGTGCGATAAAACAAATATTAATTAATTCTGTATGTACCAGTAACACAGTCTGTAAATATGTCTAGATATATGCAATGTATAGGAATTTAGTTCTAATGACAGGTGCACATAGGAGTCATTTAACATTCCAGTACAAACAATTGTCAGATAGATGATGAAACAGCGTTTCCGGCACCTTTTTTACAGTATTTTTAATAGCAATTAGATGAAACAATGTTCAAGCGCACACAATTACAATCCATATTTATATAATTCGCACAAATGATACAGTATGATGTTTTATGAACCAGATGATATATGGATGGATTCGAAATTGGCACTCTCATAGTTTTAAAAAAAAAGGACTGCATCTAACTATGACAAATACTCACTTTCGCGGATATAGCAGAACTGTAGTCGCGTTAGCCGCAATTGTAAAACCACTTTAATTTAACTTAAAAAATTGTCTTTAGATCAGTTCGTTGTGTTGAGATATTATCATTTTGGAGGCCTCTTGTCTCGAGACAAGGGGCTCCCAAAATGTCCGGTGAGACAGGCACCTGCATCATAAATCCACCCCTGTGTCGTAGCCAACAAGGGAAAATGATTCTTGTGCTCTAAGCATTATTATTACAATTCAGTGTGCTTTATTATATCAACCCCTCAGAATAACAAGGTTCCATCTGACACTGACACTGTTTTAAGATAACGAGCTCAAAAGTGTTGATTGAATTTCAACATATATTCATGTATATTTTGTTTTGAGTATGCAAATATGAGGAATTTTAAGGTCTTAATTTATTTTTAGTATTATCAATGATCACTGTGAGATGAGGGAAATTAAAAATAATAATAAACATTGTAAATTGACAATACTGAGTAATAAATTGAAATAAATAACTGATGCAGTTGGAACTTTCAGCTCTTCCTATTTACTTTAATATCCTGCAATATATAGTTGGTGTGTATGGAATAAATAAAATATAATGCATTTAGAACCATTCACGCAATAACTCAAATTAGCCCAAAATATAAGTTGGAACCTTCTTATTTTAAGGGGTCTTTCTGGCTTTGAAAAGATGATTTGTTTCCAGAAATTCAATTTTATCTATTTCTTTATGTATGTTTTATTTATATGGCATCCTACATATTATTAGTACTGTCTAAAATCCGTCGTTGACCGGGCGCGAAATACGTATATAAGATAATTTCGTAATAATAAAAAAGCAACAAATTTTCGTACACAATTGAATTATTTATACGTATTTAAAGACATAATACTTTACTGTTTTCATGGTAACAGATTTTAAACCTTTTTATTGATATAAGCACCGTGTTTGAGTAGCACTTTTATATTTGTGAATCATCAAACTTGTAACTAGTAAATAGTTTTAAAAAGTTAAGAAAAATATTTAGATTGACGTTGAAATAAGGTAAACTAAAAATAAATAAACAGAGAGTTGTTTCTAAAACTTGATTCTGATGATCCATAAATAAAATAAAAGTTCTCAACAGAAATATTACAGTTTTCAAACTCCAATTTTCAAATTTCTGATATTAGAAATTAATGCACCTTCAGAACTAAAAGGTGGCGATTCCCCCTTACCAATATTTTGCAAAAGAATTTTACTCCAGTGTAATGTAAAAGTTTATTTTTCAGATTTTTCTGCGGAAACCATCTAACCCGACGTTTCGGCACGGTAACATATGCCATTGTCAAGGCTTTGTCTCAAGATGTGACGCTACAGCAGTACTTATACGCGGTGGACAAGTCTCTCACTGTTACGGTGTCAAAACGTTATCAATGAAACCATCTACAAATAAAAATAATCTAACCTAAAAGAAACACCAGTTCCATGCACTAGTGCTCGCGGAAACCTTAAATTAAATGTATATATACATCCGTTGCGTTGGCAGCCAACTTAAACCTTAAGGGCCGGTTGTGTGATCAGTAGTCAATTTTGACCATGGTAAGTTTTTACTATAGTAACTTTTTACCATCGCCCGTGGTAAAAAAATATTTGCGGGTTGTTGGTACGTCAAATTTACTATTGTCAAAGCATAGATAAGAAATCTCGCCTCACAGTGTCGCAAGACAAATAATCATAAAATATGCTTTATTGTATGCCTGTCACTTTGCTGTCGATTTTCTTTCAGATTATGTGCTAATATATATTAAACAATGAGATTATCGTCGAACAAACTCTCATCATTAAAGTAGCGAAATATTCAATGATTATTTATGGTATACTGGAACTTTTAAAATATCAATGTGGACAGATGACTTTTAAAACAGCTGTGAAGGGTCTGTCACATTTTACCAACAATTTTCGGTTTTTACCATCCAATAATCGAGAGTAAAATTAGTTGCATTTTTTACCAACGATCAAACAACCCGTTTGCATTTTTTTTTCACTTAATTAACTTTTTTTAACTTAAAAAAAAGTTACTACTGTTCGCACCAACGGAGCGTGTTGCGGTTTGTTCCGGTCCATTTCGAGATGTGAAATTGTTCATTTACAGCGTAACATATTAGAAACAATTTTAATCATGTGTACATTTATACCTAGACTGAAACAAGTTGACACTTTCACATATTAGAAAAAACTGTTTTCAAATGACGCGCGACAGGAAATTGGTAAAAGCTTAGGCTCGACTAGTAGCATTCTACGATCACTGTATAGCTCGGTAATAAGAAAAGCAGACCTCAACAATAAGACAAAACTGGCGATTTTCAAGTCAATTTACACCCCCACCCTGACCTATGGCCTTTAGATTCTAATGGAAAGGAATCGGTCGAGAATCTAGGCTGCAGAGAAGAAATATCTAAAGGAGTAGCGGGAGTTACGTTCTAAACAGATTTTCTCATTAGTGGCAAAGGGAAGAAGACCTGTAGAATATGTAAAAGGCAAATGGAGCCATCAGTGGCCCCGAGTAATCAACATAGCGTAGATAGCGATGGAATAGTGCTATCTACGCGTTAGACCAGATTAGAATAAAGGGAGTGAAAAAAAAATGAAGTGTTAATTTATCGGGTTATCATCGTACTAAAAAAATCAGACAAATTTTACTAGACAGGCATAAATCCCTTGTACGTTTCCATAACTCCCCTATCTGGATATGTTTACTGTTATAATAATATAAATTCAGGGTATTAATACAGCACACCTTTGAATAAAGATGAAAATATTTCCTGCGAAGCCTATCGGTATTATATTGAATCTTCATCCCCCACGGAGCACGTCTGGGATATAAATCAACGACAGACAAAAGCGCCTGTTACAGAATCAATGATCACTGAGGAGGAAGTTTGGAGACGGCACTTCCTGGATGGATCCGAGTGTGGAGAGGACGGAGAGGACGGAGAAGATGTGCCGAGAGATACAACCTCCGTCATCACTCTGCATAATCACTATCGCATTATTAATTCATCTCACATAATCAGATACAAGCCCAAATTTATTATCGCGTATCATTTTAAATATTTTCGTTCTTAAGCATCTTAAAGCACACCGATTTAATTTAATGACTGCACCTGGTTCTGCAACAGTATGGAGAGTCGAATTAGAGCATTGATTATTTAGATAACAGGAATTTTGTATTATTGAAATTGAAAAATAATAAGTTACATACATTATATTTATATAAATACAGTTGTGAAACTTATAATAGTAGATATTAGAGCATTATTAAGTTTGGTTGGTTTCTGATCACGTCTTCGTGTAGAAGAATGTGTATATAATTTACCAAATCATGTTTGATATACGTAGGTTTTAATTAATTTTAAAAGCTCGCCATTTTTCCTTTATTTTGTTCTGGATAGCTTTCCATGTTGATGAAACATCACAAATATTTTTTAATAACCAACATCTGAAACGTCAAGAATAAAAGTATAATGTTTTAACTTTAGTAGTTAATTAATGAGTTTTATTTTTAATTTCATTATGAAATAAATTGATTTAATACAAATTAAATGTATCAATTAGAAAGATATACATACAGATAAACCCAAATATCGAAAAAATATTTTAGCTGCCACCGGGATTTGAACCAGGATCTCTTCCTATTCGGAGAAGTTCGATATCCAATTACACTACGTAAGCTTAATAAATAGTCGATAAATTTTCGAACTTACATTCTATATTATTGCGAATATCTACTTTGAGAAATAATCGCTAGGAGACGACAGAGATTTCACTTTATTAAATTTTTGAGTATACTTTAATACAACTTATATATATTTTAAAGAATTTAAATAAATTATCAGATACCAACACAATTAGTGTATACAGCGCAGTAGTATCACAATGTTCCAGTTTTCAATTTTCTTCATTGTTTACTATTTTTATAGCACCTTCAGCACAAAAAGGTCATATATGCAGATTTCAAAAGAATTTGACACCTCTCTTAAATGAGATCTTGAATTTTCCCATGTGACACTGAAAAATATTAAGATATAAAATATATTTATATTGTTGGTAATGAATGTTTGGAACAAGAAGATGAGTTTGTATATTTGGGAAGTATGTTTAATAGAAACGGAAAGGCTGAGAATGATATTGAAAGGAAGGTGACTGCAGGAAATAAAGTGAACGGCGCTTTGAATGAAATTATATCTAACAGGAATTTGTCAACCGAGGCAAGACTAGCGGTGCACAATGAAATCCTGGTACCGACACTGATGTATGGAAGTGAGTCCTGGAGCTGGCAGAAAAGGAACGAAAGTAAAATTAATGCAGTGGAAATGAGATCACTTAGGCGTATTTGTGACAAATCTATTTATGACAGAGTATAGAATGAAGAAATAAGGAAAGAACGTAAAGCTGATGTTAGTAAAGTGAGTAAGATTAAGAAAGGATCACTTTGGTGGAACGGATGAATGAAAAGATATATGACGCAAGTGTTGATGGAACCAGAAATTGAGGACGTCCGCAGAAAACTTGGCACGACCAGGTAAACCAGATAATGGTGGATGGTTCTGTTAGAAGCCTCAACAATCGGCGAGCTTGTATGAGAAGATGTATGAATGTTGATGAGGCAAAAATTGTGTGTCAGGACAGAAGAGTGTGGCGCTCTATCCTCTCTACCTACTCCCGTGGGGAAACAGCGTGATGGTAAGTAAGTAAGTAAGTAAGTAAAATATATTTATAATCAGAAATCAAAAAAACTATATTTGGTATGAAGATTTTTTCTTTTTTCGTCTTCAGAGTAGATAATTTGTGGAATATCTCAGCTAGCGCCGAAGATTATCAATGAAAAGATGGGAGGGGTGTTGTTAAAAGGAGAAAATGAAGAAACGAGTTTAAAATACATCCAGAAATACGAGGATCACCAAATAGTTTCATGTTTCAAATCAGAGCGATCGCACACACGAATCGTTCGGCAAAACTATTAACTAGCTCAGAGGACGAGGAATTGAGAAGAGTGGCGGTCATCAGCGGAGGTATTTGTCCGACAGCAGACGGACGCGGGCTGACGATGTCAACGATGTCACATTTGTCGTGTTTCCACAAAGTAAAAGAGCACGTCGACTTTAACCGCCAGATAGCGGTTAACGGTTAACGATATGGATCACTCTCTTTTGCACCGAGTTCAATTGGTTGATTAAATATCTAACGAGTCCACATTACAGGTGACTGCCAAATTTGATAACTCAATGATGTTGTGATATTAAAATTGTCGACAGTATGTCGTGTACACAAATTGAGATATTGATCCGAGGATATATTTTATTATATTAGCTTAATATTGCTAGAAAAAAACAAAACCTATATTAATAACGTTTGATTTGACAGCAAAAGTGCACTAACGTCACCTAGAATCTTAAATAACTGTTTATTCTGAAAGTTAGATAAACGCAAAACATTAAATTTCAAACATTTATTCCCTTTAAACTGAGGAGATTAAAATTCACATAACTGACAAACGGAACATCAATAGTCATGGAATGAAATTTGTGGTTTGACGTATAACAAGCGTAAATTGGGACTCGAGACGATCAATCTCTAAAACACGATATGTACACGATCGGACTATGAAAGCTGGAGATTTTCTTGAATCTAAAATGTTATAAAAATCTCTTCCGACGACACGGGATATTAAAATATCCACGGGCTCTGCACCAAGTTATTTTAGGATGATCTCATCCTGGCTTTGAATCCTGAATGTAGCGATTCTCTTTAAGCCTGACGACAGACAAACAACTTTCCATTGATCGAGACCATTATTTTCGTTTTTCTTTTGATTTTTGGTAGAATTTTTATTAATATTAATTCGATTTCCGGAAAAAATAAAATTACAATACAATTTCATTATGCTGAAAGAGCATGAAATAAATAACATACAATCGAATTTCGCTTAAATTTTTTGAAAAAAAAAAACGTATTTTTTAACATGGAAAAGACTCCCTCGATAAAATATTTCAAAACATTTTTACTTTCACTTTTACCTAGTGGTTTAATTTTACATTTATTTCAGAAAGATTTTAAAAGCGACGGATATCGATTCCGACTTGAATTGTAATATATTATATGAAGACGTATTATATTTATATACTTAAATGAGTATTTTTCATGAGAGGTATGCTACATGTGTCTGAGAAATGTAATATATGTAAATATTGTGTGTTATTAGTGACATTAACACAATTAATTTTCTTAGCACCATTGTTGTGTTCCTGAGTGAAGTAACTATTCAAAATATCGACTTCCTCTAAACTCAGCTTCTAAACGTCATATTTATTATTTTTAACTAAGTATGTGGGATTATAGATTTAAAATAACCTTTTTAGATAACAATTAATAATTATAATCTAATGTAAATATAACGAGTATCGATTTAGGTTAACTTCTAACAGATCTAACAATTTTTAAATAATTTATTTAAATATATATAATATTTTCACTTATTAAAATAATCTATATATATATAACATATGATCTCGTTACTTTGGTGTTTTTTTCTCACATCACATGCATCATTATCCTTTAACAAGATTAATATAAACTCACAAATTAGTGATGGTAAACTATTATTGCGACTGTGATTGTGTTCGATTGTAGCGCTGATTGGTAACTGAGATTTAAGTGTTCTATAACGGTGTACCAGTCGGAGGATTACATATAAATCAGCTACCAATCATCTTTACAATCGAACATAATCACAATATTGGAATATGTCCAAGAACACACAATTACTGGATTTTCAGGCACTGTTATTATACAAGTAATAGATGAATACTAATTAAATGTATTAATTATAACGATAAAATTTTCATTTCAGATCATTTAAAAAATATTGTTGCTGTTGCATAGTTGGTAATGCTCTTTCCCCGGATCGGAAAAGAGATCCAGGTTCGAATCCTGGTAGCGCAACAACGATATTTTCCGATAAAATTGATTTTATATGTATATCTTTATGATTAATATATTAAATTAGTAACTAATATAATTAGTATTTAAAACATCACAGAGCAATGTTCTGAATAATTACAACTTCACAATTAGAACGTATTGTCCTTAATTAATAAAATAATAGACATCTCATAAAGACGAAGCTATTTTTTGTTAATGGAAAAATATGAAAGTCTGGGTAATTACAGGGCTTACGACCTGTCTTCGGCTGGCTTAAGTGATCACTTTATACAATGTAAATGTATAAAGTGATCACTTAATTTGATGCATACGGAAGTTGATTGGGTGGAATGGTTAACGTTACATTGTGTAAAATGATCACTTAAGCCAACCGAAGATAGGTCGTAAGCCCTGTAATTATCCATACTTCCATATTTTTCTATTAATAAAAATTAGATTCGTCTCTATGAGATATCTATTATTTGTTTTGAACATAATCACAGTCACAATAATGATTCAAATAACGATATTATAATTTTTTTGTTATTAGCATTTTCGCAAGTACAGAATTAAATCTCATTGTACCACTATTGTACACTCCGCTTTTCGAGTCTTACTACATACATGGAACTACTATCCTTGTAAAATGAAAATATACTTCCGCAAGACACCTGTCACTTGTTCTAATTAGGCTCGTGTCACTTTTGCTTTCAGGAGCTCTCATCATGACTTATGGGTGCTTGCTGTAAGTGGATTTCAGGCTACTCTTCAAACACACACCGTCACACCCGCAAACCCGCCGGCGCACACGCACGTGCGTGGAGCGCCCGCCGTAAATCAGGAAGGGAAGTTGGAGAAAGGTCAAGAATGAGAACTGCGTAATATATGCGGTATGTAATAAGCCTTTTTACGACGTATCACACGCGTATAAAACTCTACGTTAATACTGCATTTTATAACAGGGATAAACTTAATGAACTCGAAGGCAGATAATTACATTTTATGTAGCGTGTAAAATTTTAAGTTGTTACGCGTTTAAGCGTGTATTTTTTGCATAGTTGAAAAGTGCCTACTAAATAAAATACATATTTTCAGATAAAGATAACCCCCAGAGTTTTTTTAATGTATTACTACGAGGATATTGAAATATGGAACCTCAATAAAATTTAATATGTAAAAAATACTTTCAAATATTTTTTTATTTTAATTTTAAATTGAGATGCGATCACATAGATATTCTTACTATTTTCGAATGAAGCAAAAAAGTTTGTGCTATAAAATAGTGATAACTTTTTCTCCTATTTTAAATTATATCATTGGTCCAGTTCACAGACTAGTAAATGAATAGACTTGAAATAAAGTATACGTATAGGAGAAGGGTTCTCAACATTAGCTGCGGGACGAGGGGCATTCTACTCACATTATTTGTGGAAATATAAATACGATATATTATGACACATGTATGCAACAGTAAAAGTATTTACTCTTCGAAAATTAAATTTGCATATTATATTTTCGGCGTTTAAAAAAAGTCGCGGAGTTGTTTGATTGCGATTGATTATTGGTACCAAAGTGATCGCGTGAGTGACACCAAAATGAACATATTAAAACAAGGAATTTCCGTTAGTTCATGTCTCTATATTTAGTAGTCTGTGGTCAAGTTTTTTTCAAAATTCATACTAAATATTATGATCCACAGCATCAATTCAATTAACAATTGTGTAAATGAATCACTCGTAAATAAATTTGAACGTTAGTATAAATAGCCCAACAGATGAAAATTATCAGATTGAGATCCCTACGGGCCTTAAATTGTGGAGGTACAATGAGAATAGGTTACAATTGTTGTTAAGGTTGCCCGGGAGGCTCGGGGGAGTGAAGTGACTCACTTCCGGTCCCCCTGAGCGTCCCCGGAGTGGCGGATGCGCCACTAAACGAATCGATGCTTGAGATCTCAACCAAAAGGCTTCATGTATTGTTTTTGTGTATTGATTAACTCTCGAGCGCTGAAGGGTGCTGAGATAAGGCTTACAGCTTCCCGGCTGTGTCGCATTTCATATATCTCGCATCTCACCTCTTTATCCCGCAAGATCTTTTGCTGAAAAAGTACATTTCTTAATCTTGTTTTTTATGTTAGTTTAGTTTCCACATGGGAGGCATTAATGTAGATGGGTCTTATTCACTCACGCAGATGCTGTGTGGAGTCTTTACACATCTCTCGTCTTATTACGAAACATGAAAAAGCCACTTCCAAGGTAATTATCTAATAAATTTTAATCTATCTTAAATAATGATTGCGTGATATATGAAATTACTTCAGGATTAAATCTATACAATATAAAAATAAAAATTTTATAGGTAATTGAATCTTTTAATCTTGTAAATTTACAATTAAAAATCTTTCAATCCCTTAAAAATGTGATTAATATAACTCAAACCAAAAATTTATTAACAAAGAATACTTTGACTCCATAAATTTGATCATTTTAAAATTCATTCTTTGACTGAGATTGTAATTCAGAATAGGTAATAAAAAATATATACATATTTAAATAAAAATCATGAGTATACGTATGTAAAGTTTAAAAGAAAATGCATAATTCTGTAGAACAATACTATAAATTAAACATGTTGAAATATTACTCTATCCACAGACTACCAAATATTGTCATTTTGATGTCACTGGCGCGATCACTTTGGTATCACTTACGCAATCGAATATTTAAATTCTGACAATATAATATGCAATAATGTAAAAAATACGTCATGTTTACACAAAGATTTAATTTTGTCATAAACTATCGGATAATGTGTGTAGAATGCCTCTCGTCCCGCAACAAATGACATTTAATATTAATTTTATTACATCCACCAATTATTAATATTTTAAGAAATTTTAAAGTTACTTTAAAATTTCAAAATTATAATTTAATATTAAAATTAATTTCGATGCTTAAAAGTATAAAATTATCCATAAAATCATCGAAAATTTATAGGGATAATTTTTCATATTTTAATGAAAATTTAGCGAAATTATGCAATCAAATTGATGGATTTATGATGTAAAAAAACAACTTATTTTAAATTTTCGAGAGAAAGGAAGATGATCTTCCCATTTGGTGGTTTATTTTTATCAAAAGGAAATGAAATCAGGACATTGAGGTCAATGTCACTGTATTTCTGAACTCTTGTCCTACATATCCCAAAGCAAACAGCATTAAGGTCATTTATAAATAGCGCGCAGGCTTCTTTTTAGAAGACCTTGCTCTGGTTGCATTTGTTCGGTACAAAGGTTAGCTGGTTTAAGTTTATCTATGTCTCAACAACAAAGAATTATAAATCATATTTGTATATGTTATTAGTATACTTTTTTCAATGATGACTAAAGAATAGCGTAAACAGATGTTCAAATAAATATTTTAGGCTAAAACTTATAGTTTTATAACAAATACGGTAATATCCACAAGTCTTATATTACTCGCAGTGAAATAGCAGTTAAGACGTCTGCCTTGGGAGCCTAAGTTCAAATCCTACCGGCTGCTTTTTCATCTTTGGTAGTTTTTTAAATAACTTATTATAATGAAATTAATCCTTTCGATCTTTATGATTCATGAACGCAACATATAGAATGATTCATGTCCATTGCTTACCCATTACCCCCTCCCTTTATACTATAATACGACATTTTTCTGTAGTTTTGTTTTTTATGGTCTTGGACCAGTTAAAGTTGAAGTTTGAACTTATAGTTATCCTTTACCAGTGGTACGGTAGACTGTGAAAATTGCGTGAATTATCTTCCTGCCGCGTGGGAATGACAAATTGCTGGAGTGTGTACTATGTGTATTCGGTTTCTCGCTACCGTGCGTGCCGATTAGTACATCATGCTATTGTGCTTGTCGTGTCACACTCCGCGCCATCAACGAAGTGTGAATTAAAGAATAAGAATATCTGGATACCTAAAGGAGCATTTTTCAGGTGAGTCATGTTTCTTCTTAGTCCTTAAACCTTTTCTTTCACTCCCAAATAGCTTCCTCCCTTTCTACGTCCCGTATTTTTTCAACCTCTTATTCAAACAAAATCAATTAGAAAGATATACAGAAAAAAAGTCGATAATTAATTATTATGACACAATATTCATAAAATATTTTAATATTGTACCTTAATGTCACATTAAGACTATCTATCAGAATCAATAATGGCTTGTTGATATTCTGTGTATTTATTAAAAAAATAAGGTTTTTGATAATATTATTTGAAAATATTATTCCAAATATAATTCTTTATACGTACAAAATGTAAGGACAGATGGTGCCCGTGTTATATGTATACAATATATTTTTATATAATATGTGTACAAGATATTTTTTCTGCATGATCATATCAATCGGACGCGTGTGTTGATTTTGTGGTAAAGACACTCGCCTAGTGATCCAGTAGTTAGCGGTTCGAGCCCCGTTCCATAAGATCAGCAAGTTATTCCTATTTTTATAGCACAAGCGCTTAGTTTAGTTTGAAAATAATAAATAAAAATAATGATGTGATACGTATTCAGTGTTCACATCTCTATTTTTCAAACGACCAAAGATGTATTCTGTGAGCCCTTTCGAATATACAAAGGTGTCTGATAAAGAAATATTCTGTGTCTAGACTTGTTTAATATCTATGGAGAGGACATAATGAGGAAAATGCGAGATGGACGGAGAGGTGGGGTTGCGATTGGAACCCTGAAACTTTCTGGTGTTCGAGTAGCGGACAACACTGCTTTGATAACGGAAATAATGGAACTTCTTCTCAGAATAAAGGGGATTAGTCCCGAACTTGGTCAAGAAATAAACAAAAGCATGACCAAAGTGTTTATTGTTACCGATTTGATCAACTCACAAAAGACTACTCTCTGAAAGACTGAAGAAATTGGAGAATTCATCTCCTTGAGAGCGCTCATATCTAAACGTGGAGGACGCGAGGCTAAAATACAGAGACGAATTACTGTGGCCAGCGAAGATATGGGAACACCCAGTGGCGTGGCAATATACTAATTACTACAATAAATTATACATTTTTATAATAATTACTATAAAATAAATCTTTTTTTTTATACTATGTAAAATATTGAATATAGTAAAATATTTAATGTAATACAACCGTACTTGTGAATCTTATTAAGGAGAACACATTCTTATTATGAAGTTGTAATTATTCAGAACATAGATTAAAGATTCCATTAAAATAAAGAAGATAGATGTATTCATTTGAAAAATATGCGCTGTGGTACTATAGCATAATCAGTTAATGCACGTTCCCCGGATTGGAAGAGATCCAGGTTCAAATTCCTATAACAACAACAATATTTTTCGATAATATTGATTTTATATCTTTCTAATTAATACATTTAATTTGTATTAAAAATACAAATCTCCCTCAGTTGAGTTAATTTTAGTTCAAAGTCAAACCATTACTAATAAAATTACCATCCAAAAGTGGTACGGTAATTTTTTGAGGCAACGCCTTGACAATGGCACGTGTTATCGCCTACAAAAAGCGCGATCTATCCTAGAAGAGATTTATATGTTCTATATTTTTCTCGGTTAGCTTGTATCTTTAGAGAGTCCTCTAAGAAAATCACCAACGTATTCTCGTATCAAAATAAGAAATACAACTTTGAATGCATATATATTCGTGTATATATACTTATATTAGTATGAAGTTTTCATTTTTCATAATGGCATACATAGCATTATTATCTTGCTACCAGCCATCCTTCGCTTCTCAACACCATCTAACAAAATCAATACAAACAACTCGCAAACTTTACAAAACACAATTTCATAAATATAAAAAAAACCATAACAAGTTTACTACATCAAAAGTCATGAAATCCTTTATCTCAGCTTTTCATTCGGTTGTGTCAAATCGTAAAACCGGTAATAATAAAAAGTGCCGATCCACACCCAACGCTTCCGCTAAAAACTTGCCGAGTATTTCACTAGAAATATTGCTGGCTTAATGCGCACGTGTCTTATGTCCGCTTTATTTAGTTTTTTATTTCTCAACACAATCCCGGACCAGAATCGAACGAACCTGAATTTTTATTTATCACAATGCAGATAGCTTAGATTTGCACATCAACAGTGTCAACAAAAATTATTATCTCTTTGAAAACCATTTCGTGTTTTCTACAAATAAGGTTTCAGGTTATAATGCCTACGTCACACTCAAATTTATTTTGAAGATCCATATCAAATACTCTTCTTCTTATTGTGCCTTATCTGTTCAATGGACGTTTTCTATCATCACTTTGTTTACTGCTGCCCGGAAAAACTCTACAGTTGACTGGCCAAACCATTGCCTCGGGTTTTTCAGCCATGATGTTCTCCTTCTTCTAGATGTTTTATCTTTCTTTGTTAGAATTCAGGTTTTAAAAGAATAGGTATGCAGTGATCGAGTTCAATCAGAGTTTTATACAGCTTTATCTTTTATTTTGTTCATCGTACTAAACTTCAGCTGTTTTTACGAATCATAGTAGCAATAATTGGCATTCACCAAGGATATTTTAAAATTTTACTAAATTATAAACAAACGTTATTTTGTGCTAACGAGTGAATGATATATTATGTTATTAATTGAATATAAATGTGTATTCGTTGAATAAATTAATAATAAAATATATATTTTTTTAAATAAACTAGAGTTTTTGCTACACATTATGAGTAATTTCATCATCTAGAGATGTACCTGATGATGAGAGGGACTACAGACTTATAAAATAATAAAAACATTTCTTTAAAGAAATGATGCGATAGACCAATAAGAGAAAACCAACTGAACAAAAATATCAAGAAATACTTTTTTGAATTTAATAGACATGTGACAAGTGTGCACTGAACCACGAGTGTCTCGACTTCGGATACTTTTCTGTAGACACCTGTTCACTTCCGACAATTTCAACCTTCCGATTTCTCCGCCGTTAAAATCATACCCGCCAATAAAAGACAAAATGGCGAAGACAGAAATAATATTACGACCCACGAAGAAATGTGCACTTTCAGGGGGAGACTTCACCAAAGGAATGAGCTTAAGGAGTCACTTCACGGAGACACTTTTGTCTAGAAGACAGTTGTGGAGGTTTATGTTTTGGTCCGCTGCATTTAAATTCCAAAGATAATGTTTACACGAAGCTTAAACGAAGACTGTACTATGATGCCGGCAATCTTATTTCTAGTCGATATAAAGAGCGCGATAACACATTTATTAGTTTATTTTAAATTATTTTTGAGATATATCTAGACGCGATATATATGTAACATGTTTAGTAAAAAGAATACGGAAATGTAATGCAGAAATCTTATCAAAAGTATACAGGGTGAATATTAAGTTCTAGGCTGATTTTGTTTGACTTCCATTTTGGTTTGACAAACATTAATCAGTATGTATTTGGTACTCGTAGCGAGTAGTTAATTACAATTTATTATTGAGTAATTAACACCTTAATAATGTGTTAAAGTTATTAAAACATTTTATCTAAATAATAAAGCAATGCAGTACCCATTAATGGTGATCTCTATCGTCACATGTTGTAAAACTTCTTGGTAGCCGAATTGAGTCAATTGGGTCTGCAACACACGTAGTTTTAACATAACGGTGCCACCTCACACGCAGCCTGAAATACGCTTGAAATTATACGAGAATTTTTTCCTGGCCGCGCGTCAAAAAGTGGTGATATCGACTGGATCTTGAATCACCTGATTTATGATTAATGTACGTTTCTCATCTCGTCGATTGCAATGATAGTTTTACAGAAAATCTGTGTTCTTCTGAAGATGAACTCCCGAATTATTATTTTGATCAGAAATTCATGCTATAGTGATAATGACTGGACCCACCGCTAATCCACGATCGTTTATAAACAAAAACTCTTATATCGGTCCTACTCATTTACCGCCAGGTTGGCATTTTTTTATGCTAAACAAGCGATAGTGCAACGCAGCTCAGCGCATAAGCGTCCAAATAACTACGCACGGCCGCCAACCAAAACATTCCTCATTACATCTGTGACTACATATAAAAATCTTTATTGTATAAAATATACAATGAATGGAATAATAATAATAATAATTCAACAAAGATACAGTATTAACGCACACAAATCGGGGGACAGGGGGTCAAGATGATTCTCTACCCGAGCACCACTGCCGGCAGATATCTAAATTTAATAACTAATCATTTTCCGTGTGTCTATTTTCCCTTGCATTTACAATCTCTTCACGCAATGCCATTAATATAGATTAATATTCGGCGCTCTTGACATCACGACGCTGTTCACACATGCACGGACAATAGCAATGACAGCCGTCATAACTCAGCCAATAACTAACAAGTGTAGATGTGTATCATGGCGATCATTTTCTTTCAAAATTGTCTATATTAATTACTGTTTTAATTGGGATATATACCATTACACTTTTAGACGTGAATATGGTGTTAATGCAAATATTTTATGTTAGCTTATATCCTTGATTTTGTTATATTTGTGACGTGTTTGATGATCTAGTGGTTAGGACACTCGCCAGATGATCCAGTAGCTCATTCCACGTAACCAGCAAATAGTTTTATGCACAGACCAGTAAATAAACAGAAATGAAATAAAGTGTACATATAGGAGAGTGGTTTGGAACATTAGTTTCGGGACGAAGGGCATTCTACATACATTCTTGGTTGAAACATAAATCCGAAAGGTTATGACACATAATAAGAGTAAAAACAGAAAAAGTTTTTACTCTTCGAAAATAAAATCTTTGTGTAAACAAGACGTATTTTTTTACATTAATGCATATTATATTGTCAGTGTTCAAATTTTCGTTTCAATCAAGTCATATATTTTTAAAAAGTCGTGGAGCTATTTTATTGCGTAATTGGTACCAAAGTTATCACGTAGGTGACACCAAATGGAAAATAGTGAAACAAGGAATTCGCGTTAGTTAATGTCTATATATTTGGTAGTTTAAAAATATACGATATTGATGTGAAATGTATTTTTTTAATAATTAAAAGATAATTTTAATAAATTTAAAAAGTGTCTACATGTCATTTTGAAGTGAATACATAATGTTAATACAAATCAAACATAAAATATATTTCAATATAATAGATTATATCTGTGCCGTAAGTTTGATTTTAATATTTCTATCGCTTAATAATTAAAATATTATTGACCTGAAATTTCTTGTTTACATTTTTGTACAAAACATCGTGTAGCTTTTAATATTCAACAATTCACAACTCCAACGATGGCACTGCAGTATTTTGTTTTAATAAAGCTACAAGCGACATCGCAGCCGACCGGGAAGACAATCAAAGTTTGCATTTGAACTGTCGTTAAATATAGAACTGCTCCATTTGTTCACAGTGTCGCCATCTGGTGCAAAGTTCCCGCGAGCAATATATGCAAAAAAGTTTTACAACCATAGGCTGCACACAGAGGAGGAGCGGGCTGAAGCTCTCGCCGCTGAGCTTCTTCACGGTGAACCGAGGGCTCTCAATACGCAAGTTGAGAATTAATTATTTAAATAAATGATTACAAAGCGATTAAGAAACTCGTGTGCATAGTTATCAAGATACAACCAACTTGATCAAACACTATACCAAGTCGATTGCTTTTAAAATTAGAATAGTATATGTATCAATTAGAAATATTACAGAATATAAGTTGAAGTGAACCCGCTTCCACAGATAGGAAGAGGTCCAGGTTCATATCCCGGTAGCAACTAAATATTTCTTCTGTATATCTTTCTAGTTGATCCATTTAAATTGTACACCTGCACACTTATAAAGTCCTCTACACTTCTCTAGTCAGACCTCAGGTAGAATATAATTCGATCATATGGTCGCCACACTTCATTGTTCACTCGACGGCGGTTGAAAAAATCCAGAGAAAGTTTCTAAAATTCTTTAATTTTAAATGAAATTTTCGCTCTGAGGATATCAATTATGATTATCTCCTTAGCCGTCTGAAATTGTTAAAATTATCAGTGAGACGTACGATGGCCGACCTTATATTTCTATATAGGATCATCAATGGTATGGACTGCCCCAGATTGTTGGTGTGCTTGACTTTTACGCACCATTGAGGTCATCGAGACATAATTGATTGTTCTATTATAGTGGTAATGTCATAACTCATGCATTAGCATTCTTTGGGGAATGAATATGCGGAGGTAGTGGATATTTTTGCTGTAAATTTAACTCAATTGTAATTGTGCCTCAACTCAATGGTGACGAATAAATTGCTTTACTTCACATTTTATATTTATTTTTAATTTTGATTATGAAAGAACACGCTGACATTATATAATTGTTTTCTTTGTATATTGCACTTCTGATGAAAATTTATGTTATTTTACAAATTATGTTAATGCCTGAATAGGGCGTGTCTAAATAATAATAATAATATTTTGATTTTTTTTAATGAATATTAAAATTTCTCAGGCTCATATAACATACCAGTCTTACATAAAATATGTTTTTTCTGGATATTTATTATGGTTGGTATGTATTGTCTTGCTATCCTTTTACCGCAACCTCCCCACCCTTTCTCCCTCTTTTTCTCTTTTCATTTATTTTATGTATCTAAACATACCTATGTATCTAAATAATTTTTTGGATTTTCATTATTAGTATCATATGTTAAATAGTTATTATGTTTGTTATATATAAAATAAAATGAAAGAGTATTTAACAATTTCGTGATATATTTTACACAAGGAGCCTCCGATAAAACATATTCTTCATTAAAACGAGTTTCATGTTTCAGAGACGTATATTATACTACCCCAATATAGAGTATGTTTTTCTTTTCGCCCCATCCCACCTCATTATATTGTATATTCCATTGCATTTTGGTCTGGTCTCGTCAAACAACGTCCAAATTCAATTTCATGTTTGGATTATATTGTTTTTTTTTGACACATATTATTCGATAAACTTCCAATTAATTAATTCTATGTTAAAATGGTAGCACGTTGGGTGGACAGTGATAAAGGTACACGAACAAAAAATGAGCAACAATGAATACAAAATGCTTAGATGGAGTCGAGGAATTACAATGCATCTTAGCAGGGGTGAGCACTGCATGCAAGCTAACAGTTTGTGCATTACTAAAAATTTTGAAAAACAAATCTAAATTAAATAATCCATGTATTATATTACGCTGGCGCCCACCGTGTATCAGTAGAATCATTAATTGCATAGTTCTGGATACTACCGCGCGACGCCACCAGAGCGCTGTAGTCCTTTGGGTTATTATTCATTTATTGCTACTACAATTGCTAGCCACTGTTTTAATCTATCGTTTTATTCAAGCCATACCTACTGAACTGAAAATTTCACTCGGCAGAGTGAAAAATGAATCAGCTGATCCATGTTGTACGGAATCCTTACTTATGCTGTTTCCTAACAGGATGACATTTGAAAGGATTTGAACTTGGCTTAAAGCTGATTGAAACATCTATTTCCTTATTTATTAATTCCCAAATTTGACTGCCTTACTAAACGTGTTTCCATGATTGTTATTTGCGTTCGAGGATAATGCATTTTTATTATGATGGATTCGTTTTGCTTAAAGACGCCGGGTAAACAAAAATACGTAAACATATGCACAACGTAGCATAGATGTTTCAAAGTTGTACTCCTTGTAGAGATAATAAAAGATACCAGACTGAGATGACATGGTCATAAATAAAAAAGACCAGATGTCAAAATTGTATTATAAATTAGAAGACAATACAGAAGACAAAGAGGAATATTTCAAGTAACCTGTGGTCAAATATTGAGACGGATATAAAGAATCCCTATAGCGTCAGAAGACCACCATCTAGAAAAGAGCTATCGTGCAGGAAAACTAACCTCAAGTAAGCAGAAAAAGGAAAAAAAATACTGTCAAAAAAAAGACAAAAGACGAAAGATGGAAGAATTTAATACACAAAATATTGGTTTGGGTGTAATACGATTCATTTGTTGATTCATTTTAGTCACCACCTTAAAAAATTGAAACTGCGTTAGATTGTTTAAAAGTGTTATTTATACGTACGTAAAAATAATAAACATGGTGTAGTATAAAATACAAAATATACTTTTGCCATTTATAATATATTAAATAAAAAAAGTGTTTTAGAATATAGTCATATTCAAAAATACTTTTTTCGATCTCTCCCATAATCATGTCTTGTTTAATACTAACTGTTACATAAGGATTGAGACCTGAACGCTTCCATCGATAGTGACAAAGAAGCTCCAGATGACATAATGAAGTATGGTGGGTTAAATAAAAAGAAACCATTCCGGAATGGCCTGACATCAGGGCGCTAAGGATATAATCTTGTGGAAATATGACGGGGAGGCCTTCATCTGATGCTGATAATAATGAGAATAAATGATGGCTTGCCGCTCAGCCCGCGCGTGACGCGCGGTGCCGCTGACTGCGGTCAGATCGCGCCGACTTCGATCAACAATCAACTGGGCCGATTGTTGCTCGCTCGGCCGATATATAGATGTATCTAAAAATTTGATATTATTATTTCCAGGCATTATTCTGTAACTTTCTGCAAGTTGATTTCAAGTTTATAAAAGAACGTTTGTCGATGTGAAACATTCTTCCTCACTTCTTCA
This sequence comes from Eubasilissa splendida, assembly GCA_031772225.1. Lineage (NCBI taxonomy): Eukaryota > Metazoa > Arthropoda > Insecta > Trichoptera > Phryganeidae > Eubasilissa > Eubasilissa splendida. Next base: position 4,491,374 of record CM062850.1, read on the forward strand.
GATCGAAAGTTTTTGAAACTGAATTAATTATTTTTAATTGGGGTTGTCAACCCCTGCAGTGGGTGTGAGCCGTAGCCGAGGTAACATAGATATCACAACTTGTTAACGAATCTCAGTTTTACGGCTGTTATGCAAATGTCTTCCTTTGCGAGGCTGCGCGGCCGCTGCGCTCGCGGGGTGCGGAATAATAACACAGCCTGTACGGGGGAGAGGGTGAAATCTGCTCGGGAACACTGGGGAGAGCGAGATGCAATCATTAATGTACATGGGCTAGTGAATACGTTTAAATCTAATTTCATATTATATATACACGGGTGTATGAGTGAGAAGAGGATAGAGAAGATATATGATATTGTTACATAAGTAATTACCTACATTATATTCCGTCGTAAATAACAAAGTTATCTAGTTACTTTTAAGTTTACTCATAAATTATACATAATTTTGCTATATAATGATAAATAGTTAATCCTCAGCACAAGTTAAGGAGCATTTGAATAATTTTTTTTATTTTTGAGAAACAAACAGTGTAACAATAATAACTGACAATAGCATAATATATAAAAATGACACCAATGAAGTTTCTTCGGAATCAAATAACTAGTACATAAGAAACAAAAAAGTAGTATACTCAAACAAACTGATAAACAAAAAGACTTTTACATTACGATAAATCTACACACAATAAACTTTAAAAAAGTACATCTTAAAAAAAAAATAACTGAAAAAAGAAACAAAATAGTGTTTTTAAACTGAACATACAAAGTGGAAAGGGTAAAGAGGGGAGGGAAATGGGATGCAATATATATAATTTATGTTAATAGTTATTGAAAAGTTGGCGTAGTTTAATTTTAAAGGGAAGCAATTTATCGTTGAAAATGTCAAAGTTATTAGAAAAATTTACGGGATTATATTTTGACGTAGAGCGGATCACAAAACATTTTTTTATGTAGTTAGTTCAACCAAAACTTGGGTTATAATGATACTAAGGATTATAATGATAATTCTGTATGTTTTTTAATCTAATCATTTATCTGAATCAAAATTGTAATTGTTTAAGAACAAAATATGCGCGGTCATCGCTATAACCGCAGTTTGAATTATGTATGTTAGGAATTAAGAGGGGAGTCACTTTATTACTCATCATTAAAAATGTAGCAAGCTACAGTAGTGTGTAGTGTATGTGTAAGAATTAACGTTCCAATTCGCAATAATTAGTTCTGTCTCCAAATTTGTTATTTTTGCACGAATATTTTGATTAAGCTCCTGAATTGCTGCCGGTTTGTTCATGTAAACTCGACCTTTTAAGTAGCCCCACAAAAAAAAATCAGGCGCCGTCAAATCTGGGGAACGGGGAGACCAAGCAAACTCTGCATCTTTTTTAAATTATCCGGTCACCGAAAATAATAAAATTCAATCATTTTAACGCGCTCTTGCACTGGGTATATAGCCATTATAAACATTCATAAATTTTATACTATCTGCAAAAAATATATGTAATTAAAAATAAACGTTCACATCATAGCAAACACATCACTGACTCAATGTTACAAGTTCGTATCAATCATTATTGACTTGCTTTATTATTATTTGTTCAAAGATACCCTACTTACATACTTGACTTAATAAAAATCTTACATACATTTTAATCTTTTTTTACAATTGTAACATTAATTAACAAATTAGCCTTTTCTGATCCCGGATCTGATCTCCGAATTTTGGAATCATAAAATTTTTATTCCGAATTTTGCTGTTTTCACTTGAGATTGGATTTATTAATTGTGAACGTAAGATTTCATGCAACGTACTATTTTAATGTGAAGATACAGATTCAAAAATATTTATAATATTATTTGAAAACCCCTTAATAATGAAGGAAAAGTCACGTTTTCAAATTTAAGAATAGTTGGTAAATTTTAAATTGTAAATTTAAAATCTTCTGGCATCGAATTCAATTATTATTGAATACATAGGAAGTAGTGCCTAACCAGGTTGGACACGCAGAACTCTGTAGATTCATTTGAAAAATTAAGACGTCCTCAGAGTAATATTTCATTAATATCTAGTCAATTGACAAAAGTGCCAGACGATTATAGAATTATTATATGTGGCGTTATTAAAAGTGTTACGGCGAACCAACCTCAAGAAATTTTTTTCTATCTAGCGGTTATAATACCCACACACACTTCAACATTAAAAATATGATGTTTTTAAGGGGACTATCCATCAAAATAAAAAAGTATGTAACAGTGGTGTTATATAAAATAACGTCGCTAAATTTAAATATTTCCACAGAACAATAGAACATCATCTAAATGTAAAATTAAATGCAGACGATGTTTGAAGTTATTCAATATAGTTATTAGTGATGAACTAACTGTTATTGTGACTGTGATTGTGTAAATGCTATTCGATTGTAACGATAACTAGTTACTGAGATTTAACTGTTTTTAGTGTGCCGATGATTGCTCGCCAAATTATGAATAATCAGTTACCAATTATCGTCACAATCGAACACAAACACAGTTACAAATCACAGTCACAATCACGGTTAAAATAACAGTTTAGCTCATTATATGTATATGTATTGACATATATAGGTGGGTTGGGGTGAACCAGAAATACACATTATATACAGAGTCAGTGTTGTCTAAGACTTGTATCGTGTTTTTTTATATCTTTAAAATAACGTATGGGTGACTTTTTGTAAAGCGCACAGACGTTGTTACCTCTAAATGAGTCATCTGATTCTAAAACCACGAAACTTCATATAAACAAAATATTGAACAAACTTTGGGTCTTGAAAAAATATAAATATTGTGGTTATACATGTGGTTCCCAAACTTGAGTAAATTTCATTAAAAAAACTTATTGTGAAATACAATTGAATTCCAAAATCAGACTAGTCCAATATGAAGTGAATTCCAAATTCAGGCAATTACGTTCGGTAACAATCCTACATTTTCATTAATAACTAAACAGTTATATTTTTTTCTCATTTTTTCCTTAATTTGATGATTTAAACGTATGTTATATCATCAAATTACTGCAAGAAAGTGCAGAAAAAAATATGGAAGAGTAGTTATGACTTCAACACAGTAAGTAACAATATTAGACAAGTCCATAATACAATTGAAAAAATCTTTTTTTATTTATATATTTTACAAGCATTTTTCAAAACTATACTATTGGCTTTTATTTCATTATTATAGTTTATTTTACACAAATACACTGCGAATGATTTTATTTAATTTGCCAAAAATCAATCATTGCGGGCATACCTGATTTTTTAATTAGTCGACTCAAATAAATATTAAAATGTAATGCTACCGACTATGCTCGTTTTAATACCGGTAGTACAAACACTCGGTACCTGCCGTGCGTCATGTAGTGAAGGCTGGATGGAACACATTGTAGGAAAGCAATTTGTTTTCATATTGCTGTGGAAGTATCAACGATCAAACAGCGAAAAACAAAGTTGCAACCGAACGGCGGTATTGACATTCAGTGCAATATTGACAATAAACTTTGAAATTCTGTTTACAAAATTTGTATAAAAATTTTCGTAAAATGAAAATGTAGCGATTGTTTTGTTGTGTAGTTTTTCCGTAAAAAATATGGAAAATAATGTTTTAGCCGTGTTCTCAATTAGAATGAGCTCATTTAGACTAACAGTTTGCTAACTCGCATAATACATGTTACAAACAATATTATATAAATCCTTTCAATTCAAAAACAAATTATTTTCAGCAATGAAATACAATATTATTGTATTTTATCCTGGTGCAAGAATATCACTTTACATCTATATTGAGACATACTTGGGTATCTACTAATGTTTAAAATCCATCCTAGAACGTGGTATAAGTCGTAAGTGGAACGTCGCTTTTTTGGACTAAATCATACATATTTGAACACATTTTTAATAATTAATATCTTGAAAGGAAAAAAATAGTTTGATATTTAAACAACGAAAAACACAATCATTACGAACAAAAGTTCATTTCTAAAAATAAATAACGAATTGTTTTTTTTTATTATTTTAAAAATTGTAATACCTTCAGGACAGAGAGGTTATATATCCACATTCCAAATGAAATTGATTCTTTACTACGGTCCTCTTATCGCACGTATATTTTAGATCCGTGTACGTACAATGGTATTATAATATAATTCATTCACAAGGAATCCGGTATGAATAATTTCAGATGTTTTTATACATTTATCAGCACCCCAAAGGTAAACTGTGTTGAGTCTTGAAAACAAATTTGTACAAATGGTTCCCATTCAAATAAAATTATTGTAATCTGACCGAGGATCATTTTTACTTGAATGATAGTTAGTTATTTTAATTCATAATATGAAAGACAAACTACCCCAATGAAAGACAAATTAATTAATTAATAAGAAATAGGATCATTTTCATAAAAAATTGATTTCAGGTTCAACATATTATTGCAACTTTAGTGATTTTTCTTTCTTATAACCCGAGTTTCTTCCAGTGCTTATAAAATTCTCTTCAACTCCCTCTATCACGGTCAGTTCACTTCTCGACCTAAGTGAGGCAGGTTTCTTATATTAAAATAGTATATAGGTAATTCACTGATTTTTAAAATACAGTAACTAGTTTTAACTGTATTTAAAAACCTGAAGATGGATAAAGGATGGCAAGAAACATATATTCTATGCGTGGATGGCATCAAAAATAAAAGACGTCCTTAAAAAATCGGATAAATAAAATCCACGTAAAATGTAAAGGTATTTCAGTAAATAGATTAGTTCAATATAAAACTGGCAAACCAAATTGAATCAATTTATTTTTATCAATATTTATGTATGTCCAAGAACACACAATTACTTAAATAATAATAATGTGTTAAAAATATTTACGGTTAAAAAATATAGCTTTAAATAATTTCAAAAAATAAATAGATTCTCATTAGTGACATTTATGCCGTTTCAGGGAAATAAATTTCAAATTTAGTCCATAGATGGCGTTACTCGAAGTCTTTCCACATAGTAACATATATACAACTTCCAAAAATTTGTTAGATATGGAGATTGATTAATGGGTGAAAATGGTGAACGTTATATTTGAATAAAGTGATCACTTAAACCAGCCGAAGACATACCGTAAGCCCTGTAATTACGCATACTTCCATGTCTTTCCATTAAATATAATAAAAATGGCTTCGTCTTTATGAGATATCTATAATTTGTGTTCACGCGACTTATTACTTCGGTTGGCACCACTGAGCCTCCTGATTAATAGTAATGTGCACGTGTGCGCGTTATTTGCCGCCTCGTTTCGGAATTGTAGAAGACAGTAACGAAGGCGCCATTCTTTTATCATCCGGTGCTTCGACCAGTCCGGCGGTCCTGAAACCACCAGTCCGGCAGTCCTGAAACCACCAGTGCGCACTTCAGCCGGCCGAAAACTAAAGACAGCAAAGTTAACAGGTTAGTGCAGTTCATGTATCATATGTATACTTAACTTCAATCGGAAATCTGGGAACCAGCGATCGAAGTCGCTTACATAAACAATTTGTTTAGTTTATTTTTAGACTTTTACACAAAATCTATCCATCATATGAACGAGATTAACGTACAGTGTATCAGCGTATTAAACGTATGTATAATATATATATTAAGTTACTTAATCGCCAAGCGTGCATAAGGAGATGTATAATAATAGGATAAAAGAAAATACATAACGAAGCAACGGTAGTATGTCCACCATGAACCATCAGAACCACCACTGTGGGACATCAACGCAGCCGGCGCGGCCGACTGCCTCCGTGCGCCAGGTCGCTCACTTTTCTTCCGCCTCCTGAGCCGACAGCAATGCACACTCTAAACTACGTATTAGATTTCACCGTGTAGATTCTACACGAGTAGTTTAATAATCTTTTGTAGTACACAACAAATCAAGGCGAATACCGCGCTCCAAACGAACATGAATGATTAGCCGAGTTTTGGAGGTGCCTTACTATTTACACAATCGTGATCCTTCTGATGTCATATCATCCATCTATCTTACATTCACATACATTATAGTATCACCTTTATAATTGGTGACCCTGCATTTATAGCTTCCATATCATAATGTTAAGACACCAACTGTACAATGTTTTGGGGTAAATATAAATACATATTAAAAATTTGAGTCGCAAATACTGTGCTCGATCTTAACTGTGTCAGAGATGTAAGCATTTTTAAAAAGTCGTAATTATTCAATTATTTTGATTAATTGAATTATTTTGTTGATTTCACATTATATATTATATTAATTTTAGAAAATGTCATCGAACTACGAGCAGCTAGATATTTTTATGATGATTTATGGCCTGAAGAATAGATAATTAATACAAATTATTTATTTTGAGTTCATAGACTTAAATTTTTATAAAAATCTCATATTTTCCGTAACAGAACAAAATTTGTACAAACTCCTTGAATATTTTCAACTAGTAATTCAGTCAGGTATCCACCCATAAAATATTGTGAACTAGGTCTGCGACACCCCTGCGTATAGATGAAAATAACATACCTTCATTCTATTCTGCCGTCACACAAATGTCAGAAACTCGAATGCATACGTCATCAAATTTTATAGAAAAAAAAACACAGCGATACAATACTCACACGCACGCACACAGTCGCGCATCTACCTATTGTGTTATCGAATATATGAGGCCGTCTCAGCACAAATCATACATATTCCGGGGGCTTTATAATCCGTTCCCGTTCTCGTTCTGGATCACAGCACGACAACCGTGCCAGAACAGTTTCCTTTCGGTTCCCGGGGCGCCGCCGGGGGTGGGGGCGGGGAGAGGCGAGAGCCAGCCGCCAGGGCAATAAAATAAACGAGCTCAACTAAATAGAGGTCGCGATGAATATGAACCGCGCATAAGCGTGCAAGGAACATACGTGAATAGGGTTATAAGTGCCCGTGACGTCACTGACGCCACGCTAAACTGCGGACTAGATATGTAATTATCGTGAAACATCTTTACGAGCATCCCCTAAATTTCTACGATATCACTCACCACCGCCGTATCGGCACTGCACCGCGCACCAGTGTCCACCTGGACTGGTCATAACGTTGTGTGCTAGTTTTTTTTATATCACAAATCATTTACTGGGAAATTAATTAATAGATCTGTGACGTCATTGGCGCTTGGAGATTATTTATATGTACGTAAAATAACGTTTTTAAAATAGTTTAAGACATTTAGAAACAAAAAATTAAGGTCATACTAATGGTAAAAGATTTATTTTGGTATCAAATAAGTAAACTATTTTATAAAAATTTAATATAATGCATGTTTACAGTAAAAAAAATACGTAATACTACACCTTCGTTAACCATGTTTAGATGTGTTAGTAGATAAAATCCCTATATATGCCATATTAGAATATATCTTGTTGGGTAATCGTACTTTTTTAATTCAAATAAATGACACCTTGCCAATTGTTACGATCTCCGCCCCCTCCTCTTCTTTCTAGCTCGATTTGCTAGTCATCAATGGTGATCTGAACATCGATTGAGTGGTACATGTCGTGTGGAATGTTATATTTTATCGATAACCGTTGTGAACAGTGGGCCCGGTCCGCAACTCTGTTTTGACAGAACTGACACTGGGGTCCTTGGATTCTTCCGTGTGGCTCTGTGGTGGCTCTGCTCACACCTCACTAATAGCTACACAGTCCGGACTGGTATCCGCCAAATTGTAGACAACAATACACAACGATCGAACTACTCTGAGAAACCATCAGAACTAGTCACTCCTGGCCACGTTTGGCCTGAACTTTGTACAGGGTGGCGCAAAATTAATCATCCAATTTTATTTCTGTCATTTCCTGTCTAGTTCACAAATGTCAAATATGATTGACGTACGACGCCATTTGCAAAAATTATTACATCTTCCGATAGGGTGATTAATTTTGCGCCACCCTGTATAATATAACAGTTTAATTTCAATTGTGGTTTTACGCCCGTTCTAGCCATACACACTCACACAAATATCAGCATCCCTATTGGTGACCCTAACGAATCTCAATTAACTAATAAATACATAGTCACTAAAAGTTCAAAGATCAGATTGAGAGGCGGATACAACGTCGTACTTGAGGATATAAGGTAAAAGAGGCTATCTATAAGATGTCTACACTAGGATTCTATAAATCTTGTCCTAAATATCTTACAAAATCTCACCATTTCCTTCTCTACCCTCATAGATTTTTCTGCAGTCTATAGAACCGATGTTCAAAGACAACATCCGTGTGGAAATCGTATAACAGACTCAATACTTGTGAGCATGTGATAGTGGTTGATAGAACTTTACAACTCTACGGCTAGTGAGAACCAAGGTTCAGTGGAGTCCACGATAAGATGCATTTCTCGCATCGAGATTTACCATGTAACTCACCCCTGCCTTATATAATTTTCTATTTGTTAAATAATACATTTAATTTGTATTTAAAAATATATCACAGACCTGTGTTCCGAAAAATTACAACTTCACAATAAGAATGTGCTCTCCTTAATACTTAAATAATATGTATGTAATCTTTTTCTCGTCTATTTGAGAAGAGAATTCTGTTCATTTTCCATATCCGACAGCCGGAAGTGTGAATTTAGTCAGAATACAGCTATTATTTTTTCTAAAAATGTCCACGATTGAGCAGTATGTACATAAAAAATACAAATCTTCATAAATAAAGGTCCTATATATGCTGATGGGTATATTTTTACTCAATGAATTATTTAAATCAATAATATTGTTCTTACAAGTTCTTTTTTCTTCTGTTAAGGAGTATATGCAACATTAGACGGGAAATACCGAACACTCCTTTCAGTTTAGCTGATAGCAAAGGCCTCAGACAACATTCGTACCCCAATTTCGAATAATTTAATATTGGCCTAGACTCTAGAAGTGTATTACTAACCTAATGACCAGATGGTCACGGTTCGAGCCAAGACAGACCACTCGGTTAGTTTTATTGAAATCACAGGTGCTTAGATTATCTTAAAAAATGGTAAAAATATTGATATTTTTAAGATTACCAAAATCAACATTGTGGTTTAAATCCATTATTTTAGATTGTAAACTTTGTTTTATTAACGACTTAATGAATTAAATACTGGTTTCGATAAATATCATTTTCTTCTTGGGGATGTCATTAACTAATCTGAAACATATGTTATATTGTTTCTTTAACCGAATCTATTTTTAAAATCAAAAAGCTAACAATATTTATGTGACATAAAAATAGTAAAAATTTTGTGACGTACAATTATCTCTAATAATATAAAAATATTATTAGAAGAACACATTCTTATTGTGAAGTTGTAATTATTCATAACATAGGTCTGTGATATTTTTAAAAAAAAGTAGATGACTCTTTCAAATAATGGAACAATAAATGTATTCATTTGAAAAGGGTGTAACATATAGGTACGAAAATTTGTGGTTAAAAATAATGTCGCTGTAGCATAGTTGGATAATGCACCTTTCCCCGTTTGAAAAGAGATCCAGGTTCGAATTCCGGTGTTTGTTTTTCTATAAAATTGATTTTACGTGTATATCCTTCTAATTAATATATTTAATAATTATTAAATATAAAATACCATTTATTATTGTTCTTCAAGTGTTGTTGAGTTAGCATCATGTGCGTAAGATTCTTCGAAAGCTACTAACCAGTAGCTATCCAGTGTCTTGGATCCAGTACGAGAGATATGAATGAGAAAGCATGTATGAGAGTACAGTTTCCCCATAGATCAACTACTACCATCGTGGTCGTATCGCGAAGCGTATGGAATATTTGTACTGAGTTTGTTGAAGCAAACTTATTACAAAGGTTGATATTTAAAGCTAAACGCGTGAACTATGCATTGAAGGCCGGAGGCGTCTGGCAAGCTGTTGTTGCGGCGGACGTTAGTAAGTGAAGTGAAGAGAGTGGTTTGGCCCGCCCGGGGCGCTGACCGATCATGGCTAGATACCACCGTACTGATCACGTTCAGCTTCGTTCTTCTGTGTATGACTAACGAGAGTGAAGGCGATAGCCCTCAAAAAATACAAACGCATATTTCAAATATTTATTCATTATTAAAACACGAAACGCTAACATGCTTAACTTATTATTTAAACGCATTAAACACAGACGATAGTCTAGCAAATTAGCCAGGACAATGCTTTATATATCATAGGTGGATGGATACCTACTACATCACACAGTCAATTAATATGTGTATTATATAATTGTATGTTTACTTCTGATGTAAAACAAATTTATATAAATACATATAAATAAAAAATCGTCAAAAGATTCCTTTTTTTTCGAACGTTTACGGTACCAAAGCCCGTAGCTAAAAGAATATTAATTCGACACGTTCTTTAGAATTTATCACCATCAAAAACAACACGGAAGGCACAAATTAAAAATGAACGTGTTTAATGAAAGTCTTTTAAAATAACACCGCCTACCTTCGTTTAAGGGGCGCACACTCCGCGAAGTGCGTCAAATATTATAAATTTGCCTTGAGCAAGAGGAGAGTGTCGAAAAAATAGCAACTCGTCCATTTTATCGCAAACAACGGCGATAAAAGAAAACACACGGCGGCATTTTTGGGTGGGAGGGTGCTATTTATAGCGAGCGGCGAAATGGTCAGGGTTTGATATCGCGAGGCGGCGATGCGATAATGCTACTGTCTAATCTGAATATTCTACATATTTCTCACCTCGAGAATATTGTACAGATTCTCATCTCCACAAGGTGCACCGCTCCATTCTCTTCGCTCATTTTTATAGACGTATAAATAATATATCCGCTTTGGCTAACAAAGAGGAAATGCAACAATTGTCAGGGTTGCAAAATAAGGCTTTGAAAAAATGGATATACTCGGATCAGTGCAATGCTGAAAGATCTGAATATGATGACCTTTAAACAGAAGATATATTTTAATATAATGGTATTTATTTATTACATTCTCAATAAGAAAATATCAGCGGAATTTACACGAAAAATGGATCCATATCAACATGAGCACGAGCATCGTACATGAGGAGAGGATAGACTGAGACTATCATTCAGGAAGAAGACTAAATCTCAGAAATCTATGATGTATAGTGCGATGAAGATTTTTAATGAAATGCCAGAAAACATAAGATAAGAGGAGAAATTGAATAGATTTAAAGTGAAACTGACTAAATATGTAAAAGATAAGTTTAAATAAAAGAAATTACTTTAATCTTGTTTATATTAGCATACGTAAAAGTTCTTATGTATGCACTATGTTAAAAATTAAATAAATAAAAATAGAATACGCTTATCCACAAGTGGTGAACTCCTCCCACAATCGCCACAGATCAGAGACCTAGGAATAACCTTTTCAATTGACGTTTCGACCACATATTGAAGATATTGTCAACAAATAAAAAAGGTTAGGTATTAGGTTTCGTAACTGGGGTCACAAAATTATTTAGAAATATTGAAAGTTATAGATTGCTATTTATGTACGGCTCTCTAAGCCGGTGTCCTTATTGCCCATTATACAACAATCTCTTGGTATCTGTTCGAAAAAGTTTCATTAAATCAATATCATTCAGAGTAGGTGTAAAAAGAAATGTAGAAATATAGTGAATTAAAATATTAAACATTAAACAAAGATTAAAAAATCTGAAGCGCAATATTGATGATGTTTCTGTACAATAATGTTAATGGTCTAGTAAATAGCACACTGATCTCTTAAGGGGTTGGATTTTTTTTATTGCATTCTAAAATTCCAATAATTAACCGAGATATGAAGACGGCACGGCAGGTGCACGGCCTGCATCAGCGACAATTTAATTTTGATTGACTTTAAATTTTCTAAAAATATTTTATATCTACAATATAGCATACGATTTTTTTAATCTAATAAACCATTTGTTAATAACAATTTTTTTAACTGCTCTCAATTTTACGAAAAAACTTTTTTTTTCAAATGCGATATGCTTTATTATAGATATTTTATTTTTGAATAAGTACATTATTTATTTTCTGTTTCAAACAAATGAGCACCGGAGAAAGTTGCAGGCCAATTTTACGCGCAACGACGGAGGAGCTCCACGGGAATGCACATGCACGGCCATTTTTTTTTTTTCAAAATATTTTATAAAAATAATTGCTTCATATATACATTAACAAGTTCCAATAAAAATAATTAATCACTTCCATGTAAAAAAATCATCCACGCAAGTACCAGATCATTAAAGAAGCATGAAACATTCAGACTAGATGCCTATAGAAGACCGTGATATACCTAAAACAACTAAGGCTAACAACCAAGCTTGTGTCTGTTATCTTGTATACTCAACATTTCTTATGCTGAGGATTCGTGCGTACTCTGATAGGCATGTGAGAAAAGGCCGATCGATGCTTTTGAGATGCGGCATTGGAGGCACATACTATGGACAACAATATGTGTAAATATCTCCATTCTACAGGAACTACTGATCAAAGGGAGACTCCCAACCATTTACCAAAGACAAATCCTTTAATTTTTTGAATGTGTTGCAAGAAGAGAAGATAGCTTGGAAAAGCACGTTATGATGGGCCATGTTGAAGAACGGAGAGGAAGAGGGGAATCCCTCACTCGTTGGACTAATCAAGTGGAAAAAGCAACAGGCATTTTATAGTGACAACCGGGAAATAGTCTAGAGGGCGGAATTTTCATGAAGATCACAATCCTCCCTCAATTATGAGGGACTGATATGTATTATGACGATAAATGTCAATTTTCTTTAAAACACAAAGAGATGGCTTTTTTATTTTGAAGGTACCATTCAACAAATATAAAAACGATTAATATTGTAGGTACAAGTACTAATACCGACTATTTTGATTAATTTTAACATAATAAGCAATTAAATATAGTATGTCTGACTATGTATAACGCTGACAGAACGTTAATCGTATTTTGTTATAATTCCAAGTACAAACTAAGTATAGTTGTAGCGAGATGTACTTGTGTGTATAAAACGCACGGTTCAGGCTTTCCGCAGGCATCCACAAATCGTGTCGTCAACCCTTTTACATCACTTTAGTATTTATTCTCTAAATTTTCTACCCCGTACCATACCGAATATTTCTATATTGCGTCTTCAACTCATTTATTTACAGAAAAATAGCGCAAATAGTTGTAATATATATGAAGAAAAATATATTTGACGATCTATCCTCACTACTTGTCATTTGTGAATACCAAGTAATTTTTTTAAATTGAGATGCGTACAAGGAATTCATGTCACATCAATATTCTTACTAAACACTAATTAAATGTATTCATTAGAAAGATATACATATAAAATCAATTTTATCGAAAAAAAATATTGTTGCGCCACCGGGATTCGCACCTGGATCTCTTTGCAAACCGGGGAAGGTGCATTATCCAACTATGCTACAGCGACAGTACTTTTACACTTTTCAAATTAATACATCTATTGTTCCATTATTTCTATGTTCTGAATAATTACAACTTCACAATAAGAATGTGTTCTCTTTAATAATATTCTTACTATTCTCAAACTTGGCTAAACGCTTGTACTATGAAAATTGCTTGCTGGTGTCCTGAAACGAGGCGTAAACCCCGACCACTAGATCGCTAGGCCCGCATCCTAACCGCTACACCAACAAGTTGCTCCCCGATAAATATCGTGTATGTACCTAAATATACCGGCAAATATCATATTTTATTATTGCGAACTTTCTAGAAAACCAAAATACGCTTCCGATAAAATCGGTTACGTCGAACTTTTTGGCATATTTTTTATTGTGTTTACTCTTATCGAGAAGGATCATAAGTGTCCATACAAAAGGGTCAGGCTAGCAAAAAGCGGTAAGTCCTTTACAAGTTTAGCTTAAGTCAACATTACCGGATAAAGATCACGACCTTTAGCTCTGCCCGGTGCTTAAGTCTTTCTTCCGAACCTCACGCAGTTAATTTGATCTCCTGTCAATCCTGAACTGGTTCACAGTTTTACCCACTTATTCGCTTTGTATTGATCTACCCGACACATGGAGAAACTTACAAACGCAGAGGAATAAGGTTAGGGTAGCTTCATTTCTTGACTATTATCAAAAATATATTTGAACCTATTCGTACACACATAAAATAAAACAATTTAAAATTTATTAATACACGTGGCATCGTAAAATTCCGATGTTATCTACCGAATTATAACTGCTAAATGATCAATTCAATTCATAGCTCTAACGTAAAAGTTTTTAAAATTATCTTTAGAGCCTTTTTTTTATTTTATGCACTAATATTTTTTCTACAATAATATTATGGCAATTTCTCACTTAGACTAGGCCTGATTTTGTAGTATAATATTTTTTATAGTTTAGAAAACATAGTAAAAATATAAATATACCACAGACTACCAAATATGTAGACATGAACTAACGGAAATTCCTTGTTTCAATATTTTCATTTTGGTGTCCTTTATGCAATCAAATAGCTCCGCGACTTTTTTCAAATATATGACTCGATTGGAGTGAAAATTTAAGCGCTGACAATATAATTTGCATGGATGTAAAAAATACGTCTTGTTTACACAAAGATTTAATTTTCGAAGGGTGAATACTTTTACTGTTGCATAAATATGTCATAAACTATCGGATTTATGTTTCCACAAATAATGTGTATAGAATGCCCCTCGTCCTCCAACTAATGTTCCGAACCCCTGTCCTATATGTATACTTTACTTCATGTCTATTCATTTACTGGTCTGTGAAATAAACTTAGTTGGTTTATTAGTAGATTTATAAGAAAACATTGACCTCTCAAATCACTCTGGTATGTAAGCACTGGAGTAACTCTTTTCAGTGGTTTCTCAGCCATTCATCAACTTTTTTTTTGAAAAACGCAGATAATGTAAATTGCTTTGTGTTGGTATTTAAAATGTTAAATAATTTTCGTGCTAAGTATCTGTCCAAATGTAGTATTTATATGCGGTAGTTGTAGTACATTTTGTACTGTTTTTCTAGTTAATATGACATATGTGAAGTTCAGAATCAAAAGCAGACGTGTCCACTTTCCTTGTTTTCGAGTAAAATGCAAAAAACCATTGTACCACTTATATCAATCAAATATCTTATAAATAATCTGTATTATCATCTTAAATTCGAGCCTCATACAAAGGTAAAAAAGATCTCCAGTCTTAGTAAGATATCATGTAATTAATACATAAAAGTAATGGTAATAATATGTGCAGAAAGTTGTTTAATTTAAAAATGTTAAATTGACTTTATAATAGCGCAGAAGCCTACAATAAGCGGCTTTATTTTTTAAATTGCTAACCTATATACGTATTTACCATAATTAAATGTTGAATTTACCGTATTTTTGAGAATGGAGAATGGGAATGGAACGGAGTATATATATTTTCGAAAAATAACAACAGGATGAAAGCCCTAATTGATGATTATAGAAGAGACCCGCACCCGTAGATCCCCGCATGTAATAAATATTCCAGAGTGTCATACACTTACATTAGATGTGTTAGTTACGCCCCGGCAAATTCCATCTCCATTTCTCTGCAAAGCCTCTAAACGAGTGAGAGCTACAAAAAGATGACATTTAGGAGGTTTTATGAAGGTCATCAACTGTACAGAGCTCTGAGGTCAATAGCGGCCGTCCTTTGTTTTCAGTCGGAATCGTTTAGACTTTCGGTCAAAGTTTTACAGCGATCGTCGCACTTTTTCAAGAATTTAATATCTCCTTCTTTCATAAATTCTCTTCTTAAACTATTACGGTAATAAATAATTTTATACCACTCTTGCAGGTTTATTCTGGGTTCTGCGTTGGTGAGCTAGATTGTTAAAGTGAGACGTCCAAACGCGCGCTAGCCAGTGGCGACCAAGAACGGGACACAAAAGTGCGGGTCTAAGACGATATGGTGATTTTCACAAAATTAATACAAAATGATTTCCTCTTTCGGTCAAGCAGTGAAGAATTGCCTCACGCAACCGCCAAGTGAGTCTATTTTTTTATAATATGAGCATTTAGGTTTACTTGAAAAATATTGATTAATTATTTTGATGTAATGCACATATATTTTTTATATAAAAACAAATAGCGATTAAATTTATTTTTAAAGCTTTATAATAAAATAAGTAATAATAATTGATATAATAATATTGGGTACCTATTCCTTCAAAACTAAGTGAACGAGTCTATGTATACTACTATAAGTAGGTAGGTTACCTATAAAGAGTTGGTTTCTTGGATTTAAATTAATATCTTTGTTTAGCTCCTCTTGTTTATAATATCTACTATGTAACCTATCCAATAACTGTATATTATTATCATAAAATAGCTGATGAATTTTGTTTATCAATTGATAAGTTTTCTGAATTCTCAAATCGTGTACCTTTTTTCAATAAAAGCAAAAACTCTTTCATAAATATAAATAGTAAAAATCAACACCCATCTATCTCGTGAACTTTACCTACAATCTACTATCGATAGTAAATATATTGGATTCATGCGTTTTTCGAAAATGAATAATGAAAACATTATTTGTTATAATAATATATACAAACATGTTATAATAATATATACTTGCAGATATCAGTAAATTTATCATTAAATTTAGAAAGTATATATTGAGTATAATCACAACGATATGACTGAAAAATTAAGCTATATTACGTAAGTTCATTAGGGGATGATATACTGGAAGAGGGATGCCAGATATACGAGAAGGAAATGGCAGCAAAGACTTGCCCTGGGATGTTTTGCTACTGATGATGATCAAGTAAGCTTATTTATAATATATTCAGTGTTCTAATAAATACAATTAAATTGGCTTTTTTTTATCTTTGTAGTTAATAATTTGGTTACCTAATAACATATCTGATGATTATACAAAATATTTTGCAAACGATTCTTCAACGAAGTCTGAAATTTGGAGGGTTTTCTTTATCGACATTGAAAAAGCATTCAATCGAGTACAGCATTCACAACCTATCGGTGCATTACGGCAGATTGGAGTTGAAGACATGCGTGAGAGACTCCTTCAAACCTTTATTGAATCAGTCTGCGGTGGTGAGTAGCGAAGCGGAATAGGCTGAGGAAATTTCCTTAAAAAAAGACGGGTACTTCTGTTCTGTCGCAGGTACTCTCAGAATTGTATTTAGAAATCATTTTGTATTTGATTTGATTGTTATTTACATCTGTTAACGATAGGAACTGCACCTCTCTAAATTATTGACATGTTGAAATATTTTAAAGATTAAACTCAATTGAGTGAAAAGTAAGCATAAAGTTGGTTTTAATTATGTTTTTAATACACGACACATGATAAATATTATATCATTGATACGCTGGTTTAATTTAGCGGTTAAGTAGTTAGAAGTAGTTTGAAATATATTAATAGATCATCTAAACCTTATAATCCTTCGAGTCAAGATCCTTGTGCAAAATACGTGCCATATAAAGAATGCTGTGCACATCTTCTTATTGACGCATCTAGACTTTCGGCAACACTTTCAGATACAGCAGAAATTATTTCAGTCGATCTGGTGGTAATTGGTGGCGCAGTGTTTCTTTTCACATCAGTAAAAATAAACAAATAGTGCGATATTTAAAATAACAGTTGATTTTGGGTCATCCTATGTTGATAAATATGAGTGAAAAGTGATCAATAAGAAAAAAAAATTCAAAGATTGTCATGTATATAATTTCGCCACATCTATTCATTCATCCTAAATTACTAAATCTTCATAAAAGAAACATTTATTTCTTGTACAACATACCACCATTACGATATAAATAATCAAGAATTTATAGAAAATAATAACCATTTTTAATAACTTCCAAATTGACTCCGCGCAAATATTAATATTACGTGCAAATTTCGTCAGACTATACCGGTAAAGTCGCGCGTAAACAAGAAGTACCGTCTAAAAATAGATTATCCGAGTGCACACGTGCTGTTCCAACAAAACCAGAAACATCGCATCACGAGTTCCTGCTGTATGAAAAAACCGCGTAGTCCTATGTATTTTGAGTGTCTTCTTTAATTTATGCCTTTCCCTTTCCCTATATTTGGTCATCGCCACTGCTAGGAAGGGTATACAAGCGATCCCCACTTAGTCTCCCCAGCAGAAAAAATTAACATCTATTCGATCTAGAGGCGCGTCCGTGAGATTATCGGTTGACGATGTTTTTCGGTCATTTTTTTAAAATGTATCAGTCTCGTTAAAATAATCTATGTCAAGAATATTTCTCAACAGTCGAAATATTCCTAACTATGTGCGGTAATAACTTATTCGGCATGTCGCAGTGAACTTATCCAAAGTCCGAGGCAGTTACCTCCACCTATCGCGTTTGCAATATACAAAAGTTTATACGAACTTTTGCCGTAATGTACCATCGATAATTTGAATATGCACCGGTAAACTATCCGGGTTGTACGGAGATGTGACGTCTCCTTATGAAGACCGCCGCTACTACCTAGATTCTCGATACATTTCTTTACTGTTTTCTCCATCACCTAATTGCTCCTGATGACCAAGAAGTCATCCCATACGCCATCCATCAGCTTCGTGGATCCAGGAAGATCGCCTCTGCCCACCTGACGACCCCAGGCTCCGCGTGTCATAAGATACGCCGTCACCATGTTCCACGTTTAAAACCAAGATACCGTGTATCCCCTAGTGTTCAGCATTTACCATAAACCTCCACCTCTTCGAAATCTTTTCTCTGAATATTCCAACTCTCGCCGACAGTGATTCGTCCAGTTTTCTCCGTTTAAAAATTCTAGAAACCAATTGACAGTGTAAAATTATCTTCGACCACCTTAAAAATTATAATAACCTCGATTTACTTCAGTAAAATTTTATTTGTCCAGTGATCCATTTTGTTTCGACCTTAGATTTTGGTGTTGTCTATAACTCTTTGTCACTTTACATTTCAACAAGAAAATATTATTAATAATTATTTATAAACCGGAGCACTGTTACTTACCAACAAATTAGTTCTGATCAAACTTGTCCACATAATAAAACCATATCAGACCATCTCTAGTTAAGTAAACATCTCGTTCTTTTATTTCCTGATAAGGTAACCCTTATTTTAGTAGAATAATTAGACCCGGTCGAGTATGATTTTAATATCCGTTCGGTGTCTCCTCGGTGTCCATGTTCTGGTATAACTTTGTATAAACCAGTCTTCAATTAAAATAAACCTACAAAAAATTATTACTCTCCTGTTAATCAAAGAAAACACGTAAATTCTGTTGATGTATATTATAATTTTGTCAAGTGTGATGTGACGGCCTCAATACCGCACACGCAGAAATACCAATTCCTTATATTGTGTTTTCTAAATTATGCTGTGTTCATATGTACATTTTTAACATTATTTTCCGTCGCCATAAACATTTCAATGCTATACTGTCCTTATTCTGTTCATGATACTTTAATTGAATATATGTTATTCTATACTAATTGTACATAAACCTTTTATTTTGATACCCAGACTACAAAAGCACATATTGAGTCGGACTCCGAGCAAACTTGGAACGAAAGAGAAGTGTTCTATCCGCTGAGCTAGCAACAACAAAAAAAGGTAGGTGCTCGAGAACCTAATCAAAGGTCTGTCAAAATTTAATAACTTGTTTTGAATTAAACATCTAATAGAGGAAATGTTTTCGTCACAAGATATCTAAAAGAACAATCGATATATTATTCGTTATTTTTACTTTTCCCTGCTTTCAGAAAAATCTCTATTTATTATTGCCGATAAACATTTGAATTTGAACGACGGCGCCGACAGCGACCTGCCATACCGACCCCGACGAGTGGACGCTGTGTCTGATTGGTGAGAAGGCTTGACGAATGGGGCGGCGAGTGGGGTTGGTTAACGAAAGAGGATATATAGGAAATTTCTAAGATAACACACATGTGGAAGTATTTCCATTAAGAGAGTGAAAAGAGTGGTATACAATAATTGGTGATAGATCATTTAATAATTGGTGATGGGAGAGAAATTAATAAGTTATTTATGACAGAAGTGATCACCTGACAAGATTGCCAGATGAATCAATTTATACTTAAAATTTGTAAGTTATGCCTTAAGAGTTTCATTAAATTATATATTTAAATAAATATATTATTTATCAGTGGCGTGCATTAGGCATGGATTTAGATTACGCTGCTGATATCGATGCTCCTGCAATAGCGACAAGCGATGCCTTCGATAGTGTATTACTGGAGAAGCATGTTATGTATCCCATGGACAGCACATCGCACGATAGTCCCGATCTACCACATTATGCGTCAAGTAAGTTTGAGCTGAAGAAGACTGAGAAGAGTGCCACAACGGTGGTTAGATGGTTGCATTTGACTAAAGAAATTCTGGAATCAGCTGTGTGGCCGGCCCAGGATTAGGATCGGAACTTTTGGAGGTGTATTACAAACTGAGTCTCATCTGACTGAGGCTATTATAAGATAATACTAACATGAAGCAAGAAAGAGTAAAAGTTGATGCTATGAAAGTACGACGAGCTGCATTGTCTCTAAAGGTTGTATTCATATAAAAATACATAAATACATATTCTATATATATTCTTTAGGAAGCATTCCTCGTGAAAACTATGTCGGTGTTGGATAATTTCTTTTCTTGAAAAATAACAATATTAATACACTCATTATTGGATATTTCTTAAAGTTGTTAAGAGTTAGATATTTTAATAATAATAAATAAAAATTAAATATATTAATTAGAAAGATATACTCGTACATAAAAAATCAATTTTTAAATGTATAGCGAATACCTACTTTGAGAAATAATCGCTGGAGACGCCAGAGATTTTTAAATTTCATTTTATTATATTATTGGATATACTTTAATACAACTTATGTATATTTCTTAAAGAGAACTCATAATTAATTGTGAAGTTGTAATTTTTTCAGAACATTATTTTGTTATATTTAATACAAATTAATTGCTTCAATTAGAAAGATATACATACTGATAAACTCAATTTACCGAAAATATATTTTAGCTGCCACCGGGATTTAAACCAGTATCTATTCCTATCCGAGGAAGTGCGTTTATCCAATTACACTAATTATTAATTAATTTAAAATATTTTTTTAGTAAATTGAGTTTATCTGTATGTATATCTTTCTAATTGATGCATTTAATTTATATTTTATAATTTTATGTAAGAGGTAAAAGAAAAATACACCATAATTAGTATTTTCATTGCACGTATGTTATAATTAACATGATACTGTTAATATATCTTTTTTATATAATAAGTAAATGAAAATGATATTCTAATACTAGTAGGTAATATTAAGAAAAAGCATATTACAATATATAATTAATGACTACATACGCAACTATACGCAAATAGTACATTTATTAAATATATAAATGTATTTAAATAAAATGAGAAAAATTACTTAACAGACAAACATATTTTTACGTTTAAAAAAATTAAAGAGGAAATAAAAAATATTTGTGACGATTGAAATATAGAGAAGAAAACAAATTTATTATTTAATAAAGGACGATATATACATAACAGGCGTGCACTTCAAATAATACAAAAAGCATAACCATAATTTCTGCAAAATAAATTTAAGTTACATATTTATTTTATATATTATGTATAAAGTATGTAGATCCACGCACAAATAATTCATAATTCGCATGATAATGTCTTCGCTAGAACCATCTAGCAGAAGAATACAGAAATGACAAATAATGCTGCGCATGTATTTTGCGTAATTTACCCAACTAAATTAAATTCTTCAGTCTTCAGGGATGTTCTGAATACACGTCTTCGCTTGAACAGACATGTTGCAAAACAATGTGTATTTGAAGCGGATTTCAATGTATACTTTCCGATATATTTCAAAAGTGGTGTTATTTTATATATTAAAATATATTATAAAGGAGAACACATTCTTATTGTGAAGTTGTAATTATTCAGAACATAGGTCTGTGATATTTTAAATATGAATTAAATATATTCATTAGAAAGATATACATATAAAATCATTTTTATTCGAAAAATATTATTGTTGCTACCGGAATTCGAACCTGGATCTCACCCAATCCGGGGAACGTTCATTAATCGATTATGCTATACCAACACAGTGGATTGACGACAAATTTTCAAGCATTACGCTTTTCATATTAATACTTATTAATCTTTACATTATTGGAAAGTCATCTTCTTTATTTTTAAGGATTCTCAAATACCTTTGAGTAATCCAATAGGAGAGGCCAGAATTAATGATTAATTTTTATTAAATTTTGGACACATTGATTCAACTTATATATATATTATTAAGAAAAACACATTCTTATTGTGAAGTTGTAATTATTAAGAACATAGGTCTGTGATATTTAATGCACGTTCTCCGGATATATAATAATATGTTATCTTTTAAATATAAAGTTATAATTTACATTACATAATACATAACACAGTTACCAATTGTAAATCTTTAATGATTTAATTTAATAAGTGGTTGTATATTTCAAGGGATTATCTTAATTTGAAAATGACTCCGAATATTTATTACCCCTGAGAAAAATATGAAAGCACAAAGATACTTCCCTTAATGTAATTCGTACTAGTATGTTTTGTCTTCGGGGAATATTACTGAACCTGCTTGGAAATTTTAGTCAGCTATTAATTTAAATACGTTACGAATACTGTAGAAAATAGACATGTTTCTCTACAATTTAATAGAGTTTGTGTTGGCTTTCATGTGGGTGTAACTTTGAAGACCTATCTACCCGTCTGCCTAATGTTTTCCTTAATAAAATGGCTTTGTTATTTCAAATGTTAATTATGCAAATTTATAATCATATCTGCTGCTCATCTATATTTTATAGACTATTTTATGTTTGTTGATGTTTTAATAAGGATGATAGTTTTAAAATATTTGTGGTATTTAACAGGAGGAAAAATCAACGATCGAATCGCTCTCATTATAAATCGTGTGATGGAACGTAACTCAGAGTAGTCAGAGACATACGTAGAACACCCCAAAAAACTCGACACAGAAGATTTTTAGTAGACGTAAAAACTTGAGAACATTTTAATACTTGGTACTATATATCGACTGCTTATTGTCAATTCGGTGTAACTTCAACATTATACAAATATTTGGGAATTGAAAAAATAATACACAAATAAGAAAGATATTTTTATTTGAGGTATGAAATATTGGCATAATAGACACAATTGTCTACAAATTTATACATCTAACATGTACAAATTTTAAAATTGTATTGACATGAAATAAAGTGTACATATAGAAGAGAAATTTGGAATATTAATAGCGGAACGAGGGGTATTCTACACACAATCTTGATGGAACCATAAGTCTGATTAATCATGACACATTTATACAACAGTAAATGTATTTTCTCTTCAAAAATTAAATCTTTATGTAAACAAGATGTGTTTTTTACATTGATGCATATTATATTGTCAGTATTTAAATTTTCGTTCTAATCTAGTCATATTTTTTAAAAAATCGCGGAGCTATTTGAATGCGTAAGTGGTACCAAATATTGTGACAAGGAATTCGCGTTAGTTCATGTCTATGTATTTGGTGGTCTGTAGTAGATACCATGTAAACGACTTTTTAAATATTTGTAGTTATACTGAATTGACTCCAAGCAGTCGATGTGAAAGTTAATGTTATGACATGCCTACAACAAAACATAATATTTATTTGTTAGTAAATCTAAGATTAAGCCAATTATAAACTATTTATCGAATCAGTTAAATGTTCATTTAAAAAAAAACTTATTTCTATTTGAATAACTTTTCAAATAGTTTTAACATTTCGACCCATCACTATTCGATGTATTATAATTGCTCATTGACAGGCGAGAAAGCTGCCCGGGGAGCTGTCTGAATTGTGGCTACACTTTCATAGTTGAACATAATCGATCATAGAGGTTTTTGAAAATAACGTAGCAGTGAAAAATAATAAGTCTCTGAAAAAAAAAAAAATATATATATATATATATGTGAATGTACCAGACAGTGCCTAAATCCAATATTTCTATAATTTTAATCTCCCAAAGAAAATTTCCTTTTTAAATTTGAATGTAAATCTGTCTGTACAGCCTTCGACTGAGCTTAACCAAATTTCACAAAAATTACTCTATAATACCTTGGCACTCTCCTCCTTTGCCTTTGCTATCCTATCTCCTGCCTTTTCGACATAATTGTATGTTATATTGAACGCTATTAAAATTTTGTTCAGATGCACTTTAGGATCCTGAGGAAAATATATTCACCCCACCCCATATCCCCAGACATCTCACTCTTTAACAGGGCCAAATTTTGCAATTGTTCATAGATATTTAGGGTTCGCTCCTTTTAAATTCCTACTTTTAATTATAAATGAATCTGAATCCCGGGAATTAACTTAATAACCAATAAAACTAAACCTGTACATTTTTATGGAGAACACATTTTTGTTATGAAGTTGCATTTTTAGAACATAGTTCTATGATATTTTTAATACAAATTAAATTAATCCAACTAGAAAGACATACAGAAAAAATATATCGTATTTATCGAAAAAATATTTAGTAGCATCTAAATATTTTTATAATTTTTTTCTGGTTGATTCATTTAATTTGTACAGAACCTGTATTCTTGATTTACTTTATATTCTTTGAAAAAATCTAAATTCAGTGATCACACATAAAGTCATCCTTTCCGTTTCATTTCCTTCTGTTCCGTTTCGTAAATTCTTATATTGATTATACTCGAAGTAAGCAATGTAAATCAAGAAGACAGAATTTCTTTTAAATTGTTAAGTCATCCTACAGTCAGTGTGGAAAATATCGTCTTAATATAATTTTAGAAATGGAAAATATTTTATTCTTCATTTATTTTTCAATTTAAATAGCAATCTGTTATCTGTATGGAATATTTTTTTAATAAAACATAGGAGAACAGAAATAACCTTTGAAAACAAACATTTCTTCGAGAATTTTCAATTCAACATTCGTCAAAGTGCCAGACGGACTTATAGTCTCCTGGAGCAGAGATCTCGGGATCTTAAAGTGATGAATAAGGAAGGATAAAGATGAAGTTGAAAGAGAGAAAAACGAAGAGGAAAGAGATGAAGCGAAAATCAGATAGTATACAGGATTGTTTGATCACATCCAACAAAGTTTTTGCTCAAATAATGCGGATTCGATTCGTGGAATCCTTTGCTACGGGGCGCTGGTCGTTCAATTTAATAAAAATACACCATTTTATTTTAGGAGAACACATTCTTATTGTGAAGTTGTAATTATTCAGGACATAGATCTGTGATATTTAATTCATATTTACAATTTTATATCGTTTATTATTGTAAGTATATTAATACACAACTAAATTAAATAGCTCAAGTAAAATTGTTATTCGTTAAAAATGTTAATATATTTTCTACAAATAATAATCGTTTAGTATTTTTTTTTTCTATTTCGGTGCCGATAAATCGGCGTTTATTTTTATAACATTTTTTTTATAATACTTTTAAAATTAGCAATATTAACTTTGTGGTTAAAATTCATATTTATTATTTTTTATTTTTGTAGATGTATTTAAACTCAATTAAGTGGTTAATAAAACAAAGATAATAAATAAAAATATTCCTTTTATAGCTTGCATCAATATAAAAATCCTTAGTACTAGTACTAATAATACATTCCATTAACATGCAAGCCTGTCGGTTGCTTCCAACCTCGCTAGGTACATATATGTTACATATTCTTAGGTAAGTAGCCATCTGGTTCCATAAGCTAGAATATGAGTTAGAAGTAAGGTAACAAATTAAATTAAATGATAAAATAAAACAAAAAGGTGACAAGTAAATAATAAGTAAAATTAACAAAGTTTTTTTTTTTGATACAGACTCAAGACATTAGTGATGAGCTTAAAATCACGAACCGTGAGTCAAACACTAATCTGATATCTTTGAGTCACATTCACTATCAGTGATTGAATATCTGGGAATATCGTGATTCGTGATTCATTTTTTTATTTTATTTATATTTGGCGCACGCATTGCATATGAAACGAAAATATTCATGAAGGAATGACGTTATAATTTGTGATAAGCGCCATCTAGTAGATTCTGCCAAAACGTTTTACGTATCTGACCCGAAATGCTCAGAATTTGAACCGAAAAATAAACTCACATTTTTTCAAAGGGTTTTCATTCTCTCTGTGATGATATTAAATTATATATGTTTCAATATGTTTTTTACGCAAATGAATAGTTTTTTTTTTTTTGTTTTAGTGTGGCGCACGCGTATTAGTAATGAAACTGTGATCGCAGTCACAGCTTTCAATCACTGATATTATCGAATACCAATCACAATTACACCAGCGAGTCAAGAGTAGCATTTTCCCTCTTCACTAAAAGACATTTAAGAAGTAAAAGAAAAAACACAAGCAGGGAGAAAACAAAACATGATAAGTACGACGTAAAATGTAAGGATAAAAAAGAATTACATAAAATGAGTAGCTTTGATCATTTAAGGAACTCTTCCAGCTGACTTCTTCCAATTTTGAAAAGCCATTCTTTTATAAGCACACATAATTGAGGATACGATACCGTCGCCATCTCTTGTGGTAGCTTATTGTATATCCGCGGTCCTATAAAACATGCATGTCTTTGAGCAAATGAGGTTTTCATTAACAGGAGAGCTAGTTTTCTTTAAGTTTTTGCCCGAGTACACTTAGAATGTCACTGTAATGAGACCGTCATACGCAATAGTCATACATAGCATGCCACAAAAAATACTTACTATTACGCTATTGCTATTGTGGCCGCTATGGAGTCAGTGGAGGCCGCTGCCCGGCCAGGGTTTCAATGCAATCTATATTTCAATGCAGAAATACCATATTTCGAGTATATTGCTTTAACAATTTCCATTGAGAAAAAACAAAACATTAGTTAAACGATACATGCTATATACATATGTACACCCAGAGCTATCTGAAATTGATATAACTGTCACCAGAATGTTATTGAAAGCATAAACATGAAGGATATAGTGAATTTAAAGAAATTAAATAATATGGACCGGTAGAAAAAATTAACTTAAAATTTCAAGTGAATACGATATTTTGTATAAAACTGTTTAAAACCGCATTGCTAAAATAATCTTGTAATCATATCCAGAAATTACTCACTTAAAACACTTTCCACCATGGCCAGCGACGTATTAATCTGTCGCGGCATGATTTATTTATCTGCTTTGAACAGCGACACCTACAGTAGATCTTAATCAGTGTCATCTATTGCATAAAGCGTAATGATTTTAAATAAATATTAATATTCATTATTTTTATGTTTTAATCTGTACTACCATCTAGCGAATTTCTAAAGAATTGCTGGCGATTACACTAACAATTGATACAATTATAAATTATTTACACAAACGTCATCACGGTTGAAAAAAGATCGATTTAAAGATTAACGACGAAAGCAAAAATAAATGTCATTTTGACCCGTTTTAATACTAGGTGTGCTGTTGCTTATGTGCACACCTGCTTAACTATCAGTTAGAATATGTGCACTTGTCTCGTGTATACCTGTCTTGTGTGCACTTGTCATAGAATCATACCGATTTTATTAGATACGTATCTCTTACGTAATTATCTACTCCACAAAAAATTTGCTAATAATAGATTATCGCCCTACACACTTTATTACACAACTTGCAAATCCATTTCCCGCCATTTGTCATCACAAGACGTACGTTTTTCACAATCAAATCAAGATGGCAGCATCTGCCACCCGACCCTTTACCCGGTGCGATGTAAAGACAGATTCCCCGCACTACAAAAATGTTACGAATCATTTACATAGGCCCTTTCATTTCAATTCTAACTGAGCTTCGTACCTTTCTACCCCCATTCACATACGTTTCAACTGCTGCACATATTTCTTCCCGCTAAACCTACCTCGTCTTCACATCGAGTTCTTCCCTTTTCTAAGCCTGATTCCGGAGGAACTCCCGTAGTTTTTATTTCCCCAAACAATGCGTACATCTTTCGACTTATTTAGAGGTAGTGAATTTAGAAAACCTCCTGCAACGCGGCGGTATTCAACGCGACGTTTTTGGTTAATTTTATCAAAATATATAGTGGCATAAAAATAATACATTAATTTACAATGAATAAATTTACTTTTTATA
Source organism: Eubasilissa splendida (assembly GCA_031772225.1). Lineage (NCBI taxonomy): Eukaryota > Metazoa > Arthropoda > Insecta > Trichoptera > Phryganeidae > Eubasilissa > Eubasilissa splendida. The sequence continues at coordinate 4,519,620 of CM062850.1, forward strand.
TAATATACTTAATAATTTTTTCTCGATAATTGAATGAATGGTTAAAGTTTAATTTTAATAAATTTATGGTCGTAGTGTGGGTTTTATAATTTTGATACTTTGATTAACTTTAAATTTATGTTTAGAATCTTTTCAAAGACGATTCATTTTTTTACTATTATTTTAAACTAACTTGTAGATGCAGAGTGAATATTATGTTCCAGGCCGATTTTATTTATCCGCCATTTTTATTTGGTAAGTATTTGTTAATTTGTATTTAGTAGTCGTAGAGAATAGTTAATTACAATTTATTATAAAGTATTTAATATCTTAAGTTTTGAAGTTATTAAAACATTAAAACAAACACAAACGCAACTTTTGGAAAAAAAATCATCATGAGCGACGAAGCTCATTTCGTTTTGGTGGATTTTTTTAATAAACAAAAGAGCCATTATTGAGGCACTGAAAATTCTCAATTGATCCATCAATAACCTCAACCACCAACCCACGCAGAGCTACTATATGGTGCCCCATGTGGCCCAACTGAATCATTAGGCCAAATTTCTTTCAGGACGCAAGCGGCAATGCTGTAATAACTTATCAGTGGCCAAATTGGGTCAATTGTGTTTACAACACATGTGATTTCAACAAAACAGTACCACGACACACACAGCCCGAGCTACGCTTGAAATTTTGATGAATTAAACAACATCAGCCTGTAACATAATATTCACCTGTGTATGGCGTAAGTGTTGATGACTATAAGTTAGTTAGTTATTTTTTATAATAAAAATAAATTTTATTCAATATGTATTAATACTACTCACAGGTTTTGGGATTTATTACAATATATAAAGTTGATAGCTATTTAAAAATGAAAAAAAAAAATGATAATGTAGTTCCCCTAGTAAGGAAAAGTTTTGGGTAATTATCCCGGTCGTAACCAAATATTTTTCCGATAGATAGATTTATTTATGTATATTTTTTTTAATATGTATTATTTCAACCACTAGTTTTCTGTGTTAATATGTCGTGAAAATATAAAAAAATAATAATTAAATACAAAATGTATTTTATAATATATTCATTTAAATAATGAAAATATTACTATACTACTTCAAAAATATTTAATAAAATCTTAATTAACGTACAAAAATATTATAAAATATGTACAACGTTGAGGACATACTATGTTTTTTTTAACATTGCCTAATCTAAAGGTTAAAGTGGAAATGGAAATATTTAGATTATAAACTGAATAAAATAAAGCGATAACTTATGTTAACTTTTTTGAAATAATGTCTTTTAAATGAGACATTTTAAAATTACACTCGACTGGTGAACTGATATGTATTTTTTATTTAAAATATTAATATAGTCTTGGAGCCATCTAACAGGTTTTTCTTAAAGGTATTTGGAAAAAATTACAATTAAAAATATTCAAACGGTAGATATAGATAAAAGATGTCTTACTTAAAAAAGCAAGATATCACCCAAATCAGAAGGCAATCTAGAGATTCTTCTTCTTTTTGATAATTGAAACTGAAATATCTGGAACCTGGTGTACTACGAGTACACATCTACAATCCTTTCAGCCTTGAGTCATGTTGATCGCAGCCTTTAAAGAGAACTCCGTTAACTTAAATAAAGATTTCGTCTATCCATCTTACAGGAAACCGTTCTCTTGCTCGAACTTCTTGGACTCTCATCTGGCATTTCTTCTGACAACTATACATAATATACTTTTTTTTCTAACTCCCTTTTTGTATTGTGTTTCAATCATTGGCAAACGGAAATATTTTTATTATTTTTAAAAATATCATCTTTAAAGTATTTTACAGTTTTATTTATTCCATTTTGTAACTTTTGTTAATATATTGTATAGATTTTATTGTTAGAAATAACGGTTGAACCTGTTCCTTTTTGCACAGACTTCGGTCTAGTTAAGGAGACAGTGAACATCTTTTACATCATATATGGGTACCTATATTACTTTATCAAAATTGCTAAATAAATAAAAAATATTTATTTAGTTGGTAACGTAATATTTCGGGTTCAAGTTCTTTGTTTTTGATAGATATATTTAATATGTGTGTATTTCAAAGTGATTTATGATTTACTAATCGTAAATCATATTTTGTAATATTTATGATGACGTATCAGTTGTTTTTAATAATAAAACAAAAAATATTATATCAAGAATATGCTGCGTCTAATTTACACGAAACGAAGAGATCGAGAAGGTTTTATAAATTCGCTGCCGCCTTGGGTCCAGCCAGCGCTGCTCCCCCGGACCCAATCTAGCCTCGGAAACCGGGATAAACTGGAGATAAAGTGTAGTCATCTCCACAGAAATGCTCCCCAGGGAGATCGTAAGGGAGAAAGTTGAAGGAATGAACTAAAATTGTCACACAAACAGTTCTCGGTTGCTACTGCGATGACCGATTGTGCGAACGTGCGCGCTTTCCTCGAAATGGCCGGCACTTGCTGCGAAATGTTAAAGTAGGTGACAGGGGCGACATTTACATGTAAAAAATCTTATTAAACAAGTTCTTAATATCAAATTATCTGTAGCAGAAATGGTAAAAATATAAGATCGTACAAAGTAACAAAAGTATTATTGTAAGTAAATGTATTTGATTGATATAGCGAAAATGGTTAACGCACTTTCCCGGATAGGAAGAGGTTCAGGTTCGAATCCCGGTAGTAACATTTTTTTTTTCTATATGATTCTAGTTGATTAATTTAATTTGTATTAAAAATACTACAGAACTATGTTCTGAAAATGTAACTTTCATATGTGAAAAAACATACATAGATGCTACAATCCTCGCATTGCATTTAGATAGTCTTAGGAAATTGTTCGCAGAATAAAACAAAACTGGAATGAATTCGGACGTTTGAATGTGATTTTCAAAAGTGATATTCCACTGGGACTAAAGACTAAAAGGGCTGACTATGTCTATGGTTGTGAAATATGAACTCTCAACCAAAGAGACGTCCAAATAGGCACGCAAAGATGTGTGCACTAAGAGACAAGAAAAGAAAATGGACAAGAGTAGATTAAGTAATTAAATACGCCAATTAAATAGAATGGTTCGGAGGATGAACAATTGTAGGACAAATGCAGCCATCTGGCGGTACCCGAGGGGAATCAAGAAGCCGATAGACCGCTCTAAAACCTGATATGGAGAAATAATCAAATTCTGCGTGACCACGAATAACAATAAACATAAAAAATTCGAAGACACTTGGGGACCTTTCATTCAACAGTCTATTCAAATTTATGAAAACGATGATAATATAGTATTAAACAAAATTATAAATATTTCGACTGGAAATAGTTGGCCTCTTGTTTACCTGCGTTACACAGAGAATTTATAATACTTTGTGGCAACATATTATATAAAAAATAAGAAAAAACACTTTGTTTAAACCATAATTTTGTTTTTTGTACATCCTTATACTTTTAATTTTAGTAATATGCAATTTGTATCCTGATGAAGGAACCATTGGTCTTAAAACATGTTGATTTATCAATAAATAGTGGTTTAAATAAAGCGTTTTATCTTATTATTTTTATATTTATTTATACATACAAAAACTACATTCTCAAAAGCGTAAGCAGTGATGATGAAAAACCCTTACCCCTCTAACGGGACATCTATCTTAGCTGCCATGTATGATCATGGGAGAAGCTGTCTTACTACGAGGGGATGAAAAATGAGTACATTAATGCTGAGACGTCTTCCGTAATAGAACAGAAGTGTCCGAGATAATTTAGTGTCGCAATATTTATTAAATCTTATTAATTATTTGATAAATATAAAAATAACGGTTAATTAATAAGTTTTTTAAAACTATTCAATTTGTATAAAGCACTTTGATTAATTTATGTCAATCGGTTTCGATACCACTGTAACTTCGTCAGGACGGATGCACATGTATCCACATATAAGATATGCAAAGAAATCAATTATCGGGCGAGGCTTGGGATTAGTCCCGATGAGCGGGGGGGGAAGGGTATAAATAATTATTTCCAAAAGTAACGTAATAAGCGTCAACAAACTAAGAAAGAAAAAATTGTTTTAATTTACTAGGTACTAGTGTCATCTATGAAAGAGTATTAGAACTTTTAGAATTTTTGATTGTGATATTTGTTTCGTTTGGACAGATTCGATTGCAATATAGGATCAAGATCTTGTAGGAATTAAAGTAGTATCCATAACGGTGATCCAAAATCAACCGTTATTAGATTTTTTTTTTATAATTTAGGCCCTATTTTACCAATAGTACCTCAAATACTAACCTTAAATGCTCGCGATCATTTCTGGAGCATTAGCGTAGGCCTCATATTTCACATAACCTCTAAAAAGAGTTCACATGCGTTAAGTAGCACGATCTGGGCAACCAATTGATAAAACGCGTCCAGAAAATGTGTTATGTAATAACTCGATTGTTTTCCAGCTTGTGTGGCACGTAGCCACATCCTTCTGAAAATAGACATTATCCAAAACCACTTCAAACTTTACGAACTGTTTTCGCGAATTTTTCATCGTTTTTGTAGTAGGTTTTCACAATTTTACTGCGCTATTCATGTATCGACTCATATTCATTAATAATATGTGTTTTTTTTTACAAATATTATATATGACGTTTCTAACGCTGAAAAATAAAAAATAAAGCGATATTTAAAATAACGATTAAGTCTTATATATATATGTTACATTACGAGTGACGACTAATTATCATTCTATTGTCAAATATCTAATTTAGATACATGTACATGTGATCTTTTAAGTAGAAATATGGCATGAAATATGCAATATTAATGAATAGATTCTGAAAACAAAAATGATTTATCTCCAAATTTCCCGTCGAGAGAACATCCCAAATTCCATTCAGCCGAGAGTCCGCTATCCGGTTAAGAGTCAAGACGACAACACGACATGAGTAACAAGGCGAAATATTTAGGACTGTGCGAAAAGTGTAAGATTGTAAGGAGTCGTTTATGTGTAAGGGATGAATAACAGCCGCCCTCGTGAGCTGTAATGACACTTAGGGGTTGGCAAACTCGAGCAGATGAAGTGTTTTGTTTACACTGTCTCTTACCGTAAGACTATATTAAATCAAAGCGGGGTACATGTATACCCAACTTAAGGTTCCTATTGTTTCAACGGTGCCTCGATACTAAGGCCAGAGTTACGTCATTTAATATTATCTATTCTGTTTCTGTATTCATAGTAAATGTAGATGTTTTCGTACTAGGTACATTTCGATAGAAATACTGCAGAAGGTTTACCCAACTTCTGATAATTTCAATATTTTACGATCGTGGTCAGGGGACCTCAACATCACCTTCCATTTAAATATATATAAAATAATATATGTATAGTTACACACTGGGTTTGGCAATTTAATTCCCGGAATGCACCTTTACAAATTTTAATATATACGTACGCAACTGTACACTAGTAACTATGAAATTACTTATGTTGTAGGTCACATTTGACAAGCACCAGTGGTTGGCTGTTAGCTGGGGTAGTTAGTTTGTAAGTCTCGGCCGCCTCTCGAAGTTCCGGCGCTTTCTCCGGTCATAGATATAAAAAAAATTATTTATTTGACATTTTTACGATTTTTTTATAACATAAATTAAGTATTTTACATTATTAAATTTTTTTTTTTTTTCGTTTACCTCTCCAAAAAGAGACTAGCTCTTGTACTTGGAGAGGGAGTCACACTATAATAATTTTATATAGAGTTATTCATTTGTAGTCTATAATTATTTATTGTCTATTTGTGTGCTTCTGAAGTGTTTTATAATATTGTTTATTTTCTAATTATGTGTTTCTGAAGTGTTCATTTAATTTCTTTTTAAACTCTTATATCTTTTATTTCTTTAATTTAAGTAGGGAGGCTATTGAAATTTTTTATCCCTAAGTATATAAAATTTTGGTGATAGTGTTTAGTGTTACATTTAGAGATTTTAAAGTTTAAATATTTCTTAAAAGACATCTTATCATTTAAACAAGAACGAAGTTATAATGAACTATTTTATTCAATAAATGTATTTCTAGAGAAAACAGCGACAACAAAACAAAAAGAAAAACAGAAAACAATCGATTGTATCAAAATGAAGGTTCCTTTTTTAAAAATGTCAATAATTGGCGAAACGTTTACAATGGAACTCTACTATATCAACTGGTAATAATATTACATTATGTATAAACAAGAGATGTCGCCGCTGTCAAATTTATGACGAATTAGGCGTGATTTGAGTTAAATTAAACATATTTTTTTAATTTCTTAAGAATTTGAATACATTACAATCAGCTATGCATTACAATATTTTAAATTATGCATTATCATTGTAATGACATTAAAATAAAAAACGCGGTACATGTCTCAGATACGTGTGTTGTACCACTCATGGCCATGTGGCACGGTAGTCATCGGGATGCGTAGCCAAAATTGTAGAACGCTCGCTTTGCATGTGAAAGATACCGGGATCGATACTTGACGTCTTCAAAATTTTTTTTAAAATAAAGATGAAAATAATACACATTGTTATTGTTACAAATTTTGCTGGAGACTAAACATACTCTTTGTTAGAATAACAAATTAATTTGATGGTCAAGCTGCGGGGGGTACCCAGGCCCCAACAATTCTGTCGCTGGAAATGACAAATATAACTGGAATATTAAGTTTGAAATCGAAATATGTACATCTTTCCACAGACTACCAACTATTAGAAGACATGAACTAACGCAAAATTTTTGTATTTATATATATATATATATATATTCATTTTGGTATCTCCCACGTGATCACTTTGGTATCACTTACGCAATCAAATAGTTCCGCGACTTTTTTTTTAAATATGACTAGATTGAAACGAAAATTTAAACGCTTACAATATAATATGCTAATACAAATTAAATTTATAAATTCGAAAGATATACAAATAAAATCAATTTATCGAAAAAATATTTTTGTTGCTACCGGGATTCGAACCTGAACCGATTATGTTACACCAACATAGTAAGTTGATCCATGATCCAACATAGTGATTGATGGAAAAGATCCAGGTTCGAATCCCTATAGCAACAAAAATATTTTTTCGATAAATTGATTATATATGTATATCTTTCTAATTTACACATTTAATTTATATTAAAAATATTACAAACCTATGTTCTGAAAAATTGCAACTTCACAAAAAGAATATATTCTCCTTAAAAATAAAAATATATATAATATGCATTAATGTAAAAAATACGTCTTGTTTACTTACACAAAGGTTTAATTTTTGAAGAGTAAATACTTTTACTGTTGCATAAATGTGTCATAATCTATCGGATTCAGTTTCCACCAAAAATGTGTATAGAATGCCCTTCGTCCCATAACTATTGTTTCAAACCCCTCTCTTATACGTACAATATATTTCATGTCTATTCATTACTAGTCTGTGGAGTTTCAATAGTTTTTATAATTTGTGTATATTAAAATAATAATATACGCAAATTTATTAAAATGTAACGTTTATTCTATAAATAACTAGGTTAAAATCCAAACTCCACTACTAAAACTCTGCGATAAAATACAAGCATATACCGATTCAGTATTCGCATTGTAATTGGAAAAATATTTTCAATTATAACCAGATAACTGGATTACGATTGGAGACCCCCAAAATACTACAATAAAAGTATGATACCTCTACAGATTATTTTTCATAACTAACACACAAATTAATTTTTATATATATTATTGTGCAAACGAATCCATGGATACTCAGATTTATCAAATAACGTATAAATAAATTATTTGCGTATAATAATGCTCTTGATAAATATATAATACAGCATTTATTATATACAGATTTTATCTGAGCTCTAAATCGAAATTTTAACGAGCCGGAACAGTAAATAATATTCGAAATTTTACACTTATTTCGTTGTGTTGGCGATCGACCGTTCGCCACCTTTATGCTTTTAATTTTTTAAATTTATTTATTTATTGGAAATAATACAGTTATTAGTATACCTAAGGGCAACGGACATAGAAAAAAAATTCACATGGACAAGAAAACGACACGAAAAAGCATAGTCTATGTAAAAAAGTTAAGAACACAAAAACCAAGAAAAATCATCTGTTATATTGTTATGTTGTAAAATATTGTTAAATAACATATCAATGTCGGAGAATTGTAAGCTCATTCTCACTGTAAGAGAGCGTAATCCAGAATTGGTTCTTCTTGTAGAAATGCTGAAGAAATGTTACGATCGTGTTGGAATTTATAAATTTATTAATGACAGAAGTGGTGGACTACACTGGTATCGATAGATTTTATACAAGTTTATACAATCAAACATGGTTTCGAGAAAAAGTATTATGTAAAAGTTTTTTGTAGCATAGTAACAAATCGGAGAATATGCTTTTTGTAGCTTATAAATGAATCAAAGAATATGTCCGAATCATTTACTGCGTTAATGTAATTATACAATCTACACAATCGTGAAATCGGATTAGAAAACGCAATATTGCTGCGGTAGGCATCTAGTCTGAATGTTTCATGCTTCCTCATTGATCTGGTATTTGTGTGCTATGGACCAGATTATTAACAATAGATGTACAGAAACAATAGATCAGTAATATCGCACCTCATGTTGAGATATTTTAATTCATTGTTTATCAACGATTCACTATACGTTTCAACATTTCTGCTTAGATCTGTTCTGAATGATAATATTTTTAGGAATTTTTTTTAAACAATTTATTATCTGATCTCCTTATTAGATCTCTATCAGTTATTTGATTTTCTTGTTGATCTAGCAGTTGAGATACTCGCCTAGTGATCTAATTGTCTGACGTTTGTGCTTCGTTCTAGGAGACCAGCAAGTTAATCCTATTTTCACAGCACAAACATTAGCATAGTTTGAATATAGTAATAATGATGATGTGACACGTATCTCTATTTTTATTATTTTTTAAATTTCTTATTAGGTTAAACAATCGGTCGTCGAGTGTAATAATAAAGATATTACAATTTGCCGTACTAAGAATAAATTTTCTTTTAATTTGACATAATGATTTGTAAAATTGCCCCAACATTGTAGATATATTTCGCCATGATTCAGAAGTAGTAATTTTAATAAGATTATCTAGAATAATACGTTTACGCTCCCTGCCCTCTTCAATATGCAAATTCCCTCGAACGGTCCAGAGGCAGGCGGCTTCAGCGGTGGGATAGAGCGGTTAGCGTGGAAGCCTTAGCTGAAAAATACTGTTTCAAAAGCGTAAACGTTTCTTTAACTGAGAACCCGCAAGAGGGCACTCGCTGTAATGCGATATAAAATGGGCTTTCGGAAAACAATTATTATTTTATTGAGTCATTAAAAACATTTTGAACGATTATTGTAAAAAATCGCAAAAAGGTTGAAATATTACAAAATAAACGTAATATTACGGAGTTTTTATACGATACCTTTATTCCTCATCATTTAGACTTACGTTCGCAATGATTACTTTTTAATATGAATAGATATGCGAATCTAAGCATTTGAGATGTCCCAAAAGATTAGATATTTATTTTTGTTATTTTTCAGTTCAATAAAACAAATATAACGTACGATGGCCCACGAGCAGTGTCGATTATAACGCATCACAAAATCCGTACCGTCTGTACCGCCCGAAATAAGCAACAATAACTACGATGGCGCATTTTCGTATCCACAAACGAATTTGAAGCATGAAAGTATTTTACGCAGTCACCGCCAAAGAAGTTCCTCTCCAATAAAACGGCTTTTATTCGACTATACGCAAATGACGTGGCGTCTTTCAAGTATCCGAACGTGTTCAAACAGCGTTGCAACCCGCGGCAGAGAAATCGCATGAAATCACATCCGACACATTCGAGTGTTATATGACGCACGTCAAATTTTGGGCAAACACAGGAGCGTGATATTTGTACAAAAAATAAATTCCCCGATGTTTATAACGCCGCTTATTTTTATGTTTTTCGTCAAACAAAAGGGTTTTTTGATCCGCTTTGTGCGCTACGTACTTGGATGTGAATTATTCCCCGCGGTTCATTATTGTAGATTGGTATTTTTTTGTTTTGTTCCGGTCCGAATATTGACGCTCACATAACTGCAATATTTCGCCCAAATGTCTCCCCATGAATAAAATGCCCGCACACCTGGATAATGGTCAAACACCGGTGCATTCAACTTCACACTGCGCCGTTGAACATATTTCAGAACCCAAGTAAGTCAGTATAATATAATATTAATTGTATAATAGGATATTTTAATATGCATTATATTACGCTCTCATGTATTTTGCATTATAATTTGTTCAGATATATACTGCAACATCTCATATATAATATATTATTATATGGAACTGGCGCCTCTTCCAGAATGAATGCCTTTTTTGAGCATATGAAGGAAGGTACAGAGTTGGTTGGAAATAAGTTGACCTGCAAATAAAAATAACTGGACTGTGGGAGATTCACATGGCTTGCGAAAAATACTGTTGTACAGTAATGCCCTGATACCGTGAAACCATACAAAAAAAAACGCTCTAACTGAGACTCTCAACTCACTGTTTTAATAGGTTTAATTACCATATTTTGAATATATTGTAGCTCAAATGAGCTATCAATACAACATATATATATATATCCCCATTATTATAAAAGCGGTCAAGTCATGTTTCTTTCGTTTCGAGATATTTAAAGGTTTGCGTTTGAATTGATTAAATAGTATTTTTATACTATTACACAACACAATGTTTCAAAATTTGTTGTCTTCTTAATTTATCATTTATTTCGACATATACATGTTGCATGTAGCTTATAAGGAAATAAAAAAATTAAGATAGAAATGAAATAATGAACGTCGTAACAATATGACGCTTCAAATTTGTCACAATTGTTACAATTTGTATTATGTTATATTAATTAAAAACAATGTGACACGAAATAATTAATAAATTTTTCAATTTCTTGATTTAGAATAATGTATGTTAGATATGTTAGAAAAAATATTATGTTGTATAATTAAAATGTCAATGCTCTGTGTAATATATAATAAAAAAATAAGAATACGCTTTCGTTAATTTCTCTTTTAGCCGAGATATCGTTCACTTAAGACTTGTTTTAACAACAGAACGCCTACATTATAGCGGGAGATTCTCTTGTCACGCCAGCCTTACAAACTGTTCAACGATGTAATCATCTGTTCAACAAAGCTTATTGACCCCTTCAAGGAATGGAATGACTTCAAATTAATAAAAGATGGAAACTAGTGCTAAAATCGCTCGAATTTTACGACTTCAAAAGATTTAAGAAGGAGTCGTGTTCCCGGGCTGCGTTCAAATCACTCGCTCTGGATTTGCGAAGGAAAAAAGCCTTAATTATTTAAAAGTGATAAGTATTGGCCACGTGCCAGCGTCGTTGAAAACTTTGATATTTTACGGCTACACCCGAGATATTTCATTAAATTTGATTATGGCCCAAGTATTGGAGGGCGCAAGAACTCTTGACGAGCGCTCAACCCTCGGAGGGTAGGTAGCCGAGTGCTTTCGGAGTTCATTGTTGACCGTTAAAAGTATATTCATTTAGCAGGTTTAGTGTGTTTAATTGGTAGATGAACAGTTAACAAACAATTCGACCCCTCCTACGTAAAGTATCGGTAAGTAAAAAAATGACATTTTAAATCAACATCATCGGCTGTAATTTTTTAAATATTATGTTTATAAGTACCTACATCATAGAATACAAATATATGTTTTTTTCAAATCTGCCACGTAAATAAGTAGGTATCAAATACATGCGAAATACTAGAATAATTAAAAATGACCTCTTTTACTTACGATACTTTTCGTATGAGGGGTCGAACTGTTTGTTTATTTGATTAGTAGATGAACAGATAACAAACAATTGTATGTTTGTTTAATTAGTAGATGAACAGTTAATTTACAATTATATAATATGTTAGTTTAATTAGTAGATGAACAGTTAATTTACAATTATATAATATGTTAGTTTAATTAGTAGATGAACAGTTAATTTACAATTATATAATATGTTAGTTTTATTAGTAGATGAACAGTTAATTTACAATTATATAATATGTTCGTGTAATTAGTAAATGAACGAATAACAAACAATTGTATATTGTACGTTTAATTAGATAAAAGAATAATTAATAGACAATTATAACCACCCCTGCAACATCACTGTATATCGTTTTAGGTCAGATCTGAGTTATGAATGCACATGTGTTGTACATCTTCTTGGGCATGGTAATAGTACATTAAACAACTATAAAATTCTAATTGATTTTACCTGCAACATCACTGTATGTCATCCAAGATGGTCGACGCTCCGTCTATCTATCAACATTTGTAAAATCCAATATACAGTGTTATTTCAGGGAGACAATAGTCAATTGTTCTAGTTGAAAGTTATAGTTTGTGGTTGAAAATAATATGAAATCTTTCTTATCCATGACAGATCAAGATCTATAGGTAAGAAATATACTCAAGAATGAGAAATACGAAGATTTTAGTTTATTATTATAATTATTATAAAAACAAATTAAATTAATCAATTAACCAATCAAATATTTTTATTTTTAAGCAAAACACATTCTTATTGTGACGTATTATCAATCTAACAATTTAACTCAACAACTTGTGTTTATATCTATAGTGGGGGACAGCTATACAGTTTTATTTGCATGAGATGAAAAGCGACAACATTATTTCCATATTTTTTCCTTTTTATAGATCTACCAAGGATGTAGATCAAGATCATCAATTTAATATAGCTGCATTAATTTAAAAATATCATTCTTGTTGAACATAATGATTACCTAGAATCATGCAAACATTAAATAAATTCCAGAATACTAAAAATGTCTCTCTTGCCGTATTGTTTTCTCATGTTATAAAATTGTATGGCTGTCCTTTTCTACATATTACCGATGACATTAAAATAAAATTAGAGTGTTAACAGAATAGTTACTTAGAATAATTAAAAACATTCAAAAATTTTAATATAAAATTGAGATATAGAATTTATAGATTATGTGTGGTGTTAAATTTCCATAAGAAAAAAAGTATTTAGAGAAAACTGTTCAAATTGTATGAATAATTTTAAAATAAAAATAAATTGTATATAACCATGCAACAGTTTAGAGTATATGCTTTTAATATTTTAAGAAGAATTTTAAATCTGATAACTTTACAGAGTTATCGCGGTTATCGCTTCAAACAATGTAAATTATTTTAATATTGTATTTTCTTTTATTTTTTAATTAAATGAACATTGAAAAAATTATAAATTGTACGTGGTTGAGTTATAAAACGTTCCCAAATGTAAACAAAACTTTCCTTCGTATGCCTAAATTTCAACCAATCCGGTGTCCCCGTTTTGACAAATCCAAAATGGTTGCTTTGTCTGTCGGAGCGTTGTGTGATGAAGTTGACTTCAGTGTTTTAAAGACAGGATAATGGGTGATGATTTAATTATTTAAGATTTTATTATGAAGAAAATTAATCACTTCTTGGCAAACTAACAATAACAAATAATCCAAAAGATTTATTTTATTATTATTTAATAATATAAGGCATAAGCAATTAAAGCAAAAAATCTTTTAATAATTACGTATCTATTTCCTGTACTAACACA